>CM037881.1:130165389-130792114 GCA_021292165.1 Shinisaurus crocodilurus | reverse complement strand
GTTTTTGTTGCGTTTTGTTTGTCTTTTACTTTGTGGTTTTTTTTAAATAAAAATTTTATGAAAAAAAAGTTTAGTTTATTATTTTTTATTATTATCATTATTATTATTATTATTATTATTATTAAAGAGTTAAGTTAGCTGCTTTCTTTCTTTTTTAAACTTCTCTGTGTTTCTGTGTGTTCTGCAAAGGCTGGTTTCTTCCAGGCAATTCCATCCACTTTCCAAGGAACTTAAATATTACTCATGACTACAACATTTGTTTGATTCCCCCCCCTTCTCATCCCCTTGTCATCCGTTTTTACAAAAGGTTTGTGTAGTTGTTGTTTTTAATTGTTGGGGGGGGGGGTAATTATTATTTTCATAGAAAGGCAAAACAAATCTTAAGAAGGTGGGGCAGGTGGGAAGAAGGGGGGACACGTCTAACTATCTGCCACCTTAAGGAATCTTTTGGTTTTTCTTACCTTCGCTTCAAGGTAAGAAAAACCAATTTTTTTAATTCAAAAAATGAGTGCTACCTACCTTTGGCGTCTCCTCTCCTCCAGCCCTTCTTTCTTCAGCCGCTCTCTGCCTGGCTCCACGCTACTGGAGTAACATTTAAATGGTTCCCCCGCACCGAGGTGGTACAGTATGAAAAAGCAACCTACTGGAAACAGGGACTCAGAACTTTTATTCCGAGTCCCGAGTCGAGTATAGAGTCCCATTAAGAATATTAGGACTCGAGTGGGAGGGAGGACTCAGTCGGGCTCACGAGTCGAGTCTTGGAGTCCGAGTCCCCATCCCTGCTATAGGACACTGTGGACCTCCACCTGTGTGGGTGGAAAGGGGACAGAAGTAGAACTTTCCACCACTGTGGCTGCCCCATCAGTGGTGATCTGCTGGTGGTAAGGGCAAAAGAAGGCATTCCAGACATGTCCGGGGCATGTCTGGATCAGGCTATGCTTTAGATTGCCAGATCCAAAGCTCTCTCTTTCCCCAGAAACCTGGCATAGTTATTTTCTCTCCCATTGGAACCAATGGGAGGGTGGTGGGTGGAGGGGACCAAAGGAAAAACTAGCGGGTAAAAAGGAAAAAAAAAGTTTTTTTAAAAAGCCACACACTTTTCTGCCCTGGCCAGTGTGAGCCAGGCGGTGTTTAGGAATTGATGGTTCCTCTGCCCAGGGCCGGCGCTACCGCTAGGCCAACTAGGCTGTTGCCTAGGGCGCGTAGTGGAAGAGGGCGCAGAACGCTGCGCTCCTCTTCGCTGCCGGCGCGCTCCTGCCCTGCCCGCCCGCTTGCCTCTCCAAGAAAGCCAGGTCAGGGATTGCGCCCGGAGTAGTGGTGGGGCCGAGCCTGGGCGCCTCCCCCCCACCTTGCCTCGCCTCCGCGCCGCCTCCCCCCACCTCGCGCCGCCTCCCCCCACCTCGCCTCGCTTCTGCGCCGCCTCCCCCCCACTTCGCCTCGCACCTCCCCCCCCTCGCCGCCTCCCTCGCCTCGCTTTGCCTCGCCTCGCCTCTACTCCGCGCTGCCTCCCCCCCCCGACACCTACCTTCTCCGTGCTGTTTCCGGAGCCCCGCCCGCGCTCTGTTTTGGCGGGAAGAACCAGGGCAACAGGGCTTAAACAGCCCTGTTGCTCTGGTTTCCCCCGGCCAAAAACAGAGCGCGGGGGTCCCTGTTCGGAGGAGGCGTGGGAAGGTAGGTGGGGGGCGGCAGCGGCAGCGTGCAGGGGGGGCGGGAGGTTGCAGAGCAGGCAGCAGGGCTGCTTTCCGGAGCCCCCCCCCATGGTACTAAAGGGGGGGCGCTAAATATAATCTAGCCTAGGGCGCCAAACTGCCCTGCACCGGTCCTGCCTCTGCCACAGATGCTCCTCCACACACATCCTCCATAGGACTGCTCTGCCTACTGATTGTTTACCTTCTAGCCTCTCAGTTAACTTATCAATTAAATGTAAATAACTATTACTATCAAAGGCTAAATATAAGTGATTAAGTAAGATACTTAAAAAGGTGTCAGCTAACTTACAATCTAACAAAGAGGAGCTTCCTTTCCCTACTCGAAGGGCTATCTTTACTATTTTCTTTTTCCTCCCCTACTACAGTAACACACCAGCATCAAAAGACCCTCAATAAATAAATATGTCAATTACTGACAGTGACTCCATCTGCAATTTGTCCGCACTTATATAACTGGACCCCCACCGTCTATATGGAAGTTTTAGTTGATTAATCTACCAATTAGAGTAGATTAATCTACCAATTCAGTCCTAATTTTCAGAGATTCCCTATGCCTCTTCTTTAATCGCCATTGTGTGCTGTGGCCTTCTGCATCTATATATTATCACAGCATTCTCACTTAATTATTAAAAATAATTTTTACTTCAGTAAATCTCAATGAAGCTTTGATGAAAGTCTGTAAAAGCAGGGGTATAAATCATAATGAATATATTTCTAGAAACTAGATGGATTAGGAGAGAAATAAATTCAAGGCTGAAATCATTCAGCCACCAAACACACCCTTTCAAAGAAGGAGATTATTATATTCTGGCATCCAATAATCAATAATATTATACCACACTATCATTATGAAATTCAGAAACAATACCAATACATTATGCTACACACAAACAAACTGATGGAACTGTAACTGTGCCCTCAGTGGTGTTCTAAGTGTTGAAAGAGCTCTGACATAATCAAAGATAAATATGTTTAACCTTCCACCACAGTAATCCAAGCCTTTCATTGCTATGTGTACATATAATCTTGTTATTCCTTCAGTTTGCCTTGCCATTAAACATTGTAATTAAACAGGAAAATAAAGCAAAACAAAATATGAACTCTACATTGTGTATATAAACAGCAGAAAATGTGGTGTACTTGAATACAGGACTCATTTTGTTTCTGAGGTTTTACTACCAAGGGTTGTTTTTTTAAAAAACAACAACACAGCTTCTGTAAGCAGAGGGCTTCATTAGGGGAGAAAACAGAACTTAAATAGTTAGGCATAAAATGGCTGAATTAAGCTCTTTCTTTTCCCCTCTTTTAATGGGAGTGATTCTCAAAAGATTAAAAGTAGGTTAGGGGAATAATAAAACAGCTATGTTTCTAGTGTCTACCTGACAACAGCTTTTGTAGCAGTGAATAATTACATGAAAATCACTTCCTTTCCACCTCTCTTTGGGATTTCTGTGGGTTGCTAAGCAGTCCTTCTCCTACCTTCTGCTAATCTTACTTACAGACGCCAATGAATAGAGTATATTCATTATGAGAAAGGGGGACCAAGGGAGAGAAGAACCTACATACTCGAAGTATTTTTTTGTTTGTTCATTACTGGCTCCAGAAGAAAGCACTATAGCTCAGAATACTTTATACATATTTAAATGCTAATTTGTCCAGGCATGATTAGTAGGAACCTACCTCCCCTTTAAATGAAGCAAAATCTTTCTTGGAATAGAAGTCACACAAGTGTCATGTTTTTGTAGTGCCAACCAATGTAGAAAGTCAGTTGCCAGACCGAGGGTTTCCGTCTAGCCAAACTGAGGGGGGGGGGGCTCTTTCACTTAGAGCGCAATCCCATCTATGTTTAGACAGAAAAAAGTCCTACAACTCCCAATGTTATGTTTCTCACTTTTAAAAGAAAGCAGATTCTACTCACTTTTGTAGGCCCAAATCATAACATGTTTATCAAAGAACAAACTAAACTGCACTGAATATGAAAATGAAAGTAAAAAACACAAGACAAGAACAGTCTGACAATGGAGTCCAATCTAATATAGTAAAGAATTAAAATCAACCCATTACTACATTTCTCCCCTCTTAATTTACCACCTGAACATAATCTTTCCAGTAACTAGGAGCAGGGCCGGTGCTACCATTAGGCGAACTAGGCAGCTGTCTAGGGCGCAGGGCTAAAGGGGGCACCAAAACGCCTTGGGGGGGGAAATACAGTCCGCGGTGCGCCATATAACCCCTTCCCGCCCTAAGCGCTCCCCCTTGCTTCATGGGCTCAGGGCTGCCGCTTCTTCCTGCTGGGGCTGCCCTCCGGCCTCCGCGCGGCTCGCCTTGGCTCCACCCCCTCTTGCTTTGTCACCGCAGCCTCCGCCTCCTCCCCGCTCCTCTCGGCGTCACCCTCCTGCCGTGGAAGATGGCGCTGAGCAGCCAGGTCAGTCAGTGTGCACGGAAGGGGGTGACGGCGAGGTGTTGAACCACGACTCTAGCCGTGGGGGGGGGTTGCGGAGGGAGTGGGGTGGGAAGATGGCTCAACCCTGCGGTGGGGCAGGTAGGCTGTCGGCCAAAGGGTGGGGGGAAGGAAGGAGGAGGCAGAGCTGGTTGCGAGGCGAGGGGGGCGTTGGAGGACAGTAGCGCATCCTCCCAGGAAGGCAGTGCTTGGAGTGTGTGTATGTGCTACCGGTGCTACCATTAGGCGAACTAGGCAGCTGTCTAGGGCGCAGGGCTAAAGGGGGCGCCAAAACGTCTTGGGGGGAAAAATACAGTCCGCGGTGCGCCATATAACCCCTTCCCGCCCTAAGCGCTCCCCCTTGCTTCATGGGCTCAGGGGCAAGTGGGGGCAAGAAGTAGTCGTGATTTCCGCCGCCCTCCCCATGTCAAGTTGGGATGTTGCAAAGAAGAGGGTGGGTGCCCGCTAAAGGCCTCCTCGTTGTGGGAGGGCGATGCTTGGGGGTGGGGAGAGGAGGAGGAGGAGGGGATCCCCCATGTCACTTCGGGATCTTGCAGGAAAGAGGGTGGGTGGCAGCCGAGGAGATGGGGTTTGGAAAAAGTGGTGCTTGCAGGGAGGGCGGTGATTTGGGCAGTTGTCCCGATAGGGCAGCCTTTACCTAACCTAGCGCCCTCTAATGGCCATGCTGGCTGGGAATCATGGGAGTGGCAGTTAGGCGTGTAAATCGAGCCTCGCCGGGGCAGAACGAGGCCGAGCATGGCCCCGCTCACGCCCCGGCAAGGCCTTACCTCCTCTTCGGGGCGGCTCGCACGCTCCGCGGAGAGCCAGCCTGATCCGGCAGAGAACCGCCCGCTCTGTTCGAGAGGTCCCGTCGTGTCACTTCCGGGACCGGAAATGACGCGACGGGACTGATCTGCGCCTGCGCAGAGGCCCCGTCGCATCATTTCCGGTCCCGGAAGTGACGCGACGGGACCTCCGAACTGGTAGGTAAGGGTTCGAAAAAAACTCGCTCAAAAATCTCGCTCAAAAAAATGGGGCGGGCAGGGGGCGGGGGGCGGAAAAACGGGGCGGGCGGCGCGCCCAGCCTTAACCGGATGTCTAGTTGCAGTCTACCACATCTGGAGGGTGCTGATTTGTGGAAGGCTGCCCTATATGGTAGAAGAGGTGGGGAATAAAGTTGCCTAAGGGGAGGGCGGGTCCAGAAGTTCAAGGGAAGGATGTGGCTTACTGCTGGCTCAGCTTGTCTGAGCGTGGAAAGCTAAGCAGGGCCAAGCTTGGTTGTTACTTGGATGGGTTCTCCTCCAGTTTCCTGCATTGAGCAGGGGGTTGGACTCGATAGCCTTGTAGGCTCCTTCCAACTCTATCTATGAATCTATGGTTGCAAAGAGTGGTTGCTGTTGTTGTTGTTGTTAAAGTCATATTAATAGAAATAATTTACGAACAACAGCAGTTTTCTAAGGCAAGGGAATGTTTTGCCATGCATTCATACAGTGCCAGGTGGAAAATTTCTGCAGTGAATGGAAACCTATGAAGAGGTGACTGGAGAAGGTGTCTGTGTGTGTGTGTCTGAGCGCGCGTGGTACAGGGAGTTGATTAGGATTTTTTGCTGTGGATATTGTGACTGGTTGAGCATTCCTCTGCGAGTGTTATTTCAGCCCTATCCTATGTTGTCTAGATAAAACTTTGCTTCCTTTTAACAGCCACACTGCATTCATTTTTGCAGTCTCAAGAGCATATTCTTCATAACATACATGGCTTTGTGATCTCTGTTCATTCCCTCTCTTTTAAGGAATGCCCAGAAAATCTGGGACAAAATTGCAGGAGGTGTAAGTACCTCAACAGCATTTTTTTCCCCTGAGAAAGGAGTGAAGAAGGAACAAATTCTCAATTCTTATTCTGGTGGACTAGGGGATTCGGACAGAACCATGTACCTGAAAGAAAACAGGTGCTATTGAAATTGTCAAGACAAACCTAGACATTTTCTCATGTATGTGAGTTGCTAAGGTAGGGTGGGCAGAAGGTACACAGGTATCTACTAGTAGATTACTGGGTTTTTGCAATAGATCACTGGATGGCCAGCAAGAGTTTGATTGCCAGTAGCAAAACTAAAGGCTCTCTAACACACACACCCTCAGGCTGTTGGAATCCTTGATCTGTAGTAATTCACATGCAGATTTGTACTTGCATATGCAGGTTATTCCTTTGTGTGGTACAGTGAGGAGGAGTTGTAGAATGCAGATACAGTAGGTAACTTGCTCTGCCCCCTAGATATAATTTTGCATCTAGCTCCACCCCACCAACCATTATCTTGAACTTGACTAAAGTGTCCACACATGGCAGGGTACACCTTCAATCTGATTTTCTAGACTGGGTGGGAAGGAGGTAGGTGTTGCATCTTCTTTAGACATTAAAGAAATGGTTTGCCAGTTTGCCAAGAAAAAAGGCAAGGAAAATGAAGTTTTAAACATTAAATGTAGTTTCTGTCACACTTCACCAGGAATTTTTCTATATAGCAAATTGGTACTACATCAACATATATTTTATGTATGTTTGTCAATGTTTATGATAATAAATTTTTTAGGTTTTGCCAATTGACTTTTATTTCATAATGGGCATAGGGCTCAAGTGGGAAGGGGGCACCCAACTGCCTTGCACTGGCCCTGACTAGGAGCTCTTTCTCTCATTGGATAACACCTCTCTCCAGGAGCAGACTTCTCCTCTGGCCTGGGGGCTATCTGTCCATCACTATCACCTGTGACCTCTGAAGTAGGAGTGTTGGGGAATAGTCCCAACTTACTGGTTTCAGAATTCTCCGACATTGCATTGGGCTTGAGTTCCAGTGGAATCTCATTGCTCTTAGGCAGCTGTTCTAGTATCTCAGGTGTCAATTTGCAGGTGGATGTCTTCCTAATGTCACCTGACCACTCAGCCTTTACTGATCCCAACTTTAAAATACAGTGATCCTGTTTATTCCTGGATCCTGCCTGGAATCCAGGTTCCAGGTAGGTTAGTGAGTACTGAAACTTTTGGTTTTGACAGGATCCTGCACCCCCAATGCTCTCTCTCTCTCTGGCATGATAATCATGGTTGTGTTTTTGAAGGGTCTGTTTACACACACACACACACACACACACTTCTTTCAGTTTGAGATATAGTAAATCCAGATGCATTCTTATTCCCCTGGTTTGGGGTGTGGTTCTGCATTTGAAAGGGAATTGAGCCAATTTGATCTCTAAACTTCCCTTGCTCATATTCACACATAGGGGGCTTGCTTACAAGGAGGACATTTTCAGTGGCAGTTACTAACAGCTCCCAGCTGAGGCTAAGGTGTGGTTCTGACAGCTTCTGGATAAAAACAGCACTGTGAGGCTAAGAGATCTGTTGGAAACTGTGGAAGACCAGCAGCTGGGTCTTCTGCATGAGTTCGGCACTTAACGGGTTAACCGGCACTGAGCTACAGCCCATTCAAGCAAGCATAATTGACTAGAACTCGTACGCGGCAAAAAGGAAGCACAGGAGTCTATTCGCGGCAAGAATAGACACTTTTTATTTACTATAGGTTAAATGGAGCGGAACTAATAGACTTCTAGGAATACTATAACATCAACAAGACCTGAGCGTGACCTCAGATTTATGAATGAACGGGTTCCCAGGCTAGCGTACTGCGGCAAGGAGTTACCTTAGATCCGAGACTCTACGCTGTTCTGACTTCCAGCCTGACTCCGAGCCCGCCTGGCCCGGGGAAGAGAACTGCTTGACCCAACTGGGGGGGCTGGCCGTGGATGTCGCCTGTGCCCCCATGTTCCCAACAACCCTCTTGGGACGGGGAGAGGGGTTTTCTACCCCGTCCTTCCCGCTCTCCCGCCCCTCGCTGGTCAGGTGGGCTTATTCCGGCTGGGGAAAGGTGACATGTTGCAGTTACTGGGATACTTTGCAGCTCTTTGAGACTGCCCTTTGCCCCTGGGTGATCCATGGCTCTTCTTGTGGATTCAGTTGATGGTCCCTATTGTGTGCCTGTCTGGCCAAGACTGGTATCTCAGGTTTCCCCCCTGGTGAGGATTATGCAGAGGGGGGGGGGTTGCCAGGGAAACTAAGTGGGGTCCTTTGGGGAAAACTGTGTTGGGGTTCATGTCACTGTGAGTGTGCAGGCTTTCTCCACAGAAACAATGTTAACCAGACCTTCCTGAATCCGGCTGCTCTTGCTAGCAGGCTGATGCTTTGAGTGATTCCTGGTATGAGTACTTTGGGACTGAACTGTCAGTATCTTTCTGCTTGCTTCTTGTCTGTTGTGTTGCTTTGGACCTATTTGCCTGTGATGTGGACTGTGAATTTGGACCCTTGAACCTGCTGCGCAACTGCTAGGCGCAGACTCTGCAAACAGGGCAAGTTTAACATTTCTTTCTGCCTAGAGTATGCCTTAGGACAGGGATGGGAACCACCAGCCTGAGGGCCTGATAAGGCCAGTGTGGATTCCATCCAGCCCGGTTGCTCCTGGCCCTGCCTACTCTGCCACTTAAGGAAAAGTTCTTATCTCTGATCAGGAGATGATTGGAGGTAAGTATGTTTCCCTGCAGCACTGAAAAAAGCTTCCTTTCTTATACGAGAGCTTACATGCATGACTAGGTACATGTGCTTAACCTGTGTGGGATTCAGTGCTCCCAGCTGCCTGGGAGGAAGGATTCTTCAGCAGTGCAGCTTGGGAAAGATACAGTCTTTACATGTAGCAAGGGGGTGGGGAGATGGGAAATAGCTGAAGCTATTTCAGTTTTGGAGCCTGGATTTCTATTTCCCTGTTTATCTGTGTGAGGTGCTCTTTCCATGCATCCCCAGTTGTGGGAGTGGAGTGGGCCTTGCTGTTGGGCATTTGTGATTGGTGGGCACTGGTGGTGTTGCCATTATATGCCCTGGGGTTGTGGGTGTCATTTTTGCTCCGTTATGTGTTTCCCCCTCTGTTCTGGGCAAGGAAATGAACTGGCAGATGCTGCACTGCCATAGCTCTGGCATCTCTCCCTCTCTCAGTGTAATTTGTGTGCAGGATTTCTTGGTATGGCTTTTGCCTTCATCTCTGAAATAAAATGAAAGGTGCCTTTTTATTCATGATATGAAAAGAATGTCCACTGCTTTTTACTTGAAGGTAACGTTCTAGGTGAAAGCCAGGATTTCTATTAGAAATTAAAAGAAAAAGGGCAGATAAAAGGGAATAGGCTACAAAGCTCAAAACACTTGAAGAGCTTCTAGTATATACTGAGATTCTGTTCTTTTCGCCACTTCTTCCAAATAGAAGGTTCATTTCAGACCACAAAAACAATCTGAGCCATTCCTCTGGGAGGAGTCTGAGACTAGTTTAGCTCTACAGTCACTGATCTACTTTGACAGGCAACAGACTTTAGTGAGTATGTTCTTGCTGCCTGATGAAATTTTAAAGAAATACTGAAAGCATAGCTAAATCTTACCCATGCCGCAAACATTGTTACAACCATTCACCCTGCTTATTGCTGCAAATATACTACTTAAAGATATAAAAACAAAGATAGCCATGCTGGTCCATGAGGGGGAAAAAAAATCCAAGATCCATAGTTGGACAATACCTTTATTAGGACCATCCAAAAATCCACAAAAAGCTGGCACATTTTTATGGAATTTTGGTTGGTCCTAATAAAGGTATTGCCCAACTGTGGATCTTTGGTATTTAAAGATGAAAATGGTTAAAGGGTCTGTGTAACACAGATGCATTTGTAAAACGATGATGTGGAGTGTAGCACAACAGTTGTAAACAAATGGAGGAAGTATCTGCAAAAGGTGCTGTTAAGTGGCTCCACAAGAGCTTTGCCTCATCCTATCAACCATCTTCCTCTGATAATTTGTTTGTTAAATACAAATAAAATAGAGCAATGCCACTTCCATTTTACAGCACTGAACAGATAAAACAAAGTACGTACATCAAAATCCTACAACTATCCAGTACATGGGAGCGGGGGGAGAGCAGGAAGAGAGAGAAGGAAGAAACATGATGAGGTAATGTAAGAAAAGAATATGTTGGGGCAATCCTTGGGGAAGGAACAAAGTGAATACAAAATATTAAGAAATCAAAACACAAAATGAGCAAGGGTAGAAAAGAGCAAAAATCTTAACACGGTGACTAAAGCATGATTCCATTGTATGTGTACCTACCCAGAAGTAAGTATGAGTAACAGTTTTATGCTTGCTGTTCTGGAACTTCCGCACTTGAACAAAATCATTTTAAATCCACCGTTCTTAAACCTTAACACAGATCACTTTAAGAAGGAGCTCAATGGGGCTTATTCCCAGCTAAGTGGGTATAGGATTGCACTCTGAACTGGGTAGATATGAAGTGTGCTAGTCTATTTTGGTAGTCCATTAGGATAGAATTTTACAGAAGGCATAATGCCCATACAGATGACCAAATTACCTTGAGGCATCCAATTGATAAGAGAGGTAATCTCTCTTACCGTGGGATGCCCTGGTCATCTGTAGTGCTAAGTGCTGAGGAGGAATTGGGGAAGAGGTGGGTGGTAAATGCACCACCAGTTATTAGTTTCATAGTGGCTTCTTTGATGTCACTTAATTTCATAGCAAGGTATTAGGAGCTGTACACATCTGCTTTTACAGTGCATTAAGAACCATGGGAACAATGGTTATCAAAACAACTTCCTAACCTTCAGCAGTGCTGCTTTTTAGAAAATGCCAAAAGGCATAATGGCTCAAAAGCAAATTAAGTGCAAATGAAAGTACTGATTCCACTGGAGGTAAAGAGAGCATACTCTGTTTTTAAAGCATTCAGGCAGAGGCCGAGCATCTTATAAGAAGCACAGAACACCAAGAAGTACTTGGGCTTCTATAAGTTAACTGCTTCTAAATTATTTCTTTTACAGTTCAGAACTGCATTTGGAATGACCCAGTCAAGGTTAAGCAATTTTAGGTCTCATTTTTTTCAGGTGATGCATCCATATGGCTTTAAAATGTTTACCCTTAGTGGTTTAATGCTTTACTTGTAGAGGATTTTAAAGTTATAGCAGTTGTATAACTAGGAAGAGACATTTACATTAATAAATCATTATGACTAACTCCCTTTTTCAATTCCAGAATGTTCTTCCTCTATATGTTTTGTTTAGAAACCTGAAACAGCTAATACATTTGTAACGCTTTAGTAAATCCACAGGAGTAAGCCTTTACACTTAAGCACATGAATAGTACTGAACTTGTTCAGAAGAGTTTGTTCAGGGCCAAAACAAACATTACTTTAAATCGCTATCTAGCAGCTATGTCTTTCTCCCCATAGAGCCCCCAATCCAGGTCTTAAATGCCCCCTACCCCCATGCTAGGGTCCCTTAGGACTACAGGCCATGGGAGGGCAGAACTAAACTATGACACACTACTTAATCCCTCTGTAGATGCCTTAAGGTACAACCAAAGGGGATTGTCCCTTTTGGGGTTGAGTCTTCAGTGGTTGGAATAAGCTTCCAAGGGAGCACCAGTCCATCATGTGTCTGTACTGTAGTTCAATGGTAGTTCAGCTTCATCTCAAGCTGTTTGCGCAGCAGCTTCATCATTGTGGGTGAAACATTCTGGTCACTTAAATATTTTTCTTTTTAGTCTTCAATGAGCTTGAAGAGGCAACACAGGAGTCAAAATGGCAACAAATAGTCCACATCTTACAACTTATTCATATACTGCCATAAGGAGATCTTGTTAGATCCTGTGGATCATGTGTTAGCTGTATATTTAGAAGACTTGAATTCTTACAACTAAGGAGTTGCAAGGACTCGCATTTTAAATTACGGTACTATCTCCCATCTCTAGCAAAGGAAAATAATAATGAGGATGAATTAGGAGTATAAAGCATTTCCTAAAATAAACTGAAAATAACATTACATCAGGACTATCAATCATCACCTGTGCAGAGTGACGACGCCGACAATTACAGCTTCAGTGCTGTTTGCCAGCTGAGAACTGGATTTAGTTCCTAGAAGGATAATTCTCCAGGCATGAGAAAGCTCAGTCATACAGTTCCACCTACCTTATGCTTCTGTTTTCCATTCTCTGCTCTGCCCACTTTCCCAGTCTGCTTCACAATTAAAGTACTTGTTAGAATTACAAATAATGTTTAATATTCTAACTATTGTTCCTTACCTTGGGAATCCTTGACTGAAATGCAAGTCTTTTCTCTCCTAAATAATGTATAAAATAGACACAGCTAGCAAAGTGATGATCAAGATGAAACTGACAATGGGGCTTCCTGAGATTTCATGGTCTGAAGCATCATAGCCAACAACATATCCTTGTTGCCCATATTGGCGCCCATATTGGCGCACAAAGTTATTTTGCCTCCTACATACTCACTTGTATACCTCCTCATGCACTCGTCTTCAATCTTTCTAGGCACTAGGAAAGTAGCAAGGGATTCCCCATAGCCTTTAGCCTGCTGGGGTTTAAAATACTTTTACACAACTCCAGCAAGAACCCTGCCCATTTCCCAACTGCCACAAGATGGCAAGTACTGGCCCCAGGAGAGGTAGCATCGCCTTGATAATGGGGCCATTTCTCTCTGCCCCATCTGTTCTTGGCTTGGCCATTTCTAGCTGAAATGCTGTCCCCAATGCCAGGGCAACTGTGGAACTGTCAACTTGTAGAAATTTGTCCTTGGACTTTGCCCAAACTTCGCTTGCCTTCTGACAAGATGCCAGTGGCAGACTCCTGACAAGGTCTTCATGCTGGAAGGAGTTTCATTCAGCGTCTTTAAGCCTAACCCAATCAGATTTGGGGCTTTGCCCACGAGGAATATCTTCTGTCTCAGTATGTCTGGGATTATCCAGTTCTGGGGTCCAGCAGTAAAGTTTCTCTTCCTATTCACTGAAAGGCAGCAACGTCAGCTTTGGATGAGCTCAAGTGAACGGAAAACTGATCCCGTGAATTATGTGGCAGTGCAAAATTCCAGAGGTTGCTAGTGTTAGGACAGAACTGTCTATGCTACTTGCACGTGCCTCTGATGGACTGTAACGGACCACTGCTATATACAAGTATTGATTAGACCTTTCCTATCATAAGAATATAGGAAGCTGCCCTATACTGAGTCAGAACATCGGTCCATCTAGCACAGTCCTGTCAATATTGACTGGTTTCAAGCAGGAGTTTTTCTTGCCCTACCTGAAGATGCCGGTGATTGAACCTTGGACCTTCTGCATGCATAGAGGTGCTGTACCCCTGAGCTATGCCTCTCTTAATCAAGGAACCTAAGGATACTGGAGCAGGGGCCCATAGTTTCTACTGACTTTGCTCCCTTTTCAGGGCCTCAGTTCAGTACTGCTTTGTACATTACATGAGCAGCAGATTTTCATCAAAACTGCTTCCTCTCTTCTGTGAATGTGCATGACACAGGGGGAAAATGGTTTTAGGCCATACATTTTAATCTTTCAGAAACTTTGCATTTTAGTCCTCTAGGTACAGATTAATCCTATGACAACATTTAGCACTTTATGAGTAAACTGCAGATTTTCTTCAAGCCATAAATCATTACCCTTACTTAGTAATTATTTCTTTTCATTCCTATCTGCCTTCTCCCTTCAGGTAATGACTAAAAAGTTGCAGTCATATTGTGTAGTAGGTACCTGTATTTCTTATAATCCTTTCCTTTGGCTCATTAACACCAGTGTGCTTTCTTCTTCAGCTGTGGCTTTGTTCGCTGTTCTTATTACGGTACTTTCATTCTTGTTCTGATAAGAGCCACATGCTCTTTTGTTACTACCACTTCAGCTTCTTTCTAAACCAAAATTATTTCTAATTATTTGAAAGAGCTGGTTGCTTTTCCTCTAACAAACTAAGACTTCACATCTGAGGAAACAATGGGGCAGTTTCACACAATCGCCACTGCCCACTCTGACTTATTTAGCTACAGTGGGCTACAGCATGTGTTGGCTGGCGACTGTGAATTTTCAAGCCATGGCAGGTGGTCACCGTGGCTTATTGTGGCTTGCAAACATGGTGCAGGTTGGGTAGTTCCATTTTATTTTGTTGCTTGCAGTGGTGGTGGTTGTTGTAACCAATGGTTTTAACAATAAATTTTTATTCATTCAGTTAAAATAAGACTTTTCATAACATATCAAATACATAGAATAGTAGAGTTGGAAGGGGCCTATAATATCAGACTGGTTCTAAGTGCACAGAAATACTATGTGGGACAGGTAACCTGTAACTAAAATATATACTGGCTCCATGTCCACATGCAGATGAGGTGATTGTGTACAACAGCTCATGCAGGTGTTTAAAACTGTGACATGTTCTGTCAGAGAAATAATTGTTAGGGTATTGTGAGTGATTTTGTGACTATCCTGAGTATTTGTATTTTCTTATAACTAATGACATTAAAGTGGAGGGGGGAATTAATCGGGTTGCCATGCCAGGCTTGTAGTTCCACTTGAATGGTATGAAGTGCTATCATATCATGGTGTAAAAATAAGGAGTGTGGTTGCAAGTGACAAAGCTACATCAAACTCATGCCCACTATGGCAAGAAAAAACTGTTCTTCTATTAAATGACACCACTACAGTGTACCATGGGAGGAGCACAAATTGGGGCAGCATGGTATGGTGTTGGCTAGATAATTCACCATTTGTTTGCTTTGCCAAGTTTGACAGGAGAAATGTAAAAAAAGGAAAAGAGAAAAATAGCAAGAGCTGGAATTTTATAATTGTGTGACTTTGTTGGGGTAGAAGAATGGAGTGGAAAATAAGCATGTAAGATATGTGTCTGGACCCATCTCTACTGTCTGGAGCCTCAGATCATAGAGGTGACTAAAATAATCTACACCAGCTATGTTGGGTTTATGTCATAGAATCATAGAATACGAGTCTGTAACTGCAAGTTGGACGAGTCTTGTAACTGCAAGTTGCCCTTAAGAGAAATGACTGCTGAAAAAGGCACTGTAGAAGATAATTATCTTCAATTATTATGCTTTTCCAACAGTCTCTGCAGAGTGTAAGTGTACAAAGAGCAGAAGAGGAATACCACAGAGTGACTTGTCACAAAATGAAATGGGAGGGACACCACAAGGTGTATTAAGGGAAGAACAATATAAGCCTGCCATGCACTTATTCTATTGGAAAAAGAGGCTTGCACTAGTGTTGCTGCGCTTACTATTAACACTACCAAGGAATTAACTTTTTAAAACTGAATTTAATTGGCAAAGCAGCCTACCTCAGACACAAGTGACTGGTTATTTTAATACAGAATGTATTTCATATCTAAGGCTTAAAAAAAATAACTCCTAGCTTTTCTCCATTGAGAACTGTACACTGGTAACAATTATTTGTGGGTGCAGTTTAAAAATGAATGAAGAGACTGTTGCCCAGAAGGAGTTTTCCTTGTTTTTGGTACCAATAAATAGACGCTCATTGTCCTCTTTGCTAGTAAAGCACTTGCGCCAGGAATAATTACTCCGTTGTGTTGGGTTTACAGCTACCATTATCTAAGAAGACAGCAGTGTAAGTTACAATACTTGTGTAATTCCCCCTTTAAAGTGAAATAGAAATGTCCTTTTTGTGACATTCTAAAACATAATTATTATTTGATTTGGTCTGTTTTAAACACATCTTAACCTCAAGGTGGCATTGCTGCTTTAAAAAAAATTGAGATATTGATTTAAGTAAGCAAATCTTTTGACTTTGCTAAATAAAACAACTGGGAGAACACAAAATATACTCCTAAAAGTCTCCATAGCTGGAAATATGATACCCTCACATGCGAAGATGGTCCAATCCTATGAACACACCAAGTGGCACACCATTCATTTCAAGGAAGTTCTGTGTGCATATCCCAGCAACATGCTTTATTTACCGCAGTATTTGCACTAATGGATGAGGGGGCCAAGTTAGCATTAGGATTTCTTTGGTCTGGTGTATGTGCTAAGAGATTTATTTCTGCACTCACTTGGCGGCTTGAAATACACATCCTCTCCGTGGCTACACAGGTTATTTTTGGGGGTACGAGAGTGGTTTCTCCAACAGCCTGCCATGCCAACTCCTTGGTTTGGGGACCTCCTCCTTTCCTTGCTTGGATGCTCGTCAAATGGGACTTTAAGTGCTCCAAGTTTATCAAGATTTCGTTTTGGGCTGTCAACAGAAGGAGACTAAAGGTGTCTATTAACATCTCTTCTTCCTTATCAAAAGGATCCCTCCCCTTGTCCGAAATTAATTTGTCCTTGGTCTTGAGTCCAAGCACAACTAGATCTCCTGGGCTCTTGTGTGCCTTCATCGGCCTCCTGGAGTAGGGCAACGTCAGCAGGATCAAAGTCGATGAGGTTACTTGAGATGTTACACTCTAGCGTTGAGTTGCTTTTCCTAGTTGGGATAGAAGGAGTGGCAAGAGCTCGAGGGGGCGCAAGATTCTCAAAGAGCCTTGATACCAATATGTTAATTCCAGCAAGTGCATCCCTATTTTTATATAATAGGCAAGCTTTGCTCCAACCACTAAAAGTTACAAGCGCACGCACGTTGGTGTGATTGTAAAAGAGGTATTCCACCTGGATTATATCCATTATGGAAAACTGACCTGGGATAGCCATTTCGAGGATCTCCAAGAGATGGTATTTACGGTCTATTTGAGTCAGAGACCCCATTGGTTTGGGGTAATTTAGTAAAACCAGCTTTTCTTGTTTCAATACTAGACTCCATGCTTTATCATTTGCAGCTGTCTGATGGCATGTTTTGGGAGCTTGGGATGCGCTTATCCCTGGAACCTTCAAGACAACTTCCTGTGCCTGAGCCGGGGGCATTGGCGGGGTTTGTAGCAGTAGTGCATCGCTTGGGACCGTATGGGGTATAGTTTTAGCAATAGCAGCAGCCTTTCCCCCCCTGGTCATATACAGTAATACCTTGGATTGCAAGTAACTTGGTTTGAGAGCATTTTGCAAGACAAGCAAATTTTCAAATATTTATTTAATTTTTTTTGACTTGATATACAAGCGACGTCTTGCAATACAAGTACTGTAGTACGGCTTAAATTAAAAATCTCTGTACAAAATTTTTTGGGGGATTTCGTTTTGATATAAGAGTGTTTTGGATTACAAGCACGTTTCCGGAACGAATTATGCTCTCAATCCAAGGCAGGACTGTATTTGCTTTTTAAATGTGGAACTATTTTCCGTTTGGGACTTTTCTCCAGAAGTCTAAACAGTTTCTCAAAGGCCATTTTCTTGTAATGGAAAGCCCTTGTTTTTTAAAATATTTTTGATGTTTTGGGGCTTTTTCCAGAGATTGCCCTTTTTCTTTTTGACTGTACTTTTCCCAGAGGATGGTTTGATGATTTGAGCCTTGCCATTGCTCTGCTCTGCTCACTCTCTACTTGAGCCTTGCCCACATGCTCTGCTCCAGATTTATTTTTTTGTATCTCCACGAGTGTTGTTAAAAGATTGTTACATTCAGACAAATAAGTCTTAATAAGTTCGATCTCCTGCGTTATGATGAAAAGCCACCCCTCTACCAGTATGCCATTCTTCGTAGATTTAATTTATCATCGTTGCGGCTGGGTTTTTCCTCCGCGCTTAAATTCTCTTTACTAACGGCTAGCTCTGTAATCTGCTTTAGCATCTGCTGATTTAATTGGCTATCCTTTTCATATTGCCCAGGTGACCCCTGTGAGGTCAAAGTCTTGACTAGAGCCAATTCTTGGGCGAGATTCATAGAGGATGCGTGTGTCCTCAGTCAGCCTATAGTCTGTGCCTTTGAGGTCTAAAGACCAGTCAAGCACAGAACTTAGGGGACTCAAGGGATGGGATGGGCCTTATGGCACCACCTTCGTTTTCTTTGTTATAGATTCTGACTCAGGCTCTGTCTCAGGCACTGCTTGTGCAAGGAACTGCGTGATTTTTGTTTGACTTTTCCCCACTTTTCTTCCAGTTTGGGGGATTATCCTTGGGGATGGTTTAAGTCCTAGCATTTTGTACTTCTTTCTAATGAGCACCATTTCTGGTAGAGGGCTTAGTAATCCTTAAAGGTTTTCCTTATAATGGATGCAAATATTCAAAGCAGCTGAAAACGTTTTAGAGGGGTGGGGGGTCACACTCCATCAAAAATTAGGCTCCAAACTCCAATGTCATTTAAACAACAAGTCATTAAAATAATTAGGGAGTAAATCAAACTTTATCTTCAATGCCTGAAAACCAGGAACCAGAAGGCTGTCGTTAATATCCAACCCTTCCCCCCCCTTATTTATTTATTGCTAGAGACTTATCTGGTGTCGAGATGAGTAGAGCAAAATGGAGCCAAACAAAACAACCAGCCTCCAGTTGCAGCTGTCTAAAGGATCCGATGCAAACATGCAGAGATACAGAAAAGGAAGCCTTGTGTAAAAATCAAAACCAAAGGAGCTAAAACAAATTTAAACTATTAAAACTATTTAAAAACAAACACAGAGCTCCGGAGAAAGCAACCTCCTCCGTCACCATCTTGGATTGTTGGAGCTGTACAGAAACAAGGAACAATCCAGTTCCCTGTTTCATTCCTTCTTAAGTCCCTGTATAGCATATTTATTCACCAATAAGTATTTATAGATATAGATTGAGGGTCAATTTGCCTGATCAGCCTCAACAAGTGCTTCCAATAGTGAGAGAGAGACTGAAGCTGTAAAAGCAGCAGGGCCAAACCTAGATACTAATCTTGCAACTGCAAGTACAGTAATACCTTGGATTACGAGCATAATTCGTTCCAGAACCATGCTCGTAATCCAAAACACTCATATATCAAAGTGAGTTTCCTCATAAGAAATAATGGAAACTCAGCAGGGAGCTGTGCCGCGCCTCCACGGGGCTCCCTGCCAGGAAGCCGGCTTGCTTTGCCTTTAGACAGAGTATCTCAAAGCAGCTAATGAAAATTTCAGAGAGAGAGAGAGAGAAGGGGGAGAGAAGGGGGAGAGAAGGAGAAAGATGTGGAGGATCAACAACCTGCAGAGTGAGCTGAGGCTCCCTGCCCTTAGGCAGAGCGTGTGGCTTGTGTTGCGAGACTTGCTCGTCTTTCAAATTTAAATTTATGCTAAAATTTTGCTCGTCTTACGAGAAGCTCGCATACCGGGTTACTCGCAATTCGAGGTATTACTGTATTGCCATTTCTGCCACAGATGGTAAATCATATTTAACTTGCAAAAGAGAGAATGGCAAAAACTTATCATTGGTACCCACCATTTGATCCAAGTTAAAAATTGCCTTCTCTATCCACCACAAAAATATTTTCTTACCAATTTTAAAATCTGAATTTCCCCATAGTGTCAATTTAGCATGAGAAAATTGATCAAAACCTAATTGACATGGCATTGTATACCACACATCTCTACAGCTGTAACTGTGGGAGGGATCCTGTCTATTCTAATATGCATAGAACCTAATGCCATCCATTTGGAGAGAAGGTCCAGACTCCAGACAAGATTCCAAAACTGACCAAGGTGGAAAATCTGATCTAAATGATAATGACCAAAATTTAATGCAAGTCAACAAATAAGGCAATGATATAAAGCAAGATCTTGAAAACCAAACCTACTTTCCTTAACTGGAAGTTGCATCCTTTTCAAAGATAATTGAGATGGAGAGGAAAACCACCACCACCACCCAAATTTGAAAACAAAGCACTGATTTTTTTTGAAAATATTTGCCAGGTATAAATAAAGGAATCCCACATATAACATAAATACCCAAGGAATAGTATTAATCTTGAGTATATTTACCTTGCTCCATAAACTCAGCTTTAAAGATGTCCATCTATTAAATTTTGAGAGATCTCATTAATCAATTTTTTTCAGATTAAGTTTGATCATTTGAGAGATGTCTCTGGGAATAAGTATTCCAAAATAGGTAATAACATCCAGGCACCATCAAAATTGCCAGTCAGTAGTGTACAAGATATAGTATCTCCAATTGGCATCAGTTCAGATTTTGACCAATTGATTGAATAGACAGACAAATTATCAAAAGTATTAATCAACTGCATCAGAGCCAGAACAGATGACTGGAATTCTTAGATAATAAAGAATCAAAAATAAAGCCAAGGGGCACTCAAATTAAACTGGTAATAATTAAAAATGATTGGCAGGAGCTGTACAGAAACAAGAAACAAAAGGTGTCATTATTTGAACTGAGGTTTTTACACATCGAAATTGTGCAATCTAAAAATGAGGTGGGGAACACAGCTAAATGGAACCAAAATAATGATTAAGAACTGCTTGGGAAACTATAACAAACCATGGAATATAAATGAAACAAAAGACAAGAGGTTCAAGAACTTAATTGGATCATGTTCCAGATCAGAGCCCAATGGCTGATATTCCTTAAGCTAAAAGTGGCTGTTTGGCCCTTACTGTGGGGGAATGGTGCGTGTGGGGGGGGGGATAGGGATATAGAAGTGCACAAGTGCAGGCTAGAAAGAAATCACACTACATAAACCATAATTTCCACTAACATAGCAGTTGTATTTTGTTTCTTTTCTGCTTCCACACTTATGAAACTGAAACAAAGCAGTGCAGAATGGTCAGGCTGTGAGCTTCCTTGTTTGCTGCTTATCATAAGGTTTCCCACTTCTTTCCCTACCAGTGTCCTCAAGCAAAGACTGAAGAGTGACACGAAGAAATCATAATTAGCATAATTTCAAGGGAGAAAAAATATTATATGAGAATGCACTGCTGACTGAACCTAACCTTCATATAAGTCCAAGAGCATTCATGAAAAGGAGATGCAGGCATAACGGAATAAGCAGCTTTTTAAAAGATGGTCTGTGTTCCAAAAACTACTAAAGAAATACAGCACCATGTTATCTGGGAATCGCCATGGCAACAAAGTGAGTCTTTAGAAATTAAAACCAGTAGAGCAAATAGGCATTTAAAAACATCTTGTAAATTTATAGTAAACAAAGTACTGCTGAGTTGAAACCACTTGCACACACTGTCTTCATAATCAGACAAGTGGTGCTGGTTTCCGTGGATGCCATTCTGTCCGCAGGCAGATACAGGCATTTTGGGTGAAGTCCAAATTGTAACTGCTGATCAGAAATCCCTTGCAGTTTGTGGGGCTTTTATTACTTTCCTGCACAGCATTATGCAGGAAGTGACTGGGGAATGACTGGGAGATTAAAGACAAGGTTTGTTGGGTCTTGCCTTGTGGGATAGGCTACAGAAGCTTCAGAGGGGCCCTGGGTTTGGTATTTACTGTCATGCCTTGGATTGAGAGCATAATTTGTTCCGGAAACGTGCTTGTTTCCAAAATCCAAAACACTCTTATATCAAAACGAAATTGCCCCCCAGAAATGTGTAGAGATTTTTAATTTAAGCCATACTACAGTACTTGTATTGCAAGATGTTGCTTGTATATCGAGTCAATTTTTAAAAATAAATATTTAAAATTTTGCTTGTCTTGCAAAATGCTCTCAAAAACCAAGTTACTTGCAATCCAAGGTATTACTGTATGATGATTGTTGGAAGCTTAGTGCTCCTGGGAGATTTGTTGATAAGTGAATTTCTCATGTGGATAGGGTTTATTTCTGGTTAGAGATTAACATGATGCAAAATCATGATGCCCCAAGGATATCTGTTTGGTTGTTTTATGGATCAGTATGGGAGATCCTGATGGTAGATTTGAGTTGTGATGGGGAGAGGAGGAAACACCTTGGGTCAGTAGGGTCTAAAAGTATAGTTATGGAGTACATTTTTTTTCTCATTGGGATCGTTGTTGTGGATGAATCTGGGGAAGTGCAGGATGGAAAGGTGGGTGCAGATTGGTGTGGCCCTACCTCTAGTGTTTGAAAGAGTTTCATTTGACAGACTGGGTTTCAGTATTGACAGCTAAGTTGGTGGCCATCAAGTTTGATTTGGAGTGAGTAAGGGATAGGAGGCTGGTTAGGCTGGTGATTCTAACTGACTCTTGTCAAGATGGTTGTCTATTCAGAATGGAGGTATGGGATGTAAGTCTGATTAGGCAAATGAAATATGGTCCTTGAATTCTGAATTATGGTCTTTGGGTCCAGTTTTGTTGGGTTCCAGCCCATGTGGAAATAAGTAATGAGATGGTGGACCAAGCTGCTAAGGATACTTTGGGACATGATACTTGACTTTTAAGGAAGACAAAGGTACTAAAATGTTAAGTGGATGCTTAAGAGGGAATGGCAAAAAATGTTGGGAAATGAGTAGCACTGGTAGGAGGGTTTATTGATTTTGTCCACATTTGGACTTTTAGATAGCAGAGATAGATGAGACATGTTGGTCTATTTAGAGTTTTGACAGGGCACTGTGAACTTCAGAGTAAATAGTTTAGTTTTGGGAGGACTGATTCTAGCCTCTGAAGTACGAGGAGTGGAGTGGAGTAGATGGAAGATCATGTTTTATGGAATTCTCTGAGGAACAAGGACGAGAGGGAATTCCTCCTCCACAAGCTGAATGAGTTGGGTGTTATGATTTCATCTGTAGGGACTGTTTTTCTGGATAAAGCTCTTTGGGCTTCAGTGTTCTCCATTATATGGAGACTTTTACGGGTTACCAATATCTATGATCTGCTGTCGCTGAAAAGTGATACTATTATTGCCACTAGGTGGCATTAATACGGCCCTTTTTCATTGGACTTGGCTCATCATTAAATGTGATGAGAAGGAGAAATCCCTTTAACAAGATTCTTGGAAAGGCTTTCTGTTTGAAAGTAAAGGCAGAACTGTTTTAAAAAGTTCTGACTGCAGACCCATTTTAAAATGCATATTTTGAGATAAAATATGTTTAGAAAGATGTATTTGGGGACAAAATATGTTTAGAAATACATATTTAACTGAATTTTCATGCAGATTAAAAAATAATTTGCAGATTACTACAGAAATGGTGGAGGACCAGACTTATTAATGAACGTGTACAAAAAAGATATGGACCAGAAATAGACTCATTCCATACCAACCCATTCACCCACCCTCAAACTGGGAGTGACCTACTATTTGTAGGCTCTTTTGTTTTTGTTTGGCTAATTCTGTGTGTTTACCTTTAACAATACTGTGGGACACTTGTTAAAAAGTGAAGAAGAGTTCAGATATCTCCTGTGGATCAAGGCCCTCCCTGTTATGCAAGTATTGGGAAATCTCACTCTTGACTGCTGAGACATTTTAGAGCACAGGTGGGCAACTTCCAGAGGTCCAGGGCCATTTTTGATTCCCAGACCTCTGGTGCAGGCCACAGGTTGTGGAGAACTGCAGGCACCCCTCCAAAAGAAAAACAGCTGAAATCACCAGTTTGCCACCAAAAGTCAAGCTAAATTTAACCCTTTTGGCACTCTGTAGTGGCTACAGTCACCATTTAATTTTCAGATAAAAAATAACGGGAGCAGTGCATTTCCCACCCCTGTTTCAGAGGCTTTTAGAAATAATTTGGCTGACCTAAAGAAGCAGGTGGGAAGATCACCCTACTGCATCCCTATGTTGCATCACATCTTTAACAAGGCTTTCTGGCTTAAGACCCAAATTTGTACTCCATCTATCCGGTCATTTTTTAAAAACTTCCACCTAAGTTTTAAAGAAGTTGCACTGCTAGTATATCTTTGCTGTAATGATGATCCTATCATTCCTTCTTATAGCAAACTCAACAGGATAGTAGCCAAAATGGGGCCACTGAAAAACAAGAGGAAGGTATCGGCATTCTCAGGGGAACCCCAAGGTTTGTAGCAGTACACAGTATTTTCTAACACCCCCCCCAAAAAAAAAATTACCAGGCCAATGAGGGCTATTCTCAATAGCCATGGAATGTAGAGTGACTGTTACAAAAGAGAAACAGAACACAGGGGTGGAGGAGAAGAGTGGAATGCCCCTGCTTGGTGTGAATGGCTGGCTGGAACCCTGAACAGGGGAACTCCTTTTAAGCAGTACGATACATTGCAACCATTTTTATAATATGCAAACACAGAAGTGACAGGCTTGTATTCTACACGGTACCTAATTGGCTCACGTGAAAACCTGCTCACACAAGTATGCTACTCAAAGTTTACAAGAGTATCACCATAATGATCTTTTTTTTTCCCTTCCTACACATACTACTCATATGGAAAAATCACTGTGGAGAGAGAGCCTGGCAGATCTTGCAGGAAAGGACCGGCGGCGGTCCTTCACAATCACATAAATGGCACATTCTATAAACTGAATGTCAAGAGGCAGGGTGACAATGAGGCACCCATGTTTCTCCTCCTGCCCTGAATGTTGCTGTGTGGAGCACCTGGTCATGCCATCCCTCTGCTTCCATAGACTAGTAGCTACTCCCGGGAAGAAGAAGGGGTCCCAAGTCACAGGCGATTGTTTCCAGGCAGGCTTAAGCCATAGCAACTGTCAGTTAAGCATGGAAAAAAAGGGAGGGAAAGAGACCAGAACACACCAGAAGGGTCCCTCTGGCACAATCAGGTCTCCATCTCTTCAAATTGGCTCCATATCCCCTTTTGGTTGGCTCTAGGAAATATATGTCTCCTATGGTATGCAAGCATTTGACACCCCTGCTTAATACACAATTCACATGCAATAATATGTAATGGGATGAACTCTGCTCACAGAACACTGAATTCCATTCCATATCTGGGTCCTGGCTCCCCTGCCCCAATCTGCTTGCCTCCTGTGAATATCGGCTTCTGAGTGTTGCGGGATCCTCTGGGTGAGGGGCTAAAATTGTATGTCTCCTTTCCTCCCACACCCCATTTCTGTTCGGGGAAGCCTCCACTGGATCCAAGCTCCTTCCATTCACAGAAGGGCACCTTTGGATCCAACCCAAATTGTGAATTGCTCCATGCAGGGAAGGAAGGAATATGAAACTCCAGCAGGGGTTAAAGTGCAGACAGTGCAGGTAGGATACTGATACAAATTAGGAATAATTACACAAGGGAGACTTAGCACTTCCTAGGGGAAACCCAAAATGAGCAAAAATGCTCAATTTTGGAAGTAGGCAGGTCAGTGGAGCTCCCTTATGTGAGCTCCGCCAACCTGCCTCTTTCCAGAAACGTGTGTTTCCACTCCTTTTGGGTTGCCCCAGAAGCACTAAAGTCCCATTGCGCAAGCGGTGGGGGCCACTTGTGCAATCCAATCGGCGGGGCAGAAGGCAATTGGTGGGGGCGGAAGCACCCATTGGATTCCACCCTTTGAATCTAAAAGTACTTTTAATAGTCTCAGTCAGATTATGCATATGCAGTTTAATTGATATATATTTTTAAAAATTCTATCCTACTTTCTCTAAAAACATTCAAGGTAGCTAATCTATCTATATATATATAAAAGAAGTCCTGACTGACTGACTGACTCATCAACACCCAGCTCAAACCGTTTAATCTAGGAATGTGAAATTTTGAAGGGACATTGTTTTTATGACATAGACACCCACTAAGGAAGGATTTTTGGAAATTCCGTCCCTAAGGGGGTGATAAAAGGGGGCAAAATCACCCCACTCTCATATCCTCTCTGGGCAAAACAACAGGGGAGCAGTTATGCAAATCGGCCTCACCTCATAATTGCTGCAGGAGCCAATAGGAGCAGTTATGCAAATAGCCCATACGACACTTAGAATGTTCGTATGAATTCCTGCAGCGGCCAATAGGAGTGGGTATGCAAATCTCCCCTAGGCCACTTAGAGTGTTCTCTGAGGGGGTGAAAAGGGAGGGAAACTTTTTAAATTACTGACTGACTGAATATAAATGTGAAAGTTATATTCCTGTGAAAGTTATAATGGAAAAGTTATATAAATGTGAAAGTCTGTCTGCCGCCGGCCGGGTGTGTGTGTACGGGCATTTGCGTGCATCACATAGGCTCCTACACAGTTGGACGGATCCGCCCCAAACTTGGCACACATACTCTCCATCACCCAAGGACAAAGACAGGTTTAAATCTCCGAAAAACCCTTGCTGCGCCTATACGGTCCAAACTAGATGAGAGCCAATGGCATCACTTGGAATGTTCACAGGGGCCAGTCAAGAGCGGACCTTATGCAAATCACTCCAACGACATATAGAATGTTCATATGAACTGCCGCCACAGGGGCCCAATCAGGAGCGGATATGCAAATCTCTCCTGCATCAAAACAGAATGTTCATATGAACTGGAGCTGGGGCTTATACGGGGGGGGAGCTGGGATTTCATTGTTGGGTAGTCCTGGGGAGGGCGGCAAGCTGGGATTACATTGTTGTGTAGTCCCAAGGGGGAGGGGGCAAGCACGGATTTCATTGTTGTGTAGTTCTGAGGGGGAGGGGGAATAGGGATTTCATTGTTTGGGAGTCCCGGTGGGGGGGCAAGCTGGCATTACATTGTTGGGTAGTCCCAGGAGGGGGAGCAGGGATTTCATTGCTGTGTAGTCCGGGTGTGTGTGTGTGGGAACAGGGAATTCATTCTTGTGTAGTTCGGGGGGAGCTGGGATTTCATTGTGTAGTCCCGGGGGGGGGGAGCAGGGAATTCATTGTGCAGTCCCGGGGGAGCTGGGATTTCATTGTGTAGTCCCGGGGGACCTTTCCTATGGAGCTTAGAATGTTCGTATGAATTCCTGCAGGGGCCAATAGGAGTAGGTATGCAAATCTCCCCTAGGCCATTTAGAATGTTCTCTACGGGGGTGAAAAGGGAGGGAAACTTTTTAAATGACTGACTGAATGACTGTTGTGTGTGGGGGGCATCCCAAATCCTAAAATCCACGCGAGTGAAGCCACAGGCAACAGCTAGTGAACAATAAAGCAACCATATCAAGAATAACAGTAAAATAATTTTATGTCAGTTGTTTTTATCAAGTCCAGTATCTTATTGTAACTGTTCTAGCTGTTTACATTCTTTTAAGTTTTGCATGTTAGAGATTTTATGTTATGTTTTTATTGTCTTGTATTGTGCTGTGTATTTTTGTGAACCACTCAGAGAGCTTTGGCTATTGGAGGGTATAAAAAAGAAAATAATATAAAATTCATTTACACCAGGTAGTCAACCAATTAAACCATGTTTAATAGGTTCACCATCTACCCTTTAACCAAAATTAAACCAATTAATTATATTTAAATGTAGTTTCATATAACCAAAAGGTCAATGGAAGTGCTCTGAAACACTGGAGGAAGTGTAAGATAACTCATAATGTATATAACAAAAGCTGCCACTCAGTCTTAAAAAAGAAAGGCCATCTTCAATGTTTTCTTTTTCTTTCCCTATAATTGTAACACAACACAATAACAAATAGCCTGAAAAAACAAGCATGCCCTTTATTCACAGCCCAACCAATTAAAATTTGCCATCACCAATTAAAATCAGCCTCCACCAATTAATAAATGAAATAATTAACCTACCATGGAAACCAATTAAAACTGACAGCCCTATTGTACCAAAGAAAATAATTATAAAAAGAAGACCAATTCCCCTAAGCTTCTTCCCTGGCACTTCTAAGGCTGCAATCCTCTACACACTTACCTGACAGTCGGTCTCACTGAACTAACTTCTGAGTGGACATGCAAAGGATTGCACAGTTACGCTGCTAAAATGTATATACATTTTAAAATGTACACAGTTCATTTGGCAAAACTTTGTTGCTGGATATGAGCCTGTGTTTAAAAGCTGGTGCGATGTTGCATTAAAATAAAATAAAATAAAATAGTGTTGTAGATTTTGAATGCAGCCTTCTTTTTCAAGGTCCTACATCAGAATATTAGCACTATGCTATTAAATAGAGATGAGCGAAGGGAGATGAATAGTGAAAAATGCATTGCAAAAGGGATTTGAAAAAGTTTTGTCTGTCTGCTTGAGGAAAAGCATGATAAAACCACAGCAAAAATAAAAAGTGGGGAGCCTACAGAATTCTGGTGGTCTCACTGACTGTGTTCGCATGACAACCAATTGTGGGTAAGCCATGGTGGGTTGCTGGGTCGTGCAAGCCAAGACTACTTCCCGTAAGGTGGCAACAAGCCATCCTGACAACCCATGGCTTGTTGTAGGGTTTTTTGGGACCCATGATGAGTTGTGTTGTCCGAACCCTGGTGACCATTCCCATCGCGGGAACAGGGAAGTGGTGAGCAAGTCATTTGGCAAAAGCGGCTAAAAAACACTTGCCACTTTTGCTGAACTCACCCGCGCCACCGCCAGTGACAGCTGCTCCGCCAAGTGCCCAAGTGGCACTTAAAGCCACCGTCACTGGCTCAGTCTCCTCCGCACCAACCGCAACCCCTTTTGCTGTCTCTGTGGCTTTCCCCCCTTTACCACACCCCTTTTTTCTGGAGATCACTTTTTGCGATCTCCAAAATGATAGCCAGTAATAGCCCCTTCAAAGTGCCCAAGTGGCACATTGGAGCAATTGTCACTGGTTCGCCACCTCTAGTTTCGTTTTTTGTTGAGATCTGCATATGTCCCTGTCAAAAAACAACAACCCCAAAACCTAATTAACCCTGTCCAAAAAACACACAACCATTTTAAAAGGAAGCTTGAGATTTGACAGCTGTCAAAACTCCCTGTTCCCGTAAACGGGGTGGCTCACACTTTTCCACTTTCCCAAGCACCTAGAGTTTTGGGAAAGGGTGGAAAAGATGGATGACACTGAGAACTGTCAGGTCCAAACAAAATAACTAGAGGAACCCGCTGGGAAAGGGGTGATATACCCGTCATCCCCTTTCACCAGTGAAGATCCGCTCACGGCTTCGCTTCCCACTTGACAGTTCACCATTTGACAGCTGTCAAATGAGAAGCAAAGCAACAAATTAACCTATTTGTGGCCTTGCTTTGTCAATGTTCATGGATGGTGTGGCGTAATCCCACAATTCAGTTCCCTGGTGTATGTCTGCTTTAGTATATTTAGTGAATATAGAATGTTGAACTGAGTGGGTGTGGTTTGTGATGTCTTGGAAAGGGTGGGGGGAGGAGCATATAGGGAGTGTTTGAGTGATGTCAGAGTTGTTGAGTGGAGAGTTGAGTTGTTGAGTGGAGAGTTGAATTAGTTGAGTGTTGAGAGTTAGTGTGTTATGGGAGAGTTGGGAGTTGGGCAGTTAGGTTAGTTGGATTATTCGTGTCTTGTCAGGAGTTTTAAAAGAAATCAGTGCTTGTATGAGGAGTGAAAGTATTTAGAATTATAGGGACTTAGGTTAATTATAAAGTGTTTGGTGTAGGCAGGTTTAAAGTTATTTTCTGGAACTAAGATTTTGAGAATTAAAATAAACTTATTTTTATTTTGTTTGCTACCCAAATCCTATGTGTCAGCTTGGCGTTATTAACCTGCATTACTGTTAAATCTACACACACACCATTGAACCCACAGTATCATAGATTTAAAATAGATCCTTAATAACCTGTATTAATCTGCTTACTTAATCCTTGCCTGTCCTGGCTTGTTATGAGCTGCAGGGAAAAACTGGGTGGGGAGATCAGGGCGGTAGTGAATGCCTCCCTCGAGGAGGGAGTGATGCCATCAGCCCTTAAGGAGGCAGTAATAAGACCGCTTCTAAAGAAGCCCTCGTTAGATCCCCAAGACTTGAACAACTTTCGCCCAGTCTCCAATTTGCCATTTCTGGGCAAGCTGATTGAGCGAGTGGTGGAGGTTCAGTTGAGGGCACATTTGGATGAAGCCGATTATTTAGATCCATGCCAGTTGGGCTTCAGGCCTGGACATGGGACAAAAACGGCCTTGATCGCCTTAGTGGATGATATGAGGAGGGCTTTGGATGGGGGCGAAGGCTCTTTTCTAGTCCTCCTCGATCTTTCAGCGGCTTTTGATACCGTTCACCATGGTATCCTCCTGGACCGCCTGGAGGGCTTGGGCTTGGGAGGCACTGTATTGCAGTGGTTCCGGTCCTTCCTCTCTGGAAGGTACCAGAGGGTAGTTCTTGGGGAGGAGGCTTCGGACCCTCGGCCACTCACTTGTGGGGTGCCGCAGGGTTCCATCCTCTCCCCGATGTTATTTAACATCTACCTGAAGCCGCTGGGAGCTATCTGTGGCGGAGTGACAGGCAGAAGCCCAGGGAGGGGCCAACCTGAACATTCCAGAGGCTCTGATTGGTTGAAGGAGAGCATAGAACCCCAGGGAGTGGGCAGTTAAGGGGAGTTGGTTGTCAGTTGGGGAAGAGAGTGGGTTGGAGTGAGAGAGGGAGTGGGAGGTTAGTAGCGTTGGTAGGGAAAGGTGGTACTGAAGAGAAGAGTTCAGACAGGAAATCTAGGACTAAGTTGTGAGAAAGCAAACGTGAAGGTGTTAGTGTACAACAATTCACAGGAGTCTCCACTTAGGGAATGAAGGACCTTCTGTCTGAGGAAGAAGGAGAAACTCTGGACTAGTGTGAGGGACAGTTAATTTCCCTAGTCTGATACTGTAACTTTCAAGTAACCAAGCCAAATTGATACAAAGAGCACTGTATAACATCTGCCTGCCTTTAACCTGAATCTAAGCTAAGAACAAGTTTGAATGTAACTGTTGAAAATTCCAAGTTATCTGTTCCTGAGTTGAATATCAGTTTAGAGACTTTGTTAGAACAATAAATCAACCTTTTTATTCAAAGTTCTAATTCTCCAGAGTCTGACTGGTGACAGGAAAGTAAGAAGTTAATTAACGGAGGGGCACCCTACTTCAAGTAATCAAATAAAACAAACAAACGTGGGTGAACAGCTACATATAAGACCTAAGACACATAATCAGCTAACGCAACTTTAAAAGACAGCTTCAAGTCTGAAGTGACCCATACAAGGGGGCACTTGGTGAGAGCGAAGTACACATCGAGGGTGTGGGCTTTGGAGTTAAGGGGTCCCGTCTGCTACACTATCATCAGGAGGTTTGGGGTGCTCTGTCATCAATATGCGGATGACACACAGCTCTACCTCTCCTTCAAGTCCTCACCAAGGTTGGCTGTTGAAACCCTGTCCAAGTGCCTGGAGGCAGTGGCTGGCTGGATGGGAAGGAACATGCTGAAACTGAACCCCGACAAGACCGAGGTACTTCTGGTGGGAGACAAGGGAAGGTTAGGGGATGTTGACCTGGTGCTGAATGGGGTACATCTACCCCTGAAGGACCAGGTCCTGCAGCTTGGGAGTCATTCTAGACTCCCAGCTGTCCATGGAGGCTCAGGTGGCAGCTGTGAGCCGGGCGGCGCTGTATCAGCTCCATCTGATATGGCAGTTGCGCCCCTACCTTTCTAATCATCTGCTCCTATCAGTGGTTCATACCTTGGTCTCCTCTCACCTGTACTACTGTAATGTGCTCTACGTGGGGTTACCCTGGAAGATGGTTCGGAAGTTGCAGCTGGTACAGAATGCAGCAGCTCACCTAGTTAAAGGCTGCCGCCGGCGTGATCACATAACTCCGGTGCTCAAAGAATTGCACTGGCTACCAGTTGTTTGCCGAGCTGAATTCAAGGTGTTGGTGTTGGCCTTTAAAACCCTGTACAGGCTCCTGGTCCAGTATATCTCAAGGAGCGCCTCCAGCAACATCAAGTAGGCCGCTCAACAAGATCCGTCACGGATGGCCTTCTCCCTGTCCCATCAGCCAAAGAAACCAGGCTGGTGGGGACTAGGAGGAGGGCCTTTTCTGTGGCAGCCCCCAATTTATGGAACTCTCTCCCCAGTGACTTCCGCCATGCCCCTTCCTTGATTAGCTTCCGCCAGGGCATTAAAAACGTGGCTTTTCAGGTGGGAATATGGGGTGGGTTAGGATTTTTAATTGTGTTTTATACTGTGTGTGTGTGTGTCCCCCCATATTTTATTGCATTGTACATCGCTCAGAGTAGCCGCTCAGAGTATCTGGCCAGATGGGCGATTCATAAATATAATAAATAAATAAATAAATAATATTTTCCCTCATTAGTAGGGGAAAGGTTTCATTTGACCCTCCCCTCAGGTTTTTAAGTATTGATGCTTAGCCTGAGAAGGGTTTATGCGCGTGCTCCGAAAGCAGTGATGGCGAACCTTTTTGAGCCTGAGTGCCCAAACTGCAACACAAAACCAACTTATTTATTTCAGAGTGCCAACACTGCAATTAAACCTGAATACCGAGGTTTTAGTTTTAGAAAAACAACTCATACAGTTGTCCAAACTAATTAACATCTTTTGTCTTTAAAGAAAAACACAATAACAGAGTTTTCAATGATACAGTTTTTTGTTGGAAAAAACAATCAACTCAAAAAATTATTATAGTACTACATTGTACACATAGCCTGAAGGGAATTTATACAAACTTTTTAAATAATTAGGCACATGTATTTTTGGATAAGGGATTCTCAACTTGTAATATGATTATATGCCAGACTGAAATTGTATGGGGCAAGCTTTACTCCGGGTCCTTTCCCTGCTTCTACAGGTGTCGGATTAGTAAAAGTAAAAGTCAACCTGTACTAGGATGAGCAAGATAAACAAGAAAACGAAACGTGCTTAACACATTTTAAACACTTTATGTCTTGGACTGCAAACACTGCATTAGGTAAAAATTTGCATTGGGCATGCTTTGGCACAATTAATGTGATTTTTGCTATTGCATGCATGCTGATAATTTGTCAAACCTTGGCTCATACTCCATTAGTTTGAGAGCAACACATGCAGCACTCAGGTCAGCTGTTAGGGCTTTACATCCAAGCCATGCTCTGTGCATCATTCTTCAAAATCTTTTAAATGTGATAACAATGTAGAAAAGAATTCTGTAACAGGAATTCTAGAATAAAATCATTCTGTTCCACACTGTGAGAAAGAACAAGATCATTAGTGTTTTGCAGAAGGGGACGGTCTTTTCGCAGTCTGGTGACCAATGGCTCGAGTGCCCACAGAGAGGTCCCTGCGTGCCAGCTGTGGCACCCGTGCCATAGGTTCGCCATCACTGTCCCAAAGTGTAAAGGGCCATGTCGTCGCAGATGGTGTCTCCTGTACTTTGACAGGAGACACCATCCAGGGCTTTCATGAGGCAAGGTTTTATAACTGGGATAGTCGGAGTTGAGCACCTCTGGAAACCTGACAAAAAAAGAAATAACGAAAACATTTGTGCAAATATCAGGCACAATAATAATAATAATAATAATAATAATAATAAATGTGTGGCAAACAGTGACAGTTGCTCCAATGTGCTGCTTGTGATCTCCGGGGCCGGCGGGGGGAAGGCCACAGAGACTGCAAAAGGGGTTGTAGCTGCAGTGAAGAGAGGAGCCAAGACAGGTCCTGCCGTGGAGTCCCCTGGGATACACATGGGAGGACTGCGGGGGAAGGAAAGGGGGACAACCCGCAGTAAGCCCAATCATCTGTTTCACAAACAACCTACACTGTGTAGGTTATTTGCACGCAATCCTGCCTTTAAAAAGAAAGAAAAAAGCCCGGGGGACAACAGCATGGTATGGGTTATAGAAAGGAGATTCTCCCTTCATTATGTGTCAGCTGAATATTGCATTATTGCCTCTGAATCAAAACTTCAAGGATTATCCTTATGAATAAATCCTAATACTGTATATAAAAATCTCTCTATATATTATGATTATATGCTTCCATATTTGCCTTCAATAGTTTAGGGCTAAAAATAGAAGGTGTGCTTATCTGAATAAGACACTTAAACTAATTTGTTTGAAAAAGTAAAATGCTAATTATCCCAATATTTGCTTTGTAAATAAAATGACTGAATGTTGGTCTCCCTTTTCGTCAGGCATATCTTAATTGTGTATCATTGTCACTATAGGCTTTAGGACTGAAAAAGTGAAAACAGCAAGCACCGATTCTGACCAAGCTATGATGAAGAGAAACATACATATACATATACATATACATATACATATACATATACATGAGGCTTCACAGCAAGTCCCTTAGCCATGGTGCAAGCTTGGTTTCCTCTCAACTTTACAATTGAAATGTGATATGTGTATGCCAGTGAATTCAACACTAGTTCATTTGTCATTCTTGTCCGCTGCCCCCCATTCTTCAGCTGGGATCCCTATCCCCCTTTTTTCTTCAAACACTGCATGAACGTTTAGGCCACAATCCTATGCATGTTTAGGCAGGCAAAAGCGTGTCTGACTGGGAATGCTGGGAGCTGTAGGACTATTTGCTGTCTAAACATGTATAGGATTGCACCCTTTTGCATTTAAACATTCACTGATTGTTTTGAAAAAAATTAAATAACTCACACAATTGAAAGATGGCTACACCAGGGATGGGGAGGTGAGTTGGCTTCTTGATGTTAAGGGCACCAGATAAATAGTTCCACCCAAAGCTGACTTTTGCAGCAAACACACAAAGCCAGTAGTTCCAGAACTCAGCTTTGCAGAGGGAAGGTACTATTGGATTAAATGCAGTGAAAAATGTTTCAAAATTGGTCCCACTGCTGCTCCTTCACCTTTAGCATCTAGTTGAAATTGCAGAGATGTAGCATTCATTTGAGCTTGAAGAAAAGCATAGATTTTTACAGTTTTGTTGTTGGGTTTTTGTTATTCAGTCCTACCTGTGGGTCAGAAAGTCGAGATAGGTCAGGATACAAGTAGAATTTTATCCCTTCAGAGGCTCCAGGTAATGTTACTCCTCGAATCAGCAGAATCAAGAGCATGATGTAAGGGAATGTAGCAGTTACGTATACAACCTATGAAGAAAAAAATGGAGAACAGATACTTAAGTATAAAATATGCTAAGATTCAGTTCATGCATGGAGGATAAGACTATCAATGACTACTAGTCCTGATGGCATTTGCTACCTCCAGGATGAGGAGCTTTTGATACTGTGGTTGGTGGTATCAAAAGTCACAGACCAGTCCAGCAGAATCAACGGGGACACATTCTCCCTATCCAGCTCCTGGCATAGGGCATCCACTAGGGCAACTAAGATTGTCTCCATCACATAACCAGGCCTGACAGCAAATTGAAATGGAATACTGGCAGCTGGCTGGAAATTATCTAAACCAATGAGATTTAAAGAAGGCTTCTTTTTTTTTTCTTTTTTTTTTTAGCAAATTGTCACACACAGTTCTTTCAGGTTTGCTAGAGTAATGCCTCCCTCCAATAAGATATTTATCGCTCTCATTACCCACTAGGCCAGCCTTCTTCTGGCTGCTTTTATCAGCAAGGAATGGCAGGGGTAGCATGCACAAGTGGCTGGTTTCACCCCTCCATGTATCCTGTCCACATCCTTGGCTTTCATAAACAAACAAAAGAACACACTCTTTCTACAGGTACATCCAAGTGTTCTGCATTAACTCTACATCCAAACTTGAATGGTCACCAGTGACTTTAACCACAAAGTGTCTAGCAAACAGAACACAATAGGCTACTGAATCGTATTAGATTTGCACTGAAGCTATCTCTTACTGAACTGTAAATCAAACACAAGGATAATCACATAACATTGCTGCTAAAGTGCAAATGAAGATGTGGTCATATGAACAGAAGCAATTTTATAAACATAAGACACATCCAATAAAAACACACCCAACACTGCAGTTCTGCCTCTACTGGTTCTGTCGTGCTCATGGGACCCACCACTAGCACCACAGGAACTAGTATTTTCAAAAGGAACCCCTAGAAATGAGCAGAAATGCTCATTTCTGGAATGGGACAAGTCAGCAGAGCTCCTGTCTGTGAGCTCTGCTGACCTGCACCATTCCAGAATTCTTCCGGAATTACTACGTAGGTTCCCATTGCTCTAGCAGTAGATCCTGCTAGCTTGCAGGCAGTGTTGAGTACTACTCTTTGAATTTTAATCAAAGTGTAGTAGAATTAGTATGAATTGCATTGTTGACCGAATATTTTGGCTTGGATACAAAGTAGTGTGTAGCTACAGGTTCCTTTGAGGAGCCTTTATTCACTCCATCTCCTGGCAACACCTTCCTACACCAGCATCACCCAAAAGTCATGCCAAAAGCTGGTGGACCCTCTAAACTGGCTTTTTGTATGGGACTGTAGCTTGGGAAAGGGATTAGTGACCCCATGACCCCCACCACCATGTGCACATGAAAGTGCCTTCTACTCATGCATTGGGGTGGAAGAAGGATCCAAACCTTTGTTATTGGTACCAGTACACCTAAGACTGTCTGCACTGCAGGGTATCCTGGTAATATTTTAAGGCTTTGTTTACAACTTACCGGTATTCAACTTGAGTCATATGTACTAGTACAACACATTTTCACTTGCTGTTGGCACAACCATGGTATTTATTTATTTGACTTGTACCTCACCTTTCTACCAAAAATGGCACTCAGGTGTGGACCATCTCGATCCTTAAACACAACTTCTGCCCTTTCATTCTCCACTTAATGACCTGGACCCTCATGTGAAGTTGTATTGCTTTTATGTGTGTGTGTGGGGGGGGCGGTTGTTGCTGTTATTATGATTGCGTGCATCACAGTAAGCACTGAGAACTTCCTGTTCTTTTTTCTTCTTCCAGATATGTCAAACTTCTCTGAATAAAATTAGAACAAAACAGTTTCTAATTACACTAGATCTTATTTTAATTACCTCTAATTGCTTAGTGTATTAATTTGCATGTCAATGCTCAAAATAGTTCCTCCACATCACTGCTATGCCCCAGCAATGTCAGTGTCTGTATTGAGGAAACAAAACAAATATCCGGCTTGTCTGTGTTTGCATTACCACTATATTAACTAGGTTGCTAGTCTTCTAGATTATACAGTTTGCAATACAGCAAGTTTGACTCTAGAGAAACTATAAAGAAGTAAAATCAGGAGGAACAATACAGCCTCTTTAATCAGTTCAGAGAAAATTGGAAACACTTAGCCAGGGGCGGCTCATAGGAAAGGGCAAAGGGGGCAGAGCCCCACCTGACCTGACCTGACCTGACCTGCCTGCCTAACCTGCCCTGACTAACCTGCATCTTATTGCTTGTCTCCCAGAACTTGTTTACCTATATGGGATGCAATGTAAAGGGGCCAGCAGCAGCAGTAGTGCAACACTCTGTTCTTCTTTACTGCCTGTTTTTGCTAGGGGGAACACTGGGCACATGCGATAAGTTGCACATGCTCGGAACATTCCTGCAGGGACTAGTGTTTTATATGCACATGACTGTAGGGGAAGAGAACACCTTTCAGGGAGGGGCCACAGGACAGCCTGTTCCTTTGCTGGCCAAAAGCCTGGATTACTGACGCGTGCCGTGCCGTCTGGCTGTAGGAGAGCAAAAACAGATTGGCTGTTCTCCCTCCCTTCATCTATCTCATGGTTATAGGGGCAAATGGAAGCCAGCCCTCAGCTAATCAACAGTCTGCAAAATCACCCCATCTCGATCACAGCATACCATGTGACTGGAGCCTGTGCAATGCAAGAGTGCAGAGACACAGTAACAGAGCGCAGTTGCAGCAGCAGTTTCTCTCGATTTCACTGTGCATATAACATGTCCAGAAGGAATAATTGATTGAGAAGGAGAAAAGAACAATGAGAAACAAAGAAAGACACTTATTGAAGGATATGTGTTTGGGGTGATTATTTATGTAGCTTCTCAAATCCATGAAGTTTATGTAGTTTAACCCAATCCCCATGGCCATTGAGGGGAAGGGGGAAGTCCTGTGACTGCTGCTTCCATTTGGGGCTCTTTACGTGGCCCCAAACTTTCCCACCAGCCAATTCTGTTGTCTGGAAGTGAGAAATCCTTGGCTTGGCAAGCCATTTCTCTGTGCTGATTGCCAAGTCTATTCTGTCTCAATGCTATTCTGTTGTTGTTGCCACATGCTTTTGCTTGTAAATACTCTTCTGTGACTACAGGAGCAGAGGAATGGGGTGGCTGTACGGGGAGGCGGAGGTCACACACCATTCCTTCCAGCACAGAACAGGGACAGGATAAGATAAGCTATGGTTCTGACAGCTCCAGACCCAAGCTCCGTGCCTCGACTGCTTCTCCTCCAGGACAGGACCAAGTGTGATAGCCTTCAGCCCTTCTGGATCCAGGTGAGAGTCCTTCCCGCCATCTCCTGACTTGCTGCACAGTGAACCTTTAACTAACAGTGCTGTCTATGTTTCTTTTTCAGCTTGAGCGTTTGCAAGAAGCTTCAGGATGGTACTGGAGCAGCTACACCTCTAACAGCTCCAGGCCCAAGCTCCATAAGAACACCCATGCTGGGTCAGACCAGTTTAGCCTGGGTAGCGTCAGCCAAAGACTAAGGACCAGGGGAGGTATTCAGAATTTATCCAACATGGAATGTGTGTTCCCGGTACTGCTGAACTGAAAAGGGCTGGCGATTCTGTTAGTATATCGACCACCCACTGTAGTGCTGGCTAATGGATTCTGGAGTTGGTGGGGCTTTACGGAAGGTGCATCTGTGTCCTACATGATTCATTTACATACCACATGCCACTTCAACACACCAGTGCCTCGGCATGCTTTTGGACATACCATCCTACACAGAGTGAGTAATCACAGACATCCACAACCCACTTCAGGACCATAGCTACTGAATCAATAGCAGCACTAACATTCCCTGGGACATTGCAGGAAGAAATGTGCTTCTGAACTTATGAAAAGTGCATTTCCCTCAATACTAAACAATCAAATGAGGTGGCTGGCTTCTCCCCACTTCAGGAACTGGATCCATCAACCCACTATCTGAAGCGTAGGGATGTGAATCTGTCCATTTTCACATGTTTTTTACCCATAATTCTGTTCCATTTGCCCACTTATATGTGATTTTTAAATTTAAACAAATCTCAGAGTATTTTAATATGAGATAGATCTGGGATTGACCATCCACAATGGAAGGGCTCTGCTCGTGGAAGGTCCCTCTGCCAAAATTTTGGGGATTCCCCCCTTCTACACACACCACAGCTCAATCAGGTCAAAAAGCCAAGCCAGCAATCATCTTTGCAAAATATTCCTTAGTGTACATATTTACATCTTTATTAAACCAATCTAAGCTCCCCAACCTCCTTGGCCTTTACTCAGGCATGACTGCTAGGTTAGTTAAAGCAGAAATATTAGAAGTAAAAACTAGATAGTTAAAATTGCTGAACACTGTTAATTTTGGTCCCTGAAACTTACAAGCCCAGTTCACATGTAACAAGACGCCACCATGGGTGAATTTCCTGATGGGGCTTCTCATTGCAGTGGTGGCACCATTTTGAATATTCGGGGCATGGCAGCGGCATGCTGTAGCTTCTTGTTAGGTGCGAACCCAGCAAATGTGGGTTGTTGGAGTGGTTATCAAGCTACCTGCAACCCTAAAACAGCCCATGGGCTCTCAGTGGCTTGCCAACCACCCCAACAACCCACCCTCGCTGGTTTCACATGTAATGAGAAGCTATGGCGCTCCCCGCCATGCCTCAAATATTCAAAATGGCCACCATGATGAGAAGCCCCATGGGGAAAATCACCCAAGGTCGCGTCTTGTTACGTGCGAACCAGGACTCTGTGTAATTAAAAAAACCTGCCTGACACTATGCTCTGAGGACCTTCCTCCGAGTGCCACCTCCAAGGGAGGCTCGGATGGTAGCAACAAGGAAGAGGACCTTCTCAGTGGTGGCCCCTTGATTATGGAATGATCTCTCTACTGAGGCCCACCGGACACCAACTCTGTTATCCTTTCAGTACCAGGTTAAGACTTTCCTCTATGCCGAGGCATTTAACGGCATCTAATGGCTCTTAATGACATATGTGGGGCTCATGTCAGCTGTTCTTTTCTCTCAACAGGTCCAGTTATATTTAATTTGTTTTAGTTGTTCGAACTGTTTTAAATTCTGTTTTAAATTTTGTACTGAAATTTTTATGTTTTTATTGTACTTGTATTTTGTATTGTATGAATTGTTAACCACCCAGAGGGCTTCGGCTATTGGGCGGCATAGAAATGAAATATAAATATAATAAAAATAATGGCAGAAGAATGATACAATGCTTGTGTGCATTTTTCAGGACGAAGGGTTAGAGATCCAGGATTTGCCTTCCGTGAGAAGAAGGGATGCTCTGTGATAGGAAAGGCTCTGCTCATGCAGGTGGAAAGGCTCCATTCCACCTGATTTGGGGGGAACTCCCTCTACGTTATGCCACAGCTTAACCTGTTCAGCAGGGTCTCCTGACTCTCTGTGTAGCATTATCAGGGAGCTGGATGGGCTGTTGTGGGGAGAAGGGACAAGTTCACTTCCAGCAGTGCAATTGATCCAGGTTAAATCTGGATCCAATTCTATGTATTTAAATGGTTTTTTCCCCTCTCAAAACATGTGTTTAAATGCATATTTTGATATATTTAAACTGCAAAGAATTACATTCCATTCTACACATTAATCCACAGTAAACTCTGATATACACATTATTCTGATCAAGTCATTTTGAATAGGAATGGGATTTTATTTTATTTATTTATTTGTTGTCTTTTTAAATCGCCCATCCAGCCAGTTCCCGGCCACTCTGGGCGATGTACAGCATACAATAAAACAAAACAGGTTAAAATACACTTAAACCATATAAAATGTTAAAATTCTAACCCACCCCATATTCCCACCTGAAAAGCCATGTTTTTAATGAACGGCGGAACCTCATCAAAGAGGGGGCATGGTGGAGGTCACTGGGGAGAGAGTTCCACAGTTTGGGGGCCGCCGCAGAGAAGGCCCTCTTCCTAGTCCCCTCCAGCCTGGGTGCTCTGGCTGATGGGATAAGGCCGTCCATGGCGGATCTTATTGAGCGGCCTACTTCGTGTTGCTAGACACACTCCTTGAGATAAACTGGACCGAAGCCATATAGGGTTTTAAAGGTAAAAACCAACACCTTGAATTTGGCTCAGCAAACAACTGGTAGCCAGTGCAGCTCCTTGAGCACCGAGGTGATGTGATCACGCTGGCAGCTGCCTTTAATGAGGCGAGCCGCCGTGTTCTGTACCAGCTGTAGATTCCGAACCGTCTTCCAGGGTAACCCCCCGTAGCACGCATTACAGTAGTCTAGGCGAGAGGAGACCAAGGCATGAACCACTGATGGGAGCAGATGATTAGGAAAGTAGGGGCGCAGCTGCTGTATCAGGTAGAGTTGAAATAGTGCCATCCGGCTCACAGCTGACACTTGAGCCTCCATGGACAGCTGGGATTCTAAAATTACCCCCAAGCTGCGGACCTGGTCCTTCAGGGGTAAATGCACCCCATTCAGCACCAGGTCAACATCCCCTAACCTCCTCTTGTCTCCCACCAGTAGTACCTCGGTCTTGTCGGGGTTCAGTTTCAGCATGTTCCTTCCCATCCAGCCACCCACTGCCTCCAGGCACTCGGACAGGGTTTCAACAGCCAACCTCGGTGAGGACTGAAGGAGAGGTAGAGCTGCGTGTCATCCGCAAATTGATGACAGCACACCCTAAACCTGATGATAGCTCCAAGAGGCTTGAGGTAGATGTTAAATAACATTGGGGAGAGGATGGAGTGAGCAGCCCCGGGTCCTAAGCCTCCTCCCCAAAAATTACCCCCTGGTACCTTCCAGAGAGGAAGAACCGGAACCACTGCAATACAGTGCCTCCCATGCCCAACCCCTCCAGGCAGTCCAGGAGGATACCGTGGTCAATAGTATCAAAGGCCGCTGAGAGATCAAGGAGGATTAGAAAGGAGCATTTGCCCTTATCCAAAGCCCTCCTCAAATCATCCACCAAGGCGACCAAGGCCGTTTCCGTCCCATGTCCAGGTCTGAAGCCCGACTGGCATGGATCTAAATAATTGGCTTCATCCAAGTGCACTTTCAACTGAGCCCCCACCACCTGCTCGATCACCTTGCCCAGAATTGGTAAATTAAAGACTGGGCGAAAGTTGTTTAAATCTTGGGGATCCAAGGAGGGCTTCTTTAGAAGCGGTCTTATTACTGCCTCCTTAAGAGCTGATGGCAGCGCTTCCTCCTTGAGGGAGGCATTCATCACCGCCCTGATCCCTTCACTCAGTCTCTCCATGCAGCTCATAATGAGCCAGGGCGGGCAAGGATCAAGCAAGCAGGTGGTTGGTTTTACAGATGAAAGCACCTTGTCCACTTCATCAGAAGAGGCTGGAACCGATCCCACAAAACCGGCCCGCCATTGGCCTCCTCCTACTCACTCACTGTGTCCACGATGCACGGAATACCACTCCTAATCCAATCGGTTTTATCTGCAAAGTGCTTTGCAAAAGCCTCACAGGAGGCTTTAGAGCAGTGATGGCGAACCTATGGCACGGGTGCCACAGCTGGCACTCAGGGACCTCTCTGTGGGCACTCGAGCCATTGGTCACCAGATCGCGAAAAGACCGTCCCCTTCTGCAAAGCATTAATGATCTTGTTATTTCTCACAGTGTGGAACAGAATGATTTTATTCTAGAATTCCTGTTACAGAATTCTTTTCTACATTGTTATCACATTTAAAAGATTTTGAAGAATGATGCACAGAGCATGGCTTGGATGTAAAGCCCTAACAGTTGACCTGAGTGCTGCATGTGTTGCTCTCAAACTAACGGAGTATGAGCCAAGGTTTGACAAATTATCAGCATGCATGCAATAGCAAAAATCGCATTAATTGTGCAAAAGCATGGCCAATGCAAACTTTTACCTAATGCAGTGTTTGCAGCCCAAGACATAAAGTGTTTAAAATGTGTTAAGCACGTTTAGTTTTCTTGTTTATCTTGCTCATCCTAGTACAGGTTGACTTTTACTTTTACTAATCCGACACCTGTAGAAGCAGGGAAAGGACCCGGGGTAAAGCCTGCCCCATACAATTTCAGTCTGGCATATAATCCCATTACAAGTTGAGAATCCCTTATCCAAAAAATACATGTGTCTAATTATTTTAAGAAGTTTGTATAAATCCCCTTCAGGCTATATGTGTACAATGCAGTACTATAATAATTTTTTGAGTTGATTTTTTTTCCCAACAAAAACCTGTCTGTATCATTGAAAGCTCTGTTATCGTGTTTTTCTTTTAAGACGAAAGATGTTAATTAGTTCAGACAACTGTACGAGTTGCTTTTCTAAAACTAAAACCTCGGTATTCGGGTTTAATGGCAGTGTTGGCACTTTGAAATAAATAAGTTGGTTTTGTGCTGCAGTTTGGGCACTCGGGCTCAAAAAGGTTCGCCATCACTGCTTTAGAGTGTTCCACCGGGTCCGGTGCAGCTGGACCAACCAGGCTCCGGACCGCTTGGAACAGCCTCCTGGGGCAGCACTCCGCAGATGAGATGAAGGCAGCATAGAAATTCTTTTTTGCTGCGTTCACTGCCACCTGGTAGGCTGAAGATGCAGCTCTAACCTGTGTCTGATCATCTTCGGAGCGGGATTTACGCCATCGGCGCTCTAGCCTTCTCACCTCCCGCTTCAGAGTTTGCAACGATGGGGTAAACCACGGTGCTGTGCAAGCTCGATACAGGTGACTAGGGCGCTTCGGGGCCACTTGGTCTAGAGCCCTGGTGATTGCAGCATTCCAGTCATCCACCAGGGTCTCGACCGAGTTACCAAGAAAGGACTGCTTTCCTCAAGCATCCCTAGTTGAGTGTTATCAGATTTTACTTGCTTTTCTAATTAACTAGAATTCTTGCTTTTCTAAATGACTAGAATAATCCACTACAGTAATACCTTGGATTACGAGCATAATTCGTTCCGGAACCATGCTCGTAATCCAAAATACTCGTACATCAAAGCGAGTTTCCCCATTAGAAATAATGTGAACTCAGATGATTCGTTCCACAACCATTTGATCACTACTTTGCCGGCTCCCTGGCAGGGAGCCCCATGGAGGGAGCCGGCAAAGCAGTGATTAAATGGTTGTGGAATGAATCAGCAGAGTTCCCATTATTTCTAATGGGGAAACTCGCTATGATGTGCCGGCTTCCGGCTGCGCCGTGCCTCGCCTCCACTCGCTCTGCCAGGAGTGGCCAGGAGGCGGGGGCTTCCTTGGAGGCGCGGTGCGTCCAGGCTCGGCCACCGCCTCGCGCTGCTGCGCCGGCCGGCCGAGTAGCCAGTAGGCAGGGGCTTCCCTGGAGGCAAAGTGCCTTGCTGGCGCCTCGCGCGCTGCCATGCTGGCTAGCGGCACAACAGTGCGAGGCGCCCGCGCCGCATCTCCCTGCCTCCAGCGCTCCCATCGCGTCACATCCAGCCCCATCAGTGATGCAAACCCATCGCGTCACTGACAGGGCCGGATGTGACGTGATGGGACCGCCAGCGGCATGGGCGGCTCGCCTCTCCGCGGCAAGCCGCCGCTTGCAACGGTAGGAAGCGGCGGGAGCGGCTCCACGCATCTCCCTGGCAGGGAGATGCAGCGCGGGCGCCTCGCGCTGCCGTGCCGCTTCCCTGCCCGGGAGCCAGCATGGCAGCGCGCGAGGCGCCAGCAAGGCGCTTCGCCTCCAGGGAAGCCCCCGCCTCTTGGCTACTCGGCCGGCCGGCGCAGCAGCGCGAGGCGGCGGCCGAGCTCGGCCGCACCGCACCTCACGGGAAGCCCCCGCCTCCTAGCCACTCGGGAAGCCCCGTGGAGGCGAATCACGGCGCTACCCATACAAGGCAAGATCTTATCATGGGATTCACTCTACAACACCCCCCCCCAACCTTTTCTTCCTTAAGTTGGAAGTGAGGGCAGCAAAGAGACAAATGACATGGCTGCTTAGTGCAGGGATAGGCAACTTGGTGCTGTCCAGATGTTTTGGACTACAACTCTCATAATTTCTTACCATTTGGCACGCTGGCTGGGTTTAATAGAAGTTGTTGTAGTCCAAAACATCTGGAGGGCACCGAGTTACCTACTCCTCCTGGCTTAATGGAACAACTATGCTATTTAATCTCCCTCCTCCCAGCTGAAAGGGAAATAGTACAGAAATGGGGGGAGGGGGACAAGCGTTTTAGTCAATGCAGTGTCTGCATAAGTAAGAACTCCTTAACTGCATGTTTTCTTTTTCCTTGCTTTTGGGGGGCATAGTCCATAATGGAAGAATGTTCCCTGCTCCACTGCACATATTTTCGCACACATTAACGTATGTGCTCAAACATACACATGCACAAACATACTCTTTTAAAAAGAACAAAACAAACATATTATTCCTAAATCTTCCCCACCTCTAAGATGAGAATACCAATGTATCCCCCCCCTGTTCACTAAGCAGCCAGAGAATTCTGAATTACATCAGCTATATTTAGCCTTTCCCTCTGGTGCATGATCATAGAGTTGGAAGGGGACATTTAGGCCATCAAGTCCAACCCCTGCTTAGTGCAGAAATCCAGATGACATTAAAAAAAAAGAAGAAGCACACTTACTACTCTAACTAGTAATGTTATTTCTGAAACAACACCTTTTTCAAAAGTCAGCCTCAACTTTCAATACAATTTTACCTTACTGAAAAGGCTTGGAAAATGCAAGGTGTATAGAAAACCTTTAATCCAGGGGCAAGAGATAATATCTTTTATTCCTATATGTGGTATGGAGCTGCCTTTCCATGCCTGGTTTCTTCTATAAAGCCTCTTTCTGAGATAGCCAGCTTGTTGGAACTGGGCCAAGTATCTTTCCCTTAATTAACAGCTGACCTCTTTCCCTTTCCAGCCTAACAAGGAGCAGGTCGGTGCTCCCTGCATATGTGAATGCCACTTGATTGGGGAAGTCTTGTGTATGATTCCGTTGCCCTCCTGCTTTGGCTAGCCTTAATAAATAGGTATGGAATTCCTGCTCCTTTGAGATGGGGTGAGGGTACGTTGGTGGCTGGATTCATTATTGTTCTGGGCCCTGGCTCCTCTCCCTGCAAGGGGGTGGTGGGAGGTGTGGGAGGCATTCTCTAGTGACTATCATGTAGGAGTATGTTTGAGTCTGTGCAGGCTAGCTACACTGAAGACAGGTTTGCTTTCCTGTTTTAGATATTCTCTATTTCTCCTTTTGCTCCTGTGAATGTTTCTTAGACAATAAATGGTTTTTTCTTCCAGTTTGGATGAGAAGTGTGGATTGAGGATTTCTGACAAAGATTCAATCCAAAAGAGGGTGTTTTCTCTCCTCAAATGGTCTAACTACTCAGTAACACTACCAAGGCATTTGTATCTGGGCATGGAAGGGAGGAGTGGCTGCATACGGGGCTCGAGTAGACTCCCGCTCCAACACTTAACAGATACATTTCATGTACAAAGATCATGACCATAGGCCAGTGGTATGTTGCATCTTTCCAACCATAGTTCAGTGGTAGAGCACCTGATTTGCATGCAGAAGGCCTTGGGTTTGATTCTCGGCATCTCCAGTTAGGGCAGGAGAAACTCCTGCCTGGAGAGCTGCTGCCATTCAGTGTTGACAATACTGTGCTAGATGTTCCTATGTTCCCTTATTTGTATCAAATACATCTCAGTAGATACTAGTCCACTGGAAATAGTGGACCATGTACAAGTTAGTATGTTATCTCATTTCCAAATTCATTTTTTTTTAATTGAAAGGCAATTGAATTCTATATTATTCCAAGAACCAGTTTTGTGCTGATATTGGGAATTATTTTCAAGAAAATGAGGACACTGTTAAGGCATTGGGATGAGAAGGTAATAGCTAGATATTTTTGATACCTTTAGCAGAAAGATCTTTAGCTATTTTGAAACAAAAACATTTGGGTGCAAAATCTGAAACTGTTGGCTCATTGATTATTGAGAAACAATAAAAGATTAATTTTGTCAAAAAGGTATTTGGGGAAATTACAAATACAATGGAATTTACTTTTCATTACAAATGTCTGTCTAACTCAAAACAACCTTAGGTACATCAAATACAGATTCTTGAACAGCTTACATATTCCAAATATATCCATGGAAGATAATTTAATTCTCAATACCCTGTATCTATTACCAAGTATTTAACCAAATTAAAACACTTACAGTACAGTCCTCTACATGTATACTCGGAAGGAAGCCCCCTTGAACTCAGTGGGGCTTAATCCCAGGTGTGTAGTTCCCTGGTGCTGACAGATTGATGGCTGAGTATTATTATCAGGGTAGGTACATTTTATTTATTCATTCATTTTCTATACCACCCAATAGCCCAAGCTCTCTGGGCAGTGTACAACAATAATTAAAAACAATAAAATACAGTTAAAATATAAATAATAAAACATTACGAAATTTTTAAAACCAATTTTAAAATATCTCTAAAACAAGTTAATAAAACATGACCGCAAAAACAGTTTACCACCCCACCATATACCATTTAATTATTAAAAGCCTCAAGGGTAGAGGCTTTTAATAATTAAATAAAATAATTATTTTAATAATTATTTTAATAATTAAATAAAATTTAATAATTTTGGCCCTGATTTTATCAGATTTGTTTAGCTGTAGTAGTAGTAGTAGGCGATCACTCGTGACCGAGTAAGATTGTCTTCCAGGATAAAATTACAAAAAGAAAATTATAAAAAGAGGAAATTCTAAAAAAATTGTGTAGACTCTAGTGATGCGTCCGTAAGTGACTGTGGAGTCACAGCTCAAACACTAAAGTAGTCCGTATTGCAAAGGAAGGTAAGGACACCAAGAATGTAGAAGCATATAGACTAATTTTTCTTTTAAATGTTGACGTATAAACCATTGACCAAATAGGTTTTATTAAGAGAAGAAAAATGATCCATGAAGTTGCAAGAGCAGTCAACATGATTCATAATGGGCATATAACAAAACTTTCTACTCTTCTTTTGTTCTTTGATGCAGAGAAGGCTTTAGATCACATTGAATGGTTTAATTTCTTTCCTATCACTGATGCCTTCAATATCAGGGTAAATTAATAATGCCCAGATTGTTATGGTATACAACAAACCAATGGCAAAAATCTCTGTTAAGGCATGCCACTCAGATTTTTTCCCTAACAAGCACAACTATTCAAGGTTGTTCTCTGCCAATAATGTCATTTGCCATGGCTCTGGAATCATAGGCTTTAAAATATATAATAGCCTTTAAAATACATAATATTAAAAACATGCAAGCTGAGCAGAACTTGGCAAAAAATATCCCTGCATTCTTTCTGATGACGTTATGCTTTTGTTGCAACAACCAGAGGGTTGGATCCAGATTTAAGCTGGATCAACTGCACTGGTGGAAGTGGACTTGCCTGCACACTCCTTCCCACAGAAGCCACTCCAGACCCCTGAAAATGCTACACAGAGAGTGAGACCATGCTGAATAGAGTAGATGTGGTGTAGGAATTAAAAGCTGCTAGTCTGGACCAGCTTTACTGGACAGACAGCAATCTGTTCTCCAGCAGAATAAAACCAAGTTTTATTGGCACCACCACCCCACACACAGACTTTAGTTCATGTTCCACTAGGGCTTATTCGCTGATCGTAGAGAAGTAGTCTTCAGAAATGTTCAGCAACATGTACTGATCAAGCACCATAACATCTATGAATTACTAGCTGTTGCCTGTGGCTTCGCTCACGTGGATTTTAGGATTTCGCACAATTGTCCAGCCGCTGTCAACTCGCACAAACCACCGTAAGTATAGGGTCGGGACATGTTGTCAAAGTATGCATCGGCACTTGCATAGTTAGGGGTGTATGATTTCACCTCGCAAGGCATAGCGGGCCGAAATCACCCCCGCTAATGCCTGCGCGAGGCTCGCAGGGACTTACCTTGTCCCCGGGGCGGCTCGCCTCTCTGCGACAAGCTGCCGGCGCCAGCCGCGCTGGTCCCGTCGCGTCACTTCTGGCAGGCCGGAAGTGATGCGACGGGACCAGCGCGGCTGGCGCCGGCGGCTCGAGCGGTGCGGAGAACAGCTCCGCGCCGCTCAGAAGATCAAGGTGGCGGGGCCGCCTCTGCGGAGAGGAGAGGCAACGGCGAGGAAGCCCCGCCAGCAGGTTCGTGGCCACCACTACGCATAGTTGTTTCCATCACTGTCATGGGACATTATAGAGAATTCATCCCAGTTTTCAACGACATGATCAACTATTTGTTCATGTACTTCCCTACCTAGATTTTGACTGCCATACATAACGAAAGATAGTGCCTGGAATAGGCACGCTCCATCGCCTACAATTGGTACGACTGTGTGTGGTATCATCACACCATTTACATTTAAATTTTAAATTTGCATTTTGATTTTTTTTACGGAGAAGAAAAAAAAAACAGGTTTAAAAATGAAAAGGGCTTTGTTTGTTTTTTTCTCCTTGAAGGCCTGCGAGAGCTGTATGGAAAAGATACAGTGTCTCTGACTGAAAGTTTAACGTGTAGGCTGGGTGCTGGCAGCAGAAATCTTTTCTGACAGAAATATCTGATCTTAAAGAAAAATCAGGTTAATCCTGACAGCCTACAGGTGATGAAGAGTGACTGTGCCAAGTTTGGGGTAGATCCGTCCAAACATGATGGAGCCTATGCGACGACACCCCACACACAACAGTCATGCAGTCAGTCAGTCATTTAAAAAGTTTCCCTCCCTTTTCACCCCCTTAGAGAACATTCTAAGTGGCCTAGGGGAGATTTGCATACCCACTCCTATTGGCCCCTGCATGAATTCATACGGACATTCTAAGTGTCATATGGGCTATTTGCATAACTGCTCCTATTGGCTCCTGCAGCAATTATGAGGTGAGGCCGATTTGCATAACTGCTCCCCTGTTGTTTTGCCCATAGAAGATATGAGAGTGGGGCGATTTCCCCCCCTTCCCCCCCTTAGGGACGGAATTTCCAAAAATTCTTCCTTAGTGGGTGTCTACGTCATAAAAGCAAATTCCTTCAAAATTTCACGTTCCTAGATTAAACGGTTTGAGCTGGGCATTGATGAGTCAGTCAATCAGTCAGTCAGGACTTCTTCTGATATATAGATATATATATATATATATAGACCAACTGTTGCCCGTGGCTTTGCTCATTTGGATTTTAGGATTTGGTACAATTGTTTTTAAAAGAAACATGATGGAATCCCAGCTCCCCCGGGAATCTCAGCAGCTCCCCCAGGATTACACAATGAAATCCCAGCTCCCCCGGGACTACCAGCTCCCCCAGGACTGCACAATGAAATCCCCTGGCCGGGATTACCTGCTCCCCCCCCCGGGACTACACAATGAAATCCCTGCTCCCCCCACCCAGGACTGCACAATGAAATCCCTGCTCCCCCAGGAGTACACAGTGAAATCCCTGCTCCCCCCCCCCGGGACTGTGCAACAATGAAATCCCTGCACCCCCCCCGGGACTACACAACAGTGAAATCCCAGCTCCCCCCCTGGGACTACACAATGAAATCCCTGCTTCCCCCCCACCTCTGGGACTACACAACAATGAAATCCCTGCTCCTCCCCCGCAGGAACTACACAACAGTGAAATCCCAGCTCCCTCGGGTCCACACAACAATGAAATCCCAGCTCCCCCCTCCGGGACTGTACAATGAAATCCCTGTTTTTCTCCCCCCGCCCCGGACTACACAATCAAATCTCTGTCCGCCCCCCGGGACTGCACACTGAAATCCTTGCTCCGCTCCGGGACTACACAATGAAATCCCAGCTCCCCCCAGGGACTACGCAACAATGAAATCCCTGCTTCCCCCCCCCAGGACTTCACAATGAAATCCCTGCTTCCCCCCCCGGACCACACAATGTAATCCCAGCTCCCCCCCCCGGACTACGCAACAGTGAAATCCCTGCTCCCTCCCGGGACTACGCAACAATGAAATCCCTGCTCTCCCCCCCCAGGCCTATGCAACAATGAAATCCCAGCTTGCCCCCCCCCCGGGACTGCACAGCAATGAAATCCCTGTTCCCCTTCCCCCTCGGGACTACCCAACAATGTAATCCCAGCTTCCCCCCCCCATGTAGGCCCCGGCTGCAGTGCATATGAACATTCTGTTTTGACGTAGCAGAAATTTGTATATCCGCTCCTGATTGGGCCCCTGTGGCGGCAGTTCATACGAGCATTCTAAATGTCATTGGAGTGATTTGCATAACCACTCCTGAATGGCCCCTGCAAACATTCCAAGTGACACCATTGGCTATCATCTATTTTGGGCTGTACAGGCGCAGTGATGGCTTTTTCAGAGATTTGAACACACCAGTCTTTGTCCTTGGGTGATGGGGAGTATGCGTGCCAGGTTTGGGGTGGATCTGTCCAACTGTGTGATGCACGCAAACACCCATACACACAGACACACGGACATACAGGATTTGGGATGCCCCACACACAACAGTCATTCTCTGACTGAAAGTGGAACGTTTAGGCTGGGTGCTGGCAGCAGAAAACTTTTCTGACAGAAATATCTGATCTTAAAGAAAAATCAGGTTAATCCTGAGAGTCAACAGGTGATGAAGAGTGACCGTGCCAAGTTTGGGGTAGATCCGTCAAAACGTGATTGAGTGGAGCCTATGCGGCGATGACCCACACACAGCAGTCATTCAATCATTTAAAAAGTTTCCCTCCCTTTTCACCCCCTCAGGGAACATTCTAAATGGCCTAGGGGAGATTTGCATACCCACCCCTATTGGCCCCTGCAGGAATTCATAAGAAAATTCTAAGTGTTGTATGGGTTATTTGCATAACTGCTCCTATTGGCTCCTGCAGCAATTATGAGGTGAGGCTGATTTGCATAACTGCTTCCCTGTTGTTCTGCCCATAGGATATGAGAGTGGGGTGATTCCCCCCCTTTTTTTCACTCCCTTAGGGATGGAATTTCCAAAAATCCTTCTTTAGTGGGTGTCTACATCATAAAAGCAATGTCCCTTCAAAATTTCACGTTCCTAGATTAAAGGGTTTGAGCTGGGCGTTGATGAGTCAGTCAAAATCAGTCAGTCAGTCAGGACCCCTTCTTTTATATATATAGATTGAAATTTGACATTCTCAGTTCAAGTTTATAATATATTAAAAGTCCTCAGTTCTCCTTTCTAGCATCAGTTACTAGATCAGATAAATTTACTGGGATATGTAATGTAATCCAACAGATTTCTTGCAGTGGAAAAGATAAAATATTTTTATGATTCTGAATACTGAGTTGTTCTTTGTTGTTTTCATTGGAAGAGATTGATATGACTAGACAGGATTAGCAACCTCCTTCTAATCAATAATTGCAGGTTAGACATTTCATTAATTAAGATTTGAAAGTTACCTGGTTCAGACAGCTTACTGTTCTTGAAGAAGTGGAAGTGGCAATTTATGAGTCAATTGAACAATCTACATTTAGCTCATATATAAACTATGCTCAATGTAAGTTTCTCTACAGGTGGTACTTGACTCCACAAAGGTTAAAAATATATATGTTAAGATAACTTTTTTTTTAGCAGCTGGAAATGTGAAACCCAAGCTGCAGACTTGTTTTGCGGACTTGTTTTGAAAAACAATCATGTTTTGTGGTCCTGCTCCATGATTCAAATGTATTGAGTAAACTGACCCTTTTTTTTAATCAGAGGTGAGACATTGGAATTCAAAGTGGTCTGGAAGTTAATCTTCTGACTGCAGCAAAAATCATTCTTGCTGATGCACAGAAGCTTCTTTTGTGCCAATTACCAAAGAGTGGTTACTAAAAACTCTTGAAATGGTAAGGATGGATAAGCTAATGGACTTGATCCATTATAAAAATGGGCAAATTGGACTTCATGATCATTTCAGAAAGGCTTCTCCTTATACACCTTATTGTATTGATTAAATGGAATAGAAATCTTAACAAAAAAACAGCCTCAATTTTCAATATTGCTTTAGCATAGTACATTTTATAAGGATAAATAAGACTAGCAAAATGGCTAATCCCACTGTTTTCTTTTCATACAGTGCTGCACCACTAAGCACTGGCTGTTTAACCTTTCTGGTTTGTTTATCAACAATGAACCATTTTTTTTTCTAAATTGCATTTTGAACCAGATTGCATAAATTTATGAGTCTTGATGACTCATAAGTGATTGCAAACAGTTCTTTTTTTTAAGCATAAACAGCAAATGCCAAACTGGCAAAAAGTATGACAGTAATGGAATCTGAAAGACAATTTTTATATGAATGCTGGGGGGGGGGGGATTTCAATATAACAAGTCAAAGAACAGTGAGCAGGAGAGACCGTGTATCAAAGTCACACACACACACACACACACACACACACACACACAAATCTTTATTAGCAGGATTGGATTAGTTTACTAGCCAGCCATTATTTCTGGTTCCATGAAGCTTCCTCTTCCCCAAGTCCTCTGGCAAACACGTACAAACACAGGGCTTTTAAGAGAGATTTATGGGGGGGGGGGGGGAGATCTTCTTTCATATACAGGCCTGTGGCTTATGCTGGCTCAGCTTGTCTGAGCGTGGAAAGCTAAGCAGGGTCAGGCCTGGTTATTACTTGGATGGGAGACCCCTCCTCTAGTTTCCTGCATTGAGCAGGGGGTTGGACTCGATGGCCTTGTAGGCTCCTTCCAACTCTGTGATCTATGAATCTATGTTAGAGTGTGGAGAGGCTAAGAAACCTCTGGTTTCTTACCATCTTCAAATGGCAAAAGAAATTCTGAGCAGGCAGGGAATCTGTTTATTTCTTGGCAGAGGGTCAGGGGAATTTGCCCTTGCACCTGGCAAGTTGATTTGTGGATGCGGATTAATTAGTCATGCAGACATCCCAGAATTTAACTACCAATGGCTAAATAAACTTAGCCAAGAGTCAATAGCATGGAGATATGTCTCCCTAAAGTCATGACAGGCAAACAAGTGAACTGCAGTCATGGACATCCACAGGATTATTTTATTTTTTTTCAGGGAAGAGATGGCAAAGCTGCACAGTGGTGATTGTAATTCGTGTGCATAGTACACAGTTGGGTATTTTATGGTACCATCATAACACTGACAACTTCAGTGAGTTGTCCAAGAAAGATTTCCTTCATCTTGGGAACATTAGTGAACACACTGTAGTGAGTATCATTGGAGTCTCTGGGGAGTGTCTTTGGCAGGGGGAAGAGAAATGAGTAGAATGGCTAGGCTTGATTTAGGGTTGTAGAAGTACCTGGATGACTTCAATTTTGAAATAAGAACATAAGAAGGGCCATGCTAGACCAGACCAAGGGTCCATCTAGTCCAGCATTCTATTCACACAGTGGCCAACCAGCTGCCCATGGGAAACCCACAAGCAGGACATGTGTGCAACAGCACCCTCCTGCTCATGTTCCCCAGCAACTGGTGTTCATAGGCATACTGCCTCTATTTCTGGAGGTAGAGTATAGCCAATCAGGACTAGTAGCCATTGATAGTCTTCTCCTCCATGAATTTGTCCAATCCTCCTTTAAAGTCCTCCAAATTGGTGGTCATCACTACATCCTATGGAAGCGAATTCCATAGTTTAACTATGTGCCGTGTGAAGTACTTCCTTTTATCTGTTGTGAATCTCCCACCAATCAGCTTCATGGGATGACCCTGGGTTCCAGTATTATATATATATATATATATATATATATGAGAGAGAGAGAGAGATGTCTCCCTATCCACTTCCTCCACACCATGCATAATTTTGTACACCTCTATCAGGTCTCCTTTTACTTGCCATTTTTCTAAGCTCAGGAATCCCAGCTGTTGTAAGCTTTCCTCATAAGGGAGTTGCTCCAGCCCCTTGATCATTTTAGTTGCCCTTTATGCACTTTTCCAACTCTACAATGTCCTTTTTTAGGTGTGCTGACCAGAAATGTACACAGTATTCTAAGTGTGGTCACGCCATAGGTTTGTATAAGGGGAATATGATCTTGGCAGTTTTATTTTCAATTCCTTTCCTAATTATGCCTAACATTAAGTTTTCCTTTTTCACAGCAGCCACACACTGGGTCGACATTTTCATCCACCCCCAGATCTCTTTCTTGGTCAGTCACCGCTAGCTCAGATCCCATCAGCTTATACTTGAATTGGGGATTTTTTTTGCCCCAACATGCATCACTTTACACTTGTGTACAGTGAACCGCATTTGCCATTGTGATGCCCATTCTCCCAGTTTGGAGAGATCCTTTTGGAGATCCTCGCAATCCCTTTTTGTTTTCACCACCTTAAATAATTTGATATCAACAGCAAACTTGGCCATCTGCCTGCTCACTCCTAATTCCAGATCATGTATGAATAAGTTGAAAAGCATTGGTCCCACTACAGATCCCTGTGGGACCCCACTGTTTACATCCCTCCACTGGGAGAATTTACCATTTATTCCTACTCTCTGCTTTCTTTAGCCAGTTACTGATCCATAAGAGGACTTCTTCCCTTATTCCATGACTGCTAACTTTGCTCAGGAGTCTTTGGTGAGGGACTTTGTCAAAAGCCTTCTGGAAGTCCAAGTAAACCATGTCTACTGGATCACCCCTGTCCACATGTTTGTTGACAGTCTCAAAGAACTCTAAAAGGTTAGTGAGACAGGACTTACCTTTGCAGAAGTCATGTTGATCCTTTTTTAGTAGGGCTTGTCCCTTACAGGCTTACTAATTTTATCTTTAATACTGCTTTCAACCAATATACCCAGAACAGATGTTAAACTAACTGGCCTGTAATCTCTCGGATTCCCCCTGGATCCTTTTTTTAAAATTGGTGTTACCTTGGCTATTCTTCAGTCTGTTGGTACAGAGGTTGATCTTAGGGACATGTTACATATTTTTGTTAGAAGATTTCATGCTTGAGAGTTCTTTAAGGATAGATATCATCGGGGCCTGGTGATTTATTAACTTTACAGTTGTCAATAAGGTTGAGAACTTCATTTTTCATCACCACTATTTACTCCAATTCCTGAGGCTCCCTTCCTGAAACCATCAGTTCAGGCACAGGTATCTGTCCTATATCCTCTGCAGTGGCCTAGAGGTGGATCCAAACCTGGTCGGGGCCCCTCCGCGCCCCCGACTCGATTCTCCGCGGGGGCTGTGCCCCCGACCCGATCTTCTGAGCGGCGCAGAGAAGTTCTCCGTGCCGCTCGATCCATCTTCTCCGGTCCCGTCGCTTCACTTCCGGGACCGGAAATGACGCGACGGGACCCTGCGCAGGCGCAGAACGCGCCACAGGGGTCCAGCACGCCTGCGCAGGGTCCCGTCGCGTCATTTCCGGTCCCGGGAGCGGCGAGCGGCTAACATTACAGGTAGAATATAGTGATTACTGCTGGGGGCAAACCTCAGGCAGCACTACACACTGTGAAAGAAGCAATGAACTGGCATTTGAGCTACAACTGAATGTTTTGCATTTGGGTTCTGCCTCTTAGCCAGGGAGATTTCTCTAGTTTTTTAGGCTATTTGAAGGGAATTTGTAGAAATCCGCAACGGACTCAAATTAATTCTAATTTCTAAGAATCCGATCCGCAGATTCTGCTGCAGACCAGTTTTTCCTGAGTTGCGCAGATTCTGCAGACTTGTGGACTGGTTTTTTTTTTCTTTTCCATAATTTTATGCAAAGTTAGTCGTAGAAAAATATGAAAATAACCAAAAATATGCATTTCCCCCACAGGCTTTCCCCCAAGTGTGTGAAAATACGCATTTTATGGGGGATTTGGGGGGGATTTGTGCATTTTCAGGAGTGGAAATTTGTGCAAATGTGTAGGAACGCATTTGCGCAAAATGTGTACGAACGCATGTGTCCATCATGAGTGGACAACCGAACGAAAGGCACCTGACGATCCATGAAATGTAGACAGAACGGATTTTACAATGTCCATACGTTCTATCCCTGACTGGTTTTTAGGGTTTTTTTACCTCCTGAAATCTACGTAATACAGTTTAGCTTTGACCCTAAAACCAATGCTGGTGGCCAAGATGATTGACACTAGCTCCTTACTAGTATAAACTCAGCTCTTGCAACCACACAATTTAATCCATTTTGAGAGGGAGGTGGGCAGAACTGGGTACAAGATATTATTAGGCCTAACACTTATCCCAAAGCTTTTCAGAAGCCGAAATTGAAAAACAAAACAAAACTAAATGGCAAGCAGTTGAATTTATTTCAGAGAACAGCACAAAATCCATGCACTATATTATGATACCCATTGAGATACTCAATGAATGTTAAATAAAACATAGTTTTGGTGTAATGTTAAAATGAATGATAATATTCAGAGAGAGAGAGAGAGAGAGAGAGAGAGAGAGAGAGAGAGAGAGAATCATGCAGGATATGTAAACACATTTTTAAGAAATGCATATTCATTGTTTCTAGTAGGTCAAAGGAAGTTCAGGATGGGACAAAGTGGAGTGAAGTGACTGGGGAGCTTAACCCTTCCTGCAACGTTCGCTTTTCTGCAGCTCAGGATTCCAACCTTCACAAACATGCATCTGGAGTGCCTTTGCTCCGACATCATAGTATCAATTTACTGCACTACTTCTACTTTCTTAAAACAAAATAGTCAGGCTAGGGAGAATTAGAAGTTCAGATAAATGAAACTACTGCTTACATTACAAAAGGAAAATATTATATTCAGATAATTGGAAGATTTGGATAATTGAGGCTGATGAGATTTTGACGGCATTCTCTCTCTCTCTCTCTCTCTCTCTCTCTCTCTCTCTCACACACACACACACACACACACACCTCTTAAATACTTTCAAACTAGTCTATGTTTGTATTTTTACAGCTAAACAAATCCTGCTGAATTTTAAAGATAAATCTGCATTCCTTTTCATGGCTATTACTAGACTGGAGCCTTAATTGCCTAATCTAGTCTCTAAAGTGGAATGCCAATTAAACGAAATTATCTGCCACAGAAAACTAAGTTGATGGGGGGGGTGCTTAGAAGTTTTTAATGTATTATTGAATTCAGTGCTATTGTAGTTGTTGAAAAATACGTTGCAGTCTTATGCAAAGATTTCCATAGCTAGCAACTCAGAGATGTCCTTAAAAGCTCAGTAATGTGTTAAGGGGGGAAGAAGAAGAAGAAGAAGAAGAAGAAGAAGAAGAAGAAGAAGAAGAAGAAGAAGAAGAAGAAGAAGAAGAAGAAGACTGCAGTGTTTTAAAACTTCAGACAGAGGAGGCTGGGGAAAGCCTAAAACTCTGCATGCATCTCATGAATGTTCTACTTTCCTCCTCTGAATACAGAGATCAATCTTGGGCTGCATGTTAAAGCCTCACTATGAAGGACTATTCTCTGCTATTACTTCAAGCTGAAACAAAAGACACTTCAGGAGATATAATCATTGCTGCCTAGTTCCTTTTCCTGAGGTCTTACAATGGCCCTCAGTTCCTTTCTTTTTTCGCACATCTTTCTCTTTTATTTTCTTCTGCTGTCCCTTTACACTTTCTTTATGCCTCATTGAATCCATTAGAGTCTTTATATAGTCTACTAATGAAAAAATAAATTTTCTGTGTGGAATTACTGACTGAGTCTTAACTGCTGGCAAGCAGAGCTTAACTCCTTCTGATGGGACTACTGCAGAATTAGAAGGCGAAATGTACACAGGCACTATTTCTTAAATTTATGAGCATGTGCAGATGTTATGTTTGTTCAACTTCTCCACTGTTTGGTACTTTTCTTGTCCTTTGCTCTCCCCTAAATGGGGAAAAAATAATTTGTGAGAAGTGACTAGCAAATCTGCAGTCCCAGCTGAAGCAGCAACTGCCATTTTGTGCATCTTATTCTTAGGGCTCCAATTGAGTTTGGAATGTTATCGCCAGTTTGAGGATTTCAGTCAAAGGTTGAATAAATGATTGCCAGGTGCCAATATCCACCAGAAACTAACAATAGATTCTGGCTCATGAAATTTCATAATTAAAAAATGGAAGCAATTCTAATTGACCTTATCAAACATTGGCAGCTGGAAAGTCCAACTGGCAAGAGATGGTCAGCTTGGTAGTTCATATCACTTCACAACAATCAACAAGAGCTTCAATAGGTATAAGGGACATAACATGAAAGAACTTTTGCTTTTGTTACTTGGGTCTGCTGAATGCTAACTATGTATGTGCAGAGAAGGATTTTGGTGAAATGGTGCTTGATTTAATGTTCAAGCATGACAAAATGGACAAATTTGTATTCCAAACCAGGTAATTGCAAACTTTGATGACAAACCTAGTGCCAATTCAGACATAATGATCCCCAGCTGGCTAAAGCATGCTTTAGCAAGCCAGGATCACGATGTTCAAAAGGGTCCCTAGTCAGCATCCTGCCTGACAGAGTACACACTCAATAACACTCATACATAATGGAAGAAAATTTGAAAATTACTGCCATAGGACAATGGATAGAAGCCAATAAGGCCAAATCTAGCTTTCTAGTTTTCATAAGAATAATTTTGTATTGCATATGATGACTCTTATGTTTGCATTTTTTTTTTTAAAAAAAAATGATCTATTGCAGTTACTTTTGAGGGTGGGCAGGGGCTGTGGGAAAAGAGGATTGCTCCTCTTCTGGTTTCACTGATGGAAGCAGTTCCGTCAGTGGAATTACACCACTGGATCCAACCCAAAGCATTTTTGAGGGTTGCTGGGAAGTAAACAAAGGAACTTCCTTTCATTCATTCTGGAGTAATTTAGTACTTTCAAGTATGTGAAAGTTACCCTACCCATTCCTGCTGGTTCTGCAGTGTAGGCACAAAGTGCATGCTGCTGAGGGGTGGGGAGTATTAATATTAATACTATATTAATTACAATGGATAAAAAAAAAGTATGTTGCTTTGAAGTATGTAGATTATGAAGATTAACTGGGATAGCTAAACTGAACTCCTATGTGGGAGATTGTAGTTGACAGGGCCAAACTACACATTGAATTATGTTTTAAACAAAAATAGCTGCTACAGGAGTGGTGGGGGCTGATCAGGACTGTGGTGGACAAGACGGGAAAAACTAACAATTTTCCTTCTGCCATGGTCCTGACAAAAATCTCCCCCAGCTGCTGTTTGCATCAGGAGACAGGGGAGCAGTTTAAGGTGGGATTTTGGTGAGGACGACAACAGGGGACAACCTACACCAGTAAAAACAAGCTGGAGCAACACATTGCACAAGCAGATTCAATCCCACTACACAGGTTCAGACTACCCAGGAGCAGGAAGCATCCTTCTTCTCCCAGCAGGGTGTAATGCCTCTCTTCCCTTTCAGCCAACAAGAAGAGACAGGTGAGGCTACACTGAGAGAGAGGAAGTGCCTGTCTCTAGAACACTCCAGCCTTTGTTTTGGAGCTGGAGCCTCCTATACAGACAGAGCTTCCAGCTCTCATCTCAAGCCAATATTCAGGCTCTGACATCATGAGGAACAGTTCTGTCCAGAGTTCTGCACAGAATCACCAACAGGGGAACAATATGGATCAAAGTGAACAGCTCCAGTGCATGACTTAATGAGAACCCTCAGAACAAGTAGTGTCAGCACTAGGCAGGCAAGCCATTCCATGTGTCAGAAATCCAAATCTGGATTGGGCCTTGAAACTCAAACATAGCAAACAACAATGGGTGGGTGGGTGGGGCAGTGTTTGTTGTTTCTCCTCCTCCTCTTTCCCCTTAATGGAGCAACCTACCACCACCATCTTTTGGTTATGATTTGACCCAGAGTGAAAGAGTGGAAGCTCCCTCTCACCACTGCAGCAATTTCAGGAGCCCTGGTCAGTGAGTCGAGTGCCCTCTGCCAGATGCCTGATCACAAAACTAATATCAGGTCTGACCAGGCTTGGGAAAGATAGGTGAGGCACTGGGCAAATAGGAAGGTTAGGAGCTCCCTTCCTTCAAAAACAAAGCAGAAGTAGACATGATGGGGATTTTTCATTATCCTTTCCTCATATAATGATGAAATTAGACTCTGATTTCTTGAAGGCATATATCTGCATTTTCTTTTATAGGAAGACATACAAATACATGTGAACCATTATAAGTTTTTGGATATAGCATGCTGCATATCCAAATAAATAATTCATAAGTGGCAAAATGTTTTTTTTTAGAAATGCTCCTATTAAATGACTGTGTATTGTCAATTTGTGACAGGTGTATTGTAGAATAAAGCCCTAATGAGCCATATTAAAATCAGGAGCTGCATGTGGTTATATCAAATTATCATCTCCTTTATTAAAATGTAAAACATGAAGGTAAGTCATTACACTTAGAAGAGAAAATCATGAATATTTTATGAGAATATCTTTGAAGTGTTGAGTTTTCCCCTTGTGCTCATTTGTTCAACTTTGTATTTAATATCTCAGTCCAACAGGTAAACTGAGATCTTTCTTCATATTCAATCTAATCGAGAAAAACTTGATTTCTCTGGTATGGCATAATATCTTCAACTGAGGTTCTTGCACCAACTATAGAGTAAAAGGTTGAAAAATTGGTCCAAAGACACTTTTCACAAAGCCTGTACGTTTTTTTCTCAACTCTCTCAGATTATGGTTTCTTCAAATATTAAATAGATTTATAATACAAGAGAATGAAACAACAAAACAATAACAATTGCTGTTATCATAAACCAGGGAACCTGAAGAAACCCACCCAGTGACTCATCTAGCCTCACCCACTGTCCTAGTCAGGGCTGCCAACATGGGTAGACATGGTTGGACACCTGCTGACGGCCCTGAGGCTTCTTTTCCTATCGGTGGATGCAGTGAGCTAAATATGTCTTTCTTCCATCTGCTATACTTTGAGACTTGCACCACCTTATCTCTAGTAGTGCAGCGAAGCAAATGGAAGAAGATGCAGAAAGGAAGTTTTCTGTCTTGCTTGAACTATGGGTCATTATACTGCAGGATTTATGTTTAGTTATGGCTCAGCTCTGGCAGCTGTTTCCAGTGCCAGGTATAAATAATAAGAAAAAGTACAGAGAAGAGCCACCAAATAAGTACAGAGTTCATTTCTTTCACTACTGAGTAAGTATAAAGAGTTTGGAGAACAGGTTTTCCAAATGGTTGTTTCCAAAACTGACTAAAACCCCGGAATGATTTTCCCCACTAGGAATTAACTACTACTCAACTGATACAGGGCTTTATTTATATTTCCTTACAGAGGTTTCCCAAATTACATTGTTGGTGATTAAGACAAATGCTACGCAAGAACTGCAGAATCAAGCCACAACACTGCAATTCATTAGAAGAAATAGGAACATGATTTTAGGAAGAACTTAAGTATTAGATCAAATCAAGATTTCCTGCAAAATAATATATTCTGCCATGCCAAGACTTTTTTTTTTTTCTGGTGCCTCTTTCATTGCTACATCAGAGCTATGGTACATGTCAACAATGGAAAGGACATTCTCAACAGTGGCACTCAAACTATGAAATGCCTCCCTGTAGAGCAAGGGTGGGCAACTTCAGGGGCACTGGAGACCATTTTCACTCCCAGACTCTCCTGCAGGTCACACTCCATGTGCTTAAAAAAAAAAAAAAAAAGTCAAATGTGGCTTGTTCTCAAGCTAAATTTGAGCCTTTTAGTACTCTGTAACTCTAAAGCTGCCTCTTTTAAAAAAGAAAAACAGACTTCCACTGGCCCCTCACCTGGGGCCAGGGAGAAGATTTGCGAGTGGGGGAGGAGAGAAGAGTCAGGTAACAAGTCAAGTTGGTCACAGATACTGAGCCAATGGCTCAACTAGGGCGAGGACACAATAAAAAGCTTGTAGTTTGGTTAGGTCTATGTAACTTAGTAATCAGATTGGATATTTTATGATACAGGAAGATGATCTCTACAAACTGGTATCAGTTTCATCAATGGGACAACAGGACCTACCATTGGTTATGCATTTGTTTATTTATTTAACAATATTTATGAATCACTTACATTAAAACATTACTAAGCAATATATAACAATACATAATAAAACCATAATAAGAAACCCCACCAAAAACCATAAGAGATACAAATAGCATAACAGGGCAAAAACAAAATGACCTTTCCAAGAAAACTTGTTGAAACAAGTAAGTTTTCAGTAGATGCTGAAAGCCGAAAACACTTAGCACCACTCTAATTTGTACTAGGAGGGAGTTCCAGAGAGTGGGTGCTACAATACTGTAACACCTCCAATATTCTTGGCAACACCTAAGTATCCTCAGGAGTGCAGTGTCGGCACAGGCAGATAGAGGATCGGGTGGTTGCTTAGATATCCTGCATGCACCAGTTACATCCAGATTAGACTACTGTAATGTGCTCAGCAAACTTGAGTTCTAGCTGGGGAGAAGTTAGTATAAGGAAAATTGGCTAGTCTTATTAATTAGGGAAGTGACCAAGGTCAAGGTGATTGATTGCTACTTCTTAGGATCTTACTATAGACTAAGGAAGTGGCAAGCAGTTGAACTAGGTCACCTCCTCAATTAACTGTCATATTAACTGGGCAAGCACTGAACAAAACCTAGTTGAATATTATCCAGCCTGCTATCCTATGTTATAAATACATTTTGAACATTTGAATATTATCCACATTTATCCTCATGTTATAAATATGTACGTACCTACATGTGTGTATGTAATAATCTCCTGGTCTACCTCATGCCTAAGGTCCCTCCCAGCTACTGGATGAAGAGAAAACAAACGGTGATATTACCAGAAAAGGTTGATGGCAATAAAAGATAAGGGACAAGACAAGCAAGTAGGATCAACATTTATTTGATGCATTAAACACTACATTATTTTAAATAGAAAAACTTTCCCATTAGTTTAAACATAGCAGAGAGATTCAAAAATGTATTCACTACAGAGAGCAGTATAGTTGTGGGGATTTCATTTTTCAGTTTGAAACTGCTTTCTGGGGGAAAAATAATGGAAGAAAGTGATGGAACCTAGCTTTATGTATGCAAGAAAAAAATCCAAATGTTGCCCAAAGATTATTTAAGCCTTCTCCCTGCTAGTGTATGATTGAAACCAATCACATAATCTAGAAGGTTGTTGAAATAATTTGCAGGGCTTCTGCCCTGAATGGCAGCCTAGAAACAGTTTAAATACAATAAAATAGATAAATAAAATTACTCCTCTTATAAACTTCAACTTCACCCCCATTGATTATCCTTCAGTCCAATACATCTCACTACGAGAGCATGTCTTCCCCCCTGACAGTCAGTTTATTCTGTTTAATCCCATGAGTGGCTGTAATGCCCATGGTAGGTAAACATAAATCAATCCTCCTTACTGTATATCTTCCAAGTACAAACAGAAAAATCCTGTGTAATTTTTACTGCTTTCAATCACACAAACCTACACACTCCATTAATTAGTTCTTTCAATATTTCCTCTTATGCCTTTTCTTGAGGATTCTCCATTGAAGAACACGCCTCCCATAAGTACAAGCCCTTTAAGGATCAAAACTATAATAATACCTTTCCCCTTACAGTCATTTTTTCCCTGCTTGTCAATATATTTTTGGATGCATTAGAATGAGAATCTTGCAGGCACACTAGCACGTTTATGATATACATTCTGAAAGGCAGGATGTGTGTGGTCAGAAGGACTGCATATTGCAGAGATTCCCATGGGGTCCCAGCTAATGAAAGTAGGAGCACTGGTTAATGCACTGGTTAATGTTCCCTCATTACACACACACACTTACATGTGAGAAATCAAGCTGGTAAATGTCTTGTGGGCACCACTTGGACTAAATTTGGTCCATGTTCAGGGCAGGTTCTCCCCACTCTCAGCTCTGTCCACCTATTGCCACCTATTTCACATAACTGCATGGGAGACACTGAAAACTGTCTAGCCACCATCTACATAGCCCCAATTTAGGTTCCATGTCTTGGTCACGTTATTAGAGTGTCATGTTATTAGAACCTTGGAAACTAGCGTGTATAATTTAGGGATGGGTAAAGATTTCATTTCAATTTGGTTTTGATAAAAATTTACCAAAATTTACAAAGTACTCCATATTTCAGACAAAAAGAACTGGAGATCTAAACAAACAAAAAAAATGGAATGTGGGAGAAACCAAAACTGACAGATTCATCCATCCAGGCCCAGGACTTTGAGTTTCAGTTCATGTGTATTCAACCATGTTAGCACTTAATTAGGGTTGCAACATCTTTTTTTCTGACAGGCTCCTTCTCTTTAACAGTTACATGTCAAGCAGGTATAACATGATCCTCTCCTGCTGAGAATAGTTGTACCTACTGAATTTGATTGGTGTAGATGGGTGAGAATTTCATTTCAGTGTGTTTTTGATAAGAATTTACCAAATTTCTCAAAGTTCATATTCGTGAAAGAACGTGAGATTTTAAAAATGTGAACGCAGAATACAGTGAAACTGACAGATGTGCACATCCCTAAATTAAAATATGTTCTTAATACTAATTGAAATAAGCCAGTCCTTAAGTTAAGAATCTGAGTCATGTATATGTTTGGGGGCTATTCCCTTCCATAATTATTGTATCCTCCCCTATTTTATCATTGTACATTTATACAGCACTTTATACCAAGTGTCTAATATGTATTATACAAATGCATACAATTCTATTTTGCTTGCTTTTACAACAACCCGCATTATATGTCTATTATTTCCATTTTACAGAAAGCCTAAGAGAAAATAAACTGCCCAAGACCACGTAGTGCTTCACACATTTAGGGCGCTGTTTTTTATTTTATGTGTAAGATTATTATTTTTAAATGTAAAGTATGAAAGCAACAAACATGTTTGGATAAGGCAAAACCAGTTTTGCTACTGTGTGGAGTGGCCCTCAATCTATAGCTAAAGTATGATATAAAAATATAATATCAACATGCTAACTTACGCTGTCTCAGCTTGTCTGAGCGTGGAAAGCTAAGCAGGATCAGGCCTGGTTATTACTTGGATGGGAGACCCCTCCTCTAGTTCCCTGCATTGAGCAGGGGGTTGGACACGATGGCCTTGTAGGCCGCTTCCAACTCTACCTATGACTCCATTTCAACACTGCCCAATACCCAAAGCTTTCTGGATGGTTTACAAAGATTAAAACCCTAAAAATACAACACAATAACATAATATAAAACCAGTTACATACAAAAGTATAGCAATTTTAAACAATCAACAATAAATCCGAGTATCCATTAAAAACCTTCTTGTATGATGACAAATGCCTGGGAGTAGAGGAAAGTCTTAACCTGGTGCTCAAAAGGTGATAATGTTAGTTCCAGGCAGGCTTCACTGGGAAAACTGTTCCATAATCGGGCATGGGAGGGCTCCATTGAGAAGACCTTATCCTTTGTTGCTATCCTCAAATCCTCCCCCGGGAGGAGGCGCTTGGAGGAGGGCCTCAGATGATGAAAATAGTATACACAGGGATGTGCAAATCAGCAAAATTCAAACTCACAAAAGTTCTCTGGGTTCCAGCTTGAAGCTTGTTCCAACTCGAGGCCGAATCAGATTGCTAGCTTTGTTTTTTTCTTTTTGCATGAAAATCTGTGCATATTTAAATGCTTATTTTTTCAAATGTGCACATCAGTTGTGTGCATCTTTGAAATCACGCATTCTTCTCCCATTGACTAAAGCGTACTTGTGCATACTTTCAAAAGTACACATTTTTAATGCACATTTTACACTTCTTTTTTGGTCTGCAAATTACATTGCAAGCTTGGAAATGTACAGACTTCGACTGCAGATTGTGTCCAAGTCCATGCTGGGTCTGGAAGCTGCAAACTGGATAAATCCTGATCAAAAACACACTGAACCAAATTTCTCATACAGTCATGCCTTGGATTGAGAGCATAATTCGTTCCGGAAATGTGCTTGTAATCCAAAACACTCTTATATCAAAACGAAATTCCCCAAAAAAAATTTGTACAGAGATTTTTAATTTAAGCCGTACTACAGTACTTGTATTGCAAGATGTCGCTTGTATATCAAGTCAAAACAAATAATAATAAATATTTAAAACTTTGCTTGTCTTGCAAAACACTCTCAAATCAAGTTACTTGTAATCCAAGGTATTACAGTATATCCCTAAGTATACAGATAGGTTCATACTGGGAGAGGTGCTCCATCCCATATTGTATTCCCGAGGTGTGTAAGGCTTTATAAGTCAAAACCAGCACTTTTTTTATTTTTTTATTTTATTACATTTGTTAATCGCCCATCTGGCTGGTCACCCTGGGCAATGTACAATTAAAACAATACAATAAAACATGATAATTAAAACAGTATAAAAAATTCTTTTAAAATCCTAACCCACCCCATATTCCCGCCTGAAATACCATATTTTTAATGCACGGCGGAAGCTCATCATGGAGGGGGCATGGCAAAGGTCACTAGGGAGGGAGTTCCATAACTTGGGGGCCACCACAGAGAAGGCCCTCTTCCTAGTCCCCTCCAGCCTGGCTGCTCTGGCTGATGGGATACGGAGAAGGCCGTCCGTGGCAGATCTTGTTGAGCGGCCTACTTGATGTTGCTGGAGTCGCTCCTTGAGATAAACTGGGCCGGAGCCGTATAGGGTTTTAAAGGTCAAAACCAACACCTTGAATTCGGCTCGGCAAGCAACTGCTAGCCAGTGCAACTCCTTAAGCACTGGAGTGATGTGATCACGCCGGCGGCTGCCTTTAACCAGGCGAGCCGCCGCGTTCTATACCAGCTGAAGCTTCCGAACCATCTTCCAGGGTAACCCAACGTAGAGCGCATTACAGTAGTCTAGGCGAGAGGAGACCAAGGCATGAACCACTGATGGGAGCAGATGATTAGGAAAGTAGGGGCGCAGCTGACGTATCAGATGGAGTTGATATAGCGCTGCCCAGCTCACACCTGAGCCTCCATGGACAGCTGGGAGTCTAGAATGACCCCCAAGCTGCAGACCTGGTCCTTCAGGGGAAGATGTACCCCATTCAGCACCAGGTCAACATCCCCTAACCTCCCCTTGTCTCCCACCAGAAGTACCTCGGTCTTGTCAGGGTTCAGTTTCAACATGTTCCTTCCCATCCAGCCACCCACTGCCTCCAGGCACTTGGACAGGGTCTCAACTGCCAACCTCGGTGAGGACTTGAAAGATAGGTAGAGCTGCATGTCATCCGCATATTGATTGCACCCCAAACCTCCTGATGATAGCCCCCAGCAGCTTCAGGTAGATGTTGAATAGCATCAGGGAGAGGATGGAACCCTGTGGCACCCCACAAGTGAGCAGCCCTGGGTCCAAAACCTCCTCCCCAAGAACTACCCTCTGGTACCTTCCAGAGAGGAAGGACTGGAACCACTGTAATACAGTGCCTCCCACGCCCAACCCCTCCAGTCGGTCCAGGAGGATACCGTGGGTCAACGGTATCAAAAGCCGCTGAGAGATCGAGGAGGACTCGGAAGGAGCATTCGCCCCTATCCAAGGCCCTCCTCATATCATCCACCAAGGCGACCAAGGCCGTTTCCGTCCCATGTCCAGGCCTGAAGCCCGACTGGCATGGATCTAAATAATCGGCTTCATCCAAGTGTGCCTTCAACTGAGCCCCCACCACTCGCTCAATCACCTTGCCCAGAAATGGCAAACTGGAGACTGGGCGAAAGTTGTTCAGATCTTGGGGATCCAAGGAGGGCTTCTTTAAAAGTGGTCTTAGTTTCTAAAAATCTGATTTCAAGAGTAATGAACGCGGAAATTGGTATTATAAAAGTGTTGGATTATGCAATACATAATATGGATGTTAAGATAAATAAGGATTATAAAGAAGCTTAAAGATGGAGGCTGAGCGGTAATATTTTCCAGTACAAACATATAAGAGACAAGATAGAGAAGGAATTAAGTGAGATTTGGAAGATTAATGACACAGGAGTTTGTAGCGATGCAGTAGTATGGGACACAATGAAAGCTGTTATGAGGGGTATTAGTAGAAGGATGTATATTAAAGAAACAACTGGAGGCATTTAATAAAAAGCTTGAAGAGGAGATAAGGGAGTTAGAAGCTAAATTTTTAAAGGAAAGGGGAAAGCAGATTTATGCAGAACTACAAGCTAAGAGGAAAGAGTTCGAAAACAAAGATATTGAAAGGACACAGAGAAATTTGATTTATATGAAAAGAGCTTACTTTGAAAATAGTAACAAGAATTCTAAAATGTTAGCTAGATCCACACATAAAAAACGGGGGGGGGGGATATAGTTGGAATAATAAAGGATAAAAAAGGGAAAGGACATAATTTGATGAAGGAAAAAGTAAAAAAAAATTGATAATATTATAAGGTTTTTAAACATATGTTAATTCCAATGCTGAAGGTATTATATAATAATATAATGGAAGGGGGAGAAATTCCCCCTTCATGGAAACAATCTATGACTATATTAATTCCAAAACCAGGAAAGGATTTAACAGAACCAGATGCGTATAGACCCATTTCGTTAATAAATCAAGATGCAAAATTATTTACTGCAATATTAGCGAGACAAATGAACAGGTTTATGAGTAAATAGTAGGGGTGGACCAATGCGGATTTATTGCAGGTCGGCAAATGGCCGATTTAACTAGAAGAGTATTAAAGATAATATAGAGTAAAAAGGAAAATAATGTTAAAGCAGGAGTATTAACATTAGATATTTTCAAGGGTTTTGTGTGGAATGGCCTACGTTAAAAATGATAATAAAAAATATGGGGTTTGGAAGAAGATTTAAAGGAGTAATTAATCAACTATATGCCCATAATATTACAAATGTAGTGGTAAATGATGGTATTACAGAACAAATTTCCTTAGACCGAGGAACTAGACAAGGATGTCCCCTTTCCCCTATTTTGTTTGCATTAGTGATGGAAATACTAGCAAATGTAGTAAGAGAAGAGATAGAAATATTTTATAGGGATGGGGGTTGGAGATCAAACTAAAATAAACCTTTTTGCAGATGATACTTTATTAACAATTAAAAATCCTATTGAAACAATGGATAGGTTGGAGAACCACATGAAAGAATTTGGAGAAATAACGGGACTTCAGATGAATTGGGGTAAATCCAAGATTTTATTGTTTAATTATAGTAAAAAAGAGGAGAATTAAATGTTAAAGAAAAAATATAACATTAAAATTACAAATGTAATTAAATATTTAGGAATAGAAATTGCACAAGATATTGATAAAGTAGGAGAACAAGATTTTAGAAAGTTAAAGATGGAGGTTAAAAATAAAATAGAGGAGTATTAAAAAATTGGACTTTCATGGTTTGGTAGAATAACGTTGATAAAAATGAAGATATTGCCTAAGATAAACTTTTTTGTTTAGGATGTTACCAGTAAAGATTACAGAAAAAGAAATTAAAGATTGGCAATCAATTATTAATGAATATTGTAATGGAAGGAAAAGATCAAGGATTAATAAATTCAGTTGAAGCTCAAAAAAGCTCAAAAAATAGGTGGTTTAGGTCTTTCTAATATAAAGTGGTATTATTTAGCCAACCAAGTAAGCCATATTTTGGATATTATAGCATGGACAGACAAAATGTGGTTGGAATTAGAATCACGAGAATTAGGAAACATGATGGTGAATATATTATTTAAGAAAAATATAAATAATATTATAAAAGGACTAGAAAATCCCTTTTTGAGGAGTATGTTAGAGAGTTGGAAATTTAGGGATGTACTTCGGGCCCTACCTGGGCCCGAAGTTCTCCGTGGCTCGGACCTTCGCGGTGGCGGCGGCCCGATCTCGCTCTTCAGAGCGGCCGGAGGACACCCCCCCACCGCCACCGCCACCGTCCTACCTGGTCCTGCGCACCGCCGCCGCCGCTGCCTCCGTCGCGTCCTCAATCCAGGCTGGACCCCACCCGCGCTCAGTTTTGGCGGGGGGAACTAGGGCAACAGGGCTTAAACAGCCCCCGCCAAAAACAGAGCACAGGGTCCAGCACGACGGGACCAGCGGACAACGAGACAGGCTCTCCACGTAGGGCCCGAAGTACATCCCTAAGGGAGGCATTCACCACCGCCCTGATCCCTTCACGCAGTCTCTCCCTGCAGCTCATAATGAGCCAGGACGGGCAAGGATCAAGCAAGCAGGTGGTTGGCTTCACAGATGAAAGCACCTTGTCCACTTCATCAGAAGGAAGAGGCTGGAACCAATCCCATAAGACCGGTCTACCATTAGCCTCCTCCCGCTCACTTCCTGTATCCACGACGCACGAAATCCCACTCCTAATCTGATCAATTTTATCTGCAAAGTGCTTTGCTAAAGCCTCACAGGAGGCTTTCGATTGTTCCATCGGATCCAGAGCAACTGGACCGACCAGGCTCTGAACCACTTGGAACAGCCTCCTGGGGCAGCACTCCGCAGACGCGATGGAGGCAGCATAGAAATTCTTTTTTGCTGCCTTCACCGCCACCTGGTAGGCTGAAGATGCAGCTCTTGAAGATGGGCTTGGAAGCATACCAGCAGCAGTGAAAATTTGGACCTTCTGGTCCCTGTTATCAATCTGGCCACTGCATTTTACACAAGTTGTAGCTGCCGAACTGTCTTCAAAGGCAACCCTTCGCAGAGCACATCGCAGCAATCAAACTTGTGGTTTACCAGAGCATAGACTACTGAAGCCCAGTTATCCCTGTCCAGATAGGGGCATAGCTGAGCCACCAACCAAAGTTGATAGAAGGCACTCCATGCTACCAAGGCCACCTGAGCCTCAAGTGACAATGATGACTCCAGCAAAAACCCCAAGCTATAAACCCTGCTCCTTTGCAGGAGTGCAACCCCATCCAGAACAGGTTGAACACCCACAATCTAGTCAGAAGACCCACCCACTAACAGCATCTTGGTCTTGTCTAAACTGAGCTTCAGTTTATTAGCTCTCTTCTAGTCCATTGTCATAGGTAGGCACTGATTTAATTGTATCAGATATGAGAGAAGGATCCAGACTGGCTCTTTTCCTTTCTGTGTCTTGTTGTGGGACAACGTGAGATGTTTTTATTTGAACTGACATTTGGTGGCCACAGTTAAACATATATAATTTTAGCAATATAGTTACAGTAATACCTTGGATTACGAGCATAATTCGTTCCAGAACCATGCTTGTAATCCAAAACACTCGCATATCAAAGCGAGTTTTCCCATTAGAAATAATGGGAACTCAGATGATTCGTTCCACAACCATTTACTCACTGCTTTGCTGGTTCCCTGGCAGGGAGCCCCATGGAGGGAGCCTGCAAAGCAGTGATTAAATGGTGCGTGGAGGGCAGGGAAGCAGCACGGCAGCGCGCAAGGTGCCCGCAGCGTGAGTGGCCGTGCCTCTGTGCCAGGGAGCCGGCAAAGCACTTTGCCAGCTCCCTGCCAGGGAGCTGCATGGAGGCATTCCCGCTGCTCCCTACCTATTCCAGGGGCGGTTCGCCTCCTCGGCGAGCCGCCCGCGCTGCCATCGCTGGTCCCGTCACGTCCCTTGCTGCCCCGGAAGTGACGCAACGGGACCCTCGCGCTGCCGCTTTGCTCGCCAGGGAGCTGCGTGGAGCTTTGCCAGGGAACTGCGTGGAGGCGTTCCCGCTGCTCCCTGCTTCTTCCAGGGGCGGTTCGCCTCCTCGGCGAGCCGCCCGCGCTGCTATCGCCGGTCCCGTCGCGTCCCTTGCTGCCCCGGAAGTGACGCGACGGGACCCTGCAGTTCCCGTCACGTCACTTACGGAGCAGCAAGGGACGCGACGGGACCGGCGATAGCAGCGCGGGCGGCTCGCAGAGAGGTGAGGCCCCGCTGGAAGAGGCAGGGAGCAGCGGGAACGCCTCCACGCAGCTCCCTGGCAAAGTTCCACACAGCTCCCTGGCAAGTAAAGCGGCAGCGCGAGGCACAGGCAGAGCGAGCGGCCGCTCACTCGCCTCCATTGGGCTCCCTGACAGGGGGCCCAATGGAGGCGTGGCGCGGCCTCTCGCTCTGCCTGTGCCTCGCGCTGCCGCTTTGCCGGCTCCCAGGCAGGAAGCAGGCAAAGCAGCAGCGCGAGGCGCACACAGAGCGAGCGACGCGGCTCCCTCACCTCATCTCCATGGGGTCCTTTGCTGGCTCCCGGGCAGGGAGCCAGCGCAGCGGTGCAAGGCGCCGCCGCAGGGGCGCAAGTTGCCCGCACAGCGAGCGGCCTCACTTCCATGGGGCTCCCAGGCAGGGAGCCGGCGCAGCAGCGTGAGGCGCCCGCGGAGTGAGCGGCTGCGCCTCGCCTCCATGGGGCTCCCTCCCAGCTAGGCAAAGCCGGGGAGCTGGCACTTTGAGTGCTAGTCGGGGGCACAGCGTGTGGCTCGTGTTCCGAGACACGCTCGTCCTCCAAATCGAAACAAATGATAAAATTTTGCTCGTTTTACGAGAAGCTCGTATACCGAGTTACTCGTAATCCGAGGTATTACTGTATTTATATTTTAGATAATTTTACAAACACTACTTCTACTTGCAAACATTACTGCCTAAACATTTGTATAATGGCAACATGTCTTGATAAGTGCCATATAGTTCCAAATGGATCTTAGCATATGAGAGTGATCAGTGTGCTTTGAATGAGAACACACCATTCTACTCATCTGTAGGAACATCATAAAAAATTGGGCAATGTTTGTCTAAGTCGGCTACCACCTAAAGGTATAATACTGCTGCTAATGCTTCCTTTAATCATAGGTTTTGGCAATGTCCATTGCCTCTTTGGGGGAGGAGGTTATGATATAAATAAACTTTGTATTGGAACACTCTAATATTCACTGATACTTAAGTTCTTTTAAATTATCTACCTACTTCCTGGAAGTTAATGCATGGTCAACGTAAATGGTTATTCCATGTCCCTTTGACAGCTAAAACACTAAAATTACAACAACATCGGAAGGATAAATGCTCACCTATAATGCAATGGATTGAGGAACTAACAAAGTTTTCAACATTTGAAGGGATGGCAAATAGACACCACTCTTGAATGGATACATACATGGATATTTAGTCTACTTTTGTTGACATGTAGTATGTATAATTGATATATACAAATCTATGTTGATATATAGATAGATAGATAGATAGATAGATATACACACAGAGACACACACTCCTTTTTTCTTTTTCATAGTTTTGTTTTGTTAAAACTTATAATAAAAATAAATTAAAAAATAAAAACATAAAAAATGGGGCAATAACTTATTTTTATCTGTGACAATAATTTACTAACAGACACACATGGAGAGTGTTTTTATTACTTTCACTGTGTAGTAGTATGCCAATACAAAGAAACTGAAAATTATTTCTTCTGGTATAAATACTGCCACTGTCTTCTGTAAATGGTTTTAGTTAACAAAGGACCACCTGACCTCACATATTATACAATTTCTGCATTGAAAGCACTTCCACATAAGAATTAACATGAAATCTGCATTCAGATAAACAGATGGGACATTAGTTTACCAGTTTTTATGCATCATGTTCACATGCTGGGAAGCTACTACAGATAGCTGCTTTTCACTGCATGTAGAATAGTCACACTTTGTGATCTACACTCTCTCCCTTTTTGTTTGTATAAGTTGGCATTAATTAGAAAATTGATAAAAGTATAAATTAAAAGTGAATTTAAAAATAATAATGATCCACACAGTTTCATGGTGATTCCTGCACAGAAATGCCACCTTCTGTGTTGGTCTGAAGTGCTCAAATAGACCACCAAAGAATAAATGTTGGAGCTTCTAAGGAACTGATGGAATTTCTAAGGAAATCCTTGGGGAAGAAGTGATAGTTCACCTAAGTTTGTAAGTAAGGTAAATATACTTACGATGAATATTATCCCTCAGATTGTTAACGTTATATGTCAGATTCCCTTATCTACCGTATACCTGGCAAACATTTTCAGAAAATCAATGCTTTGTTTTTGTACATTTTTGGTGGGGTTCCTCTCCATCAAGATTATCTCTGAAAGAATGGAACTTCCAATTAAAGAAGGTGGATTTGGTTTTCTAGATCTTGTTTCATATAACCGGGCTTATCTGCTGTCTCGTGCTGAATTTTGGTCTTTCCTGTCTACATAGGTTCTTCCGCCTTGGTCAGTTCTGAAATCTTCTTGTCTGGTTCCTCTCTCTAAATGGGTGGTGTTAGGTTCTAGACATACAAGAATGCATAGGAGTCCTCTCACAGTTATTCTACAGTTAGAGATATGTGGTGTATAATGTCAAGTCAATTACAGTTTGATGCATTTTCTCACACTAAATTGACTTTCTGAACTGGTGGTTGTCAATGGTGAGTTCTTGTCATTTTCTATCCTGCGTGCCAAATATGATTTGCCAGCTATGACTGATTGGCAGTACTTCCAATTGCAGCATTTGTTAGTATCTAGGTTTGGCCCAGCCACTTTTACAGCATCAGAGTCTCTGTCATTATTGGAAGCACTTATTGATGCTGGTCTGGCAAAGCGACCCATGATCCATGTCTATAAATGTTGTTACTGAATAAATATGATATACTGGGTTTTAAGCAGGAATGGAGTAGGGAATTGGATTGTTCCATCTGCCTAATCAGTGGATTGCTGCTTTGGGGTCTATGGATCTTAGGCTGTGTCTTATTCAGCACTTTGTTTCATGTCTACTGGTCACCACAACATCTCCTTAATAAGAGATTGTCTAATTTGGCTAATTACTGGTGGTGCAATGCAGCTAATACTTCTTTTAAACATACGGTATGTTTTGGCAGTGTCCAGTAGTTGCTTCTTTTGGGGAGAAGGTTTTTATACAGATACATTTTCAGTCTTTAATATTTGCTGATGTACATTGTCTTTTAATTTACTTATCTGCTTCATGGAAATTAATGAATGGCCAGCATAAATGGATTCTCTGCGCACTTTTGACAACTAAAAGACTGCTATTACAACACTGGAAGGATAAATGCTCACCTCCTATAATGCAATTGATTGAGGACCTTACAACATTTTCAACATTTGAACAGGTGGCATATAGATGCCACCTTCAAATAGATACTTATTTGAATATGTGGTCCACTTTTGTTGAAGCCTAAGTATAATTGCTAAAAAGTTGTATTGTCATATATATGAATTTCATATGTATTTACTGCTATTGATATATACAAAGGCTAAAGGTCTCAAAAAATAAAAATAAAAATTTGTAAGATGTGTGTGCACATGTGTGTGTATGAGTGCGCATTCATATTGACCTTGTTCTCATGGTCACTGTGGCTTAAATAAGCCATGGTGGGTTGTGGCGCATGCCAGCATGTGCTGGGTGGAGGGTCAAATGACACTTGCATAAATGTAAACAGGCCATGGGTAGTGCAAGTGTTGTTTAACCCTCACACAATCCACCCTCACCAGGTTTGGATGACACACAACAAGCTGCGGTCGTGGCTTCAATATTCAAAATGGCTACCAGCACATGACGTAGCCCACCGTGGCTTAAATAAGCCACGGTGGGCTGTTTGATCCTGTGAACTGGCCCTCTGAGTGCAAGTGCATGAATGAGAAGAGAGAGAGAATACTTCGATGTTAAGGACACATTTACTATATATATATATATATATATATATATCCATACTAAGTAGCATTAGTCTGACTGCATACCATAGCCTTACATAATATTCAGAACCATAACTTTTACCTTGCCAGTTGACTTTGTTCCTTTCCAAATGCAGAAGTAACAGATAGTCCAAGCAGCCAGGAGACATAGTGCCAGTTCCCAGCGGAGATTCCCAATGTGTTCAATTCCATCTGATATGGCCAACACCCTGCGTCTACAAAAAAATATAACCATAAATTGCTAGAACCTTAACAAAACAATGGTAACTGTAGAAGATTTGACACAAAGAGTAGACACAAATTACTAGAAATGTGTCAAGCTGCTAAATATGAATAATTGATAATGATCCCCTCCCTCACATTATTTTTTAGTGTTACAAGGCAATCTCTAAAAATGCCAAACAATAGTAGACAGTCACTTTACATATAAAGAGATGGTTCCCTGGCCAATTTTATATACAGTACATATTCTGCAAACCCAAGACAACTGATGCTAAAATTCACAGTGTGAAAAACTAAAATAAACTTTACTATTTCACTGCTATCTAGATTCAAGTTTGTTATGCAGTGACCCCACATGCTGGATCAATCACAAGTCCAACATCCTGCTTCTGGGGAGCAGAGCATGACAGTTATAGACCGCCACTCAGGAACTAATACATTCTGGTAAAGTGGATGAAAATTCGTTCTAGCTACCATGGTTAACATGCATTTAAAGGACCCATCCTCCATGAATTTTTCTAAATCCCTCTCACTCTAAGCTAGTTGTCATCACCACATCCTGTGGCAGTGGATTCCATAAATTAATTATGGGCTGTGTGAAGAAGTACTTTTGTATATCCTGAATCGATGGCCTTGTAGGCCCCTTCCAACTCTACTTTTCTATGATTCTATGAATCGCCTGCAAATCTATTTCATTGGGTGATCCTGAGTGTTAGAGTTATGTGAAAGGGAGGAAAAAATTCTCTGTACCCACTTCCTCCATTTCTCTATCAAGCCCCTTTTGTTGTCTTTTTTTCCAAATTAAATTAAAAAGCCACTTCCAAAATAGTTGAGATACGTATTCAAGAGGCTTGCAAAGGAAAAGAAAGTTTTGTGCTGTGCCCGCTCTGCAGGGGCAATGAACCAACAGAGAAATCAGCAAATCTGTAACAGACCTGGAAACATAATATAACACTGAGAAGCAGAGTTGTTATCGGTGAGGAAGGAAGCTTGCTCTGCCAGTGGTCAGAGGACTAGGAACCACTGAGTGGTCACATCCCCTCCCTTCCCTTCCAGGAGGAACACCATGCCAAAAGGACGATCAGCCTGGCTCCAGCCAAAGGGAACTTATTCCCCCTTCACTTCCAGAAAGAACCTTTCAACTCGGTTGACTTGGGACTGCAGAGGGGAGGGGAAGGTCACTTTGGCCCCCATCACTGGCAAGAAGATCAAGCGGTACTGGGTAATTGCACCACTTCCCTCTCAGCAAGAACACTAGCAAAGAAAGGTCAGCCTGGTCTCAACTGGACATATTTTAGGGATATCAGAGAAATCCATAATGGTCTCAAATGAGTTTGAATTTCTAAGAATCTGACCCACAGATTATGCAGTGAACCAGCTTTTCCCAAGTTGCATAGACTTGCAGACTGCTTTTTTTTATTTTCTGTAATTTTACACAGATTTAGTCGTAGAAAAATATGAAAAATAAAAAAAACCAAGCGAAAATGTGCATTTACCCCAGAGGTTAAAGCATAAAAATATGCATTTTTCAGGAATTTATGTATTTTGGGGAGATTTGGACATTTTCAGGGATGCAAATTTGCGCAAATGCGAACAAACACATTTGCACAAAATCTGATTCTGTCAACGAGCAGACGACGGAACGAAAGGTGCCTGACAATCCGTGAAATGTAGACAGAACAGATTTTACAATATCCGTACTATCCCTAATTTATATACTGTTTTATAATGGTTTATTATTTTGTATTTTATGTTTTTAATTTCCAGATTTCAAAGGTTTATATGTACACCCCTCTGAGAACTCTGATTACCAGGTGGTTCATAAATTTAATTAATTAATTAATTAAGATATACAGTAGATGCCTGTCTACAACTCATCACTTTTGTTCTGGCTCTGTCAAATTGATCTCCCTCTCCTACCTGTTCCTGTCACTCACCAGTTCTTGTCTTTTTTAATTTATAAAACTGAAGGCAGGGCCTTTCTCTGATTTTTTTTGTGTGACATGAACTACCTTGTGAGACAATAGTCCTATTCAGGCATTATAAAATTGTAATCGTGGAAAGGACATAGGGATGTGCTACCCCTTCCCCCTCCCCTTCCCCCTGAACTTCCTGGGTTGAACTGAAAGGTCTGAAGAGAGATTGTTACTGTGTTTGTCTGAACACAATTATGCTCCTGAACACCAGGGATGTTGAAGAGTCCTTGGTCTCGAGTCACGAGTCGAGTCACGAGTCTTTGGACCCGAGTTTCAAGTCCAAGTCCGAGTCCTTGGTCCAAAATGGTGACTCACGAGTCCCGAGTCCTGAGTCACTCCCAAAACTGACTCCACGAGTCCCTATTAAAATCAATGGGGTTTCCCCCCAACAAAATAAGGCTACTTCAGATGTGTGGCTTAAATAAATTCTAGGCACAAGTGTGCCTTTTTCTTTCAAAACTCTGCAACTGATTTTGGCAAAACCAGGCAAGAGACAAACCCAAAATAACCAGGCAGGCAGAGGAGGAAGGGAACCCCAAAGCAGGCAGGCAGAGGCCTTTGTCTTGGACAATTCAAACTGTGGAACTGGTTAAGAAGAGACCAGGCAGGCAGAGGAGGCAGGGAACCCCAAACAGGCAGGCAGAGGCAGCCAAAATGTCTGACCCTAACCCTAACCCCCCACAACAACACATCAATCAAAATAAATCTCAACACATCGTTGGGGCTGCGCTCCTGGTAGCTGTCCATAGTGGCCGAGCAGCGGCGCGCCTCGCTTCCATGCGCTCTTCTTCACTGGTGATCGTGCTCCTTCTGGCACAGCCACAAGACTCGTCAACAGCCCAGGGATGTTGACGAGTCCTTGGTCTCGAGTCCCGAGTCCCATTAAAAATATTGGGACTCGAGTCAGACTCAAGTCAGAGGGGGGACTCAGTCCGACTCACGAGTTGAGTCCTCGAGTCCGAGTCCCCATCCCTGCTGAACACAATTATGCTCCTGCACATGATTGGGACCCCTGTGTAGTCATGGTTCCCAGCTGCATGGGAGACTGCATTCATCCAAATGTGACTGCAGCTTCTAGAGACCTTCTGGTTCAACCCAGGAAGGTCAGGGTGAAGGGGCAGGGCTGGTGTGCATTTCCCCATGTCCCCTTCATGCTTAGTTTTATAATGCCTAAACAGGGCTATTATGTGTCTGAAAAGCAGGATTAAAAAACAAAACAAAAGCAAGAACAGCACCATGCAACTTTTCTTTTTTGTTTGTTTTACACTGTGCTTTCATTCTCAGGATTCTTTTGCACACGGACCCTATTTATCTGCATGTATAAATGTATCTGTGACACTTTACAGAGAATAAAAAGATAGGTTCCTGCCCTGACTGCCGTATAATCTAGATATTGAAACAAGGGGGAAAACAGAGGAAAGGGAGGGAAATGGAGCCAGAGATAAAAAGAGGAAGAGTATAGAATTATTGCAGGTACATCTTTTCTTAGGCTTAATTACTGGCAAAGTTACCATATTTCATGGCTTCTTTCATGGCTTCATAAAACATGGTTCAGGAAGCTGGGTGGGTCATCTGAGCCCAGCAGGCTGAGGAGGCAATGGCTTCACAGAAAAGATGGGTTTGAAGGAAGTAAGACAGATGACATTATGGAGGCGAGAGGCAGTTCTATGCATAAGAGGCAGCAAAGAGAAAAAGTGGATGACTTTGGATGGTTGAGGATAGTACAGCTGGACCAACAAAGCTGACAGGCAGGGATGTGTCAGGATATAAGAATAGAAAGAGAAGGGGGCAAGGTCATGGAGCACTCTCATGTGAAACAGGATTATTTATTATTATTTATTATAATAAATATTTCTGTGCGAAGGAAAAGTGCCCCTTAAAGCTGCTTTTAGGGACGCTTCCAAAATTCTCTTAATCCAATCTTTCTTCCAGAGTTTGGAATTCTGAATTTACCTGATCTTGTTTCCAGAGTGGAATAAATACATTATGAATTCTCCATTTGAAAAATTTCTACAGTCCGTGCATGTGCCATTTACTATGGCTTTCGGTTCCTTCCATTCTTTCACATCCTTTTTCTCCCACTACTTCACCAATATGCATTGACAAAACCCACAAAAAAAAAAGCATTCTTGATATCATATAACATATGTTGCATTGAGATTTATTTTTCCATGGTAGTTTACCAATGCACATGTACACTTGTGTGCATTGATAGAACACTGCAAACAGCAAACTTCGTGTGCATGTACATAACAGTATCAAGATTCTTTTACATGGTGTTTTACCAATGTGCTGAAGTTCATGAGCACATAAACACCACACAAAACAAAATCTTCTATGATCAGATCAAGATTGCCTTTTGAAGTGTTTTATCAATGCACATATGAACCTCAAAAAATGAGAGGAAAAATATGCAAATGAACCAAAAGCACTGAAAGCAGCAGCAAACTCTGCATGCTCCAATTCTGGAATCTGAGAAGTTCCCCCAGTTCAGCCTTCCTCAACCTGGGTCCCACCAGATGTTTTAGCCTATGACTTCCATCATCCCAGACCATTGGCCATGCTAGCTGTGGCTGATGGGAGTTGTATCTGGAGGGATACATATTGCGGAGGGCTGCCCAAGTTAAACCAGTATAAAGGAGGACTGGAACACAGGGCAGAGGGAATCATTGGAAACAATAAGAATGGAATGGGGAAAATCCTCTCATCCGGATCACAGGTGCCTTTTGCTAATGCAAACAGAAACACATTTGCAAATGTATTCATGTATTTTACTTTGCACCAAAGAAGAAGAAAAAACTTGTGATGCTATGAGGTTTGGGGTCAATAATGAAATCTTTTTTCTTTCCTTTTTCTTTTTATTAAGTGCATTATCAAAATTACTTCGGGTGTTCTTATATACATAGTTGCCAGCTCCCACCTGCCTCTCAGTGAGTCTCAAGTTCACCCCTCCCCTCTCATTTCTGTTTAGACAGCAGGAAAGGGGAAAGCGAGCACACTTAAACCTATCCCTTCTGTTCAGATCATGCTGAAGTACAGTAAAAAGCAACTAAGGACACAATCCTATGCATGTTTAGACAGAAAAAAGTCCTACAACTCCCAGCATGCACCAACCATGCTGGCTGGGGCATGCTAAGAGTTGCAGGACTTTTTATGTCAAACATGCATAGGATTGCACCCTAAGGCTGCAATTCTGTATACACTTGTGTGGGAGTAAATCCCCTAAACTGCAGTGGGTCCAGGGCCGGATTAACATAGGGGCGATTGGAGCGGCCGCTCCAGGCCCAAAGCAGACAATAGGCCCACAATATAGGGACACGCGGCACGATTTGAGTTAGCTCTGATCGTTATCATTCAGCATAATTAATGATTTTTTCAAGATTAGAAAGGTGTTCTAAGCACATCTGCATTACAGGCTTGAGGCAAGACCTAGCAAGAACTGTTGTTCTCAAATTAGCATGGTAGGTTTTTGCATTTCAATCACTCTTACTACATTTCTTTGAAGCACATGGGGGCTTGCTAGGGTCTGTAATATTCAGATTTAGAAGGGACCTCTCTCTCCAGCCTCGAGCAAAAGATCTTTCTGATTCGCAGCTCAATTGTTCAAATGCTAGTTTAACAAAAAAACAAAAACGAAAACGAAACAAAGCAACAAGAACAACACAATTATTCTTGGTCAAGCAAGCTTCCTGGCTTTTTGTTGTGGCTGCTTTTTCTTTTTTAATAAATAAATTTGGGGGAAATTGGGAAGACCCTTACTGATGAGCTGCAGGAGTTTTTGAGTTTTGGCACTTTAATGGTAATTAAAATATTTAATTTGTTTTAATATAAAATTGCGTCTTCATTTTATTTATTTCCATAAAAAGGCCCACCAAAATCCTCAGGGTCTTACTTCTGAGTAGACCTGAATAGGATCGCACTGTAAGGTACAGATGCTGTTCCCAGTATCCCAAGCCACCCACATAACATGGGCTCTTCCAACACCAGGGAAATTGGGTAGGATGTTTTACTTGCTAAAGAACTCCGCTTCTGCCACCACCAGAGGCAGCAGCAAACAGTAAGAATAATAATGAGAGAGAATGGTACTTCTGCCTTGCCACCAATGGTAAGCGCTCCAAATTTGGGTTGGGGCGGGGTAATATTCCCCATGAAAAATCAACAAAATAGTCTTCCCCATTTTCTCCACCTGCAAATGGGATGGCAAATTTGGAGAATTCATCTGAGAATTTTGCCCACCTTTTGACTGTATTCTTAGGATTGGAAGCTGTTGTGTTGTGCAGATGTTACCTGGGGCACTTGCAACAGGAGTGGCCATCCTGACAGGAGCTGCATGCAGCACCCAGGACCGTCCTCTTGGTTTTGGTAGTTCTCTAGCAGATTTAGATACATTTTTCTTTGTGACTAGCTAATAAGTGACCTCCTGCTTTAACTAAATCAGGCAGGAGTGTTGTATGTATCTCACTTGTGGCTGTATTGTTTGATGAATGCTTCTTCCAGAAGGGTGCATCCTAGCACTATCCAATTATTGTTCTTCATTGTAAGGTACGATTTGAATTGCAATTGTCTTTCCACACTATCATGAGTATTACAGTTTTTCTATGTGTATATCCTGCTACTGTATGTTCTGTCTGCACCAGTGGGCATCATTTTATAACCCTCTTTATTTTTAATTGTTCTTTTAATTAGTGCTAAAATCTTTTCCAGCTATATTATTTTTAATGAAAGCAACATGTAGCTCTATCATGCTCTAATGTTAATTTTTCATTATAGTGTTATAACACTAAAATACAATAATGATAATAATGTTTAAAACTTTCCAGTCACTGCCATTTTAGTAACACGGTTAATGGCAGTGATCGGAAAGGTTTTTTAAATCTTTTTTTTTAAATTAACATTACAGCACTATGTTGTCATATAGCACTATACATCTCATTAAAAAAAAAAAGCTAGATAAGCATTTTAGCGCTAACTAAAATCTATATATTTTAAAAAAACACCACAGGGTCATAAAATGGTTCCCTCCACAAGGTTTATAATGCTGAGCTTTGATCTGTTCACTTTCCTGTTACATCACTGCACAGTGCACACATCAAAACCCTGCCATTTAAAAAAGACAGAAAATTAATGCTAAAAGCATCTACAGCTGTGGAGATTGTGCTACTCTTCCATTCTTCTAAAAAAAATTAAAGAAGGAAAATAAACAGACTTTCTACAGTCTAAGAAAAGACAGATGAACCACTTAGAAAATACAAGATGACAATGACTGGATGATGGCATTGTGTGGATACTCTATAAAAAGTGAGTGAATGAAGCATCGTGATTCCATACTAAATGCCTATTGCAGAAGCACCGGAAGGGAGAAGGCAAGCCACTAGAAGCCTTCCACAGTAACAAGGCACCTAAATCACAGCTCAAGCTTTTAGCCTGGGGGGAAGAATGTAACGAACAAGGAAGGAAATTTACAGCATCTGAATGTTTAGCCTTCCTGTTTAAAGAAAACTTTGGCATTTTAAATGGTATCCAAAGCTTTCCAAATAAAGGTGGGGGGAACCTTGGTCTTTCTTTAAGCAAAACTTTCCCCATGCCTTTAGGAGGCCATTGGCACAAAGCACAGAACATATAATTAATCCATAAAGCACAATGTGCCATAAAATCTGTATGCAAAGAATGAGGGAGAATGGAAGCTCACATAGGGTCTGGCAGTGATTTTCTTAGCAGGCACAACACAGCTTTTCCTAATTCCTTTCCCGTAGCTCCCCTGCTGAGACTCTGGCTGCCTAGAGTCATAGCATCAGCCTAGCCAGTTCTGTTCTTGAAAATCTACAGACACCATGCCCAGGATTGCCCATTTTCTACTTTTATTCATCCAGCCATTTCCCCCTTCCCCCTTTTTAGCAGGAGAAATACATCAGTAGAAAAAAACAGATTTTTCAGCCTTCTAAGGAAGCATATAGGATTGATTATCCACTATACCAGAACAGTATGATAATGGCTACATCGAAAGAAAATTTAAGAGAAATTTAACTGAGATAAAGCTTATTTGGCTTATGGTAGAACATTTACATAAACCAAAGTGAACAAGGTTAGATATTTTTTCAAGAGTCTTGTGCAATTGCTTTTACCTACATCTGAACAATACGGGGGAGGGGTGTGGAATCTCTGGGCAGTATCCAACAGGGCACTGTACCCCTGCTGACTCTGTTCTGCAAGCAAGACCCACTGCTTGCGCAACAGAGATTTAGTGTTTCCAGGAGAAACTGGAAACAAGTGGGAACACTTGTTTCTGAAATGGAGCAGGTCAGTGGAGCACGAATAAGGGAGCTCCACCGAATTGTCCCAATCCAGAAACATGCATTTGTGCTCATTTCAGGGCTTACTGTAGGAAGCATTAAATCTCCATTGTGCAAGTGGTGGGTCCCTCTTGCACAACGAAACTGGCAGGAGGGGCCACTTGCACAACAGTCCCAAAGGACACTGCTCCCGGATGATTTTAAAATGATTTTAAAACTGATTCTGTATAAGCCTTCTAAACAAGTACAGCCTTTAATGACTATATACCAACAGAGGTAAACAAGTACAGCTTTAATTACTATATACCAATCAGACAACAAAGTGGTATCCATACCTAGCGTCAGATGTTGGCATGTTCATCAGGGTCCATGCACCATGAAGGGGGTCACAGCTGACTGGAGAAACCAGTGTGGTGCGGCACTGACTAGGAGGAAGAGCACTACCTGTTGCCCACTCACCCTCTCCCTAGAGCCCCATCCGCCACCAGTGTGGCAGTGGGTGGAAGCAAGGAAGAAAATACCACTCACTTGGGCCCAATCTAACTGCGAGGTGGTAGCGTGGCAGCAGTGAAGAGGTGGGGCCCTCTGCTTCCTCTCAAATATTTTTATTTTTCATTGTATTTAATTATTACATGTATATCCCACTTTTCCTCCGAGGAGCTTAAGGTGGCATACATGGGCTCCCCATTTTATCCTCAAAACAAGCCTGTGAGGTAGGTTTGGCTTACAGTGTAAGAATATCCAGAGGTCTCAGTTTCATGGCTGAATGGAGGAGATTTGACTCTGGGTCTCCCCAGTACTAGACCAACACTCTAACCACTATACCACACTGACTCTTATTCCCACATGATTGCTTTTGAGTCTCCCTATTCCTTTCCTCCTTTCCTTTTTCGTCTTTGAAGTTATTATTAACAGATATGTTGTCTTAATAAATTAATACATCTTTTTATATAGTTCAGATGTTAGTAATAAATATGTTTTAAAAATCATAATTGGTTTGTGTGTTCCAAGCCGCTTCTAAAAGTATTCTGTATGCTTGCTACTGTGGCTGTTACCTGTTGTATCTGACCATGCTCTTGTTTGTATGGCATTTTGTAAGGCCAGCCCATAGCTCTTAAAAAGCAGCTAAAAAAAGAATAAATACTTTTAAGTTAAAAAATTTCACAGGGAAGGGCGAATGATGTGTCAAGGCATACAGGCTGACAACACAGAGAAACTGAGGTTCTTTCAAATCACTGTTTTAAAAACATATTTATCTGAATTCATAAGAGTGAAACTTTAGAGGCTCAAAAGTGTGTTTACCTTATTTTCCACAAGTGTACTCATTTTGGGCAAAATAACTGCAGCGCTACATTTCCCATGGGCTTGGAGTACACAGAACTTTCTTGGGAAAGAGTTTCTTTAACAAGGTTTTCCAACATGCAGGGCTGCCGCACACTTCTGAATAGCAAGAGGTTTAATCACTGCCAGCGTTTCATGGAAATGAATGTACCAAAGTACTTACTGCATTGTTTCACACTTTGGAGAAGGGAAGAATAAATTAAATCTATTTGGGGAAGTCCTGTTGTGTCTGTTAACCGTTTTATAGCAGTGTGCAAGGTGTCTTTGTTTTACAAATAATCTGGGATGAAGTATTTAGAGGCTACTTCTCCTATTGCACCACAGAACCCTTAAATAGCACTAAAAAACCATTTGGGATTCAATCCAGTTGGAACAGACTTCCACTGGCCCCTCACCTGGGGCCAGGGAGAAGATTTGCGAGTGGGGGAGGAGAGAGGAGTCAGGTAACAGGTCAGGTTGGTCACAGATACTGAGCCAATGGCTCAACTAGGGCGGGGACACAGGAAAGGGCTTATTTAGGCACCTGGGTTCCCGCCCACGGTCTCTTTTGTGGGCCTCTCCAAACCATTTTATAATTTAAACCATTTTTAGGAAGATTTTTTAAATGCGTAACCTAAATCTACCTGTGACCTATCTTTGGTGGGGGCAGGGGTAGAGAGGAATGGAGCAGTGGGGAGGGCGGAATCAGCCAGCAAAGACTGCCTCCTCCCCCATTTTGCCAGCAGAAATGCTCCACTGTATCAGAAACCTCCCCACCATCCACAGGAAGCAGATTCTGGAAACAGCCCACTGTGTCAGCATTGTTACCTGCCTAAAAAGTAGTACTGTATTCCAAAATGGATCTTATAGGTACAAGAGAAAGTACAGTCATATTCCCTAAATCTTAGACAAAATGCTTCAGTTCTATAGTCTCCAAAACCCTTAAGCCATCACGCTTCTCACTTTGTCATGCAGAGTCCTGAATTCCCCTGCCTCCCTGCAACTGCAAGCTACTTTAAGCTGCTCTTAAAGGGGCCATGCCAAGGGGAAAATTGCAGCTAAGCTTGCAGTTTTAGCTTAGCTGCAATTTTGCCCATGGCATGGCCCCTTTAAGACTAGCTCTGCTTAGGCGCGAACAGCCACAGGGTCTCCACGGAGAGACAGATGCTGCTAAGCTAGGAGGGCCAGGCAAGGATGTGTGTGTTTGTGTGCACGCACATGCTCTACCTGCTGCCTCTGCTGCACCGGAAGGGATTTACTGGCTGAAAAGAAAAGGAGGTGGAGGCTGCACCTGCTGGCCTGGACCGAGGGAGAGGTGAATGAGGAAATTTATCACATGATTCCTATCTTTATACTTGCCAAAGATTTCATTTCCTAACAGAGCTGACTCTGTGCCTCTAACAAGTGAGATACAGTGTCAGAAGTAAATGCAAGAAACTTCCCCTTCTCTCTGAAGCTCCATGTTTGGGGGTGTGGGGTGGGTAGGTAAGCTTCACCTGTTGAATTTGTGCCAATCCTGACAATTTTAAAACAAAAAGTGATTGCCCTGCAAGCACTGACACACCCACCCCATGAAAAACACCAAATATCAACAATTAAGGGTTTAAGTAAGGTTAAAAAAATTACAAAAGCCACTTATAAATATATAATATAATAATGCAATAATTATAATATATAAGATATTAGATAATAATATAATTCTGGAAAAAACATCCTAGCACTGGGGCTGCTTCTGCTAGCAAGGAGCAGCATTTCACAATTATCCCTCTATTACACGATACTTCTTCACACAATGCATAATCAATATGCTGAACAGAGAAGTTCTACTTGTAAAAATACATGGCTAACTAAAAAGAGAGTTTTTTGAGAATAGTAATAAAAATTCTAAAATGTTAGCTAGATTTGCGCAAAAAAGGGGGGGAATTTAGTGGGGGTGATTAAAGATAAGAAGGGTAAGGAATATAATTTAATGAAGGATAAATTAAAAATATTTCACGAATTTTATTCCGAATTGTATAAGGCTGGTTTATGCTCTGAAGTAAGGATTAAAGAATATATTGAAAAAAATTTGAAAATAAAAATATTAGAAGAGGATAGAGACTATATGGAACAACCTTTTACGGAGTTAGAAATAGAGTTTGCTATAAATAAATTAAAAGATGGTAAAACTCCCGGAATAGATGGTTTAGGGGCTGAATACTATAAGGTTTTTAAGAAAATGATAATTCCCAAGTTAAAAAACTTGTTTAATGATATTTTACAGGGGGGAGAGATTCTTCCTTCTTAGAAACAATCTTTGACCATTTTAATCCTGAAACCAAATAAGGATCCGGCAGACCCAGGATCTTATAGACCAATTTCATTAATTAATCAAGATGCAAAATTAATGTGTGCAATATTAGTTAGAAGAATGAATAGTTTTGTTAGTAAGTATATTGGCTTAGACCAATGTGGTTTTGTACAAATGGCAGATTTGACTAGAAGAGTGTTAAATATAATATATTTAATTAAGAAAAATAATTTGAAGGCAGGGTTTTAGCATTAGATATTTTCAAGGCCTTTGATTGTGTGGAATGGCCAGCATTAAAGAGGATAATAAAAACTATGGGGTTTGTGGAAAAGTTTCAAGGAGTTATTGATCAATTATATGCTCAAAATATGACGTCAGTTGTAGTAAATGATGGCATAACAGATCAAATTTTTCTAGGCCGAGGTACCAGACAGGGCTGTCCCCTTTCCCCAATCTTATTTGTGTTAGTTATGGAGGTTTTGGCAAATGTAGTTAGAGAGGATAATAATGTAAAAGGGATAGGGATAAAGGATAAGATAAAAATTAATCTTTTTGCAGATGATACTCTGTTAACAACTGAAAATCCCATGGAAATGATGGATAGGCTAGAGAATCATTTAAAGGAGTTTAGGGATGTTACGGGGTTAACTTGCAAGTAAATTGGGATAAATCCGAGATTATGTTGTTTAATTATAGTAAAATAGAGGAGCTAGAAGGGATTAAAAAAAGATCAAATATTAAGGTAAAAAGTATAATTAAATATTTAGGTATAGATATTTTAAAAGAGCTAGAAAAAAATAGGAGAACAAAATTTTAGAAAGTTAAAGAATTTTAGAAAGTTAAAGAACCACGAAAGTCCAAATTCCTCTATCTTTTTTTTAAAAAAAAGATAGAGGAATTTGGACTTTCGTGGTTTGGTAGAATAGCTTTGATAAAAATGAAGATATTACCAAAGATATTTTTTTTATTTAGAATGATACCAAGTTGTTTATCAGAAGGAAATTAAGGAATGGCAAGCAATAATTAATAATTTTTGTAATGGGGGGAAAAAGGCGAGGATTACTAAGAGTAAATGGTATAAATCCCAAAAAGAAGGTGGGCTTGGCCTTCCTAATATCAAGTGGTATTTTTTTAAAAAAATATTTTATTTATTTTTCAAAACAAATTATAACACAGAAAATATATTTAGCAAAATACAAAATTATCACACAAATATAACATAATCAACATACAATAAATCATAAAGTGCTCCCCCCCACCCTCCAAGGGACCAATTAATATACTTCTATCCTCTTGATCAAATAAAGTCTAAATTCCAAAAATAACATATCCTGACAAGGCATGTTACCCTTCCCCTTTATTATACATAGTCTAGTAATTGATTCCATATCTCCATAAAATTATTCTTCTTTAGCAATCCTTTTTTGCATTTGATACTACTAGTTAGTTTATCATTTAGGGCTATGTCCCAAACTTCCTTATACCAGTCTGTTATTAGGAAAACATGTTGTACTTTCCAAATATCAAGTGGTATTATATCGCTAATCAGTTAAGGTTTATAATGGACATTTTGGTTAAGAAGAATATTTTGTGGTTAGAAATAGAAACGCAGGAAATAGAAACTGGGATGGAAAATTGGTTTGGGCCCCAGGGTGACGGGTGCACTTGGAGTTTATGATTTGTAGGTTTATGTTCTTTTGTATGTGTGTTCATTTAAAAATATATAAATAAAATTTTAAAAAAATAATAATACATGGCTAACAAGATGTGAGGCAAATCTGAGGAAACTTGGCCTTGACCCTATAGCCTTAGAATCTAGTGATATGCAGTGTACTCATTAAGGAACAGATGCAAGAATACTACGCTACACAGGATATGGAAGCAATTGGAGGAGCATCTAGGTTCTCTTCTAGTTTCCTTCTTCTAAAAACATACTATGAAGAGAAGAAATATTTGTCTGAAATTACCCAACCCTTCCTTTGCATGGCTTTTACAGCCCTGCGATTTCAGACAATGAAAACTAATTTTACGGACGGGAGATACAAGAATATCCCTAAGGAGCAGCACCTCTGTATCTATGGATGCGGGGTGATTGAGGATACGATAATCAATATGCTGCCACAAAATGTGATGGTCAGTGTTGTAGATTGCTTTAAAATATACACACTTTCCTGTGAGTAAGTCCCATTGAACATAATTGGACTTACTTCTGAGTATCCATGCATAGGATTGCACTCTTATTCTGTTTTCAGAGCAGTGGTAAATTTACTTGGCTCTAGCTGTGCATCCCATGTGAAAGTCTTTTTCTAACACATGCTGAAGTGCCATGGAGAAAGCTCTCTACAGTAATGATTAGGATTATTCTGCAGGGATTTTGGATTGTTTTTTAAAAAAATGCATTAGCATTTTTTAAAAGGGAGTTAGCAGAAAACACACCCTCCTCAAGAGAAAAAAAGAAAAAATCCCAACTACCTCAAATAGTAGCAACAAACATCATAATTCCATTTTGGAATTATTGTTCAATCACGGTGTTGTTGTTCTTGTTTTTTTTAATAAAGTACAATAGAGCCCACATGTTTTTTTTCTGAGTGGAGAAAATAGGAGCTTGCAGGGTGGGCCTGTGAACCACTTTGCACACTCAGAGATATCTAAATGTTAAATATTATTATAAATTTAAAGATTTCTGTGCTTAAAGTACTGCATTTTTGTGTGTTTTCCTCTAACAACTTTTGTACTTGACTATGCCCTTTGGTTGCCTGACCATACCCTTGGCCATGCCCTCCTGTTGCCTGGCCAAACCCTCTTGATCACACCTTCATGTTGCTTAACCATACCTCTTACAAATTCACATGTGTGACCCCATTTTAATCTGTGAAATCTTAGAGGGTATGGAATTATTTTGTAATCGCTTTTGTCAGCAATCACCATAAAATAAAATAAAAATACAAAGGTTTAATCATAAAGGTAGTATGGAAGGGCAGAACCACATCATAAATTGGAGAGAAAAGAATCCAAGTACAGTAATACCTTGGATTACGAGTAACCCGGTGTGCGAGCATTTTGAAAGACGAGCAAAAATTTTGCAAAAATTTTGACTCGCTGGTTTTCATACATGCAATTGTTAGAGAGATTTAAAGTGGATAAAAGAATGTATGATATAGAAGAGGATAAGTCTGAATTTGAAATACAATTGTGTACAGGTGATGATCATGTAATTGCAAAAATGTATAAATTTTTGTTGAAGTTTGGGACAGAAGAAGAACAAGTTAAAGACTGTATGGTTAAATGGGCAAGGAACTTTGGATATAATATAATGATGGAACAATGGGAACACATGTGGACTAAAGGTATAAAATTTACACTGTGTTCTGATCTTAGAGAGAATTTTTACAAGATGATGTATCGTTGGTACCTAACTCCTGTGAAATTGGCTAAGATGTATAATAATGTGTCAAATGTATGTTGGAAATGTCAAAGTCATGAAGGAACATTTTATCATGTTTGGTGGACATGTAAAAAAGTGAAAACATATTGGGTACAAATACACACATGGATACAAAAGATTTTAAAAGTGAATATTAAACTGAAACCAGAAATGTTTTTATTGGGTATAATAGACTTGCAACTTGAGAAAGACTATGGAACATTACTACAATATATGATGACGGCAGCAAGAATAATCTATGCTCAAAATGGAAAGAAGCAACTATACCAACTATAGAAGACTGGTTGTTGAAAATGTTGGACTTAGCAGAGATGGCAAAATTGACTTGCTTAATTAGAGAAAATTTTTTAACTTCATTCAAGAAAGACTGGAAACCTCTGGTGGACTTCTTGGGGAGGAGGGAAAGTGACTTAATAACTTTTGGTTTTGATTTCTGAAGATGGGTGTGATAGAAATTCATTATGTGAAAATAGAAGAAACTTATATATTGGATAAGGATTGGTATTGTTTGTCAGACAATGAGGCGGAAGCCAAATGTTGTTTTGGAAAATTCAATTAAAAAATTCAACAACAAAAAATTTTGACTCGCTAAACGAGCGAGGTCTTGCAAAACGAGCACACCGGGTTACTCGCTGCCGGCTCTGGCGGCGCAGAGTGAGCGCCCACGCCTGGCCTCGGCGGCTCCCTGCCAGGGAGCCGGTAAAGCACTGCCGGCTCCATGCGTGGAGGCGCTCCCGCCGCTCCCCACCTTTTCTTTTCCAGCGGCGGCTCGCCTCTCTGCGGCGAGCCGCCCGCGCTGCCATACCCAGCCCCGTCGCATCCTGAAGCGGCTCCCTTTTCTCTTCTATGTGGCTCCCTTTTATTTTCCAGCGGCGGCTCGCCTCCCCTCAGCGAGCCACCCGCGCTGCCATCGCCTGGGAGTCGGCAAAGCGGCAGCGCAAGGCACACTCAGAGGCACACTAGTGGGCAGCTCCATTCTTCGGCTTGTGCCTCCATTCAGCTCCCTGCCTGGGAGCCGGCAAAGCTTGCATGCGCCTTGCGCAAAGCGGCAGCGCCAGGAGTCTCCAAGCACCCCGTGGAGGTGAAGCGAAGGAGCCCCAGCCATCACTCGCTCTGCGTGCGCCTCGCGCTGCCGCTTTGCTGGCTCCCAGGCAGGGAGCAGGCAAAGCGGCAGCGCGAGGCGCACGCAGAGCAAGCGACGGCCGGGGCGCCTTCACTTCACCTCCACGGGGTGCTTGGAGGCTCTGGCGCTGCCGCTTTGCCTGCTCCCAAGCAGGGAGCCGAAGAATGGAGGCACAAGCCGAAGAATGGAGCTGCTTTCTACCGTCGCAAGCAGCGCCGGCGCCGCCTGTGGTCCCGTCGCGTCACATCCGGCCCCGTCAATGATGGGGCCGGATGTGACGTGACGGGACCACAGGCGGCGCGGGCAGCTCGCCTCTCTGTGAGCCGCCGCTTGGAACGGTAGGAAGCAGCTGGAGCGGATCCACACATCTCCCTGCGAGCGGCAAAGCACTTGCCGTCCCCCAGGCAGGGAGATGCACCTCGGGCGCCTCAAGGGAAGCTCCCGCCTCCTGGCTATGCGGCCGGCCGGCGCAGCAGCGCGAGCGGCGGCCAAGCCCGGCCACGCCGCGCCTCCAGGGAAGCCCCCGCCTCCTGGACACTCGGCCGGCCGGCGCAGCAGCGTCAGATGGTGGCCAAGCCCAGCCGCGCCGCGCCTCAAGGGAAGCCTCTGCCTCCTGGACACTCCTGGCAGAGCGAGTGGAGGCAGGTGAGGTGCGGCCGGGACCCCGGGAGCCGGCACATCAAAGCGAGTTTCCCCATTAGAAATAATGGGAACTCCGCTGATTCGTTCCGCAACCATTTAATCACTGCTTTGCCCCATGAAGGGAGCCGGCAAAGCAGTGATTAAATGGTTCTGGAATGAATCAGCGGAGTTCCCATTATTTCTAATGGGGAAACTCGCTTTGATGTACGAGTATTTTGGATCACGAGCATGGTTCTGGAACGAATTATGCTCGTAATCCAAGGTATTACTGTACAAGTGTATCAATGGTTATACATTTTATGGTGAAGGTGGTGCACATTTTACAGCCACAACAGAACATTATTGATAATCAAACATGGATGTAAAACAAGTATAATATACAAGGTGTATGTACGATGTCTGAAAAAAATCAAACAAATTTTCAGGTGTCGAGTGGAAGAAATGTAGACAATTTTAAGGCAAAGGTAATTTCAGGCATATCAAAGAGGCATAGGGAACATTATGAGAAACATTCTTGCTCAATAATATTCATGTCCTGGACATTTCAAAACCACAAAGGACAAGTTGAGAAATTTCTATAGGGCTATACAAGTAAAAACAAAATGTCATCATATGTGAATAAATATGAAGGTGGGTGTGAGGGATTGAGGCCTACACAGGATTGGGTTTGTTGAGGCCTACACAGGCTTAAGTTTGTTGAAGCCTGAAGGTCCAAACACTTGGATGGGAGGGGGAGTTTGGGAGTTTTAGTTTACCCAATAGAAGTTAAGAATTAGATCTCCTATTCAAGGTCACATGATTATAACCTTCCATTCCTGGGAAGGCTATATATGTGTGGGGGTGGTCAGCTAGCAGCAGTGGGAGCCTGACTGCAGAAGCAGAAAGAGCAGAGAGAGAAGCAGAGAGGGAGAGACTGGCTGCATAGGAGATAGGTAGTCTGAAGTTAAACTAGAGAACATTGGATTGTTTGTTTATTTTATTTTATCATACTTGCTTTTGAATTATAACCACTCTATTAAGTAAATACCCTAATATTATAAGTAAAGTGCTGTTGTTTACCCTGAAGGTTTGGAGTGACTTATTCACCACGTCTACAGCCTACACCCATGCTACTGGAAGCTGTAAAAGGACTTGATCTCCTGGAACGGGAGGGGCTTTGAGGAGAGGCAGAGATCTCCCAAAGGCAGGTTAAGGGGTCCCTGCAGTAGCGGAACCTTGACAGTGGGATTTAAAAAGTACAGTAGTCGATCAGAGTTCAGTAAGCAAGCATACCACATATTCAAGTGTAAAACTAAAAAAGTAAAGGAAGATACTGGGTGGGGTTGCTCCCTGCAGGGAGTAATCTCTGCTGGCAGAAATCTGTATTGGTAATGTATGCACTGTGCTTTGTCTTGTTTTCTTTTCCTATTAAAACCTATGTCAACAAATATCATGGTATCAATTTCTATCATCCTAAATACACTTACTTGGTGTTAATAAATGTTTAAAATATAATCGATGAGCATCTATTTATAAAGTAACTGTGTTGAGTTTAGATACAAAGAGTAACTGTGTTGAGTGTAACATGACTGAGTCCTTCTCAGCATCAGAAAAAACACATCTCTATGGACCCAGATATAGACAGGAAGTAGGAGCCTATCAAGATGACAAGAGATCTGTTTAGTTAGATTTATTATCCATAAATTATTTCTCCTACAGCAGAACATCCCCTGAAAGCATGTAACGTGTAGGGGATTCACATTGAAGAAGGTGTTCTCTAAGACAGGACTCTCTAACCTTGGGTCCCCAGATGTTGCTGGCCTACAGCTCCCAGCATACCCAGCCAGCATGGCTAATGGCAAGGGATTCTGGGAGCTGTAGTCCAGCAACATCTGGGGACCCAAGGTTGGAGAGCTCTGCTCTAAGATAATCAGGATCAAGGGCATTAAAAGTTAAAAACACACTCAAAAACTTGTTGGGAGCCAGTGTAGCTATTTCAGAACAGGCATTATGTTCTACCAATAGCCTGCCCCAGCTAACAAGTGGGCTCCCACAATGTGAACAAAGTTTCTAGCAGTATTAAAAGGCAGTCCCAATTACACAGAGGTTTAGCCTGAGAGTTACAAAGACATATAGGGCTTGTTCGCACGACACAGGGGCCGCGGGGGAGCAGAAGTCCCGCGCGGTTCCCGTGTCGTGTGAACGCCGACCGGGGGTGCCCCCACGGGAGGGCCACACGCGGGATGCACACAAAGTGACCATGGTCGGTAGAGGGGTAAGCCCCTACCGCGCGTGGCCACCGTGCCATGTGAACAGCAGGCGGCCCTCCCGCGGGGTCTGCACAGAGGTGGCTGCCCAGAGCGGCCGCCGCTCCAGCCTGTAGGGGCAAACGGCCCCTCTGGGCATCCCGGGCCCCCGCCCCCTAGCGCTGGGAGGCCCACAATGTGGTGCGGGGACTGCGGGGTCTGCCCACATGTGCGGGGCGCAGGTCGTCTGAGGCACCCAGCCAGACCCCGCAGATCGCCCCGTGGTGCCTCCCCCGCCCGCAGCCTGGGTCGTGCGAACCGGCCCAGAGTGTCACAGAGTCAAGGTTACCATCCTCTAGGACAGGGGAGAGGAACCTTTAAGTCAACAGCCACATTCCGTCAGGCGAAAGTGCTTGGGAGCTAGCAACAGGCAATTCAGCAAAATTCAAGCTCATTGAGATTCTCCGATTTCTACGTTGAAGCTTGTTTCAACAAAACATGCATATTGATTTGCAAGCTTTGCGGGGAGGGGGGTGTTCTGCAAAAAAAACCCATCAAAAGTACATATTTTCATGTGAATTTTTCTAATGTACACATCAATTGTCCACATTTTTCAACTGCATGCATTTTTCTTCCATCGATTAAAGCATGCTTGTGCACATTTTTCTAATGTACACATTTTATTTGCATTTTGCAAATGTCCACATTTATCAAATGCACTTTTGTTGTGTGAATTGTATTGCAAGCTTGGAAATGTATAGACTTCAGACTGCAGATTGTGTTTAAGTCTGTGTTTGGTTCCAGGTGGTGTAAATTGGATAAATTCTGGTCAAAAATGTCTCCTCCCCATGCTGAACATCAGGAAACAGCTAAGCGGCAAGTGGCGGAAAGAGGCTGAGAAGGGGGTGGGGCCTGGGAGCGGGAGGAGAAGCTACTAGGCTGGGGTCAGCCCACGGGCCACCAGTTCCCCATCCTTGCTCTAGGATTAGCTGAAACTGGCTTACCAACCTAAGTTGTTAAACAGCACTCTTGGCCATAGCTAACATCCGAGATATCCAGAAGCACTTGCAGTCTGCATATGATTCTTCATGAGAGTGCCACCCTATCCAAAACCTGAGGAACCACAGACTCCCAGATCAATCAGATTCCCCCACCATTCCCATTTCTGTCTTGTCTGAATAGAACCTTTTCTGGATTGTACACATAATTTTGACTGCTTTCCTAGTGTCCACTATGTCAATTACTTTATCAAAGAGTAGGAGACATGAACAATAGGGCATGATTTCTTTTTATCAAACCCATGTTGATTACTGCTTATTATCCCATTCTGCTAAGCAATTAACATATGTTATTGCTTATTAAAAGATACTGCCATACATTCAGGACCAAATTAGAAACATCAATATTTCCAGTCACTACATATACACTGAAAGTCTGTACACAAAAATTTATCAAGATTTTAAGTACCGTAGAACTCCCAAAGAGAGTCTTATCTCTGATAACTTTGGACACCTTATTTATAAAAACGGCCTTGTTTCTCCCATTGTCACAAACAAGGTTTGGAAACAACATGCTTATCCAATAATATTTTACAAGTCTGAAAAATGTAATTGAACAAATTCTTTTGCGTTTCCTAGGGTGTGATAAGCAGCACTTTAGTCAAAACTATAAGCACGTCTGGTGTCAGTCCTTCACTGAATCTGCTCAAAGACTATTTACACGTTCCCAAACCAAATCAAAGCTGTAAATATAAAACAAAATTGGCTTAGAGAAACACTGTGTACTAGATGTAAACTGATTATTAATAAAATTCAGGCTGAAATAGAATAATCATAGGAATGAAATGAAATCTCCTGCTAAAAATTTGGGGGTAGGGAGTGATATCCCATTCACTGCTAGCAACATTTCCAAACTATGCTACTCCTTTTTCTACAGGAATATCCTACCTACGGGGTAGTCCTATCCCTAAGGAGAACAGCATACCTTCTAGCTGGCCAGGTCATATCTTTATCTAACATAACAGAAGAAAATAATTCAGTGCTTAATTTTACTTTCACATCAGGGCAGGTTTTCAGAAGCTACAGGTTAAGATTGCAATACAGAAACCTCCTTAAAGAGCACAGCCAGATAGCATGTGCTCAGCACTGTTTACTTCCTCCACCCAAATACAATCCTTTGCCCCACACTGTGGTCCTAATATGAGCCAGGGCCCACCCCACACCTTTATTTGCATTGGAAGAAAAGTTCCCATTTGTGCTAATGGGAGCTTTTCTGCCAACGCACATAGCAGGCACAGAGGGCATGGTCCCGATCAGGTCCACTGTGGTAGGGGGCATAGTACTGAATCCCCTCTAACCCTATGCTGATTGTGTGAATGGTGTCTGGTTGAGATTGGCCCTTACTGTTACTAATTATCAAGTGTATGGCTATGCCTAGGCTATGAATATACAGTCATGCCTTGGATTGAGAGCATAATTCGTTCCGGAAACATGCTTTTAATCCAAAACACTCTTATATCAAAACGAAATCCCCCCCAAAAAAAATTTGTACAGAGATTTTTAATTTAAGCCATACTACAGTACTTGTGTTGCAAGACGTCGCTTGTATATCAAGTAAAAAAAAATTAAATAAATATTTTAAAATTTGCTTGTCTTGCAAAACGCTCTCAAACAAAGTTACTTGCAATCCAAGGTATTACTGTATATATATATTCCGCAATACGGGGCAGGATATTACCCGCACAATTTCCAGTGGCGGGTGCTAATGGGAATCATATGACAAAAGGATTATGTACAGCTCTGATAGATATGCCACTTAACGAAGATTTCTGTGACCTGCCCCTGTCAGTTATTTGAAAGGAGCACTCAAAAGTGAGCTGCCCTCACAGCTAAGGTCACTACCATCTCCTTGCATCCTGCAAGGGCAAAGATCTGCCAGTTTTAAATTTTTCATTTAAAAGCCTCAAGTATGAGAATGAATCTTTGTTTCACTGCACGCTTTTTGAAGATTCATTGGAGTAGCAGGAATGCAAAGTGTTCTCTGGCCTCATAATTCATTAAAAATGGCATTTCACTCACTCTGATGCCATTCTGCATCACCAGCATCCGAGCCCTAATTACATTAGTTGGAATTATGTTCCACTTATTCCAATGGACTCCCCACCCCACCCTCGTAAGTGTTTTTAGGACTGCAGTCTCAATTTGTCTTGGCACATGATATTTGCGGGGGGAGGTGAGGAATTCCCATCCCTGCAGAATATGGTAAGAAGAATCTTCCCAAAAGAACTTTGTGTGTACATATTTGATCTTCTATGCTTTTCTCATAGCTATGTACTTTAACTTTCATGCCTCCTTTCACATTCGGATCATAATAGGAAAGTCATTTCTAGGGATGAAAGACTGTGCAGAAAGTAGAAGAACTGCTTTCAGAGTTCATTCAGCTCTGTTACGGTACAATCTTATACTGAAACTCCACTGGCTGAAGGGCTATAGGGTTCTGTAGAAGTCCCACTATGCTGACCAAACACCCCAGATATCTCAGTGAAACTTTCTGCTGGTAGAGCGGTTCTGTCAGTGAAGATATACCAGCAGAACAGATTCCTTATCAAGATGGCGACGGAGCAACAGTTTGTTTTTGATGCTCCCCTTTTAAGTCTTTTAATTCTCATTTAACTGTGTTGTTTTTAGCTTTTAGCTTTTGGAGCTTTATCCTAGAGATTTAGCTATGCTTATGCTTTTATCAAAACTTTTTAGTGCCTTAATACTAAGGAGTACTTAGTACTGGAGAACTATATCACACAAAGTTTGTTTTGTCTCCGTGTATCCTGTTTATTTTCACTGGCCGTAGGAGTTTCAGCCCTGAACTAATTTCTGCTACTTGCTGGTCATTAAGGCAACTTCTGAAGATTTCCTCGGAGGCAAGGCATAGGTGGTGGACTTCAGTTAAACCAGTGGCTTCAGACAAGGTCTGTAACAAAAGGAAGTAAGGCAGAGACTGGCATTTTGAAAGGAAGAAACGTGGAGGGCTTTTGATTTGGGGTTTTTGTTTTGTTTGGGGGTTTTTTTGGTCTGTTGTTGGTTTTTTACTTAAGTCCTGTCTAGTCCATCTCTTTATTCATCTATTTATACTACGTATCCTAAATAAAATGGTCCTTACAAGAGTTGGATATAAACAATTAGGATTGGTGCCAGTGACAGACGGTGTGACATCTGTTATCAAAGCTCAAACTCATTTAAGGAATAAAATTCAAATTCAACGAAAAATTACTGATTTTTTTGGCTCAGACTCTGGGAATCAAATCTACCCAAATGCCAAGCAGAATTCAACTGAGGATATTCCATTAGATTGGACATTGGGTTCTTCCTGCTTAATGAAGATGTTGAACCAGGATACTATGATGTATGGGAATCGAAGTCTAGCTGAGGAACTGGCCACCGCGGAAGGTGTCGGCATTGACTCCAGCCATCAGGGAAGCTCTGCAAACCCTATTCGTTTGGCCTCTCCTGGTGGACCTAAGCAACAGAATAAAATTCCACCCCCTCTGCAGTCGCCCGGACACTCTTTCCCTGCCCCTGCCAATAACATGGAGACCGATCTGAGCTTGGTTATAAACCTGCTCAGTATGCAACATGAACTGATTGGGAACTTGTTCACCAACTGGTCCAACGATATATCACGGATTAAGGATTTTTTGTCAGAATGTAAAGGGCTCCTGACAACCTTGACAGAATTTGCTGCTAACTAAAACTAGAACCGAAGACACATCCCACTACCATGGAAACGCAGTAAAGGACACAGAGCCAAGGATCTTATCAGAGAATGGAGCCACTGCTGGTGCAGGCGTGCCAGTGGCACAAATTAGCCAAATAAAAGAACTGGGATGTGACTGCACAAACCCCCACAGGAGGAATGGAGGAATCAGTTCTTCAGGTTTGAACAGCAAAAAAAAACCAGGCAAAAAATTAAACAAAAAATCCCTAATTGCAGTGCAAAGAAACCTAAAAATATAAAGGGTAAAACTAGTGTTAAAAGTTCATCAAGAATGAATTTCAATAAATTATTTAAAATATTAGAATCCAAGGAGATGGACAAAGGGCAAGGAATGCACACCCCACAATTAAAAAACAATAAAAACATGATGAATTTGGGTTCTCTGGCAGAAACACGGATGGTTTTGAAGCAAAATCCAACTTCCCTGCAGCAGCAGGAAGCAGTCAATAGTGCACTAAAGGATCCATGGACAATTTCACAGCTTAAAGCCTTGGCAACTTCTCCTAAAATGGATCCCTTGAAACCACCAAGGAAAACGCAGCACACCGCGATAAATAAACCTTGGCGACTACAACTACTGAGACATAACCTGGTTATTAGTAACTATCCAAAGCCTAAGGGGGCTCTGATGCAATCTGAGAGAAAAGCACATTTCTTACAGCTGACAGAGCTCTACACAGCACTAACGCTGGCTCCAAGTTCTATTCTGAAGATAGAATATCTCTTTTATAACTACTATTCAGCTCGGGCTATCATAACCTTTGCTTCTCCGGAGATAGCCGCCAGAGTTTATAGCGCAAAACAGATGTTCTATGGGAAAGGCATGCTGATAAGCAGGCATTTTATAAATATGTCTCCTATATTTTCATTGACAACCAGGGGTGAATGGAAAGAGAGTAATTCCTTTAAAGATCCACCAACTGGGAACCTGTTGGACTTAAGCTGTGATTCCCCTTCACTTCCTCAACACCAAGTTACTAGAGGTATTTCTAGGGGATTAGACAGTGCTGCCAAGGTGCACACAGCTGATATAACAGACCTCTCTGGGGTCTTTTGGCCAGAGGAACTATCACTGATTGAAAGCTTTGGTGCTTTACCAAAACAGGAACAACTTGCGATCATTCAGAGAATTAAGTCGCTGAAGGATCTACTAATCAAAATGTGTCCACAGGAATTAGGATCTTCCCTGTTTCCTGAAGAAGCCACTATGAAGGAGAAAAGAGCTGCTAATGAACTGAGTGTGCCTCCAGCTTCTGTATTGAGTATCTCCAGCCCTACGGGAGGGTTGGTGCTTAGCCCAAAGATTCTGAAAACATCACCAAAAGCAACTAAAATTCCTCCCTTAGGCTCTGAAAGGTGTCTGCTCGATTTCTCTAGGCTAACTTCTCACAACCAATCTGACACAGAATTATCCAAAATTCCCCTTGATATATATGAGCCTGTGAGAGCCAGCCCTATAGACTGGACCGCCATGAGGCAATTGGATCCTCATGAGATTGGCTCTCAAATTATGATTGATCATTCCAGTTTAGGTAAAAATCTACCAAATCCCCCGAAGCACTTAACCAATCCCTGTGTGTTTGATACTGAGAGGGGTAGGTTGGATATAATTGAAGAACTGGATTGACCAAGAGCGGTGGGGGTTGGCTCTCAGCTAAAAATTCTGTCCTGGAATATTGCTGGGTGGAATGTCAAATGCAATGATCCAGATTTTCTGGCTTATTTAAGTGGGTTTGATATAATTCTGTGTCAAGAGACTTGGTGTAGTGACCATATCTGTTTAAATGGGTATACGCCCTTTTGTCTCCCAGCACTCCCCAAGAGAGGTAAGGGTAGGGCAAGTCATGGACTGTGTTTTTTGGTTTCATCGTCTATAGATGCCAAGTTGATAGCGCAACCAAATTGTGATTCTTTTGCGTCAGCCTTGGTTTTGGAGCTGAGGGATTCTAATTTGTCTTTACTTATGTTTAACATCTACCTTGCTCCCTCTGAAAGAAAAGAGGAGGTGACATTAAAATGGCTTAAAGTTGGATGTTACTACCTAGAATTAACATCTAAGTTCCCACATGCCCATCCAATCATAGCAGGAGATTTCAATGCAAGGACAGGAACATACCTGGTGGATGGTTCTAATTATGATAATTACTTGCCTGGCAGTAGGGAGCAACTTAGGGGTGGCTTACGCCACTCCAAAGATTCTTATATCAACCCCTCAGGGATTTGTCTTCTTCATTTTGTTTTTAACAATGATTTGCTTATTTTTAATGGCTCCAGTCCAAATGATAAGTGGGGTGAATACACATTTGTTTCCTCTAGAGGATCGAGTGTGGTGGATTATATTTTAGTCTCTAAAAATATACGGACTATGGGCTGTAATTTTAAAGTAGCGGAGCGTTCTGATAGTGACCATATGCCTCTGGAGCTTGTCTTGACGGCTCCAGGGACTATTAAGACAAAGGCCTGTCATATTCCATTCTCCAGTAAAGCTGTGTGAATTCCAAAAAGATCAAATGGTCTAAAGAAACTGGGCAGGCCTTTAATAGATTTATTCGCTCCCCCAGCCTTGTAAATATTATCAATCAGATCAATGTTGATACTTCCCCCGATGTGGGCATAAGTGTTTATGAGAATGCCATGAAGGATTTATATCTTTTCATCCACGCAGTTGATAGATTCCCCCCAAAATTGAGTCAATCATCAAAAAAATGGTATGATCAGGAGAGTGATAATCTCAGGAGACAAATTCAGTCTGTCTATTGTACTTATAGAGCAAACAATGAGCGTCAACTACCATATTCATACTACGCTCTGAGGAAGGACTATAAAAAGCTTTTACAGCATAAAAAAAGTGAAGCAATCAGGGAGTCATGGCAAATGCTGATTGCAGCATCGGCCACACGAAACTGCAAAACCTTTTGGCATCTAGTGTCGGGAGCATTAGGAAATAGCAATAGAGGCCCTGTATGCCATATCCCGGCCAACATTTGGGAAGAACATTTTCAAATACTTTTTAATGACACCAGTACTTCAAATTTCCCCCCCTGTTTGCCTCCTGACACCCCGGAATGGCATAATGTTGATCCCAACATCATAGAGGAACTAATAGCCCAACTTAGGAAGGGCAAGGCCCCCGGCCCAGATGGTATTCCCCCGGAGCTGCTGTTATCAAATATAAGCTGGTGGACCCCACTGTTGACCTCACTGTTCACCTTAATTAATAGGACGGGCATAATTCCGGCAATTTGGTTGAAGGCCTTTATTATTCCGATTTACAAGAAAGGCCCTAAAGATGATCCTCATAATTACCGCCCCATCAGCCTGCTTTCGGTTGTTGGGAAGATCTATGCCAGCTATTTAGGTGTTAAATTAAGGGAATGGATCAATAACAACAACATTCTGGGGGAAGAACAGATTGGCTTCAAAGCCGGCCGCTCGACATTAGACCACTGTCTGGTATTGTCACATTTGGCATATAAATACTCGGCGCCAAAAGGTGGTAAACTCTTTACTGCCTTTATTGATTTAAAATCAGCGTTTGATTCCATTTCACGTGAACATCTTTGGAACAAATTAGAACAGCACTCAATTGACAGAAGGCTCCTTTTTTTTATTCAATCTCTTTATTTTAACACAACAGCCCAGGTCCGATGTAGCAATCACGGTCATTTCACTAATGAGATTGCCTCTACCCGGGGTGTAAGACAAGGATGTGTCCTTGCCCCCATTTTATTTAACTTATATCTGGCAGACCTTCCCTCCACATTGGCATCAATTTCGTCTCATCCACCTAAAATTGCCCACACAAATTTTTTTATTCTTCTTTATGCAGATGATGCGGTAATGATCTCTCAGACCCGATTGGGTCTGAAGAGATTACTGAAGGGCTTCACAGAGTATTGTTAAAACAATCGTTTAATAATCAATTTTACAAAAACAAAAATATTGGTCTTCTCAAAGCGGAATACCAGTTCTTCATGGTATGTGGAGTCCCAGAAAATCGAACAAGTTGACTCATATAAATATTTGGGCATATGGTTCCACCAGGCCATTAGATGGAGCGTACAGGGAAGTTATATTAAATCAAATGCAGCTCAGAGTGTGGGCGCAATTCTCCGCTTTTTCTTTATGAAAGGTGGGAAATATTTACCTGCTGCCATTCGGGTGTTTAAAGCTAAGACTAGGTCACAGACCCTTTTTGGAGCACCTATATGGTTTCCCTACTCCAAGAACTCACTTGAGGGCATTCAAACTTATTTTTTGAGAGCAATATTTGGTGTTCCTAGGTGTGTTGCAGGGGCAGCCCTTAATTTAGAGGCTGGAATTAATTCATTGCAATGTGTGGCATGGATGTTTTCTATCCACTTTTGGCTTCGCTGTCATCGGGTACTCCCTCCTGATTCACTGGTGTCTAAGGTTTTGTTAGATTCTTATAAATCTCCGTGGGTAAAGGCTATAGAGAATAAAGTTAATTCAATAGGTCTTGCCCCCTCTTATCTTTTCTCTATGGATTTAGATAGTGCCAAATTTATAGTCAAACAGAGATTAATAGATATAGACAACCAAGAGATGCTAAGTGCAGCTCGGGGTCCATGCTCCCCTCAGTCATTGGGCCTTTTGAGATACCCTCCAAGTAAAGGAATGTCTTACTTGGAGTGGTTAACTATCCCCAAATATAGGAGGGCCTTTTTGTTAGCAAGGTTCAATGCCCTCCCCTCAAGCTTACTGGAGGGTAGATATGGCAAAACTCCTAGGAACACCAGATGTTGCCCATGCAACAACATGGAGATAGAGTCGATTCTACATGTATTATTTCATTGCAGCTTTTACCAAGGGGCGAGGAAAGATTTGATACTTCCTATAACAGAGAGGTTCCCTGGTCACTCAATGGAGTCTCTTGTGACTATATTACTTCTTGGCACAAACCAACAAATTACAAAGCAAGTAGCGAAATATTTGAACCTGGCCATCACTACTAGACCCCAGATGTTGGTGTACTAGGCTATCGATTTGTCAATTTCATTATTAATGTGTGCTATTTGTTTATGTATATATATTGATCTTTTATCCTTTTATCCTTTTATTGTATTACGCAGCTGTTGTTTAGCTGGGTTTTAATTGTGTTATAAATGGTCTGTTGACTGTTAATAAAAAGATTGGAGCAAGAAGTCTACCAGCAGAACAGCTGAAATGGGGCAGAGTCGTGGGCAGCCCAGGGAAAGATCACACTTACACCAAAGCCTAATCCCCTTCAGTCCATGGTTAGGAACCCAAATGATGCTGCAACTTTACACCAACCCCAGACCTGGCACAGGAAAAAATTACCCTGAAAACCAGTATTAATCCAGCCACAAATAATGCCCTAGTATTTCCCACAGCAGCCGTTTCTGAATCATCCCCTTTGAGATTTGCTTTCTTGGTGCCCCATTGTTCTCACAGGAAAATAACTCTTGCGTATGTAAAGGGTGAACATAACAAGTCGAGACAGGTAAATGTGGTACAAATTAGGGCCACATTTATTGAATAATCAAGATCTGCAAAGGGAAAGAAGTGCGGGTCCCTGGCTATACCAGCCACTGGCCAGTAGAGGTCTTTTGGGTGATGCATCCATCCCCAAGGGGTGGTGCCTGTAAATTGTCACCATCCTGGTGCTGGGAGGCTTTCCCATTGTCACCTACTCACAGAGCAAGAAAACTCTAATCAAGTGAGTTGAGTCAGCCTCAACGGTGGTCTCTCCCCAGCTGGGCTGCAAAACCCTGAGTGGAGAGCCTCGGGAGTCACCAATCACCTAAAAGGTGTCATTGGATGCTCACCAACCCTACCCCCACTGAATATTCCTGCACTTACCTGCCATGGTGAGAGACAAGCCTCTCCTTAGCCTCTCATCCCCTACCTGCTTAGAATGAAATCCAGCATGGCCCTTTGCAGATCTGCCAAAACTGTCACCAACCACTGGAAAGTGAATGAGCACCTGCCTACTGGGCTCCCTCCTGTCATGGGATGTCTCATGACGAGAGACCATTCTCTCCATGCTTTCACACTCAAGCTTATGCCCTGATTGCCTTTCAAATGGACTCTCTTAAGGTCCACACACACCCCGCTAAGGTGCGGAAGCACATTGGACCATACATTAACACTCCTGGCCACAGCCGGATAATTTCACATCAGCCAGAGCCTGCCAAATCAGGGCCATGCCCATCAATGATTTCCAGTCAGCCAAAGCCGCCGCATCAGGGCCATGCCCGTCAGAGAACCAGGTCATTCTCCCCATTAGCAGGTCCATACCTGCAGGGGGAGACACACCAACAAGGCTGGGAAAAAGGTGTTGGAAATCTGAGCCGCCGGGGGGGGGGGGGAAACAAAGTTAAACAACTTTGTCCCAGCAGCTGCAGAATCCGCAGCGGATAGGTTGTGGCGTGAGAAGCGAGTGCTAGGCCAGTAGGTTAAAAAAGCAAAACACAAGTCTGTTTCTTTAAACACAAAGGTTTACTAAACTAAGACTTGCAAAAAAGGAACAGAACATATACAGAGTGCTAATTACAAAAGTGAAAGAGAACAGTATGTCAGACAAAAACAGATGCAGTCTAGACATACATAAACTATCTCTTATACTTACAGAATGCTTATAATCAATAACTCCTTCATACAATTAACTCCTTATTCCCCCCAACAAGAACACAAAGACTTTGCACACCTTATATACAATTCTGTACAGTCACACCCATAGATGATGCAATGCCAGCTGCACCCATAGCATGATGTAAACCAGCTGAAAGCAATCTATCTTGACCCCTGCTCCAGATTCCCTGAAGACAGAAAAAACTGTACACCCACTACACTGGGCCAAAGGTGACGATTAGCTCAGGCATGACCTTGATCATGTCTGCCGGTTCTGTGGTTCTGTTGCTTCATTGCCCGAAGGCAAACCTGAATATGAGATGCCATATTCCAACAAAAGGGGGTGGGCAGGAGGCTCTCCAAGTGCACAATGAATAACCAATAATGTCTTACTAATGTTGCCCGGTGACACCATGCTATTTAGAATAACAGGTATAATCTGTCTAGATATGGAGCAGTATACAAATGCTGTAAATAAAATAAATAAATAAATAAATAACAATAGTAAAGTGTCTCAAAATTTGTATTTTTAACAGCATTAAGTACATTAAGTAAATACAGTTGATTAATCATCCAAAATGTTCTCCTGCTCTTCAAAAAAATATTGTACACCTTGCCTAAGAAAATGGAATTATGCTTCAGCACTATTTTATGCTGTGTTAAATTGCTAAAAGGAGTCAAATAACCTTTCTTTATACTTCAAGTAACAGCAGTGTACAAACAACAGCAGAAAAAGAGGTGTAAACACTTTGTGTCTTATAACCTTTATTGAAAACTGCAGCAGCCTAATTTGCAAAACCCTGCAGATAACAACTGTCTAATACCTCAGCTTGAATGAAATTGAAATAGTTCAGTAGGCAACAGCACAAACCAGACAGCAAAATAGGTAGAATAGTGGTTTAGATTTTTCAAATAACAGTATATACTGTTATTTGAAAAATCTAAACCATTAAGTTTGCTATTCTAACTATTTTACTGTCTGGTTTATGTTATTGCCTATTGAAATATATATCAATCTATATATATAGATACATCAATACAGGGCTTTTTTTCTGGTGGAACTCACCGGAACTGAGTTCCAGCACCTTTTCTTCTATTAATTGCATTACAATTTAATCGCCATCTACTCCCGAGGAAATGTAATCCAAGAGTTCCGGTACCTTTTTCTCCAGAAAAAAAGCACTGCATCATATATATATATATATATATATACAGAAAGAGAGAGAGAGAGAGAGAATAAAGAATAAATGTATGTTTACTCTGAAGTAAGTCTCACTGTGTACAATGAGGTTTACCCCAAATAAATGGGCTGTACTCTAAATATGTACTAATCAGAACACACGCTAATTTTGGAGAAACAGAATTTGTGCTTCAGTTAGTAGTAGCAGCAGCAGCAGCAACACATGCATAACAAGGAGGATGAAATGTTCAATAAGGTTCTTCCAGCTACCAGAAGAAAGACAAACTGTACAAAGATGATGGAAAGTGCTCTAATCCTTCAGTCTAGAAGTAATTCACAAGAAATACAAATCAATCAAGTGTAATAGTGCTTTACACTGACTTAGCTGGTTAGAAATCAACCATAAAGAATGGAAGAAGGGGTACAAGCAGTTTAGTAGTATGTGTACAGAACAATCTACCACTGGACCTTCAGAGTGTTCTGTCCTGGCTCTCCTATGTCTTAAAAAGAGGCCCTATGGTGTGGCTTCATGTTAAAGTTGAGACCTAGATGTTGTCTCCATGCTGCAGCGGAATATGCCTGGTTACTTGCTGCCCTCTTTTCCTTTCCATTCTAGAAGGAGTTTTCTCCAGCAACAGCAGCACCACTGACTCATATCATAGGGTGTGTTTGCACGACACGGGAACCGCAGGGAAGCAGAAGTCCCCCGCGGTTCCCTGTGTCGTGTGAACGCTGACCGGGGGTGCCCCCGCGGGACAGCCGCGCGCGGGACGCATGCAAAGTGATCATGGACGGTAGAGGGGTAAGCCCCTACCGCGCGTGGCCACCCTGCCGTGCGAAGAGCGGGCGGCCGTCACGCGGGGGCCACACAGAGGCGGCAGCCCAGAGTGGCCGGAGCTGCCGCCGCTCCAGCCTGTAGGGGCAAAGGCCCCTCTGGGCATCCCGGGCCCCTGCCCCCTAGCGCCGGGAGACCCGCACTGTGGTGCGGGGACTGCCGGCTCCACCGGGGTCCGCCCACGCGTGCGGGGCGCAGGTCATCTGCAGGCATCCCGCCAGACCCCGCAGATCGCCCTGTGGTGCCTCCCCCGCCTGCAGCCTGGGTCATGCGAACCGGCCCATAGTCTGACGGTGGGTGAGATGGGCTGCAGTGATGATGCTCTTTTCAGCAATGGGGATATCTTGCCCTAATTAACCCTCACAGTTCTCCTTTCATGGTTCATTGTCAAAGCCCAGACCAGGAAGTGGACTCAGTGTGGCACTGGAATGCACCTTCACCTGTCAGTTCCAGGAGAGAGAAAATCTAACAGGCAGCAGCAACTTACAATTTGCTGGGGGGAGAGGGGAGGAGGAATAACAACTCCAGCAGCAGGAATATGAGACCCACAACTGCTCCGTCCAAAAGTTAAGCTCAAGTTGAAATCCCATTGATTTCAATGGGAACAAATTAAACATATGTAATTACTCATACAAGTGAATTCAGGCCCAGAACAACGATCAGTGCATTACTGGCACCAGTGTAGTAACATATGTGACACCCCCTCCCCCAAGTATTATGTCTTTAAGATGACCAGGTGAATTATGTAAACTAAGGAACAACTCGATTTCTAATTAAAATGGAGCTTTCCCCCTCTTTGGCCTACATAAAATGTGTAATGTATTTGTAAATAATTAAGAGAAATTATTAATACATAATTTGCATTTTATTTTGTGTGAAAGGAACGTGAAAAGGCCTAGACTTCAGAATCAATGAGCACCAGGGTTTTCTTTTTCTTGTAAATATGCCACACCAGGAAATTGGACTTTGACAAACATCTGGATACATGAGCCAAGTTGGATCAGTTTTCAAAAATCTAACAAACATAAGAAGAGTTGTTCAGCACCTGATCTTCTGCACAACAGGAAGACTGACATGTTGAGTAGCTCTCAAAGATAAAAAGATGTGCAACCACAATCATTCCATTCAAAACATGGATCCAGGAGCAGCCAAAACTAAAGAGTACATTTGGGGAGCTCATCCTTGCCAATGTTTATTTTTACTTATTCCAAATGTGTTTAATACCTTTCCAGAAGTCAGAAATCAAAACATGGAAAGCAGATTTATTAGCAATGCTGGAATTTTCATTTTATACGATTCCAAGTACAGACAGCTGCTGACATATTTGGCTCCAGGGAAAAGAAAGAGACTGTGGAGAAAGCCAACCTAAAACCCCTTTCTGACACACACACACTCACCAAGGAGGGGGGAAGGAGACCCAGGGGGCAGAGACAGCCAGTCTCCACAGAGACCAACAGGGACAAACAACATCTGCATAGAATCACCCCAGGGGGGAAGGCAGGAAGCATCCCCAGGTTCGTCAATGCTCTTGTATATCAGCCCCATCTACATAAGACTTGAATACCTTGCGAGAGCAGACATTTCGGCACCCATAAGAAAGGGCCATTCAACACCACAGGATGGGACCATTAAGCAGGTGGCTTCAAGGGGACCCCACCCACCTGAGGAGGGTGGCAACCCACCTGATTGGCCACCCACCTGAGGAGGGTGGCAACCCACCTGATTGGCCGCCCACCTGAGGAGGGTGGCAACCCACCTGATTGGCCACCCACCTGATTGCAGAGGGAGGGGCTACCTGAAACCCAAGGTATAAAACACCCTGCGCAAGGGAACTGAGTTGTTGGACCTGATCAGCAGTCTTGCCCCATGCTTGGGGTAAGGGAACGAAGGGATCGGCAACCCCGGGTAGCAGCACCCGGCGTGCTCCAGCTAGCTGAAATCACTGGCCGCTTGGGTTGACCGGACCCCCGGGAAACCAAGCTGAAATCACTGGCCGCTTGGGTTGACTGGACCCCCGGGCAACCAAGCTGAAATCACTCACTAGCCGCTTGGGTAGACCGGACCTCCGCCGGGAACCCAGCTAGCCGCTTGGGTAGACCGGACCTCCGCCGGGAACCCAGCTAGCAGCATGCGGTTGACCGGGCCTCTGCTGGAGCCCGAGCTGAACTAACTAGCTGAGAGCCCTGAAATCACGGTGTCCTTGAGACTTCTTGCTTGCTACTTTGTGCTGTACTGATAAGCTGTATTGCTGGCGTGTGTCTGGGTTTGTGAAGGTCATTTTGTAAATAAACTTGTTTTATAAAAGATACTTTTGTGGCTATAAGTTATCCCTTTGTTCCAGGCTAAGGGTGATAGTCGCTGGGGGGCCTCGGAGAAGGCCCGCCCCCAGGACTCGCTACCCCCTTAGTATTGAACCCGCGCAGAAGACCAGGTTGGCGGTCTTCCACTTGGTGGCAGCGGTGGGATAACTTATTAGCCCAGAATATCTCCCAGACCCAAAGTAGCAAGAGCCTAAGGATCACCATGGGCGACCCAGAGCCTGACGGAGCAACTGGGGGAGCCGAGCCATGGCGGCCCCTGCCCGCAACCCCCATCACCCCGGGGTTGGTGGCACTGATCCGGCTGGCAGAGGGAGCTGCTGGCAAGTCTGGGGCCGGGTGCCCGACCCAGGGGCTGCCCTATTCCAGTTCCGACAGATGGGAGAGAGGATGTGTGGACCGAGGACCCCGCTCCCCTGGAGCCCCTGGAGCCCTTCGAGCTTCCCTCGGACTGGATGGCACACGAGCGGGAGAGGATGGCCCACGAGCGTGAAATGATCCGGATGCAGATGGAGCTGTCCAAGATGCAGCTTGAGGCGGGGAAAACTCCCCCGATTGTCCCCTCCGCTCCTCCCCCTCCGTCGTGGGACCGCAAGGCGTTCCCCTACTACAAGCCAGGGCAAGATGTCCTGATGTTTTTGCACATTTTTGAAATGGCGTGCCAGGAGCAGCGGGTCCCCGACAACTTGTGGTTGTCCGCCCTGCGAACCCAGGTCAGTGGGGACCTGGCTGACCTCCTCGGGGCGCATCTGCGGAAGACCCCGGCAAGCTACGAGGCGTTCAAGGCAGCGGTCAGACAACACTTCGCCCTCTCCGCCGAACATTGCCGGCGAAGATTTCGAGAGGGTAAACCTTCCCCTGGGACCACCCACGTGGCATGGGCAGCCCAGGTAATGCACGTCTGCGAGTCCTGGGTGGAGGCTTCCCGGGCCTCCACCCTGAAGGAAGTTGTCGAGCTGTTCGCCATGGAGCAGTTCTTCACCACCATCCCGAAGGAGCTGGCCGCTGTCGTAAGGGATCAGAAGCCCCGTACCTGTGAGGCGGCGGGGATCATGGCCGACGAGATGGGGCTATACCGGACGGCCCCATCCACCAAGGGAAGTTCCGCTGCCGTGGCCGAGAAGAACCCGGAGCCGGAAAAGGGCCTGCCCCGACGGCGCGGGGAGGCCCCTCGGACCAAGGGGAACCAAAACCCTCGGTCTGGGGCCTGCTTCCACTGTAACGAGATGGGACACCTGCGGCGGGATTGCCCCAAGCTCCAACCCAAGAACCGGGATGCCCGTCCCTCACCGAGGAAAGTAGGACGCGTCGCGGGTGCTGCAGCCGCTCAGGACAACGACAGCGACGACGAGCGACGGTCGGTCCTCTCCCTCCATGCAAGCATCCCCGAGGATCGCAGTGCCGAGGAGGAACTCCAGGAGTGGGATTCCTACCGTCCTGAACCCCGTGCATCGCTGTATCGCATCGCCTCCCCGGACCAGCTGAGATGGAGCCGCAAGCAATTCTGTGAGTCCATCTATATCAATAATGTTCCCCGGGTGGGGTATAGGGACACTGGGGCAGATGTAACGGCTCTACCCCGGGACCGCGTAGAGAGGTCCCAACTTTTGTCAGGACGTACGTGTACGATCACACCCTATAACTCCCCCGACATCACCGTCCCCATCGCCCGGGTCCGGATCAAGTACCAGGGGTGGGAAGGAGAGATAGACGTAATCATCCATCGCCAAAAGGAGTGGGGCATCATCATCGGGAACGACCTCGCGTTCCGGGTGGCCAAAGCTAAGATGGGGGTCGTCACCCGGGGACAGGCAAGGCGAGGGGGGCCGCCCGTAACCGCACCGGTCCCAAAGCCTAAGCCCGTGCCCCCTCCACCACCCGGGGAGACCCCATCCCCTGCGGGGCACCCCGGGGAAAACCAGGCCATAGCGGAGCCCCCGAAGGACGAAGGGTTTGCTCAGATGGCTAAAGACTTTGGGACACAAGCCCAATTCAAGGAAGCCCAGCGGCTGGACCCGTCCCTGCGAGATTGTCGCGCCCTGGCCAACCAAGACCCCGGGGTATCCCTTGCCACGGAAGGATTTATCTGGGACAATGGAACTTTGTACCGGGAGTTCGAGCCAAAGGGGGAAGTGGCACCGGGGCGCAAGCAGAGGCAACTGGTGGTTCCCCAACGGTACCGCCGCGCCGTGTTGCACCTCGCCCACGACGTGGCATGGGGAGGACACCTGGGGCAAAAGCGGACCCAAGCTCGAATTACAGAGGGGTTCTACTGGCCCATGATCGTCTCCGACATTAAGGCTTACTGTCGGTCCTGCGATGTGTGCCAGCGAGTGGGACACAATCGCGATCACCCAAGAGCTCCCCTTCAGCCTTTTCCGGTGGTGGGGATCCCTTTTGAACGGATTGCTATGGACATAGTGGGTCCCCTGAACCCGCCCACGAAGACGGGGAAAAAGTTTGTACTGACGGTAGTGGACTTTGCCACCCACTACGCAGAGGCTTTTGCGCTCGCCTCCATCTCTGCAGCCAGCCTGGCTAAGACTCTGCTCTCTCTCTTTGCCCGCTTAGGAATGCCCCGCACGGTCGTGTCGGACTGCGGCACCGGGTTCATGTCTAAACTGTTCCAGAAGATGTGGGACCTGGGGGGGGTTGACCATGTAACTTCGGTGCCTTACCACCACGAGACCAATGGACTGGTTGAACGCTTCAACCAGACTTTGGGGAAAATGATCCGGGCGTACGCTAGCCGTCACCCGGGAACTTGGGACCAAGCCCTACCCTACCTCCTCTTTGCCTACCGAGATGCTCCGCAGGAAAGCCTCGGGTTTTCCCCGAATGAACTGATGTTTGGTAGAGAACTACGGGGGCCCTTGGCTTTGTTGCGGGAGGAATGGGAGGGGGCTGCCGGCAGTTCGCCCGTGCCGGTTCACACTTTTCTGCGGCGGCTACGGGACACCCTCCACAGCGTTCGAGAAGCCGCCCAACAGCATCTGAAGGCAGCCCAGCAGCAGCAAAAGGAGCTGTATGATAGAACCGCAGTAGCCCGGACTTTTGAGGTGGGTGATAAAGTGTTGGTTCTGCGTACCCTCAAAACGGACAAGCTGTGTCTTAAGTGGGAGGGTCCGGGGACTGTAGTTGAGAAACTTGGACCAGTCAACTACAAAATACTCTTTGCTGGGACTCCTGGAAAATGTAAAGTGTTTCATGTGAACATGTTGAAATTGTATGTAGACCGGGGTGCGGGACTGGGCTGTGTGAAGGAACATAATGATAAGGATTTCGCTGATGGGGATCTGTTGGGAGAATGGGGGGATGGTGGGGGAATGGAAGAAATCTCACTGTCACCCGCCCTGTCCGAGGCTCAGCGGGAGCAAATGAAGCGGGTGCTGGATGAATTTGGGACCATGTTCTCAGACCGCCCCGGGCGGACCCCACTCATCCAGCACACCATTCAAACGGGTGACAGCCCCCCTCTGCAATCTCTGCCATACGGGGCGGTGGGACCCCATGCTCAAGTCATTGCTGAGGAGGTCAAAGCCATGCTAGACCTAGGGGTGATCATCCCTAGTTCTAGCCCATGGTCCTCCCCGATTGTCCTGGTGGCCAAAAAGGATGGGGGGGTGCGGTTCTGTGTGGACTATCGGAAAATCAACAAGGTGACCGTCCCTGACCCCTACCCCATCCCCAACATGGATGTCTTGCTGGAGAAGCTAGGGAGGGCCAAGTACATTACCACCCTAGACCTCACCAAGGGCTATTGGCAAGTTCCGCTGGACGCGGATGCTGCGCTCAAGTCTGCCTTTGTCACACACCTGGGTTTATTCCAGTTCACCACTCTTCCCTTCGGAGTCCGGAATGGTCCGGCAACCTTTCAGAGGCTGGTGAATGGAATGCTGAACGGGTTGGGAGAATTTGCCTGTGCCTATCTGGACGACATAGCTATCTTTAGCTCCACTTGGGAGCAGCATCTGCAGCATGTCCGGCGGGTCTTCCAGCGGATCCGGGACGCTGGGTTGACGGTGAAAGCAAAGAAGTGCCAGGTGGGGCTAGGGGAGGTTGAGTACCTTGGACATCGCGTTGGAGGGGGGAGCATCAAACCCATGGAAGCTAAGATCGAGTCGGTTCAGAAATGGCCCCAACCCGCAACCAAAAAACAGGTGCAGGCTTTTCTGGGACTTGCAGGGTACTATCGGAAGTTTGTGCCACACTTCAGTCAGCTAGCCGCCCCTCTGACTGATCTTTGTAAGAAGCGCCACCCGAACAGGGTCCAGTGGACCGCGGCTTGCCAGACCGCTTTCGATGGGTTAAAAGCCTGCCTCACGGCAGCTCCCATTCTGCAAGCCCCAGACTTCGAATCCCCCTTCGTTCTACAGACGGATGCCTCTGAGGCCGGGATGGGGGCGGTGTTGTTACAGGAGAAGGTGGGAGAAGGGCTGCGCCCCGTTGCATACCTGAGCAAGAAGCTCCTGCCCAGAGAACGTAGTCTTGCCACCATTGAGAAGGAGTGCCTGGCCGTGGTGTGGGCCATCACCAAGTTGCGCCCCTACCTCTGGGGGAGACGGTTCCGCCTGCAGACTGACCATTCCCCCCTGTGCTGGTTAGATAGAGTCAAGGGCAACAACCAAAAACTCCTACGGTGGAGTCTGGCGTTGCAAGACTTTGACTTCGAAATTGAGCACATCAAGGGTAAGGACAATGTCTTGGCTGATGCATTCTCCCGGGCTTTCTCAGGTGATGGGCAAGTCGATGGGAAATTGGGGTGTGGGACCCCAATGCCATCTTTTCCCCGGGGGGGAGATGTGGAGAAAGCCAACCTAAAACCCCTTTCTGACACACACACACTCACCAAGGAGGGGGGAAGGAGACCCAGGGGGCAGAGACAGCCAGTCGCCACAGAGACCAACAGGGACAAACAACATCTGCATAGAATCACCCCAGGGGGGAAGGCAGGAAGCATCCCCAGGTTCGTCAATGCTCTTGTATATCAGCCCCATCTACATAAGACTTGAATACCTTGCGAGAGCAGACATTTCGGCACCCATAAGAAAGGGCCATTCAACACCACAGGATGGGACCATTAAGCAGGTGGCTTCAAGGGGACCCCACCCACCTGAGGAGGGTGGCAACCCACCTGATTGGCCGCCCACCTGAGGAGGGTGGCAACCCACCTGATTGGCCACCCACCTGAGAAGGGTGGCAACCCACCTGATTGGCCGCCCACCTGAGGAGGGTGGCAACCCACCTGATTGGCCACCCACCTGATTGCAGAGGGAGGGGCTACCTGAAACCCAAGGTATAAAACACCCTGCGCAAGGGAACTGAGTTGTTGGACCTGATCAGCAGTCTTGCCCCATGCTTGGGGTAAGGGAACGAAGGGATCGGCAACCCCGGGTAGCAGCACCCGGCGTGCTCCAGCTAGCTGAAATCACTGGCCGCTTGGGTTGACCGGACCCCCGGGAAACCAAGCTGAAATCACTGGCCGCTTGGGTTGACTGGACCCCCGGGCAACCAAGCTGAAATCACTCACTAGCCGCTTGGGTAGACCGGACCTCCGCCGGGAACCCAGCTAGCCGCTTGGGTAGACTGGACCTCCGCCGGGAACCCAGCTAGCAGCATGCGGTTGACCGGGCCTCTGCTGGAGCCCGAGCTGAACTAACTAGCTGAGAGCCCTGAAATCACGGTGTCCTTGAGACTTCTTGCTTGCTACTTTGTGCTGTACTGATAAGCTGTATTGCTGGCGTGTGTCTGGGTCTGTGAAGGTCATTTTGTAAATAAACTTGTTTTATAAAAGATACTTTTGTGGCTATAAGTTATCCCTTTGTTCCAGGCTAAGGGTGATAGTCGCTGGGGGGCCTCGGAGAAGGCCCGCCCCCAGGACTCGCTACCCCCTTAGTATTGAACCCGCGCAGAAGACCAGGTTGGCGGTCTTCCACTGAGACCAAGAAAGTACTTTGGCTATTGAGCTGTATAGAAATGTAATAAATAAATACATACATACATACATACATATTTGAGTATTTTTACATACACCTGTCGTGGCCTGCTATCCTGTAACACAGCAAACTGAAACTGCCACACAATAATTTCAGTCAAGGGGAAGTATTAATGCATTTCTCCCCAGGGTGACTGGGTCCGGTCTGCAACAAGTACATGTAGCATTCAAAGTTCAATAACGTCAATCCAGAAGAGCAATTACAAATCCTCCACATCTATCCCAAAACAACCTACATCACTCTCAGAGTAGCTTTACCTATAAGAAGCAACAGGAGCAACAGAAGATGTACAAGTTGACTATCCTGTGTCACCACTTCCTGGTAGCAAGTAAAGCTGTTAGATTACCAATCTCATGGAAGGTTTACAGGGCATACTAGTCAGGAAGCTAGACAAGAACTCTGTTGTTTCTCTTAGACAAGACCAGCAACAGGAAACTCCAGACTCCACCTAGATACAACTAAGTCTGATGCCTTTACACCAGAGGTATCCCCGTTAACTCCGGTAGTGGTCATGGAGGACTTTCCAGAAAATGTAAGACATGTAGAAGCTATACTAAGGAGAAAAAAGGTGATTAAATTAATGGATTGGGTGGAAAAATTGAAGACTAGAGAACATATAATAGAATTAGTAGGAAGAGAGAGAATTTCATGGTTAAATTCAATGCGATTGGAACTGTGGTTAAAGAAGTGGAGGACAAGAATGGACAGTGAAAGAGAATTAACCAATTTTGAAAAGATAGTTTTGACTAGAGAAGCTATAGAAGGTAATGTTTCAACAAGAGGTACAACAAAGGTTTTATATACGATGTTACAAAAAGAAGAAGAGCATAAAGATTCTCTTAAAGTGTTATGGGATAATGAATTTGATGAGAAAATATCGAAACAAAGTTGGAAAAATAGTTGGGATAGACGTATTGTAAGAGTTATGTCAACTAGGATAAAAGAGAACTTTTATAAAGTGGTATGGAGATGGTATTTAACTCCAGTAAGATTAAATCGGATAGATAAAAATTGCTCCGCATTGTGTTGGAGAGGATGTAATGTAAAAGGTATGTATGCCCACATGTGGTGGAGCTGTAAAAATGTTCTGGAATTTTGGCAGAAAGTATTTGCAGCAATATCAGAAATAATTGGAATGGAACTAGAAGTCTGCCCAAAATTAGCATTGTTAACAATTACAGAAAAGTTAGTTTGTTTAAAAAATACAAAAGAATTGATTGTGAACTTGTTAACAGCAGCAAAATTAATGATAGCTAGGAATTGGAAGGTTCAACATGTCTTTTCAATTACTGAATGGTATAAAGAGGTATGGGATATCGTGCTAAATGATAAATTAACTTGTAATATTAAGTGTCAAAAAGGACAATTGGAGAAAGACACCTTTGTGAACATTTGGGGTAAATTTTTGGATTATGTGTTGGTGAAGGGGAAGGGGAACAAACCTTGTCAAGATTTGTTATATTTTTGGAATATAGAATAATATCTTGTGTATATATATATACATTTTTTGGGGGGGAGAAATATAACTTGGTCCCAAGAGGTGGGGGGGTGCACAATGTTTATGTTGTATTTTTTTGTTGTTGTATCCATTAGTAGCTGTAAGATGTGAAAAAATTTAATAAAATATTTAATAAAAATAAAAAAATAAAAATAAAAATAAAAAAACTAAGTCTGATTCCACCTAGTGAACAAACTTTACAGCAACACTAAACACATGTATCCTTCTTTTGTTTAAACAAACCAATTAAATAAAAGAGCTGTGCACAGAGGAAAAAAACATTCACTTCAGAATCCGCCTCATTGGTTCAGACAGGAGTTGCCTCAGCTTTGGTGGCTTGAATTAACATCATGCTTCACCTGAGATCTGAGGCATCTCATTTTCTGAAGACATTCCTATACCATTTTATTTATTTATTTATTTGCAGGCATAGTAGTAGCCTCTTCTGAGTGGATGAAGCATATCAAATTTGCAGACAAATAGATGCAGGGGGTTTTGTGCAAGTGTCCCATTCCAGTCACTCCTGCCATGTGGTTCAAAATCCTGCCTTACCAGAAGCAGTCCTGTGGGCTATAGATAAGGAAGTTCCAGTTAGCAGGGGAGCTGTCCTACAAGTAGCTCAGCAAGGGACATGTTTCAGCAATGGCTAGGTTCCAACTGAGCAGCTTTAGAGGAGATGTTGCTGCCCCACCCCTTCCAGGCTTGTCATTAGGAATCTGCTGAAATGCATACTTCCTTCTCAAAAGTAGGGCTCAGGGATATTTGACATACTGCCAGTAAGGATGTATGGATGTTGTAAAATCCATTCCATCTAGGTATTGTGGATTGTCTTTTGTTCCGTCGTCTGCTCGTTGGTGGAATTGGATTTTGTTCAAATGCATTCTTATGCATATTGAGCAAATTCACAGTGGCACACATTTACACTCCCGAAAATGTGCAAATCCCCCCAATATACACAAATCCCCCCACAAAATACATATTTCCACACTTTAGCGTATGGGTAAAATGCACATTTTGGGTCAGTGTTTTATAAAATTTTCTCGACTAAATTTGCATAAAATTACGGAAAGTTAAAAAAAAAAAACAAAAAAAAAACAGTCCGCAATTCTGTGGAATCCATGCAACTCAAGAAAAGCCAGTCTGCTGTGGAATCCACAGGTCAGATTCTTGGAAATTCAAACTCATTTGAGTCCATGGCAGATTTCTCCGACATCCCTAGCTGCCAGATGGGCACTGTTTCTCTAGTTCTGGCCCTCCATCTGAAGAAGCTGCTGCCTGTGCTCCATGGGTCCTGGAGGTGATTCTGGTGGGTTTGGCGTGGAAGGATAGGACCAAAAACGGGGCACTTTGGCTCTTCCAACCTTGTGGTCTCCTTGAGTGAAGCATCTTCCTATGTCTTGGGAGCACCACTGACATCTAATGACTCTGCTTCACCCCCAAAAGCACTAAGGACAGTGATAAGATCCTCCTCCTCCAAGGTCACATCCAGTTCCAGTGTGGTCCTGCCAGAAAAGTGGTGGGACACAACAGCTAGGCACCTTTAAGTTTTGGTGTGTGTGTGTGTGTGTGTTTAAGGTTAATACCCTTCCCTGCAGTTTTGTGGTCAGTTTGTCTGAATATGACAAGATAAAGATGACCTTAGATAGGTTTCCTGCAAAAATTCAGAAGGATAGGTGCAGGAGTTAGGGAATTATAAATAAACAACAGTATTTGAGGCTTTAAAAAACTAGTTAGTTTGTTTTTTTTTTGCTCAATTTGCACCAATGTCCCATAAAATGAAGCACCCTCTGAAAAATGTTCTTTCTATATCCATCCCAAAAGCACTTTGATTTGGAAGTAAAAGGAAAGCCCTGGTAAAGTCATTCCCTGATTGGAGATTAGAACTGTCAGGCTGCAATCCTAAACATTCCTCCCTGGGTGTATCCTTCTGGGGTGTCTGATCTGGAATAGGGCAGGGAAAACTAAGGGGAAAAGAATAAGCCAGCATAATCTAGAAAAAGCCACCACAGGAAGCTGAAGCAGGAGCAAAGCTGAGAGCTGCAAAAATACAGACAGGACAACAGAGTGGCAAGAAGCAGTGACTGTCCAGAAGAGAAGAATGCTGAATAAGGGAAGGATAGCTGAAATCACAGAAGGAGAAGCTGAGAAGATCTGCAGGGAGAAGACCTCCACCGCAGTCCTATAAGAGAACTGAAGCCACTTTTTTCAGCTACAAGAAGTAGAGCTCAGGAAGCTGTGTGTCTTCTTCAGAATGTGGCAAATGAAAGACCTCTTCTGTGCTGAATCCTCACCAGAGAGACTCTGACCAGAAAGAAGACTTCAGGTATAAACCTCTACACTATTCTGTGACTTCTAACTGGGGCAGGGCTGGGAAAAGGCAATTATAGAAATGAACTAGCTTAGGTGGAAATAAATACTTCCCTAAAAGTTCTCTGTTCAGCAGCAGGCAAGACCTGGTGGGCAGGGAGGTGGAGTGGCAGTGGTCTATTGGGATTCTATCCCCCTGACCAGGTGCCCAATCTCACAGTCTGGGTTCAAGAGTAGGGGTGTGCACATTTATTTATTTATTTATTTATTTATTTACATATATTAATCGCCCATCTGACCGGCAACCGGCCACCCTGGGCAATGTACATAGGCTAAAAACAAGATAAAATACATTTAAAACATTATAATTTTTTTAAAAAAATCTTAACCCACCCCATATTCTCGCCTGAACAGCCAGGTTTTTAATGAACGGTGGAAGCTCAGCAGAGAGGCGGCATGGCAGAGGTCACTCGGGAGAGAGTTCCACAGTATGGGGGCTGCCACAGAAAAGGCCCTCTTCCTCGTCCCCACCAGTCTAGCTTCCGAACTGCCTTCAAGGGTAACCCCACGTAGAGCGCATTACAGTAGTCTAGGCGAGAGGAGACCAAGGCATGAACCACTGATGGGAGCAGATGATTAGGAAGGTAGGGGTGCAGCTGCCGTATCAGATGGAGTTGATACAGTGCTGCCCAGTTCACAGCTGACACTTGAGCCTCCATGGACAGCTGGGAGTCTAGAATGACTCCCAAGCTGCGGACCTGGTCCTTCAGGGGTAGATGTACCCCATTCAGCACCAGGTCAACATCCTCTAACCTCCCCTTGTCCCCCACCAGAAGTACCTCGGTCTTGTCGGGGTTCAGTTTCAGCATGTTCCTTCCCGTCCAGCCAGCCACTGACTCCAGGCACTCACTCCACACTCACATTCGCCTTGAGCGGGCGTAGCGTGCCGAAATCGGCCCCGCTCACATCCGCGCGGGCCTACCTTGATCCAGTGGCGGCTCACCTCTCCGCAGCAAGCCGCCTGCACCAGTCCCGCCGCGTTACATCCGGCCCCGGAAGTGACGCTGGACCCCCGCGCGACGTACTGCATCTGCGCAGGGTCCCGTCCCATCACTTCCAGGGCCGGATGTGACGCGATGGGACCAGTGCCGGCGGCTCGAGCGGCGCGGAGAACTGCTGCGCGCTGGTCAGAGGATCGAGGCGGGGGGCCAAGACGGCTGAGATCCATGCTGAGACTGCCCTGTCAGGAGTGGCTCAGGACTTCATGTCCATCAGGACAACCCTGGGTCTGTCCCAAATGGTATCTGGCCCCACCCATGGTGCTAGGCACATTCTGGACCTCGTGTTCTGTGCTGCATGGGGTGATAGTGATCTGAGAGTGGAGGAACTCTGTAGTTCCACTGTCATGGACAGATCACTGCCGGGTGGGGTTTAGACTTGCTTGTGCTCAGAACCTCCACAGGGGTGGAGGGCCAATTAAGATGGTCTGCCGCTGGAGGCTGATGGATCCGAATGGTTTCCTTAATGCTCTTGAGGATTTTTCTGCTGCCCTGGCAGGCAAGTCTGTCGAAGCACTGGCCAATCTCTGGAATAGAGAAATGACCAGGGTGGTGGACACAATCGCTCCTGAGTGTCCTCTCTCATGAAGTGGAGCCACACCAGCACCCTGGTTTTCTAGGGAGCTGGCAGTGATGAAATGAGTGAGACGGTGACTAGTGCGATGTTGGCGGAAAACTCGGAGTGAATCCAATTGAACACAGGCTAGAACCTATTTGAAGGCCTATTCTGTGGCAATATGGGCAGCAAAAAAAAAAAATTCTCTGCCACTATCATGTCTGTAAGGAGCTGCCCTGTGGAGCTGTTTCAGGTGGTCATAGGTCTTTTACACACCAGCCCACAAGAGAACTTGGACCTTTCGACAGCCCGCTGTGAACAATTTGCTCAGCACATTGCAGACAAAGTCACGTGGATCTGCTCTGACTTGGACACTATAGTTGATACAGACCCAGTGGGTGTAACTTTGGCCCCTGTTTGTGCAGTGTTATTGGATACTTTTCAGTTTGTACAGCCTGAGGATGTGGACAGGATCCTTGGAGAGGTGAGAGTCACCACGTGTGTTCTAGATCCTTGCCCTTCCTGGCTTATGAAAGCAGCCAGAGGGGGACTGGCCAGGTGGGTAACTGGAATGGTTAATGTCTCCCTTGTTCAAGTCAGGGTTCCAGCCTGCTGGAAGAAGGCAGTGGTAAGACCCCTGCTGAAAAAGGCCTCCCTGAACCGCACAATATTAGATAATTACCAGCCAGTCTCCAATATTCCATTTCTGGGCAAGGTATGAGAGCGTGTGGTGGCCTCCCAACTCCAAGGATTCCTGGATGAGACAGATTACCTAGATCCATTTCAACCTGGCTTCAGACCTGGTTACGGGACAGAAACAGTTTTGGTTGCCTTGGTAGATGACCTATGCCAGGAACTAGACAGGGGGAGTGTGTCCCTGTTGGTTCTGCTGGACCTCTCCATGGCTTTCGATACCATTGACCATGGTATCCTTCTGAGCTACCTCACTGGGATGGGACTTGGAGGCACTGTTTTATGGTGGCTCCATTCCTTCCTGGAAGGGCGGACCCAGAAGGTGGTGCTGGGGGACTTCTGTTCAACTCCCTGGCCATTGGCCTGTGGAGTTCTTCAGGGTTCCTTTTTGTCCACCATGCTATTTAACATATACGTGAAGCCATTGGGCGAGGTTGTCCAGAGTTTTGGGGTTCAGTGTCACCAGAAATCATGAAAAATCCAAATAGAAAAGAACAGTATTTCAGAAATTCCATAGAATAGAGTATCTCAGGATGCAGGCTCTGGGTTAAAATGTTTGCATTAAATTTTTTGCAAAATATTTTTCTTCCATGTTTTCCATTTGAAAAGTTGTATTATTATTATTATTATTTTTAATCATTTTTAGGTGAAATAATTTCTAGGGTGCACTCTGTGGTAAGGACTGATGGGGAGTTCTCAGATAATCTGAAGTCCACATAATCAATGCATTACTGTAATTCCAAACCTTGCTCCAAAAACCCAGGAAAAAACTGTGTGCATCCAAATGAAAGAATGTTTTCACACAGCCTTCTGTGAACTGAACACAAACTGACGAGTCTGGCACAGCTCAATGTTCTTCAAACTGAACACAAAGAAGGCCCCGTCCAGAGAGGAACTAAATGTGTGTGGGGGTGCTAAGTGCACCAGGATCGGGCCCAAACTCGCTAATGACTTTTTATAGGATTGTGGGGATTAGTAACAATGTGTCTCCTGCACCCTGAATGAAGCAGGAAAAACTCCTTTTGACTCTGAGAAGTTTTTTTTAATTAACCTTTTCCTTCTACAGACCATAGCCCCTATTCCTTTGACAAAAAATGTTTTTCTCACTGCACTTTACTTGGAAACATGAAGGATATGCCACCTCCTCCAGTGAATGACAGGCTAACAACTAGGTCTTCTTTAGCTGAGGTCTGGGTTGCTACTTAGCTAACAAAGGGGACTATTGAGGTGGAAATAACTTCACCACCATGTCACCTCCATTTACCCAAATCCTTTTCTAAGGAGCAGTAAGCTCTATTTTCAGACCATGGTAAAAGACTTAAACAGAGTCAGTAAGCAGAAATTATATCAATGGGTTCCCTCAGCTGCACCCTCTCGCTTGCTAGAGGATTCTCTTCCTGTTATGAATGTTTACTTGTCAAGTGAGTTTGAGGCCCATCCTGTTCAGCATGTACATCTTATTTTTTTCAGGATCACACTTGAACATCATGATGAGTCAACAGAATCAATGTCCATCATGGTCTGGATACGCTGAGGCACTTCCACAACTATATTTTTAACAGAACTTTGACCAATATCACATAATGGTAATGCCTGACTCAGGCTGACTGTCCTAGAAGCATCACAACTCATCAGAAAAAAAGCTTCAATGCAGAGGGGTGGGGGATTACACTTCACTGGTCTTCTGCAAATCCAGACGGGGCATTCCCATCAGCTTTCATTCCCTGTGTAACTAATGGAGCCCTACAGACATGGCACATGCCCAGTTGTGTTCCTCCCTAATTCCCCTGAGATGTCATGCTGGCACTAGACACTCCTACATCACCCAGCCACAGATTCCTCTTTACAAGTGCCCACAACTGAAGACCCAGGTCAATCACTAGATAACAGGAGTGTTACATTAAACAACATGATATATATATATATATATATATATGATACAAAATATAAGATCATTAAGAAGTCATGGTATAGTTATAACAAGGAGGTTTGAATTATATGAGGAAAGGTGGGGAATAAATTCAGGTGCTGGATAAGGGGAGCAGAAACCTATTATTTCATAGATCACAGAGTTGGAAGGAGCCTACAAGGCTATCGAGTCCAACCCCTGCTCAATGCAGGAAACTAGAGGAGGGGTCTCCCATCCAAGTAATAACCAGGCCTGACCCTGCTTAGCTTTCCACGCTCAGACAAGCTGAGCCAGCGTGAGCCACAGGGATTAGTTCTCTTGGACCTCTTGCTGGCTTTTGGTATCATCAACCATGGTATCCTTCTGGACTCCCTGGTGGGGCTGGATCTTGGGGGTGCTGTTTTGCAGTGGTTCCAATCCGTTCTGTAGGGCCATGTCCAGAAGGTGGTGCTGGGGGATTACTGTTCAACTCCACAGCCATTGGCCTGTGTTATCCCACAGGGTTCTATCTTGTCCCCCATGTTGTTTAATATCTACATGAAACTGCTGGGAGCAGTCATTTGGAGCTTAGGAGTAAGGTGCCACCAATATCCCAATGTCACCCATCTCTATTGCTCTTTGTCACCTAACACCAAGGAAGCAATTGAAAGCCTTGAACGTTGCCCAACTTTGATAATGGGCTGCATGAGGGTGAATAAGTTGAAGTTAAACCCAGAAAAGACAGAGGTGTTGTCAGTCAGTAGAAAGCTGAAGTGGAATTCAACCTGATTTAAAAGGGGGTGCACTCACCCTGAAGGGTCAAGTCCAGAGCTTGGGAGTGTTCCCTAATCCTATGCTGTCCCTGTATCTCCAGGTGGTGGCAGTGGCAAAGAGTGTTTGCACAATTACATTTGGTGTGTCAGCTGTAGCCCTTCCTGAATCATTATCTGACCTGGCAACAGTTATCCATGCCTTGGTTACATAACATTTAGACCACTGCAATGTGCTCTTTGTGGGGCTACCCCTGAAGAGAGTCTGAAAACTTCAACTGATGCAGAATGCAGCAGCTCAGCTGCTAACCACTGCTTGGTATCATGATCACCTCACCCCAATACTGAAAAATCTGTACTGGTTGCCAGCTATTTTTTGGACTCAAATCAAGGTTTTACCTTTAAAGCTCTAAGAGCCAGTGTGGCGTAGTGGTTAGAGTGTTGGACTGGGACTCAGGAGATCCGGGTTCTAGTCCCCGCTCGGCCATGAAACTCACTGGGTGACTTTGGGCCAGTCACGGACTCTCAGCCTAACCTACCTCACAGGGTTGTTGTGAGAATAAAGTGGAGAGGAGGAGGAGGATTATGTAAGCCGCCTTGGGTTCCTTTCAGGCGGGGTATAAATATAATAAATAAATAAGTTGTCTAGGACCTAGCTATCTAAGGAACATTGTAAAATCTGTTCCATCTATGTTTTACAGATTATCAGGTGCCTTTTGCTTCATCGTCCTCTCATTGACAGAATCAGATTTTGCACAAATGTGTTCATACACATTTGCATAAATTCGGAGTTGCACAAATTCACACTCCTGAAAATGTGTAAATCCCCCCAAAATATGTAAATCCCCCCAATGCGTATTTTCATGCTTTAGCCTATGGGGGAATGTGCATTTTGGGTCAGTGTTTTTTTTTAATTTTACGTATTTTTCTACTATTCAATTATGTAAAATTACGTAAAATTTAAAAAATGGTCTGTGGCATCCACACGGCTCAGGAAAAGCCAGTCCGCTGTGGCATTTGCAAGTCAGATTCTTAGAGATTTAAACTCATTTGAGTCCATTGCAGATTTCTCCGACATCCCTACATGAAAGGGCTGTCTCCTGTGTTGCCACCAAACTATGGGATGTGCTTCTTCAAGAACTATGATTGGTCCCCACTCTCTTGGCCTTTAGAAAGGGTGTATTACGCGGGTTCCTGCCCTCTCCCTCAGTTCCCCTGAGACCGCCATCGCGATCCCAGTGCTAAGGAAGAACATAGGAATAAATTTTCCTAACTCTTTGACACCCATACCGAGTGTCGAATTCGATGGTGCTACACGGCATCGACTAACGTGTGCCCAAGGGTCCCGGTCCGGTACACCATCGAACTCGATAGTGACACCGTAGTGGGGATGGATGGGCGGGTTGTGTGACTGCACAGATGACCACTCGAAGAACCACAGTTACAGGTAAGCAACCTGTCCTTCTTCTTCGTGGTCTCTGTGCATCACACACATGGGCAGAGTAGCAAGCTGACTTACCGGTGGAGGGTCGGTGTCGGCATCATTGTAGGACCGAGGAAAGGACAGCTCTGCCGAATGCATTGTCCTTTCGGGATCGGACATCGACACGGTAGTGCGTAACGAACGTTGAAGGCGTGGACCATGCTGCCGCCTTGCAGACATCCGTCAGCGAGAGTCCTCTCGCGAAAGCTGTCGAGGTTGATACGGGCCTGGTAGAGTGGGCTCGAATCGAGTTCGGCAACAGTTGTCGCTTGAGATCGTACGCTAGCTTGATACAGGCTACGATCCACGAAGATAAGCGTTGGTTCGATACCGGCATGCCCTTGGAGTGTCCTCCGTAACAGACGAAGAGGCGGAGAGACTTTCTAATGGACTCGGTGCGGGACTTGTAGAACAGTAAAGCCCTCCGCACGTCCAACATGTGGAGTTGATGTTCTAGAGGAGTCGACGGGCTTTGAAAGAACGCTGGCAACACAATGTCCTGGTTAAGATGGAAGGAAGAGACCACCTTCGGAAGGAAGGCTAAGTCTGGGCGCAACACCGCCTTATCTTTATGAAAACTAAGGTATGGAGGGTCTACTCTCAGAGCCGTTAATTCCGATGCCCTGTGGGCAGAGGTGATGGCGACAAGGAATACGGTTTTGAAAGTTAGTAATCGAAGGTCTGATGTCGCCATCGGTTCAAACGGTTTAGACGTAAGTACCTGTAGGACCAGCTGTAGATCCCAAACAGGGGTTATCGGTTTGAACGAGGGGTTTATATTTCTTAGACCTCTCATGAAGCGTTTGACCAACGGGTTCGAGAACAACGTATATCCGTCCTGGCCCTCATGGAACGCCGATAATGCAGCTAAGTAGACTTTCAACGAGCTCGTCTTAAGTCCTTTGTGTTGCAGATGGAGCAAGAACTGCAGTACACGATGAATAGGCGCTTTAGGATAGGGTACCTCGGTCTCCCCAAGGTACTCGCAGAAGGCTTTCCACTTTCTTGTATATAACCACTACGCCAGTGTGGCGTAGTGGTTAGAGTGTCGGACTGGGAATCGGGAGATCCGGGTTCTAGTCCCCGCTCAGCCATGAAGCTCACTGGGTGACTTTGGGCCAGTCACACTGCCTCTCAGCCTAACCTACCTCACAGGGTTGTTGTGAGGATAAAATGGAGAGGAGGAGGAGGAGGATTATGTAAGCTGCCTTGGGTTCCTTGCAAGAGGAAAAAAGGCGGAGTATAAATATAATAAATAAATAAATAAATAAGAGGCTCTAGTGGACGGTTTCCAGGCTTCCCGCAACACGAGCTTGACTTCTGATGGGAGGGAGTTTGGAATTAAATAATCCAGGCAGTAAGCTGCAGAATGGATGGATTCGGGTGAAGAACCGAGCCTCGAGCCTGAGAAAGGATTGTTGTCGAGTTCGGTAGGCGGAGGTACTCTCCCTTGGACAACCTGAGAAGTGGTGCAAACCAGGCTTGTATCGGCCAGCACGGAGTCACTAGTATACAGTTCGTCCGCTCGGACTGGATCTTTGAAATGACTTTGGTCAATAACGGGATCGGAGGGAATATATAAAACAGGGTCCCCGACCAGGTTAACAGGAACGCATCTCCGATCGATAAGTTGTCGTGACCCGCTCTGCTGCAGAAAACTTGGCACGCCGTGTTGGCTGCAGTGGTCCACCGTCGGAGTCCCCCATCGCCGAAAAAGGGACTGACGAATTCGGTCCTCGAGTTGCCACTCGTGAGAGTCGAAGGATATTCTGCTGAGAGCATCTACAAGAGAGTTGTCTTTTCCTGTGATGTGGATGGCTTTCACGGAAATATGGCGGGGGATCATCCAGTTGAATATACGGAGGGTCAGGTTCGTCAGCCGTATCGAGCGGGTACCTCCCTCCTTGTTCAGATAAGCTACGACAGTAGTATTGTCGGTGACCACCTGTAGGTGTCTGTCCGTAAGTATGGATTCAAGGGATTTCATCGAATTCCACACAGCTTTGAGTTCAAGGATGTTGATGTGGTTTCCTCGGTCCTGTGGGCCCCATTGACCCTGCACTGTGTGGCTCCCACAATGAGCTCCCCAGCCCAGAAGAGACGCATCCGTCGTTAGCGTGATTGAAGGCATGACGGGTTGGAATGGCAGGCCTTTTGTCAAGTTGTGCCGTGTCGTCCACCAAAGAAGCGACCGCTTTACGGTGGACGGGATCGACAGACGGGCTCGATGTGCATTCGTCTCGGAATCGAACGACCTTATGAACCAGTTTTGGAGCTGGCGCATGTGAAGTCGAGCGAGAGGAACGACCGGTATGGTCGAGGCCATGAGGCCGAGGAGCCGTTGAACCGAGTAGGCTGTGCACGAGGTCGCCTTGTGTAGTTTCAAGGCGAGGGTAAGTATTTTTAGAGTTCTGTCCTCTGGTAGAAAGGTGCGACCGACAGTAGCATCCAACAATGCTCCGATGAATTGGATCTTTTGAGTGGGAAAGAGTGTGGATTTCTTTGTGTTGAGGCAGAGTCCGAGAGTGTTGAGAGTGTTGGTAGTCAAGTGTAGCGCGCTCCGAAGGTCCTGAGCAGAGGGTGCCACGATGAGCCAATCGTCCAGGTAAGGGTAGAGCGTCACCCCTTGAGTCCGAAGCGAAGCACACACCACTCTCATACACTTGGTAAACACCCTCGGTGCCGTCGAGAGTCCAAATGGGAGTACCTTGAACTGGAAGGTATCAGGTCCGACCTTGAATCTCAGGTATTTTTGGCTGTCCGGATGGATCGCTATGTGGAAGTATGCATCCTGGAGATCGATGGATGCAAACCAGTCGTTCTTGCGAAGGAGAGGCAGGGTCGACTGGAGGGTGACCATTCTGAACTTCTTGGGTGGAATGTAGAAGTTCACTGAGTGAAGGTCCAGAATTGGTCGGAGTCCACCATCCTTCTTTGACACCGTGAAATACCTGGAGTAAAGGCCGTCCTGCGCGAGGTGCGGAGGAACCACCTCGATAGCTCCTTTGAGCAACAGGGAGTAGACCTCTTCCCGCAGTGCTTGAGATGGTTGTGTTGTGCGGATGCCAAGGAAGGGTGGGAGGGAGTCGAACTCGATCTTGTAGCCGTGCTGGACAATGTTCAGAACCCAATGATCGGTGGTAATTTTCTTCCATGATGGTAGGAAGAGGGATAGTCGAGTTCCAAACTGAAGTCGAGCCGGAAGGATCGGAGCCAAGAGGATCGGAGTCGAGACGTCGGTCGTGCCTTGGGACCCGTCAAACTCGTCGTCTCTGAGAGTCGCCTCCTTTACGGGAGCCCCGGTACCGTTGTTGCTGATAATGACGGCTCAGTGCTCGGGGCTGTTGTGGACGAGTACAGCTGTCCTGCCACTGCTGGTGTTGTTGTCCTTGCTGGGCTGGAGCTATCGGGGGTAAGTACGGGGCCCATCTACGGTGTCTATATGGCCTAGCCGGTGGTATCGGAAGGAGCCCCATCTTCCTTGCGTTCACCCGGGCTTTCTGGACCGCACTGAGGGAGTCGTCTGTCTTGTCATTAAAGAGACCAACTCCATCAAAGGGCAGGTTCTCGATCTTGGCTTTAGCCTCAGTAGTTAAAGTTGAGGACCGTAGTCAGGCGTGTTGGCGGAGGGCGACTGCGCTCACCAGGGACCTCCCATGACAGTCCCCTTGGTGTCTGGCAGTGTGGATCTGCTGCCTGGAAGTGTTCATTGCTTCGGCCTGGAAGACTCTAGCCAAGTCTCTCTTCTCATCCGGTAGATAGTCTATCAGACCGCTCATCTTCTCCCAAAGGAAAAGTTGGTACCTTGCCATTGTAGCTTGGTACCCGGCGACCCGGATCCCCAGGGCGCTCGAAGTGTAGACTCTTCGTCCGAAGTTGTCTAGCTTTTTCCCTTCGGGGTCTGATGGAGTCGAGTGTTGTTTGCCCGACTTGGACTGCGCTGACTCAACTATCATTGAGTTCGGAGTTGGGTGTGAGAAGAGAAACTTGGCTGTGTCTGGCCTAACTTTGTAGAGTGCGTCGAGGCGCCTTGCCGCGGGAGGTGACCTGTTGGTCCGGAGACGTGGAGGATGGAGAGAGAGAAATGATCGAGTCCGAGTTCGAAATAGGTGAGCCCGCAGTCGACGATCTACGGGACCGGGAAACAGCCTCCAACGAAAAAGTCGTTAGCTGGTCCTCTCTTCCTTCACCGTGTGCCGGGAGGGCCAGGAGTCGAGTCGGTGGAGACCTCCTGGGGCTCGCATGTGTTCTCTCCCGCCTTGGTGGGGAACGTTCCCTAGGTGGAGACCTATCTCGGGACCGATAGGTTCTTTGGTATCTATACTCAGACACCGGAGAACGTCCTCGACGGTAGGTGTCCCGTGACCTCGAAGAATATCTCGAGTCCCTGGAATCGCGGGATCTCTCCCTGTACCGTTGGGGATCTCGTGATCTTGAGGCTGAGGATCTAGATGAAGCCCGGTCCCGGGTGATCAGAACCTCCTCGATCTCGAGTGATCTGGATCGAGTCCGTGGGGTACGAGCCCGTACTCCACGAACCGGGGAGGCGAAAGACGGCAGGGCAGAGGTCTGTGCCAAAGGTCTCGAGTCCGACGGCGAGTCCACGATCTCCCCATCCGAACACGAGATGGCCTGTTCAGCTTCCTTCGAGCCCGAAGGAGCTTTTGGTGCGGGGCAAGGCGGTGGGTCCCTCGAGCCCGAGGGGACCAAAGCGGTAGGAGATTTATGCCCAGCCGGGCGTTCAGCGGTCGCGACATCCATCGGGTCCATAGCTAGCGTCGATCTCGATCCCGAGAGCGACGAAGCCAGTTTCTTTGCTAATCTCCTCGCTTTTTCCTTACGTTCCTTGCTTTTCCTTTTCGCTTCCTCTTTCTCCCTGCGTGCCTTCTTGGCCTTACTTTCGGATATCATTGTGGCCATGTAGGCCTCCTGAGCGTCCGCTGAGGAGACCGTGTGCGAAGGCGGCGTACTAGGCCTTGGTAAAGTGGAAGGCTTTTCCGCGGGCGGTTGGAGGGCTTTTTTTATAAAGAATCGCCGTCAATTTGTCCGCCCTATGCTTTCTCGCTTGTTTCGTGAACGCTTGGCAATGATGGCAAGCGACCACGTTGTGGCCTTCTCCAAGGCATGAGAGACAAAGCGAGTGCCCGTCCGCCGGGGGAAGCTTGGTCCCGCACCTCACACATTTGCGGAAGGGGGCTTTCGGAGCCAGCATTAGTTTGAGGCACAGACCTCTGCCCTGCATCTTTTCAATTTGGCCTTTAAAAATGTGTAGTTTTAATGTGTTACCGTTTTTAATGTTCTTGTCTTTATTGTTTTCAGGTTTCATTGGTTTAAATTATTGTGAACAGCCTTGATGGTTTTTTAGTAGATAAGGCAGTATATAAATGTTAATAATACATAAATAAATTCTGCCTTAGCAACTTAATAAGATGATACCAATTTCCATCTTTATCAAACCTGCAGAGTTCACACTGTGTCACTTACTACTATATGACGACATACATGACCAGTATTATTTGTAATGGGCCATAATGGAATGTGTGTCTGTGCAGAGATAGTATAGTGTGATAGTGAATTAAATTCTTCCTGAATGGGAATGGACACATTTCTCCACTTCCATAGTCCTCCACTTTGTCAAAATTTAGCGCCACTTATCAACAAGACTCAGAGTTCCCGTTCTTCTCTTCTGATTTTATGCAATTTCACAAATGCAGAATGTGGATGGTTATAAGTAAAGAAAGCTGGGTGATTGTGTATCATACAGAATGATTTCTTATTTTAAACAAAGCTAGGAGTCTTGGTATGCACAGGATGCAATTCATCATTGGCTCTTTCTTCACACTTTCATGCCAACGCTACAGCATAAGGAAATAAATTCACTTGAAATACAGATACAGCCTTAGTATATGAAATTGGACTATACTTTTCCAGCAATATTCCTACCCTACGAAACTACGTCAGACATAAAACGTCTTCCTCAGCATTTCCAGGCATCAAACACACAAATATTAGTCTAAAACTGTTTACCGTAAGTCCTTACATGTTTATCAAACTAATTCCAAAGTGTGTTTTCTCTTTGGCTATTTAGATCAGATGCAAATATCTGCTGCTTTGTCCATTATACATTTCTACTTCCCTTCCTTAACCTCTTTTTAAATCAGAGTTAAAATGAAAAGTACTTTTCCAAACCACTAATGCAAATGTTTAATATTCATTGCCTCTGAATTTGCATCCACGCATCATAAATCTATCAGATGTCAAGATGATAGCTAAGGTTCATTTTAGTATAGAAAAATCAACTCTGCATGTTATATTCAGGTAAACTTCTCTCTCCATCTCTGCAAGCCAATAAGTCTTTCAAAGAATATGCCCTTATGACATATAACTGGGAGTGGCACAAGGATTTGTTAACAAGAGCAACAGTAAACACTATTTACAGTTGGCAATTGAAGTATTTTAGTAGAAATTCAATATTTGCACTTTTGGCAAGAAAGCCTTAGGTTCCTCTCTAAGATAGATAGATAGATAGATATATTTGGCAGCCACTGCACATGCTGTGATACCTTAATTCCTTTGCTTCCAAAATCATGTCTACTGAGCACAGCAGGACTGATGGGGTGGAAATCACAGAGTACCTGCTCAACATTTGCTGGAATGAAAGCTTGCATTTCTCATCAATCATTTAAAAATCAGGACTTAAGTTGTTCATGCACACAAATTATTCCTCTTCTGAAACACAGTTCTAAACCAAACAAATGCTTCAATTATTCAGATTTTCACAAGATAGCAATTTGGTACGAATAAATTGCCCAGACAACAAGGAAATTAGCTTAGCATAATTACTGTCATTTACTAGAATCATTGGCTACACTCCATGCTTGGACTGAATGATTACAGCTCCAAAACACATAGTTAATAAAGACAAGAGTTCTGGTCAGCTTGTAACTATTCAGAGCAAACAATGCAACACATCTGAGAAGCACTAACGGAATTAATCCATTTCCTAGGTTATGCCACTGTTAGTGAACACAATTGTACCAGACCAGTAAAAACCACAGGAAGATACTGAGAAATTGTTGGAAAAACAATGGACTGCTGTAAAATGTGCCTGCCACAAGAGCAGCCCCACCCCAATGGTGTGTAAAGGGTCAAAGACTGATAGCAAAAGGGGACTCAGAAGCTCTACTCTACACTTGGCCAGGTAACCTTCATCTCCCTCTATTTTTGTCAAATGCAAATATTCCATATAAAATCCACAGTGGCAGATGGCCAGAATAAAAGAGCACAGGAACAAAACTCTGCATCCCTCTCCTAATGACCTTAAAATACAGGGGAAAGCTCACAAAAGACTTCTGTGAATATTTTTTTACCCATCATAGATGACACAGCAACACAAACACAAAGAAAACATTGACCCGTTGGGATTGAAAGAAGTGAATCAAAATCCCAACGCTTTAGCATAACCATCTTCAAAATTAGAATACAATCAAAATATGACCTGAGCCAAAAATCAAACTAAAGGCAACAAAGCTCCTAAACTCCAGAACAGGCTTGGGTAAAAGTAACATTTTTTTATTGTAATAAGCTTGGGTTCAGATAGGTTTCCACTCAGAAGGGAATGCCGAAGTGTCAGGGCCACATTCAAGGTCTTCCAACACATCCTCACAGATAATACAGTGAAATTACAGGGGCTCAAGTAGCACCCCTTATGCTGACTTCACAGGACTGATTTTGGGAGGGGTGGGAAATATTGCACCCTTCTTGTTGCACATGCAGACACAGTTTATAGGACTAGGTGTCTAGTCAGTTTGTCTGCTTTTCTCTTTGTTTCTTGCTGAGAACTGGGAGGTATATAAAATTTTATTGATTCAGAACAGGCCTGTGGCTTACGCTGGCTCAGCTTGTCTGAGCGTGGAAAGCTAAGCAGGGTCAGGCCTGGTTATTACTTGGATGGGAGACCCCTCCTCTAGTTTCCTGCATTGAGCAGGGGGTTGGACTCGATAGCCTCGTAGACTCTTTCCAACTCTATAATCTATGAAATCTATGAAAACTAATGAAATCCTAGTGCAAATACCCCCAAAAAAAACTAGATAAAAAGACTACTTTCAAAGCTAATCCTACACAACTTCTTCTTTAAAAACTGGTGTCTAGGGTATGTCAAATTAGCAAAACCTGTCATCAGCTTCTTCCTTCTAGCTACTTTTAAGTGTTTAACACATTTAAAATACGGTAATTGTGTTCTACCTGACTGCCCTTGCACATCAGCATTTCACAGATTTGCCTTCAGTCCTGTGCCCCCACCTTCAAAAACGAATATACCAGCTATTCCAAAACAGAGTGTCTAAATGTTTTAAGTAAAAAGTTCAATTCTGAACTGGTGTTGGACTCCATGATTCACTGGGTACATGCCAACTCTTCTAATTCTATTATTTTACCACTGGCACATATAAAACCTGATCATGAAGTCAGTAATGAGTTCCCAGATAAAGACAATGAATTGGATCCAGATTTAGTTATACTTAGAGTAGACCCACTGGGTGATTTTGGGCCAGTCACTGACTCTCAGCCTAACCTACCTCACAGGGTTGTTGTGAGGATAAAATGGAGAGGAGGATTATGTAAGCCGCCTTGGGTTCCTTGCAGGAAAAAAGGTGGGGGTAGAAATATAATTAATTAATAAAAAATTAGATTTAAGTTAGTTATGATTAGACCTGGATCCAATCCAGCCTCTCCAATCCTTAGCTGTTATGACTATGTCCCATTGAAACTAATGAAACAAATTAGTTGTGAGTGTGACTAGGAGTGTGATTTGCAGTGCACTCCTCAGTATGTTTTCTGAGAAGTAAGGGTTCCACTACCAAGTAAGTATGATTATCCCTAGCTGTACTGTCTTATAGTTAGTAGTTAGGCTGCTAAAATGATTAGGCCATTATAAAAAATATAGTATCTTTCAAAAACTTGTCCAAATTTAGGAATTGTGGTGTACCGGTACTCTATGGTACTCAGAATAACTAACAAATTATTTATAGCTGGTTAAACAAATATTTTAATAAAAACAATTAATGGTGATGTAATGAATCACATTGGCAGGCTTTCAGTTTATTCACACTCAGATAATTAATCCAAAGCAAGGATTTATTTTTATTATTTATTATTTGCTTAAAAGTAATATGGTTAATAAATAATCAGCCATCTCCAAAGGCATGAATGCTCAACTCTTGTATGAAAGTGTCAATTTTTCTTCTTCCTTTCTGAAGTTCTATTTTCCTACATGTATTAAATACGTAGCTGGTGTTATTCCCAAGAAAATATATATAGATTATTCTGTCTGTCTCTCTCTCTCTCTCTCTCCAGCTTGCAATTTCAGTTAGAAACTATTTTCACATACAGATGCACTGGGATTTGTTCTAAAATAATAGGAAGTAACATTTTTTTCTTTCCTTTGGGAACACATGGCTTAGGATTGCAAGGACGCATTCCCAAAGAAAAGAAAATTTGTTTTATCCTATTATTATAGCAGAAACGTCTTAAGTGTCACCTTTGTTAATTATATGTGAAAACATCTTCTAACTGAAATTCTGACATTGCTATTCATGTTTGATCCAAACTTTTGTTTTGAAAGAAAATTAATGACCTAATTAATTTAGAATAAAAGTTTTATTTTACTTACTCCCAAAATTCCATGACTGGAGAAGTGGCATTCTGCAAGTACTGTTGAGTGCAATTGCTCATATTAAGCTTTTGAAATTCCACACAACGCTCTGTAAAAGAACAAAAAAATATATATGCTGTGACATTTGTCTTAAATTTTCAAGTCACTATGAATTTGTTAGGATTATGGCTACAAAGCTTTGAAAACAAGATTCTGTTATGGCTTTTGATAACAAATGCACTGATCCTCCCCAGAAATATATTCTCTCTTTATATATTCTCACTGGTCCTCCACAGAAATATATTCTACTTTTTGTTCATCCTGTTAAAAACTGCAATAACCTACTCAGTTTCTGAGGCAGTAGAAATAGACTTTGAGTTGCTCTGATTGTTCTGGAGTTAAAACTTGCAGTTCAATTCCCAGCATCCATCACTTGCTTGGGAATCACTTTCTACCAGCAGCAACTTAACAATAGACATAATATGGCAAGTGAGAAAGCTACCATTTGGCACACTGTTATCTCTGGCTTCAGAGAAATGGTGGAAAGAAATCAAAGCTATTCTCCATTATAGAGTTGACACATACTATTTGGACAGTATTCAATATTGGCTAAGCATTCCTGGACAGATGCCAAAAACGACACTGAAGCCCTATCATCTCTGATGGACTTGATGGAAGACTTTTAATTTACCCAAGCATCATAGATCTGAATAAAATAGAGTTGTTCAATGAATCCAAGAACGGGGAGGGAAGATAACTACTCTTAGTAAAATTAAAAGGCTATAGAGATTAGATTAAGTTAAAACAAGACACATCTCATTTAAGATATTCCAATCTTCTTTCCAAGTTTAATGCGCTAATTCAACTATGATCTTGAATATTACAGAATAAAAGAGATTATCTGTTTATATTTTATATCATATCTAAACTCATAGGAGAATTAATGTTTGGCAAAAGATTGTGTGGGGTCTTTTGCAGAAATACAGAAGGTTTACCATCTCCTCTTTTCCCTGCACTACACAAAAAGCTGCTTCTAAATATGGAAGAACCCATGAGAACATTGTTCTGTTAGCTACAAGGGCAGCTACTGGAAGAAAAAATCGCCCTCCCTGCTTTTCCCTGATTCATGATTGGTAGCCCTATGTTTTGGTTCACATGCACAAGCCTCTCTGAATCCCAGACTTTCACATTCACACAACTTCCAGCTACAAAGTTTAATAATCCAAATGTTTATAGGAGTGAACACATTCATAATGAAAAAAACAATATCATAATGTTACATTATGGTTAGCACACGATGTTATATTTTGGCAGGCTTTATTATTGATGGGTTTGCTGTTGTTGTTTTTTTAAAAGGAACAGTGTAAGCTTCCTTAAAGTTTACAGTGAGTTGAGATATATGCTCATAAAATAGATAAATGACACCAAGGGTTAAAAAGCTAAATAAAAACCTATACTCTTTCTCAAATTTCAATTAGCAAAGTATGAATAAAAATGAAGGAACATGTTGCATATCATTTTTCAAACTGATGTATGGATATGACACTAATGTTTTCAAAAATAATACTTGATATTTAAACTAAAATGTTTAAATGGTCTTAAAAATTATGAGACAAGATTTGAATACATAAGTTTCATTCATAAATCAACATTAATTACTGTAATCTATGTTTTCTACCATACTGTGCCACACATCTGAGTAATTAATTCCCACCATCATATTGCTGAGCTCATAAACATTTAATTATGGAATGACTCTGCTCTTCTTTCAATGCATTTATAGAGACACTATCTTCACTGTGCCCATACCTGTGTTCCATTCATGCCCGCAGGTTGCCCAGGGAAGCTCCGTAGTAAAGCAGTTAAACAGATAAAAGATAGCCCATGCTAAAATGATGATGTAGTAAACATTCAAATGTGCCTCAATAACCTGGGTAGCATATCCAATACCTGCAAAGCACAAAGAGATGGATCCTTTTAACTTTTTTAAGGGAAACAAAGCATAGCAAGTCGGAAACCAGCTGTTTGCTCAAATTCTAATATTCTCAGCTCTTACTTGTTTCAGCCCTTACCACTGAAATGAAAACAGAATTGTAGCATACATACACACATATGTACATAACATACAACACACACACACACACACACACACACACGCACAAGAAAGACAAAGGAAGATAGAACTGTACCTTCAAACAATGGACAAACTTTTCTCCAGCATGTAATGCCTCCTTCGCTAGTGAACTGTCCCAAGGCAGTTTCCAGGAAAAACACTGGTATTCCACAGCAAATAAAGAAAATCACATACGGTATGAGAAAAGCACCTGAAAGCAAGCATTGCATAGGGATTATTTAATTTACATCTAGTTCCTTAAATATAAATTAGTTTAATTTCATGTATACATTCATTGTACAAGACTACTGCGTATAGCACCACTTTCTTATCTTACTTCAAACAACACTCTCTTGTGAGTAGCTTTGCAGATGCAAAAGAATATGCAAGTAAAGATGCACAGGAATTTTTCTTTGGCCTTGAATTTTCAAAAATAATTTTTGTGCCAAAAATTTGCTTTACTTTTTCCTTATGCCTAAATATTATGTGGTAGATATGTCAGGCTGATTTCAATCTACAAAAGACCATTAAATTTACAATACGCTTGGATGGACCTCTACCTCTTTGAAGTGTGGGTTATAACAATTTTGTACATATGAGCATTAAAACTATTCATAGTGCAAAGGGATTCGGAGAATAAAGCACTAAAATATCAGTGCAGCCGGAGAATATACAATCATCACTTAAGTTTGATGTCCATCATTTTATGTTCATTACCAAAGCCCTCAGCATTAACCCAACACACATGATGAATTGACAAACCTCTGCAGTTTTGGTGGGTTGTTTGATAACATGTCTCAATGAAGCTTAAATGCCTGTAATATATGTATACTCTACTTTATTATATCATAAATAAAAACTTTACTTGAGTCTCTTATCAGCACAAACCTGTACTTGTCTATTCAAAAGTAAGTCTCACTGATTTCAATGGGGCTTACTCCCAGATTACTATACGGTATATAGGATTGCAGTCTTGATGTCTCATTATGAGTGGAACTAAAAATTCCCGGTTCAGCACTTAAGTGCTATTGACATAGAGCTGGAGTAGAGTACACATTGCATATGCCAACGGATGCCACTAAAAATGATCTCCCTGTGGTGACACTTGTTTTCATAGATTCATAGATGTCATAGAGTTGGAAGGGACCTACAAGGCCATCGAGTCCAACCCCCTGCTCAGTGCAGGAAACTAGAGGAGGGGTCTCCCATCCAAGTAATAACCAGGCCTGACCCTGCTTGGCTTTCCACGGTCAAACAAGCTGAGCCAGTGTAAGCCACAGGCCTGTTGTTTGTATTGTTTGTTTTATCTCCTACACCACCTTGAGAGGGTTCCACCCTTAAAGGTGGCCTAAAATAATTTTAAATCAATAACAAAGATAAATAGGGCTTTTAGACCCAGTTCACAACCCAGTTAACCCTGCGTTGTTTAATCCATAAACAATCCAGAGGTGCTGGGTTTGCATGTCACAAAACAACCCAGGAAAAGGGTGTTCCTAGGTTGTTAATTAAAAGAGGAAACAACAAGCATGCAGTTCGCGTGCTCCACTTGCCCCCACAATTCTTGTGTTAGACAACCCAGGAATTGCTATCATGATATGCAAACTTGGTCTTAAGCTGCAAGCCTATGAACACTTGCCTGGGAATATGCCTCATTGAGCTCAAAAGGGTGTACTTCTGAGTCGGTATGTACAGGATTTCAACCTTTACTACACAGATACAAGCTTTCAATTTGCAATTTCCCACACTCCCTTCAGTACTACAAAGAGTGTAAAAATGAAGTATGGAGACTTACAACATGATGACCATGGCCCATTTGATATGTGTTTCTATGGGCCAAGCAGAAATAAGGTACTATGTGGAAAATGTTTGCATCCCCATGGGAAGTGCAACAAGTTCTAGAGCTCTTAAAGAGTTCCACTGAAAGTCAGTGGAGCTACTTGAAGAGTAAAGCACTACTCCACATGGAAAATCTAACAACCAAATGCAAGTTCAAGTTCATAACAAGTTCAGATGAGTTATAAAATAAGATTATTTTAAATATTTACTAATTAATTATTTAACTTGGGTAGGTAGTTAGCTAACTTTAAAGCTAGCAGTAAAACATTCTTGTATTACGGTATTTTTTAGTTTATGGAATGAAGCATGGCATTACTTAACTCTGTAAATAAAGAACTTTTCAAACAAAATTAACTTTACTGGGTACATGTGATTGTACTAATACATAAGCACTTTTCAACCAACAGTGGCAATTGAATATTTTTAATTATTTTATAGAAAACGTAATGTCAGGTATATGTAATATATCCTCTCTCTCTTTTTCTTAAAGCAGATTGGTAAAGAGGTGTTGGTTCTAGAGAATAAATGCCATGCAGTTCCACAACTGATATTACTGCATCTGCTTCATATTGCTCCTGTATATCAGCAGACCTTAGTAAAAAGGATAACAAGAGCACCTTAGTAAAAATGATAACAAGAGCATTCCAGACACATATATTCAAAATTGCAATAGGTAATAACATTTAACTACACTTGCTTTAGAAAAATGCAGTAGCATTTGGACCAGCAGTTTAATTTTGCAAATCTTACAGAGGAAGGAAAAATCATACATGGACATCTTTACCCACAAACCCCTTCAACTCTTGGCCATACTTCTGGAGTCACTTCCCTTGACCACCTGCTGATACATACTGTTTCAAGGTTTCCCAAAATACAGCATTCTGGTCCTATATATATATATAAAATAAGATGTCCTGACTGACTGACTGACTGACTGACTCATCAACGCCCAGCTCAAACCGTTTAATCTAGGAATGTGAAATTTTGAAGGGACATTGCTTTTATGACGTAGACCCCCCACTAAGGAAGGATTTTGGGAAATTCCATCCCTAAGGGGGTGAAAAAAGGGGGCAAAATCACCCACCCACTCTCATATCTGCAGTTCTGCAAATAGGCCTCACCTCATAATTGCTGCAGGAGCCAACTTGCTGCAGGAGCCAATAGCAGCAGTTATGCAAATAGCCCATAGGGCACTTATAATGTTCGTTTGAATTCCTGCAGGGGACAATAGGGCTGGGTATGCAAATCTCCCCTAGGCCATTTAGAATGTTCTCTGAGGGGGTGAAAAGGGAGGGAAACTTTTTACATGACGGGGTGAAAAGGGAGGGAAACTTTTTACATGACTGACTGACTGTTGTGTGGGGGCGTCGTCGCATAAGCTCCATCACGTTTAGACGGAGCTACCCCAAACTTGGCATGCTCACTCTTCATCACCTGTAGACTCTCAGGATTAACCTGATTTTTCTTTACGAACAGATATTTCTGTCACAAAAGATTTCTGCTGCCAGCACCCAGCCTAAACGTTACACTTTCAGTCAGAGACACTGCATCTTTTCCATATATGTTTCTTTTAAAAACAATTATACCAAATCTAAAATCCACGCGAGCACAGCTGCGGACAACAGCTAGTTCTAGATTTAAAAAAACCATTCTACCTTGTCATAAAATATAAAGTACTGATAATAAAGGAATAAGTGTGTGATTCTATGCATGTTAGACCAAAAAAACATATGACCCAGACAGCCATGATGGCTGGATGATGCTGGGAGTTGTAGGACTTTTTTTCTGTCTAAACGTGTATAGGATTGCACCGTAAAAGATAGGGCTTCTTGACAAGCTGGAAGGGAGTTAAGCTGCAAACCAAATTAGAATGTGAATGGAGATATGGGAGGTTTAGAACCCAGAGAACAGAAAAGAATGAGCTTATCACGATGGTGGAGATCAAGGAAGCACCATCTTCCCAGGTATGTCATTTTTCACAATTAAGAACATCTGATCAGATTAAATTCTGCTTCCCAGGATCATTTAAAATCTTATCCTACTGCTCTCATCAAAACTAAGTTGTATAGGTATGACCTGTTCTTATTTCAAATGTTTTTCACATTGTTTTACAAAGGCTGCATTCCTAAGAATACACAGAATCAGGCTTCATATCAAAAAGGATCTTCCCCTATGTCCCAAAAAAGCGTCATGTTTCAAATCCCAATATACCTGAGCAAAAATGCACAGTCAATCAAGTATCAACACACATGCTACAATATGCATATGAACAAGAGAAGATAAATGATACCCTTCATTCTAGCACCCACATAAACTATGTGAGAATAAAACATAAATGCTGTAGAAATCTGGTTCACTGGAGCTTCCTAGATAGAATCCTCAAATCAATCTTTTTTCCACTTAATGCCCTGATTTGAACAATGGGAACAGAGTTTATTTCTTTATTTGTAGGCTAATAAAATGACAAATTACCCATGAATATAATACTTCCTCAATAAAATTAACACTGAAAAAATAAACTCTGAATGAATCTAACATTGTATTAATCACTGAAAAGTATGCTTAGCAAGTCCAATAACTGCTAGAAAGCTTCTTCGTTTCATTTTAACTTGCAATGTCTTATTTTACCCAGACAATCTAAACATGGGGGGGCGAGGTGGGCTTTGGTTGGTCATCTAGCATAAAAATGACTTATCTGACGTCTTCACCAACATATAATAATAACAGCATGAGGAATAGCCTAGCTTTGTACATAGGCGACCTAACACACTGTTTTCTTCATGTTGCTTTACAAGTCCGATACCCATCCATTTTGACAGTATCCAAATCTTTCCAGTGCTTGCAGGGCTGGGTTAAAGATACAGTAATACCTTGGATTGCAAGTAACTTGGTTTGAGAGCATTTTGCAAGACAAGCACATTTTTAAATATTTATTTATTTATTTTTTACTTGATATACAAGCGACGTCTTGCAATACAAGTACTGTAGTACGGCTTAAATTAAAAATCTCTGTACAAATTTTTTTTGGGGGGGGATTTCGTTTTGATATAAGAGTGTTTTGGATTACAAGCACGTTTCCGGAACGAATTATGCTCTCAATCCAAGGCATGACTGTATTTGTTTCCAGAATAGAAACAGGCACCGTAAGTGCACCTGAGGGCTTAAGCCAGCCTTCCCCAACTTGGTGCCCTCCAGATGTGTTAGACTTCAACTCCCATTAGTCCCAGCCAGCATGGCCAATGGCCAGGAATGTTGGGAATTGTTGTCAAAACATCTGGAGGGTACCAGGTTGGCAAAGGCAGGCTTAAGCACACCTGGTGGAAGTTCTGACTCCCTGAACAGCAAACCTCTTCTGCCATATCACAGTCTACTTACCATATGGCATGGGAAGATGCTCTTTAAGAAATGATTCCAACCCTCCCCTCGGACACAGCAGATGTCCGAGGGGAGGGTTGGAATCCCTCCCCTCGGACATCTGTGTATCCCTCCCACTGATACAGTTGCAGTGGGACAACTGCAACAACTGTATCAGTGGGCCTTTCTCACAAATAAGCATGCATAAGATTGTAGCCTTATCACCTTGAGGGACTTACAACTGGGTATACTAAATGTCTAGAGCATGTCTTTCTTTTCGATTGATCATATTTCCACTGCAGCTATGCCATGCAAGACACATTTATTCATAGCTGTCAAACTTCCTATGCATGTGATACTAGCTAACTATAAATAACACCTATAATATTTTGTATTTCATTATCTAAGGATACTGCTTTCTTTCCTGAGTTACATTTAATCCTGCCTCACAATTCCACGTACTGACCATTATTTAGAATTTGTAACACTATGTCCCTTCATTGGCTTATAACCCGCTCAGTCTTCCTCTTTCCATTAATCATGTAAGCATTGTCATGCTATGAGAGCACAGCAGTCCATCTAGTTCAGCATCCTGGCCAAGATCCAAAGAACCATGTAACTAGTTCTGCACACCCAAGACAGCTTTGATTTGTTGTTCTCCAACAGCAGTGCCCACACAACAAAACAAAACACTGTTTCTATTCTGGAAACAAACAGCTTCCAAAGCATTTTTTTTTAATACGGCATGGTTTAAATATTTTTTGTTCAAAGAGAAAAAGAGAAAAATCCAACAGAGCCTCAGATGTATCCTGACTTTTATCTCCAATAAACAAAGCAAGATGATGATGATTTTAGTAGTAGTAGTAGTAGTAGTATTTGTATACCGCTCCATATCAAGCAGATTCCGGAGCAGTGAACAATAAAAAGGCAAAAACAGATAAAAGAAACAAAAACAATACGTTGAGAAAACAAACTAAAATTACATTGGTGGTTGAAGAGCAGAGAAGGCATCCCGAAACAAGGAGGTCTTCAGCAAGCTCCAAAAGCAACACAACGTTGGAGCCTGCCTGAACTCCAGAGGCAGGCAGTTCCACAGAAATGGAGCTGCCACACTGAAGGCCCTTCTCCTGGTGGACTCCAATCGGGCCCAAGGTCCATGAGGAACCACTAGGAGCATGCCACCTGATGACCTCAGGTGACCAGGCAGGTTGGTATGGGAGGAGGCGCTCTCTCAAGTAACCTGGTCCCAAGTTGTTTCGGGCTTTGTACACAAGTACCAGAAACTTAAACCTTACCCAGTAGTGAATAGGTAGCCGTGCAGTTCCTTCAGCAATGGAGATGCATGCTGAAAAGTGGCAGCTCCTGACAATAGCCAAGCTGCTGCATTCTGCACTAGCTCCTGCCTTAAGGGCAGCCCCAGTGGAGCACATTGCAGTAATCCAGTCTTGAGGTTACTAGCGCCTGTATCACTGTGGACAGGCTATCCCTGTCCAGGAGAGGCCGTAGCTGGCGAATCAAAGATGGTAAAAAGCACTCCAAACTGCCGCAGTCACTTGATGGATCTAGGAGTACCCCCAGACTCTTGCCGAGTATCGCAAGCATTCAAAGCTTTCCTTTCTATTAGCATTATGGCCACAATCTAAAACAGGGCAATATAACAGGCTTATATGTGCACCTAATTCTGTGTTGAATTATGGCTGATATTTAACTGCAGTATCTGACTACTGTCATGGAAAGCAGCCTATGGCAGATCTAAATAATTACTTTTAAAAGCCCTTTAAAGTAGATGGTCATCACAGTACTCTATGGCAATCCACCTGGTTTATATAAAATAGGGGCATGCACCAAAGATAAGATTTTGGTTTGGATCCCACTCCAGCACTTTAGAAAGTGAGTCAATTTCCCTCAGACTCCTTTGGGCACAACCGACTGCACCTCAGGGCCGAAGCCAAGTCTTGCCTCAGAAATCCAAGGCTTTGTATGTCTCCCCATGGACGTACACAGGGAAATGAACAACGAGCTATAATGTTTTTACTTATCAACAGAATTAGATGGGGTTTCTAGGCATATGTAGGGCCTTCTGAATGAATAAAATAGGTGCAGGGGTTTCTGCACTAGATGACTTTAGTTTTCAGGTGTGTTTTTTTAAGCAGATGCCTCTACGTTTTTGGGGTTTTTTTTAAATTCTTGGTAGAATTGAATAAAATCTGCAGTCATAGTTGCCCCTTCTGAGGAATGAAGTGTGCCAAATTTCATACAGATAGAGGGTTGAGTGCAAGTGGCGTCTTTAAAGTTTGGCAGGGAAGTTTGGCAGGATGCTCCCATCCTCATGGGTTTTTGTATGAAAAAATGCATATATGAAAATGACATATATCATAGGGTGCCCCTAGTTAAGTAACCTGTAAAATTTCAGAAGGATAGGTACAGAGCCTTTTGTGCAAGGGGAATCTTTAAAGTTTAGTGGGAAGGGATTTGCTCCCCCCCCCTTGGCTTTTTTTGTTGACAATTTGGAAATAGCATACACCATAGAGGTAAGAAATATGCAATATTTCAAAAGGATAGGTGCAGAGATTAGGGAATTAAGTGAGAAACAATTTGAGCGGGTTTGCTTTTTGTTCAATTGACACCAACTGAGAAGTTTCATAGACATCCCTCCAAAAGAATAATTGGAAGTAAAAAATGAGAGCTCTGGTAAAGTAATTCAAATTGGAAGTAATAAATGAGAGCTCTGGTAAAAGTTGGATGCTAGAGCCATCAATCACAAAACTCAACCACTCTCTTCTTCCTCTCCCCTGCCAGGCATTTTCCTTTTATGGACAACTTGGAGAGAAAATGTATCAATTTTAAACTGACTTGTCTAATATGTCTGTGTCCTTCTGAATCTCTGAAGGCTTAAGGACCAGCCCAATTCACTTAGGACTCTGGAGAAGCCCTACATCACTTTGGACAAAGCTTGAATCCCTCTGAAGCAACCCGCTTCTGGATTTGGGCTTCATCTGAAGCAGATGCACATCCCAGAGTAATGAGGTTGCTGTCCCAAACACACTTCCTAGAGATTAGGGATTCTTCCAGATGCTGTTGCTCAATCGCACTGCATTGTTCACAGACTTTTCAGTGGGTCCAGACATCATCATCTTTAATTTGTAGTTCTCCTCTTTCCTCACTACTTCTTCCATCTTTTTCTTATCAGAAAAAAATCCGTTAAGGAAGAAAATATGGAATAGCTATTGCTAACAATGCCTTTTCATTGTTAGCAATAGGTACCTCTCAATCTAGAAGCACCCTAAGTCCTATTGAACTTAGAAGGACTTGCTTCCAAGTAAATATGTTTACAATTGCAGTGTGTGTGTGTGTGTGTGTGATTTCAAGTATACCTATGTCCCTATAATTACTATAAATAAGAACAGGAAAAATTACCAATATGAATGCTAATTTTACCCGGTTATAAAAACAAATAGTCCAGTAACATCTTAAAGAATGGCAAATTTTCTGTGGTGAAAACTTTTGTAGTCAAGACTTTAGATTGTCAAGATGCTGGATTATAAATATCACACACACACACACACACACACCTACAGTCAATATCACATCTTACTTCATTGTCCACCATCCACCTGATGAAGTATGGTCTTGTCTATAAAAGCTATTGCCACAATAAATGTGTTCTTCTTTGAGGTCTTATTGCTAGAACAGACTAACATGGATGTTCTTCTGGTTCTTGCCTAAAATCTATAATATTCACGAGTGACAAGCTTTAGGACAAGACACCTGGTTGAAACCTAAAACTCAGTTCTACAATTAAAAGAAAAACATACTTTCAAAGGGATCACATGAACATATGTTTGGTATGATTTCAAATCTAATTAAGCCCACGTACCTGTGCTTATATCTACCTGACCCTGCAGTAATCAATATAGGAGAGTTTGACTTTCATACCACAGGCTGAGTGATTTGCAGATCATACCCACACCTGCCTGAATCCTAACATACCATGACACAGTATCTTTTCCTCACATTAAGCACATTGCAACCCACCCACCCCCGGCCAGCTGCCTTTGGCAGGTTACTTAGCACGTGCAAGCTATGAATTTATACAAGATGCCATCTTACCTCCTCCATTTTTGTAGCAGAGATATGGGAATCGCCACACATTTCCCAGCCCAATAATCTCCCCTGCCACAGAGAGCACAAATTCAACCTTATTGTTCCAGTGGCCTCTTTCATGCACTTTCTTATCGTTGCTGCTGTGGACCAAGTTGGTACTTGAGGCTTCGGGGTCCAGAGCATCCTCTGGTTTGCCATTAATTATAGGAATAGTCTTTTCAGCTGTCATGACTCTTGCCAGCCTGAAACAGAATATTTAAAAAAAAAAGGGGGGGGGAGGAGAGATAGTAAGGAAGATATATGAATGTTTAGTTAGACATCCCTTTCTACTTTGACAACAAATCGAGATTGTTTGCTTTGCATCTCCTGCGTTTCATAAAAGGTCTACAACAAGTGCAGAAGGTGCAAACTTTGCAAGACCATACAGACTGCTGCTGCTGGTGGGCTTATTTCGTTCCTTTTAAAGTAGATTTATTGAGCCAGAAGCAGAAATGGAGTCGGGAAGCGCTGCACTCTTTTTTTTTTCTTTTTCTCAAAATCCCTCGCCCGACCAAGAACGCCAGAGCTTTGCAAACGCGGCTGTCACGCACGCCAGCCAGGCGCTGCCCCTGCAGCCTCCTCCGGCATGCACGATGCATCTTTCCAGGATGACTACGCCGGCGGGAAAGCGGCCGGGTCCTTCCACCAGCTGCTACTCACCCAGGACTCTGCCTGTGCTGCGGCGGAGCGAGGGGAAGAGCTCGGTGCGGGTGCTGGTCTCGCCTCGAGAACCGGCCCTTGGAGCTGCCACACTGTTCGTCCTTGTTGCACCGAAGAGCGGGGAAGGGGAAGCAGAAGAGACGCGAGGCGAGGCGAGGCGAGCGCCCACGGCGGAGGCGGCCACAGCAGCGAGGCGGGAGGCTCGTGATAGGCAGGCAGGGACTGGTCTTCTCCCTGCCCGCTGTTGCCGCCTGGCTGGAAAGGCTGCTGGGTCGCTCCTGGGCTAGCCACGCGGCTGAGGGTGGGGTGGGGTGGGGTGGGGGGGTTTGCAAGTGCTCAGCCTCCGCTCAAGGAAGCGTCCAGCCCAGCACCCGCCCCCTCAGTCAGCCCCACCAGCTCTCCCGCCTTCCCTCCTCCCTGCTTGGGGGGTGCCAGGAGAGCAGCGCGGGCCCCGGAGCTCCCCACCTCCTAATAAACGGTCGGGGCCGACAAGAAGAAGGCCCCCCACCCCCACCCCCCGCGCGCGCGCGCGCGCATCCACCTCCCATGTCCACCACCTCCCACTCCATTCGCACCTTTAGGATGCCTGCCCAAACCGACTACACGTGGCCACGATGCTCACACACATCTTTTTGGAAAGGGACGCCTGATGCTGCCACGTTGATTTCCAAGAAAACACACACACACACACACACACACCAGTCAGCGGGCGAGGATTGGCAATTAGACAGTAAACGGCCAGTAATGAGACAGACAGCCCTCCTTTCCCCTGCCCTTTAGCAGAGGCTGGGGAAAAAATGCGGAGGACCCCCTGCCAGGAAGCCACCCTGCTGCAACTTCCCCGCGTAAGAACATAAGAGAAACCCACAAGCAGGATAGGAGTGCAGGCAGCAGCACCCTCAGTCCCACCCACGTGCCCCAGCAACTGGTGTACACAGGACCTGCGCAAGGCAGTTTGGTGCCCTAGGCAAGATCAGATATTTAGCGCGCCCCCCCCCTTCCCACTTGAGAGCGCTGTATTTTTTTTTTCAAGGCGTTTCTGGCGCCCCCTTTAGCCCTGTGCCCTAGGCAGCTGCCTAGTTGGCCTAATGGTAGCACCGGCCCTGGGTGTACATAGACATACTGCCTCTGAATACTGTAGTAGCATAGAGCCACCAGGACTAGTAGCCCTGGATAGCCTTCTCCCCCATGAGTTCCAACATACTTCTTTCTCTGAGTTCTGCTGCCTCTGGGGTGAGCAGGGAGGTGTGCAAGCAAGAGAAGGCAGCAGCTGCTTCTGTCTCCTTTCTATGGCTCACCCACTCTGGGCACTGGATCCACATGGGTGGATTGGGCTCATGGTGCTGACTAGAGAGAACAAGGAGATGCCTCTTCCTGCTCTCTCGCTCTCTCTCCTCTCTCAGTGGTGCAGCACAGCGGTTTGGTCATGGAAGGCGCCACAGCGGTTTGGTCATGGAAGGCGCAGCCACCTCATCTTCCCACTTGCCTACCTGTGCTCACCTGGGCAGCATAGTGGTGGGGATTCTATCCAGTGAACCAAATCTCCCATGCTGTACATGCAGTAGAAGAAGGATAAGCAAAAGGAAGATGCAGCTGTTCCTTGCAGGACCATTAAAAAAAAAAATTAAGAAAAGACATCAGAGGCCTTAAAGTTCCCTATGAACAGATGATAACACCTGGACTGAGCAGGGACCCAGTCACAGACTTCCCCACTATGGTGAGATACTTTGGGTTGGATCCAGACTTAGTCATACTTAAAGCAGACCAACTGAGATCAATGGGACTTAACTTTAGCATAGACCCATTGAAATCAATGGGGCTTGAGTTAGTCACAAGTAACTTAAGTCCCATTGATTGAAATGGGTATACTCTCTAAGTATGACTACCTCTGGATCCAACCCATTGTATTTCCATTTAAGATATAGCAATTCTTTCTAAATGTGCATCTATACATATAAAGTAGCTCATGCCAACTGTGTGCAAATCTGTGTCCTCTTTTCTCCTCTTTTTGGGTGATGCATTTCGTTTTTTAGCTATGCATAAGTGGCCACCCTATGGGATGGGACCACGCCCCTGATGTCAAAAGCGGCAGCTGGAGGAGCACTCTCCAGCCAGCATCTTGATCAGGGCAGCTTCACCTGCCCTGTGACCTCCCCCATTAAGAAGGGTGTGGGGCGGGTGAAACTAGTGGAGAGAGGAATCTCTGCTGTTGTTATCTCCAATCACTGATAGCAGCAATTCCCCTACATGTCCCTCAACCTTCCAATTGGAGATAATAACGGAGATTCACCTTCGGACTATCCTTCAGGGCTTAGGTTTGGGGGAGGGGCTTCATGGAGGGGGAGGGGCCTGCTCAAGGCCACATGCCCAGATGAGCCAGCCTGGTGGACCAAATTGGCCCATGGGCCATACATTCCCCATCCCTGCTGTATAGGCAGGACAGGGATGGGGAACCTATTGGAGGTGGAGTCACTCTGTATGTCAAAGAGATCATAGTGTCAAATGAACTAGATACCTCAAAAGGGGCAGACTCCTCCATAGAATCGCTGTGAATTGCAATACCAGGTCCCAAAAGTAATTTAATATTGGGGACATGCTGTCATTGCCTAACCAAAACTCTCAGGGTGATCTTAAGATGGAGAATGAAATCTGAGAGGCATCCAAAAGAGAAAGTGTTATAATAATGGGTGACTTCAATTACCCTCACATAGACTGGACAAATGTATGTTCCAGACATGACAAAGAGGTAAAATTTCTAGATACGCTAGCCAACAGTGTCCTAGAACAGTTGGTCATGGAACTGACCAGAGAAGCAGCCCTGCATTTAATTCTAAGTGGTACCTAGGTAGGGATGTGTTAGGATTTCGTTTGGGGGGTGGAAATCTGGCAAGCTTGCCAAGCTTGACTCCATCCCACCTACCTGCTTCCCTGGTTTGACTTGTGTTCTCCTGAGTCAAGCCGGGGAAGCGACTTCCGGATTCCCAGCAGAGCACTTTTTACATCGAAAATGGCGTAAGATATGTTAAAAATGGCTGCAAATTATGCAAATTGTGGCCACTCTTAGCATATCTTATGCCATTTTCTAGGTAAAAAGCACTCCGACGGGAACCCAGAAGTTTGCCGAGTGGCTCGGCTGGCATCCGCTTTTGGCCCGGCCCGGCGGGCACGGCAGCAGTGCTCGCCAAGCATCCAGTGAGTCGAGTGGTCACCCACCACTATATCCAGGATCTAGTGTGAGATGTGAGTATTGTTGAACCGATTGAAACAGTGACCTCAGTGCCATCAAATTTAATTTATACGTAAGTGAAAATTTCCAAGGAAGTCCAACACAGTCACATTTGACTTCAAAAGAGAAACTTTTCTAAAATGAGGGGAATGGTTAAAAATAAAAATAAAAGGGAAAGTTAAGAGGGTCAAATCTCTCCAGAATGCTTGGGGGTTTCTCAAAACCACAATAATAGAAGCTCAGCTAGAATCTATACTGCATGTCATGAAAGGTAGCACAAAGTCCAAGAGGTCACCAGAAATGGTTAACAAGCAGTGTCAAAGAAGCTATTAGAGAAAATAAGGGTTCCTTCTGAAAATGGAAGAGTGGCTTAAATGAAGAGAACAAAAGGTAACAAACTCGCACAAAACAAATGCAAGCAGACAATAAGGGATGCAAAGTATGAAGAACATACTGCTGGTAACATTAATACCAACAATAAGAATCTCACATGTATACTGATGGATTCTGAGGTCATCATGCCTAACCAGGAAAGGGGTCTTGGAGTTGTGTGTATAGCTCAATGAAAACATTGTGTGCAGCGGCTGTTAAAAAGGCAAATACCATGTTGGAGATCATTAGCAAAGGAACTGAAAATAATACTGGCAATATCATAATGCCTTTATATAAATCTACGTTGCAACCACACTTGAATACTATGTACAGTTCTGGTCACCATACCTCAAAAAGGATATTAAAGAACAATATCAAAATGGATATTGCAGAAAAGGGCAAAGTGAAATGATTAAAGGACTGGAGTATCTCCCCTATAAGGAAAGGTTACAGCGTCTGGGTTCTTCAGCTTAGGAAAAAGGTGAGTAAGGGGGAATGTGACAGAAGTTTATAAAAATTATGCATGGTGTTACAAATCTTCTACTAGAAAGGGGCTACAAATCTTCAAACTAGAACCCGGGATCATCCCCTGAAGCTGATCGGTGGGAGATTTGGAATAGATAAACGAAATGCTTCTTCACAGCGTGCATAATTGAGCTTCAGCTATTGGACAGTATAGAAATGTAATACATACATACATACATACATACATAAAATTAAAGTATGGAACCACCCAGAAAGCTTTGGCTATTGGGCGATATAGAAATTGAATAAATGAATGAATAAATGAATGCATTTGCTATTATAAAGTATAGTAATGGGCACTAATTTGGATGGTTTTAAAAGGGATTAGACAAATTCATGGTAGCTATCGATGGCTACCATCATAATGGTAAGCAATATATTACTTCCTGTATGGTGGGGAATATGAGTGGGAGATTGCTACTCAACTCATGACTTGCTTGTGGACTTATCTGCTTAACAACAACAACAACAACAGGCATCTGGTTGGCCACTGTGGGAACAAAATGCTGGACTAGTTAGGCCTTTGATCTGATCCAGCACAACTTGTCTTATGTGATGGAGCCCTGTGCATGTAGAGCTCTTTCACATGAAGGATCCCTCTTGCTCGGACAGGCTCTGTGACTGTGTGTCTGTTATCTGCAACATGTGTAAATCCAGTCTCAGTCCTGGGCTGTCAAGTTTATTCAGCTTGATTCTATGCATGCTTATTCAGAAATGGGACATTCCCAGATTAGCGTGTATAGGACTACAGCCTTAACCTGAAAGCATATATTATGTATTGAGAGCTGTCTTCTTGCAGTTCCCTTGACACCCCAAAACAAGTGCAAGCTATAGGATGAACTGCTGTAAGACCTGAGACACTTTTGTAGCAAGTTTTGGTCTTTCCTTGAGCATATGACTATTTTTAAATGAAAAAATGTAAAGTGCAAGCACAGTAAATCAAACCAAACAATGTCATATAAATAACATATTTTTTAATAATTCAAAAATCCATATCAGTGTAATGCCTTTATTACATAGTGTAACCATCACATGACCTGCAGAACCTAATTTGAATGTCTGCAGACCTCTCCTCCCCCACTTCATCTTGGGACTCTGAACATGCAGACACTGTGACTTCAGTTGAAAAACACATCAGAAGCAGGAAACCAGCTGGAGAGGCAATTATACTATTGGGCGACGACAGAGTTAAAGGAGTACTAAAGGAAGATAAGGAAATTGTAGAGAAGCTAAATGAATTCTTTTCATCTGTCTTCACTGCAGAAAATGTAAGGCAGATACCTGTGCCTGAATTGATATTTTCAGAAAGGGAGTCTGTGGAACTGAGGCAAACAGTGGTGACAAAATATGAGATTCTTAACCTTATTGACAAATTGAAAGCTAACAAATTGCCAGGTCTAGTTGGTATCCATTTAAGAGTTCTTAAAGAAATCATATATGAAATTGCAGATCATCTAACAAAAATATGTAACATGTCCCTAAGATCAGCCTATGGAGACTGGAGAACAGCCAATCAATATAATGCCAATGTTTAAAAAAGGATCCTGGGGGATCTGGGAAATTGGAGGCGTTTTACTGTTCCAGGTAAATTAGTGGAAAGCATTATTAAAGGTAAAATTATCAAGCATGCATGTAGGAGGACAAGTTCTGCTGAAAAATAATCAACATGGCTTCCACAAAGCCATGTCCTCTCTCCCACTAACCCTTTCGAGTTCTTTGAGAGTGACAATAAATATGCGGACAGGGATGATCCAGTAGACATTGTTTATTGGGCTTCCAAAAGGCTTTTGATATGATGATTTATTTATTTTATTTTATTTATTATATTTATACCCTGCCTTTTTTCCTGCAAGGAACCCAAGGCGGCTTACATAATCCTCCTCCTCCTCTCCATTTTATCCTCACAACAACCATGTGAGGTAGGTTAGGCTGAGAGGCAGTGACTGGCCCAAAGTCACCCAGTGAGTTTCATGGCCGAGCGGGGACTAGAACCCGGATCTCCCGAGTCCCAGTCCAACACTCTAACCACTACGCCACACTGGCTCAATGATGATTTCATTGAATAAATAAATAAATAATAAAGTGATGCACATTGGAGCAAAAATATCCCAATTTCTCATAAAAGCTGATGGGATCTTAGCTGGCAATGACTAACCAAGAAAGAGATCTTGGAATTGTAGTGGACAGGTTGATTAAAAAAAAAAAAAAAATCTGAACCTGCTGTGAGAGGCTCAGGTGAAAAAGTCAAATTCCATGTTGGGGATAATTAGGAAAGGAACAGAAAATAAAACAGCCAATATCATACTGCCCTTATTCAAATATGTGGTATAGTGTGTACAGTTCTGGTCAGTGCACCTAAAAAAAGTATATTCGTAGAGTTGGAAAAGAGCAACTAAAATGACCAAGGAGCTGGAGAAACTCCCATATGAGAAAGTATTACCATGTCTGGGACTGTTTAGCTTAGAAAAAAAGGTGAGTGGCGAGAGACATGATAGAGGTGTAAAAAATTATGCATGGAGAAAGTGGATAGGGAGATATTTTTCTCCCTCTCTCATAATATTAGAACCGGGTTCATCCCATGAAGGAGACTGGTGGGAGATTCAGGACAGATAAAAGGGAGAACTTCTTCACACAACGCATAGTTAAACTATGGAATTTGCTACTACAAGATGTAGTGATGGTCACCAATTTGAATGGCTTTAAAGGGGGATTAGACACATTCATGGAAGAAAAGGCTACTGGTCATGGTGGCTATATATCCACCAGAGGCAGTATGCCTTCGTATACCATTTGCTGGAGAATATAAGCAGGATGGTGCTATTGCATTCATGTCCTACTTGTGGGTTTCCTGCGGGCTACCTGGCTACTGTGTGTGAACAGAATACGGGACTAGGTGGACCCTTCAGCATGGCTTTTATGTCCCCATTCAAGTCAAGGTGTTTTTTTCTCCCCCACCCTTCCATGGTTGCTCGCAACGTAAAGCCTTTCCTAATGTGCCAGAGCCATCTGCTGCATAGGGTGGACCCACACCAGAGCAATGAGCCAAGACAGACTTGAACAGTTTGTGATCTACGGATCTGCATACCCTTCCTCTCACATACCATTTATTTTTCATTCTGAGAGAGGCAGCAAAAAACAGAGTAATCAGGAGTAATCCCTGGTGGGCTGCAGTATATACCTAGCAGACTGAATTTGGCTTGGTTGGTCACTAGTTATAGAGAACTGAGATCTGGGGTACTTTTGCACCAACATTAGGCTTTATCATAGAACATTCAGTTCAGTTAATTTATTCATCTGCAAAACATTGAGAAATCACAATCATAACTGCTCAGCACATTTCATACACTGTGTGGTCCAAAAATCAATACATTCAGTCAAAGTAGATTTCATAGATCATAGAGTTGGAAGGAGCCTACAAGGCTATGGAGTCCAACCCCCTGCTCAATGCAGGAAACTAGAGGAGGGGTCTCCCATCCAAGTAATAGCCAGGTCTGAGCCTGCTTAGCTTTCCACGCTCAGACAAGCTGAGCCAGCGTGAGCCACAGGCCTGTAGATAATCTAGCTCTATTTTATTCTTAATTTCTCTAAATGTGCAAATGTCATATTTATACATTAGTTAGTTCCCCCCCCCCCATAATTAAAAAGTGTCTTAGATCTACACAACTATTAAAGTCCGGATTCTATATTAATGCAGATATAGAAAATTTACCAGCACTACATCTTTCTAAATGTATCCCAAAGGTTGAGCATCTATATATATACAAAAAGACAGGATATTTCCACTTACTTTTATTTCCATCCATAATAATGCTTGTAATTTTATTTTGCAATAACTTTGGTCAATATGAACTGCTGGCTTTCAAACTGCATCTATAACCATTGTGAACAGCTTGCATAATAATATAACCTCAAGTGTGGTACACTTAAACATTCCCATTCTTGCTATTTTAATATTTCAAATAAACTTAGTTGTTTTTTTAGAAGTGCAAAAGCCCTATTACGCAAGCAGTGGGTCTCGTGAGCACAACAACAGCCAGTGGAGGCAGAGGTGTCCTCCTGTTGGATACTGCCCTAGGATCTTGTGACAACAACATCACAAAGTGGGTTTTGAGGAAGGGTTTGAAGGATGTAGGAGAGCTGTCAACATACAGATATTCTGAGATGCAGTTAAGTATAATGGCAGCAGCGATGGAGAAAGGGTAGTTTTTTGTAGGAGCAGGAGACTTTTGGATGGTGGAGCTGGCGGCCTGAAGGGCCTGGGCAGGACTGTTTATAGGGATATAAGAGTGGACAGATAAGGGGGGCATGGCTATGGAAGCTTTTGAATGTCAGAATAAGGAACGTGTGGTTAATCTGGCAGTGTGCAGGAAGCCTATTTTGATCTATTTTTAATGGAATGGCAGGATATACATTTAATAAACAACACTAGCATTCTTTATTACATTCTGTTATATGTAATATAAAATAAGTAGTTGGAGTAGTTACAGATTGCTGTCCATTGTTTAAAAAATAAACATACTACTAGCAGAGTCTGTTACAGTAATGCCTTGGATTGCAAGTGACTTGGTTTGAGAGCGTTTTGCAAGACAAGCAAATTTTTAAATATTAATTTAATTTTTTTTTTTACTTGATATACAAGCGACGTCTTGCAATACAAGTACTGTAGTACGGCTTAAATTAAAAATCTCTGTACAAATTTTTTTGGGAGGGGATTTTGTCTTGATATAAGAGTGTTTTGGATTACAAGCATGTTTCCGGAACGAATTATGCTCTCAATCCAAGGCATGACTGTATATGTAATATAAAATAAGTAGTTGGAGTAGTTACAGATTGCTGTCCATTGTTTAAAAAATAAACATACTACTAGCAGAGTACTGTCTTCAAAAATTAATGCTTTTTATATGGCATTTTAAAAGAAGCCAAGCCATAACACACCCTTTTGAGTGAAAAACATAAATATGACATGTAACTTTCAGTTCAATTCAGCCCTGTTTGTTATTCCCAGCATGAATTCATGCTCTACTACACCACAAGTTATATGCATACTGTGCCATAGCAATTAAATGTATTGATTTGAGCTGAGAGCAAATCTTGTACCAAACCTGAGCCATACAGCAAGGAACAGGGGCTTGTTTTGTCTATCAGGGTTATTTGCAGCTTAAAATTAATATTAGAATTAAAAGTATCACTTAACATTCAGCCCTCTGAACCACTGCACTAGCAGATAACTGCTTGTGGTCAATACTTGTAGCAATTTGCAATAGCTTCCAAAATAACCCAAATATGCTGAAATATGTCATCAGGGTGAGTTGGTGTCATTTTACCACAAACATCAACCATTACTTATGAAGATAATTTAGTCGAGTTGCACTGAGCAATGATTTTTACCTATTTCATGGAGCTACTGGAATTTTTAATAATTCTGTTTGCTTGTAGATAATATTTTTTTTTAAACACCTCTCTGCTGGCAGAGTAAAAGCAAATATGATAATAAATGTGATTTTGCTTGCAGGGCCCACAGAGGTAGTCCAAGCCTCAACAGCCTCGGTGGTGGTGGTGGGGATTCTGTTGGCTAGAAGTTCCGCACCCCTGCTTTATACAACTTCAAATCTATTATGGAAAGTATGTCACTAAATACTAAATACATTCTAAAATATATTTGCTTTAATTTTCTTGCAATCAAAATATTATGATGTCTAGGGCTATACACCCAGGGCAAAATAAGATATTACTTTAAAAATGTAGCTAGGAGCTACATCTTTTCTTATTTTATTTTTTCCATCTCTACTCTAGAGTAGGCACATGGGCCCCAATCTAGATTGGGATCCTAGTGTGCAGGATAGGGGGACTTTTAAGACCTGCAACTACTCTACAGTAAAAATGGGGGGGGGGAGACGGACAATGCTGCTAGATATAGATTTAAAGTGATGTTTGTTTTGACCCCCAGTCCAAGTATAAATATACCTAGTACATATTTGGACATTACTGTGAACAGCCTATAACTGGTAAGGGAAGTGTTCTATTAATTATATTGATCTGATCAATTGCTAAAGACATTTAAAAACCTGGTACCAGGAGGCTATTTTCAATCATTTGTAACATTGTAAATCTTTGCCAAGACCTTTATGGGCTGGACTGAAACCAAACAGTAATAACACAAATGGCATATGTCCAAGGGATTCTACTTCACAAGTGAAAGTGAGCATTTTTTTTTCCAGCCAATAATAGCCTTTTAATATTAAACACGATTGATACTGTTTTTTAATAACGTGCAGGGCAATCTTATACATATCAACTCAGAAGTCCCACTGAGTTCAATGGGACTTACTCCCAAGTACCGGTAAGTATGTATAGAATTGCAGCCTTTAACTGTTTCTGTTATTGAGAGGTATTCATCAATATAAGGATGCTGATTCTGGAGATTAGCAGAACCCATCTCTATTTGATTTTGCCTGGGGAGGTGTTTCTTTTTCTGGGCTCCTATTAGAGATATGCAAAAAGATTGATAAACTTTGCTTTAGATAAAATTTGGTGGCAGTTCTACCTTCTACACGAGCAACTACAGCTTCAAGATCAGCGGGGCTGAGAATGAAAGGCTTACTTGATGCTGAAATCATGAAATCTGCATGGTCAGCAGGAGACAAAGACTTAAATGGCTTAGGCTGTACTAGATTTCATGCAGATTTCAGGTTATACCTAGGCCTGCAGGGACAAAGAAACTCATATTGGCTGGCTCACAATACAGAATGTTGGTTTTATTGACTTTTGTTTTACCTTAGCACAGCACCCAAAAGTAATCTCCAGCTCTGCTTATATAAGACTGCTATTCTTCTCTTTACTTTGGTTCTCTACCTAGCAAGGAACCTGTGCATTTTGCCCAAGGACAATTCCAAGTAACAACTGAATATTTTCAAACATGGGGGATACAGCCAGTAAGACTGCAATCCTACACTTGCTTACCTAGCAGTAGTCCCATTGAATTCAATGGATCTTACTTTTTAGTAGACACATCTAAGACTGCACTGTGTTTCTTTGTCCAGCAGTCGGTGCATTAAATGCATAGGGATCTCTGGCACACAGGCAAATTCGGGGCAGGTTTGCATGTGTACTCATATACACCTCCTGGTTTAGCCCTATTTGTGTTGTAGGCAAACTACTCCATAGGCCTTATGATAGTGTATACTGAAAATTTAACACTGATTAACTAGTACTTGAGTTAACCTTAACTTAGTGGTAACATTCACCAGCTAAGTTAAGCAGGAGTTTGTGTGAATGAACTCTTAAGATCATAGATTTCATAGATCATAGAGTTGGAAGGAGCCTACAAGGCTATTGAGTCCAACCCCCTGCTCAATGCAGGAAACTCGAGGAGGGGTCTCCCATCCAAGTAATAACCAGGCTTGACCCTGCTTAGCTTTCCACGCTCAGACAAGCTGAGCCAGCATAAGCCACTTATTTGATAACTTGACTTATGTGGAAGCATATTTTCACTTTTATTAGTTATGTCTGAGCCAGAAATAACAGGAAGCATAATAAGCAAGAAGAATGTTGTTTCTAAGATTCCCACTTTATCCAGGGGTCAGGCCTGTGTGTATCACATTTAAACAACCTGACATTCATACAAACATATTTACATAGAAGACTATCCTCTGAAATTCCAACAAAATCTGTGAAAGGTAATTTACCAAAAACAAAACAATCCAGAATGAAATATATGGTGATACTAGTCTACAATCAAAGGCATGTATGAATAAACATAACTGACTAACAATTTTAAAGCTGTTGCTAAAATATGGACTAAAACAAAACACATACAAGCACAGATACTGTCACAAAATGACATATGAAATAGAGGAAAGCTTTTATGGATGCCAACATTTTAAAAAGGGCAGAAGCTATATCAAATCAATAGAACTGATAACGAGAACTATATCAATAGAACTGATAACGGACAATATGCATGCATTTTATTATCTTTCTTGTTCGTTGTTATTAGAGAAATCGTCCATCCTCCCCTTCTAATTAAGGTTGCAATCCTATGGCCTCTTCCCTGGGAATATGCCCCACTGAATACAGTGATACTTACTTCTGAGTAAACAGATGTGCATAGGATTGTACAGAAAGTGGCTTAGGGCTGCAATCCTATACACACTTACCTGGGAGTAAGTCCCATTGATCTCAACAGGGCTTACTTCTCAGTAGACACACTGTGTGTGTGTGTGTGTGTGTGTGTGTGTGTGTGTGTTTCCATGTGTTGACTGTGCCATCTGTAATGTCTGGTTTGGATTGTTATTCAAACTGTTCAGTTCACATGCAGAGCTTCCATGCCGCTGCCGCACCTGGATGTCTCCTGTGAACACCTTTGTTACAGCCAAACCATCTTTCCTCCTTTCAGGACAATCAATGTCCCCAGACAGCAGAACATGAAATATACCATGAAGCTAAATCCAGAAGTTACATATCCAGTCATATTAGTGTCAGAACTATCCAGGATGTTAACAGCAGTAAAGTAGAACCAAACTCCCAGAAATATGATAGAACACAATATCAGTGCACCTAGACAATGGTTCAGGACTTCCATGACTTTGTTGGCACTAGAAGAAAAGGAGAGAAAGATCTGGGTATCATCTGCATATTGAGGACACCCAACTCCAAATCCAATGATGGACTCCCCCTGCGGTTTCATGTAGATATTAAACAACATGGAGGATAAAAAAAAATAGCCTGCAAGAAGCCAAAGGCCACAGGGCTGAGCAGCACTCCCCTAGCACCATCTTCTGGGCCTGCCCACCAGGTAAAACTGGAGCCACCATAAAATGGTGGTCCCAAGACCCATTGCTATGATGTATTAAATATATAACCATAACCAGTTAACAGCGATATATTATTCGTTCTTCACCTTTCCAGCTGCCATATCATAGTATATTATTAGTCTGACAGCATCCAGCATGCTTCAGCACATGGATGTTGGTTGTTTCCAGCAATTGGAATAGCTGTCTAGATTGCCCTAAATTAGCCATTTAAGCACAAGATTCGTGTTAAGATGTCTGCAATAGATAAGGTTAAAGAACGGAATAAGCCTCAACACTGCCATCTGTTGGGATGTCACAATAATACTTTCTGTAGATGCAAACGGAAATATGCATAGGTATAAACATGCATGCTGTTTATGAACTGCTTTTCCTCTTAAATACATGGACTAATATCTACAAAATGCCAATTGTACTATAACAAAAGAGCTGTGGATTCTCATCGAATGCACTCAGTATTGAAAATGCCTTGATTAGCACTCTAATTGCACCAGACTACTATTAATATTTTGAAAGAAAGCATATTTTAATATTATGAAAACATGGTAGGACTGCGAGTACTGGGAAACGGTACTGTTGTGAGAAAATGTGAACAGCCAGACTGATTCTCTAATGCAGTGTTCTCCAACCTTGGGTCCCCAGATGTTTTTGGCCTACAACTCCCAGCATGCCCCAGACAGCTATGCTGGCTGGGGCATGCTGGGAGTTGTAGGCCAAAAACATCTGGGGACCCAAGGTTGGAGAACACTGCTTAACAATAGCTGTTCGGGCAGAATGTGACGAGGGAAGCTTACATGTTGCACTCCTGTATCAAGGCAGCCTCTTGGGCCCCCTGATACAGGCCTGTGGCTCACGCTGGCTCAACTTGTCTGAGCGTGGAAAGCTAAGCAGGGTCAGGCCTGGTTATGACTTGGATGGGAGACCCCTCCTCTAGTTTCCTGCATTGAGCAGGGGGTTGGACTCGATAGCCTTGTAGGCCCCTTCCAACTCTACTATTCTATGATTCTATTCTATGATTCTATGATATGGGCCTGTGGCTTATGCTGGCTCAGCTTGTCTGAGTGTGGAAAGCTAAGCAGGGTCAGGCCTGGTTATGACTTGGATGGGAGACCCCTCCTCTAGTTTCCTGCATTGAGCAGGGGGTTGGACTCGATAGCCATGTAGGCTCCTTCCAACTCTATGATCTATGAACTCTATGATTGCCACTTGTTACACACTGTGATGGGAGGCTTCACACACATTCACATCAGAAGCAAACAAGGAAAACGGGGGGGGAGGGACATTACCATCTCTGCTCTGGCCTGGAGCTCATTCAGAGAGATTAAGCTCTGGAAATGGTGGGAAACATGTGCCCACCAGCCAAAATTAATCCTTCATGTTGCTTCATAGTAAAGTCACACCGATTTAAAAACAACAACAAACCTATATAGATCAACGGCTTCTCCTCCCTGCAAGAGTCTCTTTTAACACCTATGCAGGATGCTAGAAAGGCAAAGACTGCTCAGTGTGGAGAGCTGATTATGTATAGCAGTTCTCCACCTCGGACATCCAATCTCCACCACGCGTCACACTTACCGGTAAATTTAACACATTTACCACGTGGCTGTTTTTTATTTGAACTAACTCATAGAGGCAGAAATATACTACTGCAATGGACTGAGGAAAACAATGTGCCTTCATTTACAAACACCTGTTTATCTTATAGTAAAATGCAAGAGATGGTTGCATTTATCACCACTTCTAATTGCTTGTCCTCATTAAAAAAAAAAAGAAGAAGAATCTTGTGCCACCTTAAAGACTAGCATACGGATTATGGCACAGGCTTTTGTGAACGGTGTTATCCTCAGTTGACAGATAAACACACACACTGGTGCAGTGTAGAAAAAGGTAAACAGTGAGGTCATAAGAACACAAGAAGAGCCCTGCTGGATCAGACCCAGGTCCATCTAGCCCAACATTCTGTTCATGCAGTGGCCAACCAGCTGCCCGTGAGAAACCCATTAAGCAGGGCATGAATCCAACAACACCCTCCCACCCACCCATATTCCCCAGCAACTGGAATACATAGGCATACTGCCTCTGATATTGGAGACAGCATATAGCCATCAGGACTAGTAGCCATTTATAGTGATAGCCTTATCCTCCATGAATCCTCCAGGTCAGATGGAAATGCAATGCAAACACACACACACACACACAATAAGCACAGTGACTCACAGCAGCAGTAATTGATAAAACAAGCATCCTAGCATTCTTACGTTAATTAGCACCTGTAATGAGATGATGATGATGAGTAGGATGATCATTTATTTATATAGCGCCATACATGTACATGTATTACCAACTTTATTGTATGCCTGCGAAACATGGACTATATATAAACGTCACTTCCACCTCCTTGAAAGGTTTCATCAACGTTGCCTCCGGAAAACCCTGCGAATTACTTGGGAAGATAGACGAACAAATGTCAGTGTACTGGAAGAAGCAAAGACTACTAGCATTGAAAAAATGATCCTTCAGCGCCAACTTCAGTGGACCGGTCATGTTGTTCGAATGCCTGACTGCCGTCTCCCAAAGCAGTTACTTTACTCCCAACTCAAGGATGGAAAGCGGAATATCGGTGGTCAATATAAGAGGTTTAAAGATGTTCATAAGGCTAATCTAAAAAAATGCAATATAAATATCGAAAACTGGGAAGCTCTGGCCCATGAACGATCTAAATGGAGGTTGGCCTTTCACAAAGGTTCCATGGACTTTGAAGAAGCCCGAGTGCAAGGTGAAAGGGAGAAACGTGCTAAGCGAAAAGCACGTCAAATGAATCCTTTACAGGACCATCTTCTATCTGGTAACCAGTGTCCTCACTGTGGGAAGCTGTGTGGATCTAGAATTGGCCTCCACAGTCACTTACGGACCCATCGCTAGAGTCTACACAATTTTTTTTAGAATTTCCTCCTTTTATCCCGGAAGACAATCTTACTCGGTCACGAGTGATCGCCTGATGATGATTATGTACAAGAACAAAAATAAAACAAAATTAAACAAAGTTCCTACTACAGTGGCTTACAATCTAAGAATAAAACAAAAGATTTTTTTAAAAAAACTAATTAAAAATAGGATGGGACAGTTAAAAGAGGTACTTAAGGAAGGGATCCAAAAACTTTCGAAAAAAGAAAAGTTTTCAACCGAGCCTTAACAACTGAAATAGATGAAACAGTCCGCAACTGAACCGGAAGAGAATTCCAAAGATAAGGAAGGAGTGGCTAAAGAAAATGGATGACTTCGAGCAGGGGAGGATATGACCCTTGGGCGGGTCAGCAACATAGTACAAGAAGAGCGGAGATCCCTAGCGGGAGTGTAGTAGGAAATCAGAGCAGAAAGATAGGAAGGAGCTAGATCATGTAACCCTTTAAAAGTTAGTACCAGAAGCTTATACTGTATCCTATAGAAAATAGGAAGCCAGTGAAGAGACTTCAACAATGGAGTGACATGATCAAAGTGAGGAGCCTGATAGGTAATCTTAGCAGCAGAATGCTGAACAGAAACCAAGGAGGCAATACGAGCCTGGGGAAGGCCAGTCAAAAGAAGATTACAATACAGTAATACCTTGGATTGCAAGTAACTTGGTCTGAGAGTGTTTTGCAAGACAAGCAATTTTTTAAAATAAATTTTGACTTGATAAACAAGCGACGTCTTGCAATTCAAGTAGTCGTAGGGATGTAACCGCTCGCCTCGAGCAGGTGTAGCGGGCCGAAATTGGCCCCGCTCATGCCCGCCAGAGACTCGCTTTGATATAAGAGTGTTTTGGATTACAAGCACGGTTCTGGAACAAATTATGCTCTCAATCCAAGGTATTCCTGTAATTAAGTCAAGAAATAACCAAAGCATGAACTGGAGTCTTAGCAGAAGAAATACTTTAAAAAGGTCAAATTGTAGCTATGTTATAGAGAAAGGAACTTAGAGATGTAACTTTGTAACAGCCTCAATATAAGAAACAAAAGAGAGAGAAGGATCAAAAATGAAACCAAGGCTACGAACTTGCTCAACAGGGCAAAGTAAAGTATTATCAACAGTAATTGAGAAAGAATATTGAGATGAAGGAAATGAGGAAAACACAAGAAGTTCGGTCTTAGCCACATTGAGATAGAACTATGAGGAGATAGAAGGCAGAAGAGATAGAACCGAACCTCATGATAAACAGTTATTCAGCAGTTTCACATTGGCATTTCCCTTTGAAGTTCATTTGTTCAAGAATGGCTACTTCAGGTCAGCAAGAGTGTCCTGCAAGATTGAAATGTTCTCCCACTGGTTTCTGAGATCCAAAACAGACCTTACTTTAAATCTATGTCTAGCGGCTACATCTTTTTTCATTTTTACTCTAGAGAAGGTATCTTAAAAGCTCCCATCCACATTGGGCCACTAACACAGGGGCTTTTCAGATCTGGACTGGGGCTCCTGCATCTACTCTGGAGTGAAAATGGAAAAGAGATGTAGCTGCTAGGCACAGATTTAAAGTAATGTTTTGGCCCTAAATATTGTCATGTCTGATTTCAGATCAGTGTTCATTTATTATTTTGAGTAGAGACCAACCTGTTTGTCCTATGTAATGTTGGAGGATATGGAAAGGAGTTAGTCCTATACTGGTTAGGATGAAGCAGAGTTTCCCCCCTTGTGCGCAGCCTGGTTATTGAAACTGGTTATCACCATGTGGGTTGCTAAACCCTGGCTCTTTAAAGGAATGGATTATCCATACAAGGCTTAAAATTAATAAAGACATTTATTAGTTTTACTTACAATTCATTTAAGTAAAAATGAATGCAAGATGCATATAGACAGATTAGAGTCTTGGTGTTAAGAGACTGCTTCACTGGAGATCACAGGATGGAAGCTAGCTCAGACCGTGTGTCCATCAGGTTGGAGAGGCGGGGGAGGGGCACAGAGAGGCAGGAAGGAGGGAGGAGGGTTTACAAAATATGCACTCTGAGGATTGTTCAATTAACCCTTTCCTCCCACTGTAACTAGTGGTTATACCTCATTGATTTAAGCAGGCAATATTACAATTTTCATCAGTATGATGCGGAAGGGCATTGCTGGCAGATGAGAGCATATATCCTGGTGAGAGATAGTGAATGAAGCCTTGATGCTGTGCATGACATTAATAGGACCTGTAATAGTCTTGCCTGAGTTGATACGGGGACAGAGCTGGCATCTGGGCTTGTTGAAGAATCTGGTCCCTGTGTTTGTGTCCTGTTGGGTGGCCTGTTGTTGTGGTGAGTAGCTATTTTAGTTTAGGGGACTGTCTGTAAGCAAGGTCAGTTCTACCACCCAAGCCCTGTGAGAAGGAAGTATCATTTGGCAGGATGAGTTGCAGATCACTGATGATACACTGGAGTAGCTTTAACTGGGAGCTGTAGGTGATCAGAAAGAACTTCCAATGGCCCCTCACCTGGGGCCGGGGAGAAGGCTTGCGCGTGGGGGAGGAGAGAGGAGGCAGGCAGCTGGTCTGGTGGGTCACTGGTAACGAGCCAATGGCTCAAAAGGGCGGGGACACAGGTAAGAGCTTATTTAAGCTCCTGGGTATTTGCTAAGTTCTGAGTCTCATAATAAATGAGTCTTTGCTGGTTTTGCTGCTAACACAGTTACCCCTCTGGAAATTGTCCTCAGCAGTGAGGGCAAATTTATTCTTTGTATCTTTTTACCACTCAAATATCCTTCTGTATGAGCCTATATGACCCTACCTCCCCCCTTTTTTTCTTTTGCTTGAAATATCAGAATAGAAGAGTGAACACACACATCTTCCTTTCTAGCAGTAGTTCCTCCAGTGACTAGAGTAGCAGAGCAGGCTATGCTGGCTGGGGCATGTAGGCCATTTTTCTGTCTAAATTTACATAGGTTTGCACCTTAAGTAACTCAAAGAAGACCTGATTCCTCTTTCTTGACGCATGAGGGCATCACTGCCAAGTGTGCCCAAGTACTTTAGGGCATGGTACTTGCTAGCATTGGCCTTTGGCATGACTATCACTGTACTACCCCACGCTGATCTCCCTGCTAGCCTGCTTTTATTTTTTTTTATTTATTACATTTTCTATACCTCCCAATAGCCAAACCTCTATGGGCGGTTCACAGTAACTAAAACCATAAAATACAACATGATCAAATATAAAGTATGTTGGTTTCATAGTGATCAGGATAGCTATGTGACTGATCAGTAGCAGGCACACTAATTTAGCATGCCTGATATTCCCAGAAGAACTATTCTGTCTAGAAGTTCCTTTCATTGTGATTGGGGATGCTTCACAAAAAAAATCAAAAGGCTCACAGTCTCTGAAAATTTGCTATAGCAGCCATTAAACAACTACAAGCATTAATAAAAGAAATGTCATTTATCACCCAGTATGGGTTGTATCCAATGTTAGTCCTACTTAGAGTAAACCCACTGAAATGAATGGAACTTAAACTAATGTTGGGCAACCCACTGGATACAACCCACTGGAGTTTATTGACATTACAATCGATGATGCAAATATTAGTTGCATCAATGGCCATGCCCTGTCTTTGATGGAGCCCTCCATAGGCAGTTACATCAACTCCCTTTCCCAAGGTGAAGATTTGCTGATGTAACAGCGGGTGGAAAGAATCAGGATTGTAAGTAGAACCAAGCTTAGGGAACCTGCTCACAGGCATTTGACCAGGGGTGCACACCTACTTGAGCACCACTGTTTCAAATGATTGCCCCATTCCTAAATCAATCAAAATATTATAAATTTTAGAAACCCTTCACTGCTAAAAGAGCACTGATCTACTAGCTATCAAAACCAGTTAGAGTTGTGTGAGGCCTGCTGAATTACTGTAGGATTAGTGGAAAGATGTCCAGCTTGAAAACATTTAAATAACATTAAATTATCAGACAACATCCTTGAAATTTGCTCACATATAAGCAGCTAAGAGTTCACAATGTAGTTCTCTAAGACTGAAACCCTATACACTCTTACCTGGGCATAAGTCTCTTTGAGCTTGATGGGCCTACTTCTCAGTAGACACATATAGGACTGCACTGTATGACTCCAAACCTTACCTGGGAGTAGACCCAATTAAACATACTGGGACTTACTTCCCACTCAACATGCACAGCAAACCGGGTTACTCTTAATCCGAGGTATTACTGTAATGTGTTTTCATAAGCAACAGTCTACTTCGTGAGGTTAATGAAGTATCACAGAGATCGACACAAGATGAAAAACACTGGAGAGTCCATTGCTGACGAGGTGAGAACTAACGTAATTTTATAAAATCCTGCTCTGTAAAGTTCTATGTTCACTGATGACACTAAATAAGTATATAGCAGCAAAATATATCTTCTGACTGCCGTAACACTGAAGCAATCACAAATGCAACATTTTACTCAGTGGTTAATGCATTCACAATTCATACTGTACTTGTTACATTTGCTCAATTAAAATCCAGAAAATTTGAATTGATCTACATAAGAGAGTCCTGCAGTCCTATGCATGTTTAGACAGAAAACAGTCCTACAACTCCCAGCATTCCCCAGCCAACCAGACTTTTTTTTCCTGCATTGTGACCTTAATTGTTGATTTTGTGTTCAATCCACTTCTGATGAATATATGTAACCAAAACAAAAATGGCTGGGAAGTGTGCTGTTCTTAGGACCCTTACCTAAGTTTAATTGAAGACTTACTGAATTAAAGAAACCTTGAAACACATCTTGGCTATGACAGATTTGAATATTACAATTGCACTATTTCCCCAAGATTGAATGTCTTTATCATTGTTTTTCCTCACATTGAAGACCTGGGGGGTAGTAGTCACTGTGATCTGCCTCTCCAGCTGCGGAAGAAGGGCTGGGAAGAAATGGGAGTGCAGTGAGAACAGGGGGGACATGGCAAAAAGGCACACAGGAGGCAAAATGTGCAAAACTTTCTGCAAAGCAATATTAATGTACTGAGGTGAGTTCTTGGCTTATGTTTTATGTAAAGGCCATATCTCAGTAGGAGAGTACATGCAGGGCCGGTGCAAGGCAGTTTGGTGCAGTTTGGTGCCCTAGGCAAGATCAGATATTTAGCGCCCCCCCCTTCCCACTTGAGCCCTCCCTCCCTATTTCTGGCGCCCCCTTTAGCCCTGCACCCTAGGCAGCTGCCTAGTTGGCCTAATGGTAGCACCGGCCCTGAGTACATGTGTTACATGTGTAAATGCATTCAGCTCAATCTCCAGCCACTCCTCAGATTCAGCAGCCAGTTAAAAGGTTGCAGGGCTGAGAAAGACCTCTGTCAAAGTACTGGTGACAGTATCCAGAGATACTGCTCCACAGCACCATTGAAGTAGCACCAGTGTAAGTGACCTTCAGTACAAGGCCAATAGCATGTGCTGGAGCAACAGGTTTCCCCAGAAAACCCATTGCACCAGCATACACTATTGGCATTGCACTAGAGGTAGCTTATGCTACATCAATGGTATAAGTGGAGCAGCAGTGCTGGATACTGCCCTTGGAGAACCATGGGCATGTGGAATAGGAAACACTGGGTCAGATGGCCCAGTTGTAGACCGCAACTTCATATTTTTGTAGAAGGCAATGTCATACTTTCATAGAACAAAGATATAAAGATGTTGCTTTGCTTTTGGATGTAACTGCAAAACATGTATTGCTTTACACTTTGAAGAACTAATACCCCCTGTATTAGTTGAAAAACTCCTTCCTTTTGGAAGTTATGTATAATCCTGCACATCTCTTGTTGTTAAACTCTTGCATTCATGTTGTCACAGCATGATCATCCTGGAAAAGTCCCCCTGTATGAAAATATTTTGTTTGGTACAATTATATGTCGACTATAACTGTTCCTTAACAGCTGTAAAAACAGATCACATCCCTTCTGTGATGCCTTGAAAACAGTTCACTGGAATACTAAGAGCTAGAATAGAATGGTAGTAACTGCAGTAGAAATGACTAGCAACATGCTGGTGTTTAACGTTCCCCCCCACTCTTGTCATAGGCCTTTTTATACCCAAGCTTTTCTTCTCTTTCTACACTTGAGTGCTCACTTTATTATCTAGAAAATGGGTTTCTCAGCAGGAAAGCAATGGCAAGAGAATGGATGTTTGGCACAGCAAGCTCATGTTGTCAGAGCCAAGGATCTAGATTAAAAAAAAAAAAAAAAAAAAAAAAGACTGGATATTATTCCCTTTAAAAAAAAAAAAAGTTCATTAACTCTTTGACCTTTTTAACTTCTGGGAAGATAAAAGTATCCATGTAAGCCAAACCGGAAAGATGGACCACCAAAGGTGCCATTACATCAGCTTATCAATTGGATTTGGTTACAAAAATAGAAACCAGCATATTGTTGTGGAGCTAAATGGGGCTGTGTGAGCTACGAAGCTAACCAAAAAGTCATTAACATTCCCTAAACACTTTACAGGGAGGCACATTGCTATGCACGCAGCTTTCTGTGCTGAGCTGCAGTACAGAGAGTACCCATTGCTCAACATGTACAGACCCTGCAAGCTGGTTTCTACTATGTTTGTCACATTTTACAAGGAACAGAACCTGGAAGATAGTGTTTGTGTTCTATTTCCACTTTGATGTTAAATAAAGCATGAGTTTCACTACACTGTCAAAGATCTTCTCTGTGAGAGGTTGATAATGCTATATATTCAATCCAAGCAATCCAATTACATGAGACAAAATATTTCATAACAAAAAATGGCACTCTTTCATAGAAGGGAGCTGAAACGTCTCGCTGTTTTTCAGCAACATTTTCAGCAGTGCCAAAAATGACTCCCATTTTGGTGGTTTTCTGGTGCTCCATGCAAAAAAGTTAAGGTGTTTTTTCCTATGTACATTATCCTCACTCTCAATTGCCCTCGCTTGTCCTTAGCAACACCATCATATAGTTCAGCTTTCCCCAACCTGGTGTGCTCCAGATGTTTTGAATTACAAGGCCCACGATTTCTGACCGTTGGCCATGCTGGCTGGGGCTGTTGTGAGTTGCCGTCCAAAACATCTGGAGGGCACCAGGTTGGGGGAAGCCGATATTGCCAAATCTGACTAGCTATATAGTATTGTGATGTTATCCTACTCAATGCATGAACCCTATTGGTTTAGATCACTCATGTAAGACCTAATCAAACAAGGCTGTACAAACAATGGCCAGAGGGCGGAAAATAGCAGCAAAAAATCAGCAACTGGAGGAAACATTGGACAGGATTTATTTTTTTTAAAAAAAAAAAGATGCATATTCATACATAGTGCTTTTCAGATAAATGTCTACCCCAAAATAATTGCTGCCTGAACATTTAAACTGGAGCTGTGCAGCTCTACTTTTTATTCATACTGACCATTTCGCTGATTTTCCTAGGAATCCTCTTGAACTTCATTGTAGAATTTAGAATCATAACTTTTTAGACTGTAGTCATAATTTTGTTAGGCTTTTGCTCTGTCTGTCTTCATATGACTGTACATTGATCCTTTTCTTGACAGGAGTAATCTACCTCTAAAGTCCCAAACATACACACACTCACTCTACAATCTCATTCTAAGATTGTCACAGACATTGCTAAAGACACCTATTACAAATACATAATGTAAGTGGCAGTTGCATCCTGCCAATGGAAAATATGCTGCACTCTCAGATACCACAACCCACCCCAATTCATTATACACCACAATCTTGCATGGAAATGTATTCCATTGACATCAGTGAAAATTCCAGGTAGTATGTTCAGTCTTCAGGTTTGGGGGAGGGGAAATTATATAACCAAGTTTTATAATAAAATATCACTGCAAAGCTTATAAGGATGAGCAGAAAAAAAGCACTCTGAAAGAATTATTTTTCTGTGAGACAGGCTTCTTATGTAAAGCTCTTCTTGCAATTGCACGGAAACCTGCCTTTACAGATGGCTACCAGGGAATGGTTTCGTTTTGAATGTTCCTGTTTGCAACCACCAAATAATAATGTTCTTATGAAACATTTACCCAGGGTGCCGCTTCTGTGAAAACAGCAAATTTCATTTCGGGGATCATTAGGAAAAGGATCCAAAATAAAACACAGGCCAAAATCATAATGCCTTTATACAAATATGTGGTGTGATCACACTTGCCATACTGCGTACAGTTCTGGCAGCTGTATTTCAAAAAGGATATTGTAGTAGAGCTGGAAAAGGTTGAGAAAAGGTCAACCAAAATGATCAAGGGGATAGAGAGCCTCACCGACGAGGAAAGGTTACAACATTTGGAGCTTTTTCGTTTACAAAAAAGTGAGTGAGGAGACATGAATAGATGCATGCATAGTGTGGAGAAGGCGGGGGGGGGGGGGAAGAGACGATCTTCTCCATCTCTCACAATCCTAGATCCCAGGCCAGAGTCAGTCCAATGAATCTGAACGATGGGGGATTCGGGGCAGATAAAAGGAAGGAAGTGCTTCTTCAGACACCACATAGTCCAACTATGGAATTCATTTCCTCGAGTCTGTGGCGGCGGCATTCAATTTAGACAGCTGTAAAAGGGCGATCCTATCAGGCTGCCCATAACCCTCCGAATCCGGAAGGTTACGGGCATCCTATCGAGGGCGGGAGGAGCGTGGCAGATACGAATGCCAATCTAGATGGCCAATTTTTCGGCTGTCTAGACCAGTGTTTCTCAACCTTGGGTCCCCAGATGTTTTTGGCCTACAACTCCCAGCATGCCCCAGCCAGCATAGCTGGCTGGGGCATGCTGGGAGTTGTAGGCCAAAAACATCTGGGGACCCAAGGTTGAGAAACACTGGTCTAGACGTTTTACCTCTCCTCACAAGGAGGGGAGGCTGAGGCACTGCCTGGATTCCCCGGAACCTAGGAGAGCCTCACTCCTCCCCTCCCTGCCCCCAGGAACTCCCCCCCCCACGGGAGAATTGAGCATGGTCTTCCATGTTCAGCTCCCTGCCGGTGCGGAAAGAACTGCACCAGCAACGAGGTTGGGGGGGGGGGTGAGCGCTCTGCGGCACTGCGGCCTCGGAAGGGATTTCCGAGGTCACAGTGCCTTCCAGCCCCAATCCCATGTCCCCCCCAACAAGGTCGGAGGGACATAGGATTGCCCCCTTAGTCAGATTCATGGAGGATAAGGCTAACTATGGCTACTACTCATGATGACTAAGTACTACTCCCAGTAATCAAAGGCTGGGGACATGAGTGGGAGTGGGGGTGCTATTGCACTCATGCCCTTCCCATAGGCATCTGCGTGGCATCCGGGTGTGAACAGAGAATGCTGGACTAGATAGGCCTTTGGCCTAATGCAGCACAGTTCTTATGATCTTTATTTATTTTATTTATTATATTTATACCCCGCCTTTTTTCCTGCAAGGAGCCCAAGGCGGCATACACGATCCTCCTCCTCCTCCTCCTCTCCATTTTATCCTCACAACAACCCTGTGAGGTAGGTTAGGCTGAGCGTCAGTGACTGGAACCTGGATCTCCTGAGTCCTAGTCCAACACCCTAACCACTTGCATTATTCACAGATGATCCCATTTGTTCCAGAAAGGAAAACTAGCTGGTTTTAAATTTGACAGTGTTGTGGTGAGAGTGTTATTCTGTTCCTCTACAGCAAACAGGGCTAGGATCAAACTGCATGCAAAACTGGAGTTCTTGAGCTATTTTTACTACAACACGTCCCACTGCCAAAGGGAAAAGCTGTTTTAAAACCCGAACAGTAGCATGTCTCTTTGCAATGGGAACTGCTTCAGCAAAAGCAGCAACCATAGCTACTCACCCAGGTCTTCCCCCATGCATCATAATCAATTATCCTACTAGAGAAGGAGCCTACATTCTGTAATCCCAGAGGCTACACATGCACTAGATTACAGCCTCTCTGGAAAACGTTATTCTGTTCTTAGAATTGGTTTCACTGATGTGCTTATTATTCATAAGGACAAGGCTCACCTGTTGCCCATTCCAAAGGAGAAATCCCACAGGGAGCACTATACAGGTGTCGGTCCCTCTATGGCAGGGCTCTCCAACCTTGGGTCCCCAGATGTTGCTGGCCTACAGCTCGCAGCATACCCAGCCAGCATGGCTAATGGCAAGGGATTCTGGGAGCTGTAGTCCAGTAACATCTGGGGACCCAAGGTTGGAGAGCTCTGTTCTATGGGATCATGGTGACCAAGAATTACATACCAATTACATGCCAATAATGTAAAAAGGGTTGTTACAACGTCCTTTTCATTTATTGTGTATGGTTGGATTTATATACATTTATATCATTTGACTTGGCTGTTTTTTTCCTCCCCATAGGCTGTTTTTTTTCTCCCCATAGAACTTTATGGTTGGCGATTACCGTATTTCTCTCTGGTTCAGAACACAATTTACATTGTGTTCTGATCTTAGAGAGCATTTTTACAAGATGATGTATCGTTGGTACCTAACTCCTGTGAAATTGGCTAAGATGTATAAAAATGTGTCAAATGTCTGTTGGAAATGTCAAAATCATGAAGGAACATTTTATCATGTTTGGTGGACATGTAAAAAAGTGAAAACATACTGGGTACAAATACACACATGGATACAAAAGATTTTAAAAGTGAATATTAAATTGAAACCAGAAATGTTTTTACTGGGCATAATGGATTTACAACTTGAGAAAGACTATGGAACATTATTACAATATATGATGACAGCAGCAAGAATAATCTACGCTTAAAAATGGAAAGAAGCAGCAATACCAACTATAGAAGACTGGCTGTTGAAAATGTTGGACTTAGCAGAGATGGCGAAATTGACTTGTTTAATTAGAGAAAAAAAATTATCCTCATTCAAGAAAGACTGGAAACCACTGGTGGACTTTTTGGGGAGGAAGGAAGGTGACTTAATAATTTTGGGGTTTGATTTTTGAATATTGGTAAAGTGACAGAAATTCTTTCTGTGAAAATAGAAGAAACTTAGATTGGATAAGGATTGGTAATGTTTGTCAGACAATGTGGCGGAAGCCAAATACGATTTGTTTTTGTTTTGGAAAATTCAATTAATAATAATAATTATTATTATTATAATTATAATTATTATTATTTAAATGCAGCTTAACATCACTGTTTACTAGCATGCATGGTGTCCACTGAAAGTCTGTAGTGTGCCCCCTTTTCAAGCCTGTTATCCACTTTTACCCCAAATATGCATATACATATTAAAAATACGTAATTTTTTTTACCATATATTTGTATGGTGGTAGTGCTGCTGCTGTTGTAACCCACCTTAGGTTAGGCTGTGACCCATGTAGTGTGTCCCAATCCACCAGTGCACTAAATGGTAGGTGCATATATAGCAAAGTGGTCTTGGAATGGGTGCATCTTTGTGTAATGAACAGAGAGTTCTCTGTTCCTTCCCTTTAATCATTAAGATAAAAGCAACCTCATTTGCCATTATACACATGATTAAAGAGGAGGAACCGAGAACTCAGCTCATTGCTTTTTGAGTATGGCATTAGAAAGGCAATTAAATAGATTTTTAAGGATAATGAAAATGATATAAAAACAACTGCAGTTTAAACAGTGAACAACTAAAAAATATCTGTACCCAAAGGGTTGGGTCCAGATCCTTGGTTCTGCCAGTATTCATTCCACTTGCAGAATGGAATGTCTGCCTTCTCTCCTTGCCCTGTAGGCCCCCCACCCCATGCACCCTCCAAATCTGCTCCAGAGGGAGTTGGGGGACCCTCCCAAACCAATCTTCAGTCTGACTAATTCTTTGATATACAACTTGCAAAACAAATTACACAAAATAATTACAATCAATATGTAAGTCAACAGCACCTGCTTCATCAGAAGCCCTGAAGTGCAAAACACAACACCTGCATGGGGCACTTTCCCCCACCATGGGGATGAATGGTCAACCCCAGACCAGTTCACCCGCATATGATATTCCCTGTACAGCAGTGCCTCCCAAGGTCTGTGGCTATGGTTGTACTGGGGGTCAGGATTAAGAAGGCAAAACATGACTCTCATCAGGCCAGTCTTTAGGTTAAAGGAAACATTTCTCCTGTGCTGAGCTCCCCACTCCCTGCCCAACAAATGCACACCACATTACCATATCAAGGGAAGGTGCACTGCCATAAGTGCTCAGGAATAGCAGGATGGTGGGGGAAGCTCATGCATGCTATTTGTGCATGGAATGTTCAACATTAATGCTTTAAAGGAATCTCCCCTCCCTCCCTCTATTTCTAACAGCCCAGAGCTAACGCCCCACTCCCATGCTTAGTGAAGATGTATTTATTTATTTATTATTTGCATTTATTTATCGCCCATCTGGCCGGCAAACCAGCCACCCTGGGCGATGTACAGAAGATAAAACAGAATAAAATACATTAAAACAGTATAAAATTTTAAAATCTTAGCCCACCCCATATTCCTGCCTAAATAGCCAAGTTTTTAGTGAGCGGCAGAAGCTCAGCAGAGAGGGGGGCATGGCGGAGGTCACTTGGGAGAGAGTTCCATAGTACGGGGGCCGCCACAGAGAAGGTCCTCTTCCTCGTCCTCGTCCCGACCAGTCTAGCTGCTCTGGCTGAAGGGACAAGGAGAAGGCCGTCTGTGGCAGATCTTGTTGAGCGGCCTACTTGGTGTTGCTGGAGGCGCTCCTTGAGATAAAGATAAACTGGACCGGAGCCATGTAGGGTTTAAAGGTCAAAACTAACACCTTGAATTCAGCTCGGCAAGCAACTGGTAGCCAGTGCAACTCCTTGAGCACTGGCGTGATGTGATCCCGCTGGCGGCTGCCTTTAACCAGGCGAGCTGCCGCATTCTGTACCAGCTGTAGCTTCCGAACCGTCTTCAAGGGTAACCCCACGTAGAGTGCATTACAGTAGTCTAGGCGAGAGGAGACCAAGGCATGAACCACTGAAGGGAGCAGATGATTAGGAAGGTAGGGGCGCAGATGGAGTTGATACAGCGCCGCCCGGCTCACAGCTGCCACCTGAGCCTCCATGGACAGCTGGGAGTCTAGAATGACCCCCAAGTTGCGGACCTGGTCCTTCAGGGGTAGATGTACCCCGTTCAGCACCAGGTCAACATCCCCTAACCTCCCCTTGTCCCCCACCAGAAGTACCTCGGTCTTGTTGGGGTTCAGCTTCAGCATGTTCCTTCCCATTCAGCCACCCACTGACTTCAGGCACTTGGACAGGGTCTCAACGGCCAACCTCGGTGAGGATTTGAAAGAGAGGTAGAGCTGCGTGTCATCCGCATACTGATGACACTGCACCCCAAACCTCCTGATGATAGCTCCCAGCAGCTTTAGGTGAACAACATCAGGGAGAGGATGGAACCCTGCGGCACTCCACAAGTGAGCGGCCGAGGGTCTGAAGCCTCCTCCCCAAGAACTACCCTCTGGTACCTTCCAGAAAGGAAGGACTGGAACCACTGCAATACAGTGCGTATCAGGATTGCTGGGTAGTGTGCATATATATATGTGTGCAGATGTGTGTGAGAGCATGTGTGTGTGCGCTCACTGCCTCTGCTCCCTGAGCCAGCAAAGGGGCCAAAAACATTGCACACCTCTGCTTTATGGACCTTGCTCCTGCCTCTCAGAGCAAGTTTTGGAAGGCCTGAGAACAGCCTTGAAACTGCAAGACCTTCAGGATGACTGTTTCTTCTCTCACGCCCTAGCAATCATCTCCCTCCGTGCATGCTTTGCTGTGACAGAGGACAGGGCTCCTATGGAAGAGCATTTAATAATGTGAGTCGTCCCCCGCAGTCTGAAGTGGCAAACCCCAGGGAAAGGCATGATCACATTGCTACATGGTTAGATTTAGAGATAAACCATGCTTTAAAACTATTTTGGGACCAATTCTCAGATTAAAATCTGTAATATGCAAATTTTGAACAGTCATTTTCGTTTGGGTAGGCATAACAGCGGAAAACGTAAGGGGAAAGCTGAATAACTGGTCCTAATGTGCCCAACCAATTTAATGCATTGATCAGCTACTAGAGCTTCTACTTATTTGGACGCCACTTCAGGAAAATTACCATTGTCCACAATGGAGAGTGTAGTTGTATGAAACAAATATCTGGATCCAACCCTAGTCAAGTCTTTAAAAGGTATTAGTGTGTGACTAGTTGTGCCAGAATGTGAATGGGGATGCACATATAAATGTGCATCTCACTGAAAACCATGTAGTACAAATAGACAGCATTTAAACTAGGGCCCACATGTTGAATCCTTGCCATGTTTGTATGTGCATCTGCTTTATGGCTGTGCTTTCCAGCTGAGCAAGCAATATGTAAGCGAAAGCCTGCTTGCCTCTGCGGTTCTTCTTAGCCAGACTTAGGCAAACATTCAAATGGGTATAAAGCAATGACAGACATAAAACATGCACAGAATATTTTTTCAAAAAAGTTAAATGAGACATTTTAATACGTTAATGTAAGCATTCAAACACTGATTTTAGTAGGGCACATTTGGAACCTTGTTGTTTCTGCTTTTTACTGTGGAGCTACCAACAAAAAGTGATAATAGTATCATATACATTTGTAGATCCTTAAGTTGGAATAGCCTGCCTTTCTCATTTCTTTTTGCAATAATCAGAAATAGCCAAATCTATTTTAATTCAAACTAAAAAAATAATTTTCCATCAGGAGGAACAATTCTGAGTCTTGAGAACTCCGCAAACACATGAACCCTGTCTTGAGAACTCCCCAAATACATCTTGAAGGCACACTTGGATGAAGCTGATTATTTAGATCCATGCCAGTCGGGCTTCAGGCCTGGACATGGGACGGGGATGGCCTTGGTCGCCTTGGTGGATGATATGAGGAGGGCTTTGGATAGGGGTGAATGCTCCTTTCTAGTCCTCCTCGATCTCTCAGCGGCTTTTGATACCGTTGACCACGGTATCCTCCTGGACCGACTAGAGGGGTTGGGCATGGGAGGCACTGTATTGCAGTGGTTCCAGTCCTTCCTTTCTGGAAGGTACCAGAGGGTAGTTCTTGGGGAGGAGGCTTCAGACCCTCGGCCGCTCCCATGCCCAACACCTGTGTTGTGGCGCTACAACTGAAGCCATATAAGGCTAAGTCATTACTGGACTTAAAGCACGGTTGGTTTATAAGAATTATGATTGTATGCTACATTCTAGTGTATTAGTAGAAATCCACCAACATATATTCCCATATTGCCAAGCACTGTCAGCACTGGTTTCTCCTGCATGGCTGACGATATAGCTCTAATAGCTAAGAGAGTAATAAAGGATAATTCTGGAGGGGAATGATACCTGTAAAGAGGAAACCAGCCTTGCTCTGGAGAAAGCAGACTAGTAGTCAGAATTCTGAGATTATACAATTGTTCAATGATTTCAGTACTAAACATTCGGGGGGGGGGGAATCATAGAATCATAGAAAAGTAGAGTTGGAAGGGGCCTACAAGGCCATCGAGTCCAACCCCCTGCTCAATGCAGGAATCTAGGTCAAAGCATCTCTGACAGATGTCTGTCCAGCTGCACCTTGAATGCCTCCAGAGTGGGAGAGCCCACAACCTCCCTAGGTAGTTGATTCCATTGTCTTATTGCTCTGACAGTCAGGAAAATTTTCCTGATGTTTAGGTGGAATCTAGGTTCAACTTGAGCCCATTATTCCGTGTCCTGCAAACTGGGATGATCGAGAAGAGATCTTTGCCTTCCTCTGTGTGACATCCCTTCAAATACTGGAAGAGTGCGATCATATCTCCCCTCAGTCTCCTCTTCTGAAGGCTAAACATGCCCAGTTCTTTCAGTCTCTCCTCATAGGGCCTTGTTTCCAGTCCCTTTATCATCCTTGTTGCCCTCCTCTGAACCCTCTCCAGTTTGTCTATGTCCTTCTTAAAGTGTGGTGCCCAGAACTGGACGCAGTACTCAAGATGAGGCCTAACCAGTGCCGAGTAAAGGGGAATTATCACTTCCCGCGATTTGGAAGCTATACTTCTATTAATACAGCCCAAAATTGCATTTGCCTTCTTTGCAGCCACATCGCATTGCTGGCTCATATTCAGTTTGTGATCTACCACAATTCCAAGATCCTTCTCACTTGTAGTATTGTTGAGCCAAGTGTCCCCCATTCTGTAACTCTGCATTTGGTTTCCTCTCCCTAGGTGCAGCACTTGGCATTTATCCCTATTAAATTTCATTCTGTTGTTTTCGGCCCAGCGCTCCAGCCTATCGAGGTCACTTTGAATTTTGTTTTTGTCTTCCAGAGTATTAGCTGTTCCACCCAACTTTGTGTCATCTGCAAATTTGATAAGCATTCCCTGTACCTCCTGATCCAAGTCATTAATAAAAATGTTGAAGAGCACCGGGCCCAGGACCGAGCCCTGTGGTACCCCGCTCGTTACCTCTCCCCAGTTTGAGAAGGAACCATTGATAAGCACTCTTTGAGTCCTTTTGAGTTTGAGAAGGAACCATTGATAAGCACTCTTTGAGTCCGATTCTGTAGCCAATTGTGGATCCACCTGATAGTTGTTCCATCTAGCCCACTCTTAGCTAGCTTACTAATCAGGATATCATGAGGCACTTTGTCGAAAGCTTTGCTGAAGTCCAGATATATAATGTCCACAGCATTCCCACAGTCCACAAGGGAGGTTACCCGATCAAAAAATGAGATCAGATTAGTCTGACAGGATTTGTTCTTGACAAATCCATGCTGGCTTCTAGTAATCATTGCATTGTTTTCAAGGTGCTTGCAGACTGACTTCTTTATAATCTGCTCCAAAATCTTCCCGGGGATTGATGTCAGACTGACTGCCTATAGCTCCCAAGTTCCTCCTTCTTGCCCTTTTTGAAGATGGGAACAACATTTGCCCTCCTCCAGTCGTCTGGCACTTCACCTGTCCTCCATGATTTCTCAAAGATAATAGACAGTGGTTCTGAGAGTTCTTCTGCCAGTTCCTTTATTACTCTAGGATGCAGCTCATCAGGCCCTGGAGATTTAACCTCGTTCAGAGTAATCAGGTGCTCCTTGACCATTTGCCTATCAATCTCAAGCTGCAATCCTGCCCCTTCAGTCTGCACTTCAGGTTTGCCAGGCGGGTCATAGACCCTCTTTTGGGAGAAGACCGAGCCGAAGTAGGAATTGAACACTTCTGCCTTTTCTTTGTCTTCTGTTATCAATTTGCCATCCTCATTGCGTAGTTGAACCACCAGTTCTTTCTTCTGTCTTTTACTGTGCATGTATCTGAAGAAAGCTTTTTTGTTGCTTTTAGCATTCCTCGCTAACCTTAGCTCATTCTCAGCTTTAGCCTTCCTGACACTATTCCTGCAGTTCTGTGCTACCTGCCTGTACTCTTCCCCTGTAGCCTGCCCTTCCTTCCACTTCCTATACGTGTCCTTTTTTGTTTTCAGGTCATCTTTGAGTTTATTGTGAAGCCACATTGGCTTCTTCTGTTGCCCTCTGCCTTTTTTCCTTGTGGGAATTGTTTGCAATTGTGCCTTTAAAATTTCCTTTTTTAAAAACTCCCACCCCTCCTGGGCTCCCTTTCTCGTGAGAGTCACTTGCCATGGGATCTTACTAATCATTGTTCTGAGTTTGTTAAAATTGGCTTTCCTCAAATCCAGGGTACGTGTTTGGCTACACTCAGCTTTTGCTTCCGTTAGAATCAAGAACACAAGTATAACATGGTCACTTTCCCCCAGAGTTCCTGAAACTGCCACTTTATCCACTAACTCGTCTCTGTTGGTTAGAATCAGGTCAAGGATAGCCGATCCTCTAGTTCCTTCCTCCACTTTCTGTAGGAGGAAGTTAGCAGCAGCACAGCTCAGGAATTTCTTGGAGGGGCCATGTTTGGCTGAATAAGTCTCCCAACAGATATCAGGGAAATTGAAGTCTCCCATTACTACCACATCGTGCCTCCTTGAAACAATGGCAATTTGTTTTTCAAAAGTTCCATCCTCGTCTTCTCCTTGATTGGGTGGTCGGTAGTAGACTCCAACCGCCATGTTCGTTTTATTCTTTGCCCCCTTTATTTTAACCCAGATGCTCTCAATGGGGCTGCCAAGCTCCTCTTCCTGTATCTCTGTGCAGAGATACGTATTTTTAACATACAGTGCAACTCCACCTCCCTTTCTGTTGCTTCTGTTCCTTTTGAACAAGTTATACCCTTCAATTGCTGTATTCCAGTCATGGGAGTCATCCCACCAGGTTTCAGTTATCCCTATCAAGTCGTACTTGCCCTCATGTATCAAAAATTCAAGTTCGTCTTGTTTGTTGCCCATACTCTGGGCATTAGTATAGAGACATCGAAGACTATGTGCTTTATAGTCCGACTTTCCCCCTACATTTTGTGGTAGACTATCAATGGGCACCGCTGGAGCTGTTCTCTCCATTGTGGCATAGAGGCCTTCTTCCATTGGTACCCCCGAGTTTATGTCTCCCTCCCCTGTTGGATTCAGTTTAAAGCCCTCCTGATTAAGTTCCTCATGCTGTGGCCAAACACATTCTTCCCAGTCCTTGTGAGGTGCAACCCATCCTTTGCCAGCAGTCCATCTTCCAGGAAGTGTAGCCCGTGGTCCCAGAATGTATTTTGATGTTCTCTCAGTGGTATGGGAGATGCTGCAGCTGTTACAGAAATGTAAGAACCCCAAGATCATGGGATGAGTTGATGAAGCAGCTGCTTCCAGGCCAACACCATCCCTCCTGAGAGGTGGATCAACTCTGAAGTGGGAAGCAACGGTGTTAGTAGCCCCTCTTCTGTGATCCTGAGGTTATGAGGATACGGTCTCCTTTTTCACCCTGAGCTATTTTAAATAATTATACTGTTAAAATGTGTAAAAAAAAAAAATTAGCCTGAGAGCCAATGGGATTCTGGGCAAGCACATCAGGGGCTCCACGCCAGCAGTGGGCGGGACCACACCCAAAGTGGGTGGGGCACCCGACTGCTGGCAGGCAACCCCGTGATTGCCTAGACCCATTTCACAGATACACACAATCAGAAAATCACTCAAAATCACAAACACACCACCCATTCACCACTGCACAGGCTTTTGGAAAGCCTCCATGGCTACATCCTCAGCAGCGGCCCTCCAGAATGCTGCAATGAGACGTGAAATAACCTCTACGGGCCCCAACAGAGGCATTTTTAAAGCCACTTTGCAGTGGGGTAGGGGTGATTTGGGAGGGGGGCACAGCACTGGGGAGTGGAGGGTTAGACCTTCCCTCCCGAGCTGCGACCCCTTTCCCCAGATGTTTGCTAAACTGTCGTGAGGCTTTTGAAAGTCTCAGTTGGCACCAATGGAGGCTTTTTAAATCCTTCGTTGCAGTGTGGGAAGGAGGCAGGGAAATCCCTTATCTCTGGTTTCTGATAAAATATAAGTTAGCAGGGAAGCTGGCAGCCCAGACGAGGACCTACTGTGGACCATAGGCACCCTGTGACACCAAACGCTATCACCACTTATCTGTGACACACCCGCTTCTGCCTCCATATTTGTGGAAGCCCTCAGTAGCATGTTTGTCCAGTGTTTTAGCCTCCTTACTCTTTCGTTTGTACAGCTCCCTCACTCGAGGTATGGGCCTTTATACTCAGGCCCCACACCCAGGTCACTATATTCCCCTCAGGTATGCCTACCACCCGGGATTCACGGAAGACGCTCAGCCTCTTACACTCTGGCTCCCCTCAGAGGCACACCAGCAGTTGCCTGGGGCACTTCCCTCTCCCCACAAGCCTTTGGCCCCAACAGCAGTGCTTTTTTTCTGGAGAAAAAGGTACCGGAACTCTTGGATTACATTTCCTCGGGAGTAGATGGCGATTAAATTGTAATGCAATTAATAGAAGAAAAGGCGCTGGAACTCAGTTCCGGTGAGTTCCACCAGAAAAAAAGCCCTGCCCAACAGCCTTGGCTAACTAGGGCAATGTTCTCCAACCTTGGGTCCCCAGATGTTTTTGGCCTACAACTCCCAGCATGCTGGGAGTTGTAGGCCAAAAACATCTGGGGGACCCAAGGCTGGAGAACACTGAACTAGGGTGATGACCTGAAATCCAGTTAATTCCCTCGCTGCCACCTTTCTTGTTTCTATCCTGAGATTGCTCCCAAAGATGTGTGTGTGTGTGTTCCTCCCCTTAGTCACCCACTCACATACCAAGGGTCAACAACATTAAAACAAAACAAGTTCATTTCTTATAACAGTTACTATATTTTCAACTCCAGGCTGAGGTATCTTTTCCACACAGAGTTCCCTTCCAGCCTCTACTACTGATTCTGAGTCAGTCTCGAGATGTTTCCCATCTCCAACCCAGTCTGAATGTAAAACTGGCCTGTCACAGCTTTCTGCCCCTTGCCAACATTCCGAGTGCTGTGATTGGCTCTGGATCGAGAGTAGTGGATAGAGAGCCACTACTCCAGCTGTCCATCACATTCCCCATCCCTGCTTTGAAATCCATAGGATGTCCTTGGGAACATACAAACGTTATACATCTTGACCAAAATAACTACCAGAAGAGAGTTAATTATTAAATATTAAAGGCATTATGTATGGTGCCTATAGGAAGTAATATGGTTGATCAATCTGATGGCTGGGTACGGTTTGTCATTATTAAACCAATCTAAATATCCCAACCTCCTAGTCTTTACTCAGGCATGGGTCCTAGGATAGTTAAACCAGCAGCATTGGAAGTAAAGACTAAATAGTTAAAACTGCTGAACACTGTAAAGTTCAGATGGTCTGATATCCTATGACTCACATTCCCCCAAACCTGTCATTAATGGCAGAAGAATGATAAAGTGCTTGTGTGTGCATTTTTCAAGACTCGGTTGGAGATCCAAGATCTGCTTTCCGTGAGTGGAAGGGTCTTTCCTCAAGAGGAAAGGATCCATTTGCGGAAAGTCTCTGCACCTGATTATTGGGGCTCCCCTCTCAGCAATACCACAGCTCACCCCATTCAGCAGGGTCTCGTGACTCTCTTTGTAGCATTTTCAGGGGGCTGGAGGGGCTGCCATGGGAAGGGGGGGTCAGGAAAGTTCACTTCAATCAGCACTAAATGGCTGATTCCATTTAACATCTGGATCCAATGGTATGTTTTTGCTGGTCTTTCTTTTAAGGTCCTACTTGCGTTGATGGCTGTTTTTGTGATGTGGAATCAGACTCCCTATCTCTGGGACATGAGGGTGTGGATTTTAGAAGAGGTCTTCAAGTGGGGGGGGGGCGTGGGAACTGTCCTCAGAGACAGCACTGCATGTCCCCACTGCCACAGAACCTCTGGCACATTTTGCCAACACCTTCCTTGACTCTGAGGACTCCATACCAGAAGCTCCATTGGAAGTACAGTCTGCCCTATGCCGTCAGAGTCTGTGAAAGCAGGCTAGGTCTCTTTAACAGAAAAGGCGTCTCTAACCAGGGGTAGCAGAAGAACTAGCCACTCAGATCAATCAGCAGCTCCTACTAGTCTCCAGCTTGAGCTTCTGATGGAGCTGTCCAGGGTGCTATGTGCCTCCAGAACTCTTGCCTTGCTCTGCCTGCCTGGGCTTACCTGGCTGTCCTTTACTAGAAACTGGACTTTGCTTTACCTTGCGATGCTTAACCCTGCACTGCCTCACTGAAACCTGGGCATTGTCCTGCTTTGTCTTGCCTGACCCCGCTTCGCTAGAACCTGAACCCTTTCCATGAACTCCCTGCTTGGCCTAGAACCCTCACACTGCTGTGGCCATCACTCCGAAGAGAACATACAAAATAAACATGCATGCAAATAGCAAATCTACTGTCAGAAATGGACGTTCACACTTTTCTTACACTGTGGTATCTATCTTGAAGAGAAACTGTACTATCAAACATATACAACAAAAATTCTGTGCCATCAAAAACAGAATTTGGTAACCTGTATTACATATATTTATATATATAAACAATCTTTTTTCAGCTGCAATGGGTTTACAGGCCTGTGGCTCAGCTTGTCTGAGTGTGGAAAGCTAAGCAGGGTCAGGCCTGGTTATTACTTGGATGGGAGACCCCTCCTCTAGTTTCCTGCATTGAACAGTGGGTTGCACTCGATGGCCTTGTAGGCCCCTTCCAACTCTATGATCTATGAATCTAAGTCTCCCTTTACAAAATAAGCAGGACATGAAAAAACATTAGTCATCTTTCCAGTTTCCTCTCCTTCTTCATAATGTATGCTCAGTGCGACTACTGTTGCTTGAATGTACTTCAGTCTTTGCCCCCTTAACATTTTTCAGGTCTCTTCTTACTCTCTGAGCCACAACAAATACAGGGCACGCTCCAAGTCCCGTTTCTATGCAACTGCCATTCATTTCTATAGGATTCACATGCCTGCTCCACTGAAATTACTGGAGATTGAACAGCAGCAGTGTACAAAGAAATGGCCTTCTTTAGAATTATGTGTCTGGTTCTTGAGACTTTTTGTAATGGTTTGTCACAATACAGCTTCAAGTGAGAAATTCTAAAAGATGAGGCATCGCAAAATATTTTGGAGAAGAACTGATTCATGATGGAATTGGCTATATGAATGATGGAAGCTAAGTGAGGGTATCAAAAGTCAACACTTTTCATGGAATTTACTAGACACTTCACCTGTGTTGTGGCGCTACAACTGAAGCCATATAAGGCTAAGTCATTACTGGACTTAAAGCACGGTTGGTTTATAAGAATTATGATTACATGCTACATTCTAGTGTATTAGTAGAAATCCACCAACATATATTCCCATATTGCCAAGCACTGTCAGCACTGGTTTCTCCTGCATGGCTGACGATATAGCTCTAATAGCTAAGAGAGTAATAAAGGATAATTCTGGAGGGGAAAGATACCTGTGTAAAGAGGAAACCAGCCTTGCTCTGGAGAAAGCAGACTAGTAGTCAGAATTCTGAGATTATACAATTGTTCAATGATTTCAGTACTAAACATTCTGGGGGGGGATGTATTTTGATGTTCTCTCAGTGGTATGGGAGATGCTGCAGCTGTTACAGAAATGTAAGAACCCCAAGATCATGGGATGAGTTGATGAAGCAGCTGCTTCCAGGCCAACACCATCCCTCCTGAGAGGTGGATCAACTCTGAAGTGGGAAGCAACGGTGTTAGTAGCCCCTCTTCTGTGATCCTGAGGTTATGAGGATACGGTCTCCTTTTTCACCCTGAGCTATTTTAAATAATTATACTGTTAAAATGTGTTAAAAAAAAAATTAGCCTGAGAGCCAATGGGATTCTGGGCAAGCACATCAGAACACTTTGGGTGTGGCTCCACGCCAGCAGTGGGCGGGACCACACCCAAAGTGGGTGGGGCACCCGACTGCTGGCAGGCAACCCCGTGATTGCCTAGACCCATTTCACAGATACACACAATCAGAAAATCACTCAAAATCACAAACACTCCACCCATTCACCACTGCACAGGCTTTTGGAAAGCCTCCATGGCTACATCCTCAGCAGCGGCCCTCCAGAATGCTGCAATGAGACGTGAAATAACCTCTACGGGCCCCAACAGAGGCATTTTTAAAGCCACTTTGCAGTGGGGTAGGGGTGATTTGGGAGGGGGGCACAGCACTGGGGAGTGGAGGGTTAGACCTTCCCTCCCGAGCTGCGACCCCTTTCCCCAGATGTTTGCTAAACTGTCGTGAGGCTTTTGAAAGTCTCAGTTGGCACCAATGGAGGCTTTTTAAATCCTTCGTTGCAGTGTGGGAAGGAGGCAGGGAAATCCCTTATCTCTGGTTTCTGATAAAATATAAGTTAGCAGGGAAGCTGGCAGCCCAGACGAGGACCTACTGTGGACCATAGGCACCCTGTGACACCAAACGCTATCACCACTTATCTGTGACACACCCGCTTCTGCCTCCATATTTGTGGAAGCCCTCAGTAGCATGTTTGTCCAGTGTTTTAGCCTCCTTACTCTTTCGTTTGTACAGCTCCCTCACTCGAGGTATGGGCCTTTATACTCAGGCCCCACACCCAGGTCACTATATTCCCCTCAGGTATGCCTACCACCCGGGATTCACGGAAGACGCTCAGCCTCTTACACTCTGGCTCCCCTCAGAGGCATACCAGCAGTTGCCTGGGGCACTTCCCTCTCCCCACAAGCCTTTGGCCCCAACAGCAGTGCTTTTTTTCTGGAGAAAAAGGTACCGGAACTCTTGGATTACATTTCCTCGGGAGTAGATGGCGATTAAATTGTAATGCAATTAATAGAAGAAAAGGCGCTGGAACTCAGTTCCGGTGAGTTCCACCAGAAAAAAGCCCTGCCCAACAGCCTTGGCTAACTAGGGCAATGTTCTCCAACCTTGGGTCCCCAGATGTTTTTGGCCTACAACTCCCAGCATGCTGGGAGTTGTAGGCCAAAAACATCTGGGGGACCCAAGGTTGGAGAACACTGAACTAGGGTGATGACCTGAAATCCAGTTAATTCCCTCGCTGCCACCTTTCTTGTTTCTATCCTGAGATTGCTCCCAAAGATGTGTGTGTGTGTGTTCCTCCCCTTAGTCACCCACTCACATACCAAGGGTCAACATTAAAACAAAACAAGTTCATTTCTTATAACAGTTACTATATTTTCAACTCCAGGCTGAGGTATCTTTTCCACACAGAGTTCCCTTCCAGCCTCTACTACTGATTCTGAGTCAGTCTCAAGATGTTTCCCATCCCCAATCCAGTCTGAATGTAAAACCGGCCTGTCACAGCTTTCTGCCCCTTGCCAACATTCCGAGTGCTGTGATTGGCTCTGGATCGAGAGTAGTGGATAGAGAGCCACTACTCCAGCTGTCCATCACATTCCCCATCCCTGCTTTGAAATCCATAGGATGTCCTTGGGAACATACAAACGTTATACATCTTGACCAAAATAACTACCAGAAGAGAGTTAATTATTAAATATTAAAGGCATTATGTATGGTGCCTATAGGAAGTAATATGGTTGATCAATCTGATGGCTGGGTACGGTTTGCCAGAAAATCCTCAAATGATCTTATGGGGGGGGGTGGATATTCAGAGGGTGTTCAAAAAGGAAGACCATGGCTTTGTTCAATATTTCTTAGCAGCCATGAGGATACAGGTAGCAAGATAACAAAGTTCCTTTCATTGAAATGCTGGCAAAATTGGAAATTATCTGGGGTCATGGTGGTAGAGTATTACCTCTTTTCTTAAGCTAAGAGAGTTAAGAGTAAGACTGGATACTTTTGGAAATAGATGAGAGTTTCTTATTGCAGAAAAATCATGTGATTTTACCAACTCAGTGTATATAAGGTCCGGTGTACGTATGTGCGTCTTGAAGCAGGGCTTATATGGGAGTCAGTTTCCAAAACTTTACATCCCTTGTTACCAGCGTTCTGTTCCAACTGCAGGCTTGGTCAACTAAGCACTCGGTTTTGAGGTCGCTATCTAGGCTGCAGTTCCAGCCTGCCTGAGCATCCATCCAGCTCGTCCCAAGGCCTTAGTGCATCCCTATGAAGTGCTGGCCTCCAAGCATAAGAAGCTGTCTTATACCAGTTCAGACTATGTATCCAAATAGGCCAGTATTGCCTCTCTCATGGTGGCTTTCCAGGATATGACGCAGAGGTCTCTCATCACCGGATGCCTGAACTCTTTAGCTGGAGATGCTAGTCCCTACATCTGAGCAATGTGTCTTTCGTGTGACACCCCTGCAGCATTTTCTTGGTTGCTGCCTTGGATCTGTACCTCTACCTGACTTTGGCTATGCACCTGCCTCCGAACTTTGTTTAAGGTTCAGGCACTTAACCACTACCTGTTTTGAACTCGAGATAGGCTAGTTCTCCAAAAGTTGCCTTGGATTAACTCACAAATTAGCGGAGTTCTTCCAAGCAAGCAAGCAAGCAAGCAAGCAGAAGAACCTGGGTAATTTAGAATATGGCCTCTTACCTTACACCAGGCCAGACTATTTATCCATCTAGACCAGTAGTGGATCATGGGGATTGATAAAATCCTTACACTCTACTAATGGTGCCCTTTAAACCCACTGCTTGACATAGGAACAAGTTACTTATAATGCATTCAGTCTTTTCCATGGAAGGTTTCCTTTAGAACCAGGGATTCTTAATTTTTGGCTTCATCCTTACCTGCTCTTTCTCCCCTCATTTCTCTTTTTTTTTTTTTGAAATTTTTAATTGAATTTTCCAAAATAACATTTGGCTTCCGCCTCATTGTCTGACAAACAATACCAATCCTTATCCAATATATAAGTTTCTTCTATTTTCACATAATGAATTTCTATCACCTTACCCATCTTCAGAAATCAAAACCAAAAGTTATTAAGTCACTTTCCCTCCTCCCCAAGAAGTCCACCAGAGGTTTCCAGTCTTTCTTGAATGAAGTTAAAAAATTTTCTCTAATTAAACAAGTCAATTTTGCCATCTCTGCTAAATCCAACATTTTCAACAACCAGTCTTCTATAGTTGGTATAGTTGCTTCTTTCCATTTTTGAACATAGATTATTCTTGCTGCCGTCATCATATATTGTAGTAATGTTCCATAGTCTTTCTCAAGTTGCAAGTCTATTATACCCAATAAAAACATTTCTGGTTTCAGTTTAATATTCACTTTTAAAATCTTTTGTATCCATGTGTGTATTTGTACCCAATATGTTTTCACTTTTTTACATGTCCACCAAACATGATAAAATGTTCCTTCATGACTTTGACATTTCCAACATACATTTGACACATTATTATACATCTTAGCCAATTTCACAGGAGTTAGGTACCAACGATACATCATCTTGTAAAAATTCTCTCTAAGATCAGAACACAATGTAAATTTTATACCTTTAGTCCACATGTGTTCCCATTGTTCCATCATTATATTATATCCAAAGTTCCTTGCCCATTTAACCATACAGTCTTTAACTTGTTCTTCTTCTGTCCCAAACTTCAACAAAAAATTATACATTTTTGCAATTACATGATCATCACCTGTACACAATTGTATTTCAAATTCAGACTTATCCTCTTCTATATCATACATTCTTTTATCCACTTTAAATCTCTCTAACAATTGCATGTATGAAAACCAGTGTAAATTATGACCTTGTGTTACTAAACAATCCCGTGTTTTAATCCAATGTGTTCCCTGACGCAATTCCAATATTTCTCTGTATTTTAACCAGTTCTCATTGCTTGTCATTTCTTTCCTGTATAATGCCTCTTGGGGTGATATCCATAAGGGTAATTTTGGGCATAACCTGGGCTTGTATTTGTTCCAAACTCTTAATAACGCCCTTCTGATATAGTGGTTCTTAAAATCTACATTAACCTTAGCTTTGTCATACCACAAATATCCATGCCATCCAAACCTTAGATCATGCCCTTCTAATTCTAGAAGTCTGTTATTTCTCAATGTCACCCATTCCTTCAACCAAACAAAACAGCAAGCATTAAAATACAATTTCAAATCAGGTACACCCAATCCACCCCTTTCTTTCGCATCCTGTAGAACTATATATTTAACACGTGGTTTCTTTCTATGCCATATAAATTTAGATAAGTCCTTTTGCCATTCTTTAAAGGGCACATCATTAGTTAAAATCGGTAGTGTTTGAAATAAGAACATCATTCTTGGTAAAACATTCATTTTTATCACAGAGATCCTACCCAGCAAAGACAATTTTAGTTTCTCCCATTTCAACATATCATTTTTAATTCCTAACCATATCTTAACATAATTGTTTTGAAACAACGTGGAATTCGAATCTGTCATTATAATACCAAGATATTTTACTCTTTTTTCAATTTTAAAACCCGATGTTTGCATCAATATCTGTTGGTCTTCCGCTCTCATATTCTTCACCAACATTTTTGTTTTTTCATGATTTACCTTGAATCCTGCCAACCCTCCAAACTCATTTAATTTATCCAACAGAGTTTGCACTCCTTGTAGTGGATTTTCCAAGACTATCATCAAATCATCTACAAAAGCTCTCAACTTGTATGATTCTTTTTTAATTTTTATTCCCGGGATTTTTCCATCTTGCCTAATATTTCTAAGCAAAACTTCTAGAACTAAAATAAACAGTAGTGGAGATAATGGACATCCTTGTCTTGTTCCCTTTTGTATCATACAGGGCTTTGTCAATTCACCATTAACAATTATTTGTGCTTTTTGTGTCGAATATATCGATTTTATTCCTTTAATAAAATTCTCTCCAAAATCCATTTCATTCATTACTCCAAATAAAAAACTCCAGTTCACGTTGTCAAAAGCTTTTTCAGCATCCAAAAAAATCAGTGTTGCTTGTTTTTCATTATGACAGTTTAAATATTCCAACACGTCCAACGCAGTTCTAATGTTATCTCTTAATTGTCTTTTAGGCAGAAAACCACATTGATCCTGATGAATAAACTCTTGTAAAATTTTCTTTAGTCTTTCAGATAGAATCATTGTAAATAATTTGTAATCATTATTCAATAGTGAAATTGGCCTGTAATTTTTAACAGAAGTCAAGTCTTGTCCTTCTTTAGGTATCAATGCAATATTAGCCTCTCTCCATGTATCTGGTAACTTCCCATTTTGTAGGATATTATTCATAATCCTCTGTAGTGGTTGTAACAACTCATCTTCAAAACATTTGTAATAAATTGCTGATAGTCCATCAGGGCCCGGTGTTTTCCCTTTTTTCGATTTCTTAATTGCTTCAGATAATTCTTGTATAGTTATAGGGCCATTCATAATTTGTCTTTGATGCTCTGTAATCTTTGGCAAGTTTTGCCGTTGCAAATAATCTTCTATTCTTTTTTCAGAATTTTTTCCCCTTTATATAATTGTGAATAAAATTGAAAAAACGCTCTTTTCATACCCAAATTATCCGTTATTTCAGTGTTGTCCTCCAACAGCTTAAGTATTACTCTCTTCTCTCTCTCTTTCCTTATTTTATATGCCAACCATTTCCCTGGTTTATTAGCAAATTCAAAATTCCTTTGCTTGGCATAACTCAATTTCATTTCCAGTTCTTGCGTCATCAACATAGATAACTGCCTCTGCAGTGCTTTAATTTGCCATGAAATATTAGTATTATTTGGAGATTTTTCTAATTCCTTCTCTTTCTCTCTGATTTCCAATAAAATCTTTTCTGTCTTTTCTTGTCTCTTTTTTTTAAGAAAGGAGTTATGTCGTATAAATTGTCCTCTGATGAAGGCTTTACTTGTATCCCAAACTATTTGTAAATCCACACCTTTGCCTAAGTTGTTTTCAAAAAATTCTCTCAGTTTATGCTTACAGTCTTGGACCACCCTTTCTTGTTTCAATAATGATTCATTAAATCTCCATCTAAATGAACCCTTCTTCCTTTTGAAAGTCACAGAAACTGGATTATGGTCAGAAAACGTTTTTGGCAATATTTCAGCATTATAGATTTCCATAGCCATAGCTTTCGACAACCAAATCATATCAAGTCTTGCATGTGATTTATGTCTATCAGAAAAAAATGTAAATTCTCTGGAGTCTCCATTTTTAGTTCTCCAAATGTCCACCAACTCCAGATTTTCTATTAATTCAAAAAAAACTTTTTGGCAATTTCCCCTGATTTTTTCTTATATCTTTTTCCGAATGTCTATCTTGTTTTGGTGACACCACTCCATTCCAATCTCCCATTAAACACCAATTTTCGTATGTAGATTCCAAAAGTCTATCCATAAGACGTTTATAAAACATAGATTTGTTTTCATTTGGTGCATAAACCCCTACTACCAATATTTTCTTTCCCGAGATATTAACTTCTACTCCAATGTATCTACCTTGTTCATCTGAGAAGATCAATATTGGAGAAAGTTTATTCTTTACATATAAAACCACACCATTTTTTTTCTTTGTACTAGCTGAAATAAATTCTTCTCCAAGTTTCTTTTGTATCAAGTATTTTGAATCTCTTTTATTTGTATGTGTCTCTTGTAAACAAATCAAATCCAACTTCAATTTATTCAAATAATGAAATATTTTTCTTCTCTTTTGTGGTGCATTCGCACCATTTATATTCCAAGACAAAAATTTGTAATCCATTTTTAATCAGATTAATTTGTAATCCACATAGGAGTTTCTAAACTGCACCTCCAGTCTCATCCCGAGACCCTTGTGGTTTTATTTCCCACTTTTCCACAAAATTTCTCGCCTCCTCCACCGTACTGAACTTATATCTCCTTTGGTTCATGGTAAAACTAACTCCTCCTGGCAATTCCCATCTATATCGAATATTTTGCTGTTTAAGCTTCTCAGTCAAAAATATATATTCTTTCCTTTTTTGCCAAATCCTTGATGGAATTTCCTTCAAAACAATTATTTCCACGTCTTTCCCCTCATCATTCAGCATCATTTTCTCCTTATAGTGTTGTTGGATAATTTGATCTCTTAAACTTTTCCTGACGAACCAAATCAAGACATCTCTCGGGACTTTATTTTTAACAGCAAAACGAGAGTTAATTCTGTAAACTCTATCAATTTCTGCTTGCATAACTTTCATTTCCATCCTCAAAAAATCTGCTAACAGCTCAATAATCCTCTTTGTAATGTCTTCTGATTGTTGTTCTGGAATTGATCTCAGTCTTAAACAACACTCATTTCGCCTTAGCTCCATCAGCGCCAAATCGCTTAAGCATTTTTCAAGATGTTGTTCTGTCTCTTGACATTTAGCTTCTAAGGTCAAGACCTTCTGATTTGTGCGACCCAACTCCTGGGAAACTTGTTCATGTGATGTTTGCATTTTATTAATTGTTACTTCTAAACTTGTCAACCTTTCATCAAGTTTTTTCTCTAATTTCTCAAAGGATTGTTTTTGTTCATTAAAAAATTTTGCTTGCTCTTCTGAAGACTTTTGACATTGGTCCATCATGTTTGTCATTTTTAACATCATTAAATTAAAACTCTCAGCCATTGTTTGATTTTCTTCCACATGGGAAGATTTCCTTCTTTCTTCCACTTGCCTTGAGTCTTTTTTTGCTGGCATCATGCAATATATATGTTCTTTTTAACACTGCTACAGCTTCTGTCTGATTTACGACAGGTGGCAGCAATTATCTTGTTCTTGGTATTTCAAAACAAGCCGACTTTCCCCATGACGTAAGAGCAAAAATAGTTCACGTTTAGCAACCTCCCATTCGACATTAAGTAAAAAAAATAAAAATAAAAAATACACAGTCCAATTAATTCTTCTGAAACTCCCCTCCTGTATATACTCCTTATTTCTTGATTACTTCTTGACCATTTATTTGTTTCGGTTTTGGTTTAAGCAGTTTTGTTTCTTCACCCCCCTTCTTCTCCGATACAGAAAATAGAAACTGACCTGGGAATGGTGAGTCTGCCAGACGCTGGGGTCTTTAACTCATAAATTTTTCTTCTTAAAAAGATGTTACAAGGAGGCTTGCGGATCTTGTCTCATAAATCAGAGCATAAGCCCTAATTCAGAGATACGGAACCTGGTTCGAGGACGTTGTTAACTCCTGCCACTCCCCTGCCGCTCAGAACTTGCCGGAGGAAGAATCTCTCTGCCGAAAAATCCCGCCTCTGACAAGGAGCTTGCACCTACGGAGCATATGAGGTTAATCCTTCGATCTGTCTCTTATCCAAGTCAGATTGATAGCCAGAGGTTTTATCTGGTTACCCCAGAAACCAGGCTGTTTCTTTTCCCTCGGCGAGAGCCCTGCGAAAAAGCTTCAAACCGCCATTCCTGTTCCTCCGGAAGCTCTCCCCTCATTTCTCTAAAGTAATTGAGATCTAGGGATACCTGGGCATGTCTGACAAGTTCATTTTTTAAAATCATTTTCCTAAAATGCAACCTTTCAGACATTTTGGGTTTGGCTGCCTCTGCCTGCCTGATCTCTTCTTAACCAGTTCCACAGTTTGAATTGTCCAAGACAAAGGCCTCTGCCTGCCTGCTTTGGGGTTCCCTGCCTCCTCTGCCTGTCTGGTTATTTTGGGTTTGTCTGCCTGGTCTGTTCTTGCTAAAATCAGTTGCAGAGTTTTGAAATAAAAAGACACACTTGTGCCTAGAATTTATTTAAGCCACACATCTGAAATAGCCTTATTTTGTTGGGGAAAACCCCCATTGATTTTAATAGGGACTCGTGGAGTCAGCTTTGGGAGTGACTCGTGAGTCACCATTTTGGACCAAGGACTCGGACTCGAGGCTCGGGTCCAAAGACTCGTGACTCGACTCGAGACTCGAAACCAAGGACTCTTCAACATCCCTGGCAGCATGTGAAACATCTTGTCCTACAGATGCACAGCGCTGGAGAGAACATTTTGTCCTTACGTAACTACACAAGAAATCCTAATGGATGCCATTTAGTATGACTTTATTTTTTTTTACAATTTGCATCCTATTTTGCCTTGAAAATAGTAGCATAAAATTTCCAAGCACTGCTTTTAAAACTCTTAACACAGTCCACATTATTCACCTACAGCGTGATCCAAATATGGCTGCCTGTAAACCCTCTGAACTTGGAGGATTATGGGCATCCTATTTAGGGTGGGAGGAGTGCGGAGGCAAGGATTGCCTCTGTGCTTCCCTCGTCCCCCAAAACGCTTAGACAGCCATCTGTTTTACACCAGCTCACAAGGAGAGGAGCTGGAGACCCTGCCAGGATTCCACATAGGTCGGCGGTGCCTCTCTCCTCCCTTCCCTGCTCCTTGGAACGCTCCCCCAGCACCAGCTCCAAAGTCAACCTTCCATCTTCAGAGCCACAACCAGCACGGAAAGAACTACGCCAGTTGCGAGGTCAGAGGGAGGGCGCTCCAAAGTCGGAGTCCCAGCTCCAACCTTGGACTGCTTTTCTGAGGACAGAGCTGGGATGCCAACTTTTCCTATGGCTGGCCAGACAGTGTCTAGTGGGCATAGGATTGCACCCTTAAACACGCACATAAATCACACACACACACTTATATATACACCCAAATAAAAGTGACAGTATTATCTCCCTTAAAAGGTGAACAAAAAATAGGGGAAATTATAATGGACTGTGCAATCCTAACCTCTAGATCCAGTGGCTAGAGGGGTTTAGGACAGGGTGTAGGTGCCTGTCCACCAGCAAAGAGGAGGTCCACTGAGGCCAGGGCCAGCCCAAGACATTTTGCAGCCTGAGGCAAAGAACAAAGTGGTGTCCCCTCCCATTCCATACACAAAAGACTGACAGATGAGCTGCCTCCTCCCAGCATCTGCCAGCTGAGGTGACTGCCTCGCTCTGCCAAATGGAAGGGCCAGAGGTAGGGTATATCCATCCCAGAGGCTCCAGTTATGCCCGTGGAAAGTTTCACAGGTATTGATCTAATTCGAGTAACAGGTCCCAAAATGGGGTGCTGTTGGGGTGGGTGGAGCTTTGGATCCAAAGCCTCTCCATTCCTCCAAGTAGTTCCCAGATCACATGCCCCTCATCTACCAGCCTGGAGCTGGCGTCGCTAATCCTCCCATTGGTGTCAGTGGGGGAGAATTAAAAATAAAATGAAGATCTGCTGTGTTGGAGAAAGCCTGGTGAAACGTCCCCCACCTCATGCCTTCATCCACATGAGCTGCTAGAGCTTTGGAAGCAGTGGATGATCCGTCACCTCATTCCGTCTCCCATTTAGGATTATTGTGTGAGAATAATTTCTTTTTAAGTTTACGTCTGATGCCTTGCAGATTTAAATTATCTTGATAGTATAGTGGAATGACAAAACAACTGCACAAAGTAAAACGTTATTTGTAAGTAACGATGTGCAACGGTACTTTTATAACCCAGTGTTCTCCAACCTTGGGTCCCCAGATGTTTTTGGCCTACAACTCCCAGCATGCCCCAGCCAGCTATGATGGCTGGGGCATGCTGGGAGTTGTAGGCCAAAAACATCTGGGAACCCAAGGTTGGAGAACACTGTTACAACCACTACTTAACACAGAAATACACATAGAGGTAACATAGAGATAAGTATTCCAGGAGCAAGTGCAGGAGCCAACCCATTTGGAGATGTTGCAAAACATTCTACTTCCCCTACTATTCTAATTTGTTCTTCCCCTGTATTTGTTGATGTTTTTAATAGAGAGCATTCTTTTCAGCTGAATTAAGAACCCGAAAAAGGTCTTTGTAGGAAGTGATTTCTAAGAGTTTGAAAGAACAAAACACCTAAACAATGCACTTTTAAAAGAGAGAGGAACTGGCTAGTTTCTATAGAGGGGGGAAAAAAGAGGAAAACGTAAAAAGTCCATTCTGTTGCCAGAAGAGTTTGGAGACATTAAGACTACCCAGAAAACAGCAAATCCTGCCAAACAGCTAAAAACCATAGAACACCACATGAATAAGTAGTTTCAGCATAGGATAAATAGTATCCGATGTGGCTCATAAGGTCACAAATTAGAGTCCCTTTCTACTGGTGCTGGGAGCTGGCCCCTGAAATAGCCCAGTAGTTACCATCCAATTGCTACTAACACCTAATGCTCACCTACTCATTGCACAGCAGGTAACAGGCAGTCCCGCAAGCCATTTATTTAAGATACTACATAAGTGAACTTTATACCACTTTTCCTTACTAGGAAGTGCTTTGTAATGGCAACTGGCACAATGTTGAAGGCTCTCTCCTATTGGCCAAATATAGGATATTGTTGGAGGTCAGCCTATCCCAACCAGGTGCCTCCTGATGATTTAGACTACAGCTCCCAGCATTCCTTATCATTGGGTATGCTGGCTGGGGCTGATGGGAGGTGAAGTCCAAATCATCTGGATGGCACCAGGTTGGGAAGGGCTGTTGGAGGAGTTTGTCTTAGCTTCAGAAAGTTTACGCATGGCAGTCTCCACCATGATAGCAAAAACACAACTATAGGAACAGGTGGCCTGCTGGAGAACACATGACAACATGTTTGGTTTATTAGTTGCACTATGATCAAGCAAAGGAAGGCTTCTGTTTGCACATCCTCTGCTGGGTTTGGAATAGATCGCACAGTGATTCTTGCAACTAAATCTCTATGTTGTCACTCTTTAAGCCGAGACACGAGGAGTCCAGTGTTGTGATGATGCCTGTCATGATATGTGATAGAAATGCATATTACTCTTGAAACTTTACTATTAAATGGCACCAGGAGTGCTGTACACTATATTTGAGAAGACATAAAAGATTCACGTCTATTGTATTTTGTATTGTATTTTATGAATTGTTGTAAACTTTCCAGAGCACTTTGGCTATTGCATAGTACAGTAATACCTTGGATTGAGAGCATGATTCGTTCCGGAACCGTGCTTGTAATCCAAAATACTCTTATATCAAAGCGAGTCTCTGGCGGGCATGAGCGGGGCCGATTTCGGCCCGCTACACCTGCTCGAGGCGAGGGGTTACATCCCTACACTACTTGTATTGCAAGACGTCGCTTGTTTATCAAGTCAAAATTTATCAAAAAAAATTGCTTGTCTTGCAAAACGCTCTCAGACCAAGTTACTTGCAATCCAAGGTATTACTGTATAGAAATTAAATAAATAAAATAAATGTACCGCACAAAGAATGACAAGGCAAGTTTAGATGTTAGTGAGACTTTTACCAATAGGAAATACTGCCCATGCACTAGCGGGACCCACTGCTAGCACAATGGGAAGCTAGTGGATTCTTAAGCAAATGAAAATGAGCCAAAAGGCTTGTTTCCAGACTGGGGCAAGTCAGCAGAGCTTGAAGAAGGAAGCCAGTGTGGTTCACTTACGAATGAACACATGTGAAAGTGAGAGAGATCAGAAATAGACTGAATTATCCATCACGACATATAGCTTAATGTAAGGGCTACTGAAATAGTGTGTGCGTTGAATATGTGACAGTGCTATTTAATTCCCAAGTGGCTGAACACCTACATTTCCTCCTGGTACTGCAGGATCATGATATTTCAGTCCATTTTCTAAATATCTTGAACTTCGTTACATGTTCTGCTATGGCTGGGTCAGCTCAGGCTGAGCCCTGGACCCAGCTATGGGGAAAATCCAATAGCAAGTCAGCAGACAGGCAAAAGGTCAAGCACAGTTTTTTCAGTCCACCAAGAGGGCAGTTCAAAGCCGGGGAGGTCAGTAAGCAGGCAAAGGTAAAGAGTACAGTATTAGCAGTCAAGAAAGAAGCCCAAGAGCAGAGGCTGAGGCATGACCAAGGTCAAGATACAGGTAAACAGTCTGTTGGGACTTGAAAAAGATACTAGGAGAGGATATATTGTGGAGTAATATCCTTCCTATCCCACGTTAGTGAGATCAGCAGAGTAGAGTCCCTTTCCAGCTTAAAAGAAGCTTAGATTTGGCTAGTGTTAGCCAGCTAGCATTTGGTAATCCAGGATGCTTTAAGGCAGACTGGATTTCCCTGGTTTTGCCCCCTTTTCTCTCCCTCAGAACAATAATCAGAGACACAGTCTTGTAAAAGTTAAAAGTAACATTTACTCAGTCAGATTATGCAGTTTCATTCAGGCAGGCTTAAAAGACGTTTCTTACAGTTGGTACAAGTACATTTGTAGTTACTTGGGGTCTGAACTTGTGGAGTTCAGACCAGCAACTGGCTACATGCTGCTACAAGGACCACGTGGAGACAACAGAAGATGCTACATTCACTAGGAGTCTGAACAGAAAGAGGAAGAAGCTGAGAGCTATGCCCACTTCCTGTTCAGGCTGTTAATTATTCAATGAGTATCTTCCAGTGAATCCACACTAGAAGATACCAGTGATCTTAACTATTTCACCCAACTACCTGGTGAAATATGAGCCATAGGTTTTGACTGCAATTTTAATTATCCAACACAGTCCAACACTAACACAGTCCAAACAGCAGAGTCTAGCAGGAGTTCAAAGATCAGCAGCACAGAGGATTCATCAGGAAGCAAGGTCAGGGAAGCAAGTGTTCAACGCAGCGGAACTGGTAGAAAGGCGGTGTTCCAGCAGCTTCTAAATCTCCACAGAGGGCCAAACTAAACATTCATTTAATCACGCATAGCTGAGCTATACTTAATTCTCTCCTACAAGTGTTCATGGGCCCCAACTGCAATCAAGTGTGTGGCATTGCAGGAAAGGAGGGTTTAAGCTTCCTCCCCGCCCACCCATTTTTGTCCCAAAATGCCACACATATCCCCATGGAGGAGTTAAAAAAAAGAAAGCAAATCTTCATTGGAATCCAGAGCCCTGCCCAGGACTCAGTTGTTTCACATCAGAGGTGTGTAAGAAGTCTGCCTCATGAGGAGTCCTTTACTCTTTGAGGAGCCCTTTTTAGTAAGCAGACACTCCTTCGCCTGGCCACCATCCTAGCCGGTCACATCTTAAAGTGCAATGTTCTCCGAGATCAGGTGGGGTCTCAGCATCCCCCTCTGCCTCAGAAGCTGAGCTCTCTGCCTCTTGAGGACGCAGATCTGAAGGCATCACCCCTGAAAGCTCAGGACCATCTGGGGTAGTGCCAGGATCCACTGAGGTGACCTGTTCCCTGGGGACATCTGGTTCCAAAGGTTCAAGTTCTTCTTCTGAAGAGGACTCTCCCAGGGGAGTCATAACAATACACAGGGTTCCAGAGATATTGAGAAAGGCACCCCCTCCCCCCAAAAAACCCTCATCTATGGGTTGTTGTTTTTACTCCCTTTGACTTTAACCTGATATGTATGCTGTAAACACCTGGAGAACATTTCCTTTAAAAAGTAGCTATCATAGAGGCTCCTCAGATAAAATGCAATTCCTTCTCCTGTGACTCTTATCTTAGGATTTCCCTTATTCATTCTGTTCTAGCAGAAACTATGGGCAGTATCCAGTGCTGCCACTGTGCCTCCATTAGTTCCATTGAGCCTGCTGGACCCACTGCAGTGCAGCAGGAGGAGGAACTAGTGCTTCCTGCAGCAACTCTAGAAACAAGCAGAATGCTGGTTTCTGGAATGGGACACATGACCTGCCCTGTTTTGGAAATGAGCATTTCCACTCTTTCTGGTGGCTTCTGGAACTGCTAGCTAGCTTGCCATTGCACTAGTGGTGGGTCCCGCTAGTGTGTGGGACATTGCCCTATAGATTTTGCAATCACATCAGAACTTATTAAACATTATCTCTATAATTTATTAAATTATTAAACATTCTAGTCCTCCTGGGAACCTCAGCATCAAGGAGTCTCAGGGCAATATCATTGTAAAGACCACCTTTTACGGCAGGGCTGGGCAACTTGCGGCCCTCCAGATATCATAGGATCATAGAGTTGGAAGGAGCCTACAAGGCTATCGAGCCCAACCCCCTGCTCAATGCAGGAAACTAGAGGAGGGGTCTCCCATCCAAGTCATAACCAGGCCTGACCCTGCTTAGCTTTCCGCGCTCAGACAAGCATAGCCAGCGTGAGCCACAGGCATGTTTATGCTGGCTAGGGTTGATGGGAGTTGTAGGCCAAAACATCTGAAGGGCCTGAAGTCGTTCACTGGTGCTCTTTGGGAAAAGGTAACTTCCAGTATTGACTATTTCAATTGGACGGCCTCAATTTAGCACAAAGCAAGCAGCATGATTCAAGTCAACTCCAACAGAGATCTTATTATTATTCAGGAAAATCAGTGTGGGTCTGAATACGCTCAGCTGCAAACTTCACAAAGTTGCAAGTGTCTGCTCGGGAATTCTAGGCACACATCTGCATGCAAATGTGAAGCAAGTACAGCACTACAGCCTTTAGCCAAAGAATTAGCTAACCTTTTTTTAAAGAGTGAGGAGGGGGTGGGCAGGCGGGAAAAGAAAAGCAGAAAGGCTTTAAAAAAAACAAAAAACAAAGCAGGGCATACAATTTGCGGGGCTGGGTTTTTTTGGTAGAATTTTTTTTTTTCTTTAAAAGAACTTTTTTTTTAAGGAAATGGGGAAGGGATAAGCTGTAATAAGCACAAGGCAGATTCAAAATGACCCAAAATCTTTTGTTTGTGTTTTGATAGATGGGCGCTTGCTGTTGAGTTTTCTAGCTGGCTAATTCTCCCCACCCCCCCCCGAAGAATTTCCCTGCGTGGAGATTTTGGAAAGTCTCCGTGCTGGGAGCCTGAACTTTCCCACAGTCGTGAAGTGCAAATGGTTTTGTTCTACATTAATCTAGGTTTAAGCAGTCACAATAGCAAACTGTGCCAGAGTGTTTGTCCCGTGCTTCTCGATACGATGCAAATTAAGCATTCCCTACAGCTGTAGCTGACAACAGGAAGTCTCAAAGAGGCTTTAAAACAAAGGAAGAAAAATTGGCCTTATTTGTTCATTCACTGGGCATGCTCCGCTACCAGGGTGTGTATCATGTGATTTCTAGTTTCCAAGGCAACAACGGTGACACACTGTCGTACGCCAAAGCAAGAGACTTTGGGGGATTGAGGGGAGCTTTTTTTATTATATACCTATAATCTATCCACAGACTTTACATAATATCATGACGTGTGTATGGAGATTGATGCTGTCATAGTATTCTTATTTACAGCTGAACAAACAGCATTTGCAAACAATACAAACAGTCGTCAGTACATCTGAGGCTCTGCAGCTGCAGTAGCAAGAGAGAGTCCTTCTAAATTATATTGGATTGTTGGCATTATCTCAACAAAGCCGGACGGCTTGCAACCTTTGAGCTACTTGTTTGTTTCTAATCCTTGCACTTTCACCAACCTCAATTGCTCAATTAATTTAAACAAGCAGCCTTCAAAGTCTTGGGATGTCTCCTCCCCCAAGCGTTGTTCTGGACCGTGGCCGGGAAGAAGCGCACGAAGTCCTCTGTGTGACCCCTTTCCCACAGTCTCTCTTGACTGGGGCAGGAGGCAACGTGCAGACTCACCCCATCTGGACGTACGGGTACACAGGGAAACGCCCTGGTCCCTTTGCGTGAGTTGCTGTGAACACTGGCGTTCAGTTGAGCCACCTTTTTCTTATTTTTGGCAGGCTTTTTGCTGAGCCTGAGAGACCCTCGCTGAGGGGCCAACAAGCATGTACCAAGTCACGGGGGGGGGGGGGGCTGTTCCTTCCCTTTGCCTTTTGATTTGCTTCTTTCGGGAATAACTGCAAGGGTAGATCCTGCAAAGCAGAATTGCCCTTTCTTTCCTCTGTTGTCTTATAGCCCAATAATATAGATCAGCTTAAGCTGCCGCAGCAAATACAGTAAGACCTGTGCTACTGCAGGTGAAATGCCACCCCCATCCCTCCCCAGAATACTCATAGGAAGCCACTTGAGGGGCAATAGGACATCCAGTCCCTTCCACAACCACCAAGTACCCCAAGTAACCTTTGCACGGTATAGCCGCAGCCCAGCAGAGTACAGGCTAGGAAAGCAATAGCAAGGCTGAGCTCTCTCAATGAGAAACTTCCTCAGTAGAGCATATCATAGGTTTGGCCATACCTTAAAAAGCTATTCCCATGACTTTAGAAGGCTCCCTTGTCACAGTAGACCAATTTGCAGGTAAGAGAATCTTTTGTGTGTGTTTGTGTTCTTTCAAGGAGACTCTTTAGCTGTTTTCCTGCCTCTACTGGGATCCAGGGTGAGTTTGTGCCCTCCTGAACTGCCATAGTTACTCATGGAAATTTAGTCCAAGAAGTCACACCTTTACCTTGCAAAAGGTATGGAATTTACAGCACTGCTGATAAATTTTTAAGATGGGAAAAGAAACAGAGTGTTCAAAGAGAAGACTGCGAAGGCAGAGCTGTCACAAAAAATTACCTTGATGGGTGTTACCTTAAAGGTGGCTTAGTCCCTGGACTGGAGTTATTTTGGGTTTAGGAAAAGGACTGAAAATGGGTCACCTTCAGCATGCAGTAGAAGTCAGCAATGTTGAGACACACAGCCATAAAAGACTACCTCCTGCTCTTCCAATGAATCCTGCCACTCCAAAATAATGATAAAATATTAACAGGAGGAGACTCAAGAATAAACAATACATTATGGGCTCTACATTACTGATTTTGCCAAGTTTTCTATTCCAGGGATCAACACATGTTGTTGTGTGCAGCATACGGCAATTTAAATGGGGCTGGAAAAGGAAAAGCTTGCTGTTGGAAGGGGAGGGGGTACCTTCCCAACTGTACATAGAAGACTGAACATTGTCGTAAGAATAGCCATACAAAATAGCTTCCTGGCTCAGCATTCTGTTTTCACAAACACTGTACTGTACTGACAATGGCCACTTAAGAGAGTGGGGAAGGAGAGGGGGTGGCATGCGGCCCCCAGAAGATTAACTCCAAGGGAATGTGGTACTGGGTGGAAAAATGACTTGCCCACTCCTGATTTGCACAGACTATCTCTCTATATTATGTGGCTCTCTCTCTTTCCCCCACACCACACACACACACACACACACCACCACAAGTCCATTCATACAGAGAGAGAGATTCTCTCTCTCTCTCTCTCTCTCTCTCTCACACACACACACACACACACACAGATTTTAGTGGGCTCAAGGTCCAGGATGGAACTGCCGGAGCTACATGTGGCTCCCGAGCCACAGTTTGGCCCCCTGGCGAATAACGTGTTTAGTAGTTCCCGCAGCCAGAGTTTCAAGCAAAGCTTCCCCCATCCCTGCTGTAGCAACAATAGTTTGCCAGAAGACCTCCGTTATGAAGGGGAGTGGTGCAAGACTGTATGGGGAATGCCAAGGCCTCCAGCTAGGCTTCCATGTTGCTGTGAAACCGTTTACTTCCCAGGTCTGCTGTATGATGCCTTCGTGTTACGGAGCTGCAGTCCCTTCGGCTGCAAGCCTATGCACGCTGAACGGGGAATAAGCCCCAACCAAGTCAGTGGGGTTTATTTCTAAGCATTCATAGGTTTGCACTGTAAGCAATTAAGAGCACAATTCTATGCATCTTCAGACAGAGGGGGGGGAAATCCTACAATTCCCAGCATACCCCAGCCAGCATGGCTGGCTGAAGGGATGCTGGGAGTTGTAGGACTTTTTATCTGTCTAAACAGGCATCAGATTGTACCGTATGCTTGCAATCCTATTCATGCTTACTTGGGGAGTGAACAGTTCCATTAAGCTGTGGAGGAGAGATGAATATCAGTGGCTTGAAAGGGAGCCTGTCATCCGCTCTCAGCAGGTCGGTCCTCTCCTCCAGTTCTGTCCTTGCACCACCACCAACAGAAGGAAGGGAGCCCCTGGGGCACTGATGGTAATATCGAAAAGCTACTTGTCTGGGGAGGGCTGCTTGACACACACACACCCTTGTGGAGCCACCCACATATGCTTTGGTCGTCCCTTTTTATGTAGCATCTCATCATGCTATTAGATGCTGGACTGGGCTGTTGGTCAGGCCTATATAGTGGGTTCTCTCCCCTCTCCATGGGAGAGAAAAGCGTTATTGTTTTTCCTTTGTTCTCCACATAATACCCCATGAACCCCGCAAGGCTCCTGATCCAGGCCGGCGCGGGCGTATTATTCCTGCTCAGAGGAGGGGGTGAATTGCGACATTTTGTTGCTAATCTTCACCGGTTCTTTCTCATAGCAGACTTGGTGGGAAGTGAAATATGGGACCATCCACAGACAAGGAAGAGAGTTCAGCTCACTGCTGTGATTCCATTAGGTATATTCAGGTCTATATTTTAAAAAGAGGGGGGGGGAGCCAAAATCTGTCTGATGTGGACTGGACAATGCTCATCAGCATTCCAGAATGCATGGAATCTTAAAGGTATCTGTTGGGGAGGGAAAATAAGAAAGCAGTGTGTGTGTTGGGAGGAGATTGGTCTAAATGAGCCCCTAACCGTATCTTGGATGGGAGAGTTAGGTTCAGGGGATGCAGCTATGAGGCATGCATTCACCTCCTAATCCCCCCCACCCCCAGGTCCAGGGCACTATATGCTTTTGACCTAAAAGAGTAATCCTTTAGTTTAAAGCTTTACAGTGGACTGAGAGTGATTAATCACGATCAGAGGGAAATAACTTCTTATCTTCATTAGTTATCCTTCTAAGGACTCTATAAGTTCTAAAGGAGGCAGAGCCCCTGAAAGCTGACATTATCCTGGTAGGAGGACTGAAATTAGGGTCTGGGATATGCACATACCCTGATCCCATTTCCCTCCCAAACCCTCCCATATACACTGGGGAGAGAAACATAAATATACCCCCTACACCAGGTTCGTGTCTAGGTGAACAATGGGGGTCACCTAGGCTAGTCCCAAACCTCAGAAGTCAGTGCCATAGGGCAATTGCACTGTAGCGCTAGAGCAGGGCTCTCCAACCTTGGGTCCCCAGATGTTGCTGGACTACAGCTCCCAGAATCCCTTGTCATTAGCCATGCTGGTTGGGTATGCTGGGGGCTGTAGGCCAGCAACATCTGGGGACCCAAGGTTGGAGAGTCCTGCACTAGACTGTTCAAGGCTCAGTGAGAAGGAAGCTATTGAGTGAGCAGGAAGTTATATCGGGCTTTTCTACATGAGGCTTTTAACCCGTCATTTTACTGAGGTTGCTGCTTCTGGATTCTTTGTGGGATTAAGCTCGGTTCATTTACACAATTTTTTTTCCTGGGGGTATTCTTTCTCTGCCTTTCTAGATGTTCCATTACACAACCACTAGGTGGCACTATGGTATAGCAGAATTGCGCTAATACATGAGGGTTTCATCCCACCATTCACAGATAATACCAGACTTTCATTAGGAAAAAAACACTAAAATGGTTGCAAAGAACGGGAGAGGCCCTAGAGGATGATGACATTGTGTAAAGTACTCACAAACTACTGTGAGTGAGGAATCATAAACACAAAATAAATGCCTTGTATAGAAAGGCACAGGAATTTCTCGATTCCTTGGAGTTTCCCAACGTGTGCATAACAAATTAGAATCAGTCATGACAACATCTGGACATCTCAATAGCTTACCACTCCACCAAGTCCATTTTCAAAAACAAGTCTTGAAGTTGAAGAGCTTCTTAGAACAGCAGCATTTAAATACAGCTATAAAATGAAAGTGTCTACACCAGACTGGTTCTGATGGTCTAGGGTGACACTATGTGGTTGATCCAAGCACTGAAATAGCAACTGCATTCACAGGTACTAAAAGACAAATATTTTCTAGCGATTAGATCAAATGTTTGTTTTAAATTAATCAGCTCTTGTTAAAAAGCACATAATCTGTTTTCTGGATCTATATATGGTAATTACCATCTTATCTTACGTTTCTTCACACCACAAACATTTGCAGCACCCTTAGGCTGCAGTGCTATACCCAGTTTCCTGGGAATAAACCTCATTGAACTCAATGGGACTTACTTTTGAGTAGTCATGCACTTTTAATCTGGGAGTGCATAGCAGGAGAGTATTCCGTGCATAAAACAGGGAAGTGCTTAAAAATATGGACAAAATTGAAGATGAGCCTGAGCAGCTATCACCTGAAAAGACTTTTAACTGACCCTCTGCACATTTACCAAACATTAGTAAAGTTTTATTTATTTCAAAAATTTATAAACGATGCTAAGGATGTTTGAGAATTCTGTTTTGGGGGTGAAATCTTGACAGATTTTTCCAGTTTGGTCCTGTTGGATTTCGTTCCATTTCCCCCTGCAGGCATTGACTTGATCTATAGCACATCAATCCCACACACAGATTCCTTTTTTTAAAAAAAATGACTGCAATTTGCACAAATTGGATCTTTTTGTGTGTGGGGGGGATCTTGACATTTGCACAAAAGGGGTTGTAATTTAAAATATATATATATTATTGGCAATCTTGCACAAGTGTGCATGATCACAAGTCTGCCTGTCCGCTATGTAGCCCCACACAGGACCAGTGCAAGGCAGTTTGGTGCCCTAGGCAAGATCAGATATTTAGCGCGCGCCCCCCCCTTCCCACTTGAGAGCGCTGTATATTTTTTTTCAAGGCGTTTCTGGCGCCCTCTTTAGCCCTGCGCCCTAGGCAGCTGCCTAGTTGGCCTAATGGTAGCACCGGCCCTGGCCCCACAGAGGCATATTCCCCTCTTATAAATATCCTTGTCAGTTTCATCCTCTCCACACATTACAGTACTTCCTTTAGTCCAGCAGAGCCAATTTAAAAACAAAACAAAACTATTTACACCCTTCCACACACAGAGACAAAAGAATCCCCATGGTTGCACATCCTTAAACTGTGCCTTCACCCAAGAAAAGAGCTTCACTGTCACTGGAGGCTCAGGTGGCCTTCTACCAGTGCCTTCTGCCAGCTCCAGCTGGTGGCCCAGCTATGCCCCTATCTGGACAGGAATGACCTGGTTTCAGTAATACATGTGCTGGTAACCTCCAAGTCAGATTACTACAATGCACTCTACTTGGGGCTGCCCTTGAAAACTGTTCAGAAGCTGCAGCTTGTGCAAAATGATGCCACAGCCAGACTAACAACTGGGATCAGAACATATAACACCAATTTGGACTCGCTTGCATTGGCTGACTGTATGCTTCCGAGCCTGATGCAAGGTGCTGGTTTTAACCTATAAAGCCTTACATGGCTTGGGACCACAGTGCCCGACAGGATGCCTCTCCTGACCTGAATCTACCTGGACATTACAATCAACCTTCCCCCAAGTGTTACCTCCAAGGGAGCCTCAGAGGGCGGCAACAAGGGGGAGGGCCTTCTCAGTGCTGCCCCCCCCGATTATGGAATGATCTCCCCACTGAGGCCACCCTGGTGCCACCTCAATCATCTTTTCAGTGCCAGGGTAAGATTGCCCTCATTTCCCAGGCATTTAATGGCATTTAAGGGTATTTAATAGCATGATGGGGTATTTATGTCAGCTGTTTTAACAGGTCTAGTTTGTACTGAAATTGTTTTAGCTGCTAAGTGGTGTTTTTTTTAAATTTTGTATATTGAAAATTTAAAATTGTATTGTATTTGTGGTCTGTGTTTTTGTGTATTGTTCAGCTATTGGGTGGTATAAAATGAAATAAATAATAGTAATAATCTCACAGCAAACAGGAAGCAGGCCTTCTCTGTGGTGACGCCCAGTTTATGGAATGATCTCCCCTATGATATTCGGGAGGCACCAACTGTATCATGCTTTAGGTGCCAATTAAAGACCTACCGGTATTTTTTACCCAGGCCTTCCCTGAGTGAATGTGCTGCCCAGCCTGTCTATTTGTAACTATGGTGTTGTTTTAATTGATTTTAATGTTTTTTTTAATTAATGTGGTATATTAATGTTTTAGTGAGTTAATACATAGCCATCAGTATTAGTAGCCACTGAAAATCTTCTCTTCCATGAATTTGTCCAATCCCCTTTTAAAGCCCGCCAAATTGGTGGCCATCACTACATCTGGAGGAAATGAATTCCATGGTTTAATTATATGTGCTGTGTGAAGAAGTACCGTACTTCCTTTTATCTGTCTTGAATCTCCCACCAATCAGCTTCATGGGATGACCCCAGGTTCTAGTATTATGAGAGATGGAGAAAAATATCTTCATATCCACTTTCTATCTTGACACCTTGCATAATGGTAAGGGCGAGCCTGATGTTAGTTATTGCATCTCACCAAATGTAGGACTGATGCCAAGGCTGTATTTGGACAAACTCTAATTTGATATGACTACCCAACAAAATATCTGCCCTGCTCCTACATTTTCTTGTAAAAGGCAACTGAAGCCAAAGGCAAGAAGCACACATGAATTTGTTAGACTCCCTCAGATACTAGATCACCTTCTCCTACATGAACCTGCCAAGTATTAAGGCCATCCTCAGAAGCCTTTCTCTGGATTCTCTCCCCTCTCCATTGGACATGAGACCAGTAATGACCAAAGGCGGGGCCTTTTCTGTTGTGGCACCCCAGTTGTGGAATAAGCTTCTCACGCAGGCTCAGCTGGTGCCTACGTTGTGCTCTTTCCAGTGCCAGGTGAAGACCTTATTTCCCCAAGCATATATTTCCCCTTATTTTCCCAAGTCTTTCAGTTTCTGTTGTTTTAAATCTGTTACTGTCTGTTAAATGTTTGCATTGCTGCTAGGTTTTATTTTTAATTGTTATTTTATACGGGTAGTTTTACAGTATAAAATACAATATACTTTTATATTGTATCTCACCATGTTGTAATTTTTTATGGTTTTAATTGTTGTGAACCACCCAGAGAGCTTCAGTTATTGGGCTGTATAGAGATAAAATTAATGAATAAATTTGCGCTGCAGTATTGCCTACTAGCAGTGTACCCCAGACTCCTTTCTCCACACCCACCAAGGTGCCCTACCTCTCCCACTTTTTTTTTTAAAAAATAAATAAATCACATATTCAATTAATTCTATTGGTGCTGGGTTAAAAGGATTTGTTTAGCGTGTGGGGGCTCAGGCCCCCTCCCTTTGGCCTTGTACTCAGTCTTTGGGGCAAGTTACTTGTCCTTTGTGACTAGCCATGCTTTCCCATGGCAGCTGTTTTGTGGTGGCGCCGCAAGGCTAGGGATGTTCACGTACTTGGGGGGAGGGCGCCCCACCTTGCCTCGCCTCTCCACGGCGGCCCCCCGCCACTTGATTCTCAGTGGCGCAGAGTGATTCTCCACACCGCTCGAGCCGCCCGCGACGGGACCCCGTGCCGGCGCGCCGGGACCCCACGCTGCGTATTTTCCGTAGAAACCAGGGCAACAGGGCTTAACAGCCCTGTTGCCCTGGTTTCTATGGAAAATACACAGCGCGGGGTCCCGGCGCGCCAGCACAGAGTAGTGGCGTGTCACTTCCGGCGCTACAGAGAGGTGACCGGAATCCGGTAAGGCCTGCTCGCCTCGGGCAGGCGTGAGCGGGGCCGATTTCAGCCCACTACGCCCGCTCGAGGCCAGCGGTTACATCCCTATGCAATGCTTCTAACTCAGTGTTCTCCAACCTTGGGTCCCCAGATGTTTTTGGCCTACAACTCCCAGCATGCCCCAGCCAGCATAGCTGGCTGGGGCATGCTGGGAGTTGTAGGCCAAAAACATCTGGGGACCCAAGGTTGGAGAACACTGTTCTAACTCCTTAATGTGATCAAATGAGAACCTAACTGTATAGTTTTGAGGGGTTGGCTTGGTGAAAATGCACAGTCCACATGCATTCTGCTCAGCCTCTCTACAGCTAGGGATGTGCGCGGAGCTCAATGAGGGGGTGGAAGTCCGGCAAACTCGCCAGGCTCGAACCCGCCTGAGCTCCGCTCGACTTACCTTTCCCCGGCTCAACTCGCGTTCTCGCGAGCCGAGCCGGGGAAAGCGACTTCCGGTTTCCGGCGCTACGTTGTTTACATTAAAAAATGATGTAAGATGTTAAAAACAGCTGCGATTTGAGTAACTTACATAAATCGTGGCCGTTTTAACGTATTTTATGCTTTTCTTTCACATAAACGACGTAGAACCGGGGGACCCAGAAGTCCAGCGAGCGCCTCAGCTGGTGCTCGCACTCAGGTCTACTCAGCTTGTGCGCTACAAGCCGAGTGCTGGGTGGATCACCCACCCCTACCACATCCCCCTCCCGAGATATATTGAGCAATGATGTCTCACTAGTTATACTGATTTATAATTACCGTACTTGGCTTTACATATAAACGTGTTTGGTAATGCTCAGAATGTATTACAAATCAGACATAGGTGCCCCCCAACACTCTTGCAAATGTTTTATGTGGTTGCTGTTCACATCCACAATCTGACAATCTCTGGAATGTGACTATGAAATTTCCCCACCCCCAACCAGCCTATTGAAAACTAAGCCTAAGTGTGCAAGCCTATCATGTTTACTCAGAAAAAAATCCTTTAACTGCCAGCATTCTCTAGTCAACCATGCTGGCTGGGGAATACTGGGAGTTGCAGGACTTTTTTCTGTCTAAATATGCATAGGATTGCACCCTGAATGGTTTTTTCCTATATCTTAATAACCAAACAGTGATTTGGAGAATGTGTATGAGTTATGTCCTCATGGTGTTGAATCAAACTTATTTTAACCCTAATATTTGCTTTTCTAATTTAAACTGCATCTGAGGTCCTATTTACACACAATAGGGTAAGTTCCTTGTGGATTCATTTCTTCTTTATAGTGCAGTTGTTCTCTTTCAGTGTTAGAATATCCTACGAACACAGTGGAAGGATCTCTTGCCCAAGGTCTCAAGAAACACCATACTTCAAGAAAGAGATTCTATCATTGACTTGGTCACCAAAAGCAAATGAGGACTTGCATGCAACTGGACATCTGAAACTGCAAATATGGCAGTGGAATAGCAAAGTACTAGATAAGCAAAGAGGGTATCTGAGCACACAGAAAACACAGTGGCACAAAATGCTCATGAGCAAAACATTTATGTTTTTGCTTGATGAGACCAGTAAATCCTATAAATTGCACAGAGTACCTGACGGGTTTCTGAGAAGGAAGTTGAATGGGAGAATGAAACTACGGTAGTAAAAAATGGTAAAGACTTTCTCACAAGTACTCCTATGTGTTGGACAGGTGATGCCATCACATGTAAAATGTATAACATTTATCATCTCTAAGTAATTAAGAAAGGGAGATAATACCGTAATTAAATGGCATCTGTCACATTGGAGGTCTACACTGAGAAGAAGAGCAATTTGTACATTAAAATAGTCAATGTATGAGTGCATGCATGTCTGTACGAATATCAGTACATGTAGCTTTGATTTATAATCTGATGAAAATGCTGGCAGATGTCCAGAAATCCCAAAAGATGCTGAAAGTGAAACCTGTTTAATTTATAATGAGGTGTCAAACTGTTTCCTAAAGCATATAGTGCTAATTCACTCTTGCTGTCAAATCAACGATTCAATGCACTGAATGATGGATACTTTAAGTAGTGAGCAATATACCCTGCAAATATCCATGCAAAGGTATTTTTAAAAAGCAAGTTTGATTTAACATTTCTCCTAGCTACGCCAACATATTTTTTTCTTTGCCCTTACAATGGTTCAGAAAACAGGATCTAGGGATGTGTGAAGGGGGTGAAAGCCCGACAAACTTTCTTGGCTCGACCACCTGGATTCCGTCTGGTCATCCCTCTGATGGTTCCGACTAGCCCTGGTGCCAAGCCAGCAGGCGGTTTCCACACCTTGCAAACAACAGGTACCTCTTCACCTGCCTTTGTTCTCTTAATTCAGTCAACCTTGTGCCACTGATTGGATACTCCTGTGTTTTATGGCCACATAACAAAAGGGCATTCTTTAGCTGGCTGGCCAGGTTGCTGTCACAATTCAGCTCCATAGGCAGAGGGTGCCTCTTTTTTCTGCCCCCCCCCCGCAAGTATATACAGTAATACCTTGGATTGCAAGTAACTTGGTTTGAGAGCGTTTTGCAAGACAAGCAAATTTTTAATTTTTTTGATTTTTTTTTTTTACTTGATATACAAGAGACGTCTTGCAATACAAGTACTGTAGTACGGCTTAAATTAAAAATCTCTGTACAATTTTTTTTGGGGGGATTTCGTTTTGATATAAGAGTGTTTTGGATTACAAGCACGTTTCCGGAACGAATTATGCTCTCAATCCAAGGCATGACTGTAAAAGCCAAATTGTTTGAAAGGGAACTGTAGTGGATTAAGAAAGGAACCCCCCCAGATCAGCAGTTTCATTCTGAAATGTTGAACAACCGTCATAGACCTGATCCATTATTATTATTATTTTTATCAAGCACAGATCCTCATGATTCCATATGATTTTGGGCTAATAGTCACCAGCAGTGCAAGCCTATACATGTTTACTCAGAAGTACTCAGTGGGTCCCAGTCCCACTGTGTTCAATGCAGCTTTTCCGCAGGTAAGTGGATATAGGATTGCAGCCTTCATCTTGGACTTTATTTCTTCAACTCACCAGCCTCTTAGAGCAGGGGGCACAGCTGCACAGACAAGTTCCCCTGAGTTAAGCTATTTGCAAGCAGAGCTCTTTAGCTTAAAATCTAAGGGTTCTTGGATGGGTCAGTAGGGAAGGCAGTGAAAGTCCATGGGGCTCAAAGGGAATGAGTTTTCCAGCCTTTCACATCCCTACACAGGAGTAACACCCATAGAGAGAACACGGACTTACATCAGAGGATGCATCCAGCAAGAGACAACAAGCCCCCCACTTCTGAAAGCCCTCCCCCCAGAGACACACATTTACACAGATACATCTCTCTCTCTCTGGCAAACTTGCCAAAGAAAAAAGGCTGCTCTGGAGAAAGAGTGGAGAAGCCCCATTAGCCCGGGTGCTAGGGAATGATCTGCCCTTGCACAGGAGTAACAACACCCATAGAGAGAACAGAGACTTACATCAGAGTTGCCCCCATGCAAAACCCAGCTCCCACACATTAAGAACTCTGCCCTCTCTCTCTCTCTCTCTCTCTCTCTCTCTCGCACGCGCACACACACACACACACACACAGAAATATATATGGCGGGAAAAAATGCAACATATAAAAATGTTGTGATATAACTGGTCTGAAAAAATGCAGGATATGGTGGCAGAAATAGCATGAGGAGGTCGGCTTGGGGTGTTGGTAAAAATTTGGAGGATAGATCTCCCCCAGCTTGACAAGTTAAATTAGCATAACATTAAGAGTTGAACTGCAGCAGAGGTTCCTTAATGGCTCATCAGAAAGCCTAATTACAGATGCAAAAGAGTTCTCTCCTCTCCCAATGTGGGCAACTGTCTGAATGCACTCCCATCCGGAAAAAAATAGCCCGATTGAGTTCTGATCATTGGGTCGGAGAGGCAGTGAAAGTCTGTTGAGCTGAAATGGGATGAGTTTTTCCAGGGTCACACATCCCCCACATGGTTTGTTAAACCATGAACAACCCACAGTTCACAACCCAACAACAAACATGAGTTCTCTTCATGGATTGTTTGTGGTTAACAAACCATGGTTTGTTAGCACAGCTGGGTTCAGACCAGACAACACGATAACTCATGTTTTAACAACAACCCATGGTTCAATGACAAACCCACACTCAACCCATTCTCAATCTGGTTGTCTGAACCCAGTCAATGACAAAGAATGGAGAGATTTTCAGGAGAAAGAGTAAGATTACAGGACTTTACCAGTGTCCCTCCCCACCTGTGGATACCCTGATTGATGTTTTGTCCACCTGTCAGGTGATCTTTGCAGCTCCATGAATTTGAGTTCGAGAACTGCCTGTTCCCTTCTGGGCTTCAAAGACAACAGAAGACACCACACCCTTACTGGATTAAAAACTCAGCACTGCTGGACCAGTACCACCGTAGGGGTGCATCCACAGGGGATGAGCCCCCTTTGGAGAGGAACCCTGTTGCAGGGAGAAGATTCTGCTTGAAAAGCATCAGTAGTTTAGACTTCTGCTAAGGCTGTAACTGAGCACTTTTCCTTTAAATATCTCTTGCATTCTTTAGATTTTTTTTCTCCTTCAGATTGCTATAGCTGCCTATAGATTTTGGTGGAGCACTATATTTTTAATAGGAAACCTCAAATGTTTGAAGCAAATTTTACACAGAAAGCATCTGAGAGGGGAAGAAAACTTGAAAACGAAATATGAAGGAAATAAAGTATGCAACATGAAATCCATCATGAACACAAACAACGCAACGTGAAACTTAATATAACATAAATTACATAATATAATTTAAATATAAGCACTGAAAAATTGACCATATACAGACAGTCCCCAGGTTACAAACGAGTTCCGTTCTTAAGAATGTCTTTAAGTCGAATTTGTATGTAAGTCGGAACAGAATAGCGTTCTATACGTTAAAATCGGCTATTTACACAAATTGCGTAGTATACTACGCTATGTACTCTACGTAAATGACGTAGCGCTGCGGGACCCAGAAGTCTGTTCTTAAGTATGGGTGGTCTGTAAGTCAGACGTTCTTAACTCAGGGACTGCCTGTATGATAAAAAATTTTTTAGAAGCAATTCAGTTATCCCTTCAAAAATATGAAGTCAAATGTAACTTGGAGGGAATAGGCACATCAAGAGACTGTGATTTAAAAAAAATACATGAAAAATGTGGATAAACAGGAGGAACTACTTGGTTTTGAATCACATTTAGAAGATTTGGGCCTTCTCTACATGAGGCGCGTACCCCGCTGCTTTCCGAGGCTTCTTCCATTTTCTTTGCGGGTGTAAGACTGTCTCAGTTACAGGTGGCCTTTTCCCTGAGTTTTTTCTTTCTCTATTAACCAAGCACAAGGTGGTGCTGGTATAGGTGCAGTATACCGGATTTTCAGCTGTACACGAGGCCTTTGTTCTGGTTTAAACTTTAAAGCTGACTTTCCTCGCTGTAAAAAAAAAAAAGCTGCGGAAATGGCTGGAAAGCTCAGGAGAGGCCCTGGAGGATGACATCATCGTGAAAAGGCCCCGCAAACCTCTTGAGTGAGGGATCATGCGTGCACAATAAATGCCTCGTGTAGAAAAGCCCTTGGAGAATGAGTTTAGGAAACAGTATTTGATTGAAGCTAAAATCTGGTACTCACTTACCTGAGAGTAAATCTTACTGAAACCAAAAGGGACTGACTTCTGTTTAGACATGTATAGCATTGCACTGTATGTGCATTGTATGAGACCATCCAAAGGGAGAATGTGAACATCTATACTAGAAACTAAGCATTTACAGCAGGGTTGCCTGGGGAGTCAGAGCCTGCCTGTTTTACAAGGCTTTTTATGTGGATATGTCCTACGGCACCTTCTAATTATGACTGCTATTCATAGTAAGTATTTGTTTTGTTGTTTGAATTCTTATTCCTTTTTTTTTTTTTTTTTTAAATCTTTTTGTTCTATGTGCACAATCACATGGTGAGATGGGATAAAGATGTCTTCAATCATTTGGGTAATGTTACTTATACACACACTCCTTCTAGATGTGTAACACATGTGTTCAATTCCTGAGCTATTCAATGTGAGCACTCAAAAATAAGAAAAGTGAATGAATGCTATTTTTAAATGTTATAAATCTTCTTACACATTGTTTTTTTTTAAAGGAATTGTCAAAAGAAAATAAACCTTCAAAGCTTTTATTGTTTTAAGGAATTGTCAAAAGAGAATAAATCTTCAAAGCTTTATAATTTCATTATATAAGTGCCATTTTTCAAACCATTTTTCCCACTTGAAAATTACTGGGTCTCCCAGTGAATCACAATAAACTTTTGTTGTTCTACAAACCAAAGCACATACATAACTCACATTTTAATTACCATGAGTGTGGCTTTCTAATGCTATGGATGTGTTAGCAAAGTTCTGTGAAGTCAGGAATAATGTCTGTCAGCTTTAGCCTCAGGTCAGGTTCAGCAAGGATAACTTTAATTTATAAACGTTTAGGGAATTTTTTTCTGCACTATATTCCAGATTCCACCTGGACATCAGGAAAAACTTCCTGTTAGAGCAATAAGGCAATGGAACCAACTACCTAGGGAGGTGGTGAGCCCTCCAACACTGGAGGCATTCAAGGTGCAGCTGGACAGCCATCTGTCAGGGATGCTTTGACTTGGATTCCTGCATTGAGCAGGGGGTTGGACTCGATGGCCTTATTGGCCCCTTCCAACTCTACTATTCTATAATTCTATTATGAAAACCATAGGCCCTAAGCCAGGGCCTTGTTAGCCTGCTCAGTAATCCAGCCCTTATCAAAACAGCCTTGATCTTGGTTGGAAAAAAATAAACCCAAGGCCAAGTATAGAGGTTTTGATGTAATGGGAGTTGCGGAAGATGGTGAGGAGTGCAGTGTTGCACAACAGTCCTGCCTCAATGCCCTGTATTATGCTTTGTATGATACTATGCTCTGTATTATGCTCTGTATGGTATTATATTTATACCCTGTATTTTGCTCTGTAATAGCAAGGCATGACCTTGCTTAAATTGTGAGTTGGCTGCTAGCCAGGCTGATACAATCTTCAGCAACTTGCTGGCTGCAGGCCAGAGGAATGACACTGCACAACAGCCCAGGTGCTACCAATTAAGCATGAGGTCTGCAGCCCATGGAGTTTGGTGCTAGAAAAGTATATAAGACTAGCAAATGCAGACTAAGGTGTGGTGGTGGTTGGTAGTGGTGGTGGTTGGTTGGTTGGTTGGTTGGTTGTGTGTGTAGTGGTGGAGTGCTGAAGAATCGGAAGGAGCAAGGAGGCGCAGGGGAAGCTGTTCAGAGAGCCCTGCTGAAGCCCCAACGCTGAAAGCTGATACCCAGGCAGAGAGCTGCTGGAACTAGCAGGGTTGGTTGGAAATAAGACCGTGACTGTGTAGCTAAGGGGTGGGAGTTCCACCAGGGAACTTGGAGGAAGGCAGAGCATTGTTGCATTTCATGCTCAGCTTTGCAATAAAGATGTTTGGCTTTGACTTCCTGGAGGAGTATTTATTATGGTCTGAAAATCCCTCAAAGAACCTTTGCCAATCCCTTTTGGGGAACCTGTGGCAAAACACTTGACTGTTCTACAACCTTTCTGTGGAAGTGAGATCGCACAGCACATTGGTCTGCAGACTACTGTTTGAGAACCTCTGCAGTAACAAACTACTGCATGTGTGGAAAGGAGACTCCTACATGTGTAGTTGATGTGGATGTGCTTATCTTGGACCTCTTGAAGTGGTTTTGATGCAGTTGCTGATGTGTGCTCCCCCCGCCCCATTCAGGGGCCACTAATGGTTGCACATTTAGTTGCATGCAAATAAAGCTAGATTGGAATTAATAATAAATTTGAAATAAGTCTTGGGTCTGGAAAAGATAATCTCCAAAATCTAGAGGCATGATTCAGAGGGAGTGGTGCTCATTCAAACAATATGTACATACAAGACATGTACTGGGCTGTGTCTGTTTCAATATTTTCCAGGAAAAATTAAAGCAGGAAACCTGTCTCCAGTAAGTGTACTTCCTATACACCCATGTTTTAATGCAGATTAACTAATACCTCTAGGAATCCCTAACTTTGAGAAACATGGTATGGTTACATTTTACATCATAAAATATATTGATGCATGAATTTAAAATGTAATTTTTTAATAGTATAAATAGAAAAACACCTGGTTTCTAGCTTTAAATATACATTTTTATCTATCTACCAGTTGAAATCAATGGGACATACTTACAGCAAGTGGTCCAGATACAGAAAGCACATCTGCATGGCGCGCGCACACACACACGCACACACACACACACACCACACAGAGCACAGAAATAGTGGGTAATTGCAGAGGCAGCCATAAAGAGAAATGCTATTGGGTTAGAAAAGGCCTCAACTTGACTTCCGGTTTAAGATGGTGAAGTAATCGGATCATCGTCTGCATCTCTCTGGATGTTTCAGCTTTCAAGACTCATTTAAGACTGTCATATCTCGGTATTTTGTATTTGTTTGGGTCTTGTTTTTATTCTATCTGCGTATTTGCTGTTTGTGAGTTGCAGGAGTGTTTGATTATGGCGACTGGTAAGGCAAGAAAGGCTGCGGGCACACCACCCACTCCACAACCTCCGTCAGCTAAGGTTTCTAAGCTGGAACAAGAACGGGAAGATATCCTTGATATGTTGAAAAATATGTCATTGCTTTATCCCAGCAGTATAAGAAACTGGAACAGTTGCAGCTGATACAGGAGTCAATTAAAATGCTTCAGTGTTCCGTTGACTCTATATGGTCGTCTTAAATGTTGGAAATAAAGATTTGTCGCTTTGGAAGATCGCGTTACTACTGCTCATGAAACAGCAATGGCAGCCTCTCACAATGTATTATCTGCCCATGTTGCAGTTTTGCAATCTTCTTCTCGGAGTGCCAATTTGTGTGTCCTTGGGCTTCGGGACCAACCCACACAGTATTCACAGGGCCGGTTGGCAGAATTTATGGAGACATTTTTTCGTGAGTTATTGGAATTGCCAGCAGAATTTCAGCGGGATATTGAGAGAGCTTATCGTGTTCCTGGTTCTGGCTGCGGATTGAGAGTGTGTGGCCTGTTATTGTGCAGTTTTTATGAGTTTTAACAAAAGAGTATCTCGGGATGTACATGTACCTCTTGGGGTGCTCTCCGGGTGCTCAGCGAGCACCCCCGCCGCTCGATACCTCTCGCAGCAACAGCAAGGTTCCCAGCGGACATTCCGGAGCCCGGAAGTGATGCGAGGGGTCCCGGTGCTGTGCCAGGAAGTGACGCGACAGGACCTGGGTGCTACGTTTTTCACTTAAATACCATAGAAACCCACCTTAAAACGGCCGTGATTTGCTATTCGCAGCCGTTTTAAGGTGGTTTTCTATGGTTTTTACGTGGATGCAAGCTGAAGAGCAAAAGCCAAAGACTCTTAGCTGTGGCTTCATTGGGGTCAGCTGGCTGTGCAACAGGAACATGACTGGCTGAGAGGCATTCTCCGTCTTTTTCCTCAGCCTTGTTTGGCAGCTTGAGGGAGAGAGTGAGTAGAACCAGGAACTTCACCCCTGTTCAGATCAATGTACCCCAGCAAGTAGCAACAGCAGAATGTAGCAACTAAGAGAGCAGAGGAGTGGTGGGAATACTCAAAATATCTAGCACCTGCTCCTTGTTAGCTCTTGCACAAAGGTCCAGTAAGAGCACATTGACTGACAAAGTGTTTCCCCCCTCCCCTTGCCAATAAACATATGCCTGATGTTTTAGGTGGGTGGATATCTGCCAGACTAGGGGTTTTCTATTTTTCATTGGAGTTTTCATTATGTGCCTGGGAAATTTACTGGATAATGTGGCTGCGTATGGGGGTGCCTGTATTAGTGTGGTCATGGCTAGGGGAGGGCATGGCACTGGGAAATTAAGAGGCCAGTTGAGGAGAAGAGGTGATAAGACACCTTCCACCTATTCCCTCTTCTGGTTCTTCCTCCAGCCAGGTGGTTCCTTCCTGGCTGCCTTAACAGCTTGCCCTTGGGTCTAGTAGTGCTGTTGCTGAATGGCAGACTAGTCCAAAACAAAACCTCCTTCATCCATGATTTAAGATAAGAGGACTGACCTGGTGTGTATTACAGAGGCCTGGGTGGGGAACTGGGTGTTCCGTGGAGCACCAACATAGACTTGAGAGCTGGGGGAGTTGTTGTGGTCTGCAGGAATTCTATCTCCATCTCTAGGCTTCTTGTCCATTTGAGTATCAATACTGAGTGCATCTTGTGTTGGATACCTGCGACAGGTTAAGGATTCTGGTAGTGTAATGCCTGCTCCACTGCCCATCGGTCTCCTTGCCTGAGCTGACAGAGGTGGTCTTGGATTTGACACCTAGGATGACGGTTCTCAGTGTCATTCAGCAGAGTTTCCAGGGTGTTTGCAGTCTGCTCTAATCAGGGCCAGGAGGGAGATGGTGGATCCCTGAGCAGAATGCTGTGACAAGTTTTCCCAACACTTTAAAGATAAAGACTCTTGCATCTGTCATGACTTGGACACCACAGTTAATGCAGTTCCATTAGTAGAGGTGTCCAGAGCAGCAACAGGTTTAGTTTTATTGGATGACCTTTAGTTGTTTATTTTATTTTTACAGCATTTACATACCCTGTAGTTTATATACTTTTCAGACTAATGTGTAGGTTCTTTTTTACTGCTTTTACTGCTGTTGTTTTTATTATTGCAAGGTTTTATTGTTTTTAAATTGTTCTATCCCACCTTGATGGTTTTTTAGCAGATAAGGAAGTATATAAAGGTAGTAGTAGTAGCAGCAGTAATAACAATGAGTCCAGGAGGTTGTAAATTCCTCCTTAAAAGATGGTACTAGTCTCTTTAAAGGAGGAAGTAATTAGGCCACTCCTGGAAAGCCTAACCTGGACCTGAAAGATGTTGACAACTTTAGGTGGTTGCCAGCATCCCCTTCCTGGGCAAAGTGCTTAAGCGGGTGATTGTGCGTGAACTCAAGACACACACAAATGAAACTGATTATCTAGATCCATGTCAATTGGGCTTCAGGCCTGATTTTGGAAAAGAAACTGCCTTTGGCACAATGTGGAATGACCTTTGCTGAAAGAGGGACAGGGAGAATGTGATCCTGTTGATTCTCTTGGATCTTTCAGCAGCGTTTGATAAAAACCATGGTATCCTTCTGGATAGGCTGTCTGAGTTGGGTGTTGGAGGTACTGTATTGTAGTGGTTCCACTCCTACTTGGATGGCTGATTCCAGAAGGTGGTGCTGGAGGATTATTGCTCTGTGCCTTTGCAGTTGTGTTATGGGGCTCCACAGGGCTCTATTTTATCCCCCATGCTGTTCAACATCTACATGAAACTACTGATCGAGGTTATCTGGAGATGTAGACTGAGATGTCACCTCACCAATATGTGGATGACATCCAGCTCTATCTCTCCTTTTCATCAAATACAGGTGAGGCAGTGGGTGTTTTGTGCAGTAATGGACTGGATGAGGGACAATAAACTGTGACTCAAGGCAGACAAGACAGAGGCACTGTTAGTGTGTGGTTTGTATGCCCAGCAGTATAGTGGTCAACCTGTTCTGGACAAGGTAAGTCCCCGTGAGCCTCACACGGGCATTAGTGGAGCCAATTTCGGCCCACTACGCCGCGCGAGGTGAAATCGTCCACCCCTACAGGGACCCAGAAATGATAATATACATGAACAGTGTAGAACTTTATACAGAAATGAGAAGACTGAATCACAATTTCCACAAAAATGTACAAATGCAAAATAAGACAATGGTGAACATAAAAGTGAAATAAACTAAATATGAAACAGAAAAGTACCAATAATACAAATATATAATCTATATATATATAAAAGGTGTCCTGAATGACTGATTTTTGATTGACTGACTCATCAACGCCCAGCTCAAACCGTTTAATCCAGGAACGTGAAATTTTGAAGGAACATTGCTTTTATGACGTAGACACCCACTAAGGAAGGATTTTTGGAAATTCCATCCCTAAGGGGGTGAAAAAAGGGGGCAAAATCACCCAACTCTCATATCTTCTATGGGCAAAACAACAGGAGAGCAGTTATGCAAGTCGTCCTCACCTCATAATTGCTGCAGGAGCCAATAGGAGCAGTTATGCAAATAGCCCATATGACACTTAGAATGTTCGTATAAATTCCTGCAGGGGGCAATAGGGCTGGGTATGCAAATCTCCCCTAGGCCATTTAGAATGTTCTCTGAGGGGGTGAAAAGGGAGGGAAACTTTTTAAATGACTGAATGACTGTTGTTTGTGGGGTGTCGTCGCATAGGCTCCATCACGTTTTGATGTATCTACCCCAAACTTGGCACGCAAACTCTCCATCACCCAAGGACAAAGACTGGTGGGTTCAAATCTCTGAAAAAGCCATCACTGTGCCTGTACAGCCCAAAATAGATGAGAGCCAATGGCGTCACTTGGAATGTTTGCAGGGGCCATTCAGGAGTGCTTATGCAAATCACTCCGACATTTAGAATGTTCATATGAACTGCCGCCACAGGGGCCCAATCAGGAGCGGATATGCAAATCTCTCCTACGTCAAAATAGAATGTTCATATGCACTGCAGCTGGGGCCTACACGCGGGGGCGGACAGAGGTTTGATTGTGTAGTCCCGGGGAGGGGGGAGGAAAGCAGGGATTTCATTGTACAGTCCCGGAGGGGGGAGCAGGGAATTCATTGTTGTGTAGTTCTGAGGGGGGGAGGAGCTGGGATTTCATTGTGTGGACCCGAGGGAGCTGGGATTTCACTGTTGTGTAGTCCCGGGGGGGGGGGAGCAGGGATTTCATTGTTGTGTAGTCTGTGGGGGAGGGGAAGCAGGGATTTCACTGCGTAGTCCCAGGGGAACAGGGATTTCATTGTGTAGTCCCGGGGGAGCAGGGATTTCATTGTGCAGTCCAGGGGGAAAGGGAACAGGGATTTCATTGTGTAGTCCCGGGGGGGGGGGAGCTGGGATTTCATTGTGCAGTCCTGGGGGAGCTGAGATTCCATTGTGTAATCCTGGGGGAGCTGAGATTCCCGGGGGAGCTGGGATTCCATCATGTTTCTTTTAAAAACAATTGTACCAAATCCTAAAATCCACGCGAGCGAAGCCGCGTGCAACAGCCAGTACAATATATTAGAAAGCTTGAGGAAAATAAATAACTTGACGAGAGTACCAATTACCAGCTTAACATAAAATAATTAGTCACGTGTTGCACAAAATGTCTCATAAATGAGTTTTCAAAGGCATTTTCACAAGGCATTCTGTGTCCATGTCCTACACTTTATACTGAACAAATGATCAGACCATTAAGATTGCACATAACAGAACATAAGAGCAAGATCCGCATATCTGTACTTGATGCACCTTTAACATCTCATTTCATGGAACTACAGATCTCAGATTTTTTGCATTGGGATATATTTATTCCATCTCTGTTACATGAATGCCATCTCATATATTATTTTCTCAAAGCGAAGCATTTTGGATTTATAAGCTGTCCACTATGACACCCTACGGACGCAATGATAAATTAGATATCATTTTTTGTAATATATTATTTACTTTTTACTATAGGAGTGACTAGATAGTGCTCTCATTAATTTGATACTTGGCCTTTAAGAACCATGTAGATTTCCTACAGCTGGTTTTATAAACCAGGTGAAGCAGTGTCCATATTCAGTAACCCAAACATACTTGGGAGCAGGTCACGATAAGGAATGGTTTGGTTCTCAGCCGGAGCAGCCTCCTGCAAAGGAATTTTTCCCCCCTCCTTTTCCTTTGGGTTTCAATAACATCCAGGAACTTAATGAAATATTTTTGGTGATTATAGGATAGGATACAGAGGTATAGTGGTGAGAGTGTTGGACTGGGACTCGGGAGGTCCAGGTTCTAGTCCCCGCTCGGCCATGAAACTCACTGGGTGACTTTGGACCAGTCACTGACTCTCAGCCTAACCTACCTCACAGGGTTGTTGTGAGGATAAAATGGAGAGGAGGAGAAGGATTATGTAAGCTGCTTTGGGTTCCTTGCAGGAAAAAAGGCGGGGTATAAATATAATTTTTTTAAAAGACAGCATAGTAAGAAAAAAATTCTCCTTGGAAGCTTCCCATTTTTGTATTTTCTCTTCTTGCAGAGAGTGAGAATTTTACATTATTGTATCCTTAAAGCATTGTATATTTAAAAGTTATTTTGCAGCTACAGTATAGAAATTTATAAAACCCTTTTTATTGTAGTTATTCTGTACTCGTATCAACCGAGACCCATTAAAAGAACTTCAAACTTGTTTATGAGATGTTTAGTGCAACAATGAAACCATCCACGGAATGTTTGTTCTGAAGAAGATAGTGAAACAAGCTGGTAACCAGTACTCTTGTCAAGTTATTTATTTTCCTCAAGCTTTCTAGTATACTGTATTACCGTACCTTATGTACCTTATATTTGTATAATTTGTATTTTTCTGTTTCATATTTATTTCACTTTTGTATTCACCATTGTCATATTTTGCATTTGTACATTTCTGTAGAAATTGTGATTCAGTCTTCTTATTTCTGTATACAGTTCTTCACTGTTCATATATATATTATCATTTTTGGGTTCCTGTGCTTCATGCATTTCCCCTTATCTGTATTTTCTGGAGAGCTCTCCTCTTTTTTCATTTCAACACAAGGCAGAACATAGAAACTGTAGCACAACCAGCGATATTGCATGTGCATGTCCACATATAAAATGCCAACACACATCATCGCTGTAATGCGTATGTTTGCTTGCACTATGCTTTTTCAGGTGGGGGGGGGATGGATAATGTGAATTAATTGTTTGGAAAAGCAAGGATATTCGAGTGTTGGTGAGAGTGTTGGGCTGGGACTCGGGAGATCCGGGTTCTAGTCCTCACTCGGCCATGAAGCTCACTGGGTGACTTCAGGCTAGTCACTGACTCTCAGCCTAACCTACTTCACAGGGTAGTTGTGAGGATAAAATGGAGAGGAGGATTATGTATGTTGCTTTCAGCTCCTTGGAAGAAAGGCAGGCTATAAATGTAACAAGCAAACAAATATAACTAAAGTGTTATACAGAGAGTTTCATACATCCCTGTCACTTCAGCACCCATTCAGCTCCCCCCCCCCGCAGGTTTTTACAACAATACCACCCCAGTGAATCAATTTCAGATACTCATTAGCAGCAAGCCTAATTACCTGGGTTTAAGGTCAGTGTCCAAGTCCCAAGATCCTGCACTAGACACCTGCCCAAGCTGTGACAAACTGCAAAAGACAAAGGAAGAATATACTTCATCAACTTAAATGTCCATGCAACCTAACAAGGGCCAGAACAAGCAAGAAACAGGAAAAGCGAGGAAGGCAGAGACACCTTGTAACATTATAACAATGGCCAGTCAGTTGTTGAGGGGGAAATTTCTTCCCAAACCTGAACTCATCTGCTGTCCTATCAGCTTATCAAGTGAAGGAATCAGCACCAACCTGCTTGACCTGAATCAGTGACAAAACACACTTTATGGCAAAGGGGGTCGGTATGTCTGATACCCTCATTTTAAGCCTCACCTCAGAATGCAATTACATCAGCCATGTCCCAATAACTGGAGTCATCACACTAGCAGGTAACCTTCTGCAAGCAGCCTATGTGGTACAGAAGCCACAGAAGTGGAACACTTCACTATCATTTGCAAAGTGGTGTGCAACCACATTGCATCAGAACACTTTTTAAATCTTGGAGTATAGTTTAAATGCCATGCACAACATATTTTAGGGACTTAATCTCAGGAGTGGGGATAACAGACCCAGTTGCATAGATTGATCTTCCTGTGTTTTTCTGGATCAGGGCCAATTGAGAATATTAGATGCACGTATCCTTTTGAGTAAAGCTGGATATAGTCAGTAGTCTTATGGCATACGATATGCTGGTGAGATACAATGATCTGCTATTGCCAATCTGAAATCAAAATGTTCACTTTAATTTGTTACCAATTGCTTTTTTAATTTGATATTTCACATTTGGCGATTTGAGTAAGATTAAATAAATTAATGTGGATCATTTAACAAAATATATTGCCACATACAGTAGTCAAACTAAAATAAATAAAGACACCTGAATCACATTTTAGCAAACAACCAAGTAATAAACTAAATGCAGGCACTGAAGGTTCATATTGAAAGGAACCAAATTCTTAGGAGCTAATGGAATAATTGATTCATTGTAACACTACCTGATTGTTCTTGCAAAGAGAGGAACTAAGTTGTGACTGAAGTGGAAAATATAAAGGTATCAATTTAAATACACCTGTTATATATAGAGCCATGTGGTAGTCTTTATGTCAAAACTTATAATATGTCCAACAATCTTTGCTTCTCAAACACAAGTTTTGTGAAAGAGCAAAAACTAGGAGATCATAGAAAAGTAGAGTTGGAAGGGGCCTACAAGGCCATCGAGTCCAACCCCCTGCTCAATGCAGGAATCCAGGTCAAAGCATCCCTGACAGATGGCTGTCCAGCTGCACCTTGAATGCCTCCAGAGTGGGAGAGCCCACCACCTCCCTTGGTAGTTGGTTCCATTGTCTTATTGCTCTGACAAGCCTTTCATCACCAGTGGAGGGGGGAAAATGAAAAGATCTTGGTACCCGGGGTTAAGGTACATCCCACGCAGGTTCTATCATTTCTTTCCAGCTTTTGACTCCAAGGCCATTGCCGGTATTTGTGCCATAGTTCAATTAGCATGACATAACTGTAGTGCTCCTATCATATTATAGCTATTATATTTGTAAAGAATTATCTCAAAGGCCTGACAGACCAGCAAAAGCAACCTCCTACAAAACTCTGGGGCCTGACTGGCTTAAACAGCATTATGCTAATGTCCCAATTTATTTCAATATACATTCAGCTACCAAATAAGATGTGACAATTTGTATCAAAGTATAGATTTTAAAAAATGATTCATTTTAATGTGGATTCCAAGGTAGAAAACAGAGGGCCGTAAAATCCGCTGTATCTAGTGCTCTACATGAATTGCACGTTAATATACAATTTCAGAATCACCTACCGGTAACAATATTTTTTTATGCAGCCAAATAGCGAAAACCACCAGCAACTGAGTATTTTAACCTGCATAGTATGTTTGTTAACTGGGAATTTCAGTTAGTTTATCCCAGGGATTATCAAAGGGTCCTGTCCCCCCGTGAACCCCTAAAACTGTTTGTGTCCACCGGGAACTGCAAGAGTGGCAGAAGGCAAATGGATCAAATGGAAATGGAGGGGTCAGGGGCTACACATGAGCTCACCTTAAGTTTTAAAGTTCTCGCAGGGGCAACTTTCAAGAATGAAAATCTATTGCACCATGGTAACTCCAGCATTGATAGTGGTCTCCTCCATTTTTATGCAGCGGAAAGTACTTATAGTCTGCTCTGGTTCAGTCAAGAAGACTGAATATAGACAACAATTTATGAAGTGCTCATGTACTGCAGAAAGCATGTAACCCAGGGGTGGGCAACTTGTGGCCATCCAGATGTTTTGGCCTACAACTCCCAATCAGCCCTAGCCAGCAGAGCCAATGGTGTAGGCCAAAACACCCGGAGGCCACAAGTTGCCGACCCCTGATCTAAGCACTTGGTAAATGGTCAATATGTCTCATCTTGCCGAGTGGTTGATGAGGATTTTGCCATTCCATGCTTCCTCAGATTGTTTCTGGTAAAATTCTTCCCCTAGCATAGCAAAATGACACAGAATGGTTATAATCAATTTACCTCACATTTGGATCTGATATGTGGTAAATTCCTCCTCGCCATTTCACAGAATGAGATGACCAAGCCAGCTTGGTCATCTGTATGGACTCAGACGAATGACTTACCATCAGCATACATGTAAACTGTGGTAAATTAAATAGTAGCCTATTAATACAACTCCTCAGGGAAAAGCTTATGCCTTCCAGGCAAATGTTCATTCTTCCTTAACGTGGGCAGCCTTTCTACTAGGAGAACCACAATGGATCAGCAAACAGTTTTCAACAGAACCACCCTTGCAAAACCTTCAGTGTGAAAACTCCAAAATATTTATAAATGTCTGGCATTAAGTATGCCAGTAGATTTCAAAAATCTGTGTTGTATCAACTGAAAGTGGAAATAAAGAAGGATGTTATATTCAGACTTTTATTGTTCATGCTGCTTTGTGAATTTATTATGGATTTGTTTTTTTTTCCAATTTCCACTTGTGCTCCTGCCAGGAAATATCTATTAGACAGTAAGCAGCAAGAGTAAAACGTTATCATTTTGTTTCAAACTATAAAATAATTTACATCACATATTTTACTTTTGTGTTTTTTTCTTCTTCAAAACCACAGACATTCCAGCATCACACTGTAGGGATAACAATAGAAAGCATAACCTTTTGCATAGTATTAAATGAACAGAGACAGTAAGTTCTTTATTTACAATTATTGTCTGGATTTAAAAAAATTCATAAAAACAGATGAATGAACATATAGGAATAATAACCCCTAATGGGATGGATTGCCAAATGTACTGCTGCATTTTTCCACAAATCTCATGCTTTTAGGTACAGTACGTAAAGAGCAAGCATTTTATGTATTGCAGTGAATTTCAACATACAGACCATTTTGGTTTTTTGATCCATTCTTCCATTCACAGAGTGGCCAAGCAATAAAGAAAAAGAACGTGGTGCACAGCTTGTAATTGAATGGTTGTTATAACTCATCTGCTTTCTCTTCTTCTTTTAAAAAAAGTCTTATCATATACATAAAGCACGGTTTCTGTTGACGGAATCCGAAGCTTCCTATGCATGAGAGTTAATATATGTTCTATTTTCTTTCATTCTCTTTCTGTCTTTTAACTATATATGTACAGAATGGAGTGTTGGTTTCTTTTAAAAAGTTTTTCCAGTATGCAAATGGTACCCTACTGGTTATTAAGCAGTATCACAACGCACGCACACACAAAATGAAAAAAAAAAATCTGACAAAAAACAAGCTTGAAATAAAAGGCAAATCATCATTATTAAGATGTTGAAAATGAAAAGTATTCCAGTACCAACAATTTTGTAGTTGCTTCAGTCCAAACCTACATGCTTTTCCCTGTATATAGTTTTTATTTTATTTTCTCAAATATGGTATTCCAAGTAGAATAGAGAGCCTCATTGTTACACAAAACTTAGCCACACTGTTATTTACAATCCAAGGCTGAACCCTGACTAACTTTCAATCGGTTTGAGTCTAAGAATAAGCTGGTCAGCTGGGTTTTCATGCCAGATTTGAACTGTCTGTTGAGAAGAGGGTTGTGTAAGCCTGGGAAGATTTGCTGCTCTGCCAGACGTTTGGATCAGAGTGAATTTTGTAGAGCCAAAAGACATTAAAAGCTTCTTATAAAAGTCCAGAAGCTGGCAATTCAAGCTGGTTAGAGCTTTACCTGGCTGAATAGTCATGGTACGGCCTCAGAACATTAGTCATTTCAAACTGTAGTTTGGCCAGCAATCTCATTGTTGACTGAAGAGTTTCTGGCTTGCAATAGTTCTTCTGACTACAGCGTTGTTCCGCCTTATTAGCCAACTTTAAAACAGCAGGCAATACAACAACAAATAAAGTTTTTGAGCTAATTAAAAGAACCTTTCACCCAACTCTTCTGGCATAATTGATTGTGTTAATCAAAATGTCTTTTGCACTGTACAATTTTATGGAAAAGATTATATGCTGAAAAGTCTTGAAGCAAACTTGTATTAAATACAAAAGTCATTTATGAAAAATCTGTGACCCACAAAGTGCTTTGCATTCAAGTGGTTGACATAGCAATTATATAAGCTTCTAAATTACCAGGGCTGTTACCATCTTGAAAAACAAAAATTGCACCCACAACATTGCAGGTGTTCTCAGTGGCTTTCCTGGCTTGTAGAAAGCACAGTACAAGGGGAAAACATCAGTGGATTTGCTACTGTATACTTTCGTGACTACAGGAAGACAAGCTTGGTTTTAAAATAATCACACAAAGCACATTTCAGTATACACTTCATAAAGTTTCATTCTGGTCTACATAGTGCAGAAAATGATATTGTTTTTCTTATCTTTTTTTTTTTTTTCATGTCAAAGCAACAAACCATAGTGGTTCTCATCCAAAATGCCAACAGCCCATATGTTGCATGAAATAAATGCCTAAATTGCTAACGGAATAGAATCAACACACAATATTTCAACGCTATTTTGATCTTCATCCAAAGCCAAATATAACTTATTTTTAACTGATATTCAGAAACTCCACTGAGCTTTATTATAATCTTTTTAAAAAATATATGTTTAAGAAGCCATTGCAATACACTTAAATAAGGAAATGGCCTCATCATTGCGTATTGCATCAAAACAAGTTCAAACAATTCATTAAAAAAGAGAGAGCAAAAAACCTGATTATTTAAATTTGTATTTAAAACAAAGGAAGCCTTTCTGTTTCATCACCCTCTACATAGGATCACGATGCTACATCCAGTGTGTTATATTTTGGCTTCTTTTGTTATTTGCTAGCAATATCTACATTATTTAACAAACAAACAAAAAACCTATCAGGCAAAAATCTGATCACAGTTGTAATAAAACATCCAGGGTGCCATATTACAGAAGTTTTCATTGAATTGAGCAATTTGTATATTATCTCGGCAGGAAGTGCTGTCTTAATCCTACAAATAGTTAAGGATATTATCTACAGTTCTGTAAACAAATTACATTCTTTATTTTTAGGACATAAATAAGTTAAAATAGAGCAATTTGAGCAGAAAAAGGCAACATGCCAACAAAGAAATGTTATATATAACTATAACTATATATATATATAAAAGGATATATACACATATATAGTTATAATATATTATTTATATATCTCTATATATAGTCTCATAAATGCTTATTTTAGGTTCCTCTGTCCAACTGGTGCAAATCTACTGTGCAAGTTAAGCTCTGCAACTTCAAAAAGGTTATTTAAATTAATCTATACAATTGAGTCCATGCCACACAAGCATTAAAAAAAAAAAAAAAAAACACCTCATAGGCCAGTGAGTTGGATAAATAGCCTCAAACAAGTCCTCTGCATTTCCTGCTGAAGGAATAAAAAGAAGGGAGGTTTGGAAGTGGGTAGTACATTCATGCAGGAGGGCATTTGTGTTTGTTTGTTTGTTTGTTTGTTTGTTTCTGCAGGGGGAGCAAGAGGGCAATATGTAAATCAGCCATTCGGTCTTTCCCCCAAAACCACTGTGATCAGTGATTCATTATTTTTTCTTTCTCTCTTCAAAGTTAACAGGAGTTCAAACAGCTTCTCAGCCAGCATTGTTTGTACATATTAGTCTATGTATACAATATTTATTTATATTAATATTTTTGCAGTGACATTTTCAGCTAAAGTGATGTCTCCAGGCTATGGATAGGGCTTCCTGGACTAGAAGAGGTAGCTGATTTACTTGTGTCAGTTGTAAGGTTTATTCCACTGTCGATAGCACTATTGTTCTTGTTCAGGGAGGATGGTGGACTCGGGTTTTGCTTGAGTGCAGGGTCTTCTAGTTCTGTGTCATCAATGAGAGGAATATGGGGCTGGGAATCTTCTATCCTAAATTCAGGATGAGTCATAAAGTTGTGAATGGAGGTTCTAGATTCTGGTTTTTCTAAACCTTCATAGAGAGAGCTACGGAAGGCCTTCACGACGCGGATCTGACAGGAGGGAAAAGATAAGAGAGATGTCAGTGGTAACCGCTTTTTCAAACCATCACATTATAATGTACAATTTTGGGGGTGAAAAAATGTGGTGTATGGTTAGGGCAGAGCAGGCAGTTGTAGTCCATAGTCTCTGGAAGCTAAATGCATAAACGAGTGGCTCAGTTTTGTGCATTTTGAGTGTCTGAATCAACTGCAATGTTAAAACCATATGAGTTTAAAGCCATCAGAACTGTTCCCAGCACTGATGGGAAGCACGGGTTAAAGAAAGCGAACATCCACTCATGTGCTACATCCCTAAAAGACAAGCCATGTTAATCCCAATGCAAATGTAGAACCATGCATGTTGATAGTTTTGCAGTGAATAAGTAAGAAAGATTGTAATTTTTTTTTTTTTAAGTCTCATTAATATAGAGAAAAACCCACAAAACAAATTGCACATCTCAAACAAGAAAGCACAAAACACAGACACAGTTGGGTGGATAGGTATGAGAGACGAACACAGCAGGAGCCAAATCTAGGAACAGAAATACACACATTTTTAAAAAGCAAGATCTAAATGAAGCAGCCAGGAGCGCACAAAAAAGCCAAGCAGACAAAATAGGCTAAAACATGCTATACAGACAAAAGTCACATTTATCACATAAACACAGCTAACTGGCACACAACAACTACACTTGGAAGCCTGGATAATGTGAACATGTAATTGTTGATCCAACTTTTATTTTTCCTTCATGCATATGGGAGGTAAACACTCGAGTATAGACCCACTGTTCTAGCCATTTGTTTAAAAAGCTTATTAATAAACAATTAATACTAGAAAATTATTTAGTGACTGAGTTTCATATAATTGAATTACAAAACATCAGATTCCTTCATTTTCTGTGTCTCACTTGTGAACATGGTTCAAAAAGTTAAGTTCATAAGGTGGTACATTTTTATGCCTCATCGGCAGTACTTGAACTATGTCCGTTTAGTTATGTCAAGTAATTTTCTGGCCTTTCCACCTCTAAGCCGTGAGAACATGGGGAAAGTCAGCAACAGGACTTCATATTTCTATTAAACGTTACTAGTGAGAAGAAGACAGTGTTTCTTGACGGGAAAATCAGCGAGGAAAAACAAAATGGCAAGTATGTGAACTGTTGAGAAATGTATTATGACCATAAATGAATTCTAGGATTGCTGAGCTTTTTGTCTCCTAATTATGGTGTGAAGCATTACTACGAATCTGAATGAGAAATAACTGGCACATAAGCAGGACTGCTGCAAGCAATCCAATAGCTGGCATGCATGCCTGTTAAGGTACTAAACTGACAGAAGTTTGGCTCATGGCCAAACACATCTTTATTGAAAATTCTGCTCTGATGTCTCTTATCCAAAATCCCTCCCCACCGCCATTTAAAAATGCCATACTCTGAACCCAGGAAGAGCACAGCATTCCAAATTTGGTTAGAGGATGCTACAGGAGAATGACTGGGTTTCTAGAAGTCTAAAACAGGTTTTAGTTCTGCGAGTACATGATGTGAACCAAAGTTTGACTAAGGGAAGGTAGATTCCATTAGATTAAAAAAAAGAAGAAGAAAAGATGGGACACGAGAGGGGTCCGGAAGCAGCACTTGGCACTCAAGGTGGAAACAAGTAACTGAGAAGTATTCTGTGGCTGCTTAAAACCTTACCATGCAAGAATAGTAACCAAAGGGGAAGAGGTTGTTTACAGCCTCTGGTCACATAATAACATGAGTGCTAAATTAGAGATGGGGGGATATTGTACATTTTGTGTCTATGCAGACATACTAAATTCGCACTACCTGAACCTGTACACAAACCGGGATGCTGTTAAACACTGCTTTGTGCACTTTTCCAATGTTTGTGATCCAAGTTCGCGCATCAAGAAAGTGTATACACAAATGTGTCTAGTACAAAAGAGTGTGCACAAAAATGAGAATATTACAGGGAAGTGTGCACAAGAACTCTTTATTTTTTGGGAAATTGTCTGCAAAACGCATATCATTTGAAAAATGTGTACAAAATGCATAACAGCGTGCATTAATTCATATTAATTTTCATGTGGACCTTAAAAAATGCAAACTGATGTGTAAATACGAACTTGACTTTAGAAAAATGAGTGAAATTGAACCGGAGAGAGTTGTCCCTCCCTATTTACGATGTCCTCCCATCTCTGGATTTCAAGGTGGAGGACGGGGACAAATAACAGTGGGATGACTGCCTCCTCATGTGTATCGGGAAACCAATTCCAGGTCTTCTTTCAGAATAGGAGCAACAACAACATCTGCCAGAGTGCCTTTGTAACTGATGGACCCTCCTTGCTTGCTCTGGAAAGTGAATAATGGGGCGATAATGAGGCTGACTTTTTACTTTTGCTTGTGACAGATTAACATAGAGGAATTCAGAGAAGGGTGAAAATAATGAAGAAGTTGAACACTTCTTTCTTCTTCTTTGATGGGGTTCTTCTTTCACGCTAGCCGTTTAAATGGTAATATGGCATTGCAAGATCATTTGCATTTCTACTTAAAAGTTAAACATTGGATTTCAGCAGGCTGAAGCTCTTTTGTAAGAGCCCAAGTCTTTTACAAGTTGAACCTATGCAGTGAGATCATGTGAGTTCAATGGAGTTCAATGGAGCTTACTCCCAGGTAGGATTGCAGTCATGCCCTGTCAACTTACCGGTAACTGTAAGATTTTATTAGTGGCTTCTTTGTTTTGGATGCCTGAGTTTTATGAAGGCGTTTTAACAAAATAACAATAGAAAAACAGGTGTGTGTGTGTGTGTGTGTGTGTACATGTATCTCCTGGGGCGATGCCTATGGATTCTACTTGAGCCCGTGACTATGGGGCTGTCATGATGAGCCCCTGCACTTCAAAATTTGCCACTACACCATTTCTTACAGCCATCATGTGGTAAGCTATTAAGCAGCTCCTATGTGGTTTCAACTGACCTGTTACTTCCCTTAGACTGAAATCCTAAGCACACATTATGAGGGCCTATTGAAATAAAATGTACTTACTTTTGAATAAATGCACTTGGAATTGTGACTTGGAATAGTGCTCTTCCATCCAGAATAAGGGTGGGCAACCTGTGGCCATCCAGATGTTTTAGCCAACAACTCTCGTCTAAAGACGAGTTCCTCAACATTAGTTATGCTTGCTAGGGCTGATGGGAGCTGTAGGCCAAAACATCTGTAAGGCCACTAGTTACCCACTTCTGATTTAGAAGGTTGGTAGACAGAGTTGTAGCTTCTTACTCTTAACTACTGTTATTATGGCTGAGCTGAAACTGGTGGTGTTGGTGGTGAGGACTTTGCAAACATTTTCTCACCCCCCCCCCACAAAACACTGCTCCCCTTTTGATGATCTTTGGAGAATTTGAGGCAACTTTACCATGGAGGGTGATGGAGAAATGTAGCGTGCCAAAGACACATCCAGGTCACCTTGCACCCACGAGAGTGGGGAGCAGTGCATTGATAAATAATGTTGGCAGTTCAGAGTGAGGATAATGTCTTCACTCTGAAATAGCTTTATTTGTTTTCAGTGATGTCATCACACAGCCAACTCTGACTGGTTGCAGAACGATGTCTCAGTTACTAAGAAGTAGGGGCTAGTCTGAAATAAAAAATGGTGCTGCAGCTAATTGGGGCTATGAACAATGTACATTGGGGGAGGCTTTTGGGAAGCATTTTGTACTCCCTAAAAACACAGACACACATGTACATTGAAATTATTATTGTTGTTGTTATAATGATAATAATAATAATAATAATAATTATTATTATTATTATTATTATTAGGCTCGAGAACATTTGTTTAATTCCCAGCTGTTTGGCCTGGCTCTTACTTAGTCTCAGTTTCTGCTTTATCCAACATTATCATAAGAGAACCAAAATGTTCATCTAACTGCTTCCCAGTTTGGCACCACATCTTTGACAAACAGCAGTAGAGAATTCCTGGTACGGAATTCAGGGAAGGATGGGGAGAAAGAAAAACATGCTTAGGGAGGGGAATATGCATGGTCACATAAACATTTTACCCCATAGATTTCTAACATTTCTAAACAATTAAATCTAAAGCTCACATCCCATTTAAATCTAATGCTGATTTTACAAGTCTGTGCCTTGAATTCAATTTTGTCCAGTGGTTTTGCAGTGTGTACTGGGTCAAAAGGATTTCATTTACATTTGTCATTTATAAGGTGACAAAGTGTGTTCTAAAGAATAAAGTTCTATCCTATAGGGGAATGATGAGAATGTAAGATAAATCTGTGAAGCAATCTATGTATGAAAAATTCAGGACCAAAAAATACACAGTATGAGATGTGTAACATTATATGCACGCCTCTTTGCACAGGTTACTTTTATGTATTATTATTATTATTATTATTATTATTATTGGTAGTAATAGTAGTAGAAGGGTTGCTACTATACATCTTATAAGGGTTGGGGACAATGGCTGAGATAAATGCTAACTCAAGGTCATCCAGTCAGTCTCTCACTGGCCAACTAGGCCCAACATGCCCACTAGACCATCTCTATCAGTACCCTTTAAAATGGCATGTTCAGAGTTCTATGGTTGATCATCTAAACCTGTATCATATACAACTTCAGAAATGTTCTTCCTTCATTGTCATTACGCTGGATGGTGAACAATCAACTGAGTCCAATCAGAAACAGATCACTGCATGTTTGGTTTTTTCTTTTTCTTTTCAAAGAAAATGTTTGGTCTATTCCTGTCAGAGTGAAATTAGGGTGGGAGGGACAATACCCTCCCCCCAATTAAGCAAGTAGATTCAGATATCGGCCTGGTGATCTCACTTCTGTATGCAATCTGTACATGCCAAAAGGTGTTCAGCATAAAGGGGCTTCTGTATCACATTGCTGAACAGCCACTTGTTGGTTTTGTTGGGAGTGGAGGTATGTATGACTGAACCCAGTCACTACTTGACTTCTCCTCTCCAAGAAGTAATATGCACTGTCAAAGTCACTATGACTAACCATCTCTCCAGTGTGGAAGATACTTACAGGCAACAGAATGGACCCTAGCTTGTGTCAGAGTAACTGGGGTTCTAGCATGATAACTTTTAAAGAAAAAGTCAGGAAAAATATTTCATGAGCTGGTGCTATATCACCAAACTACTTTGTAAGCTTGGGAGAGTTCATAAAACACAATTTAGCAATTCTGCAGAAGGGAAACTCACAAAATTCAGGTGCATCTCTTGTGAAACGGGCTCTCTATATGTTTATTTTTATGCGTACTAATCTTTACAATATAGTTGTCTACTGAAGTCATATTTGAAGGGAAGCATATATAATATAGCTTAAGTGGATCACTGAACTTAGACTTGTGAGGGTAAAATTGACAGCTTTTGAGGATATATCATTATATAGGTAAAAGTTAATGGCACTCTACAGAAGTGTTTGTAAGCTTGCTTTCCATGTACATATCTGGGGATATACCAGAAATATATACAACTGCATGGTGATTATGTAATGGACATCATTTATGAAAGGACAATGCCTTGGCATGGATGATGACAAACGATGAGGTACATGGGCTCCCTTTTCTTACAGCAATGGAGACAACAGGAAAAAAACTGCTCTTGACAAAGGACTAGGGGAGGGGTTGGGGACAACACTTCAGGACATTTTGACATGGCTTTTGAGTTTCCACTTCTTTCTTCTCTGTTGCTGTAATAAAAAGTGCTTCAGTTTTGCCCCACCCTGAAAGTGAGACTTAAATATTTGCATCCAGCAAAGAAAGGATAAATACATTTTTTAGATACTGCAGATTTTTACCTCCATCAGAAGAAAAAAAGCAACCCCACATCCTGATAAAATATAGAATATCACTCCTGTCACAATAATGCCATTTAAATATGCAGAACCAGTTTTCAGTTGTACTAAGTAGGTAGCATATGGGCTTATACTCGAATGTTTACCTGGCTTCATATAAGCCAAGTATCTTGAGTTTGGTTCACATTCATTGTCAGGCTCAAGGTTAAAGACTCACAACCTCTTTTTATTTCACTCTCTCCTGCTGAACCCTTTTGTCCAGTGATCTCTAGCCCTCTGGGAAAACAAACACATTTAATATTCAGAAAGTAGAGAGTAGGGCACTGCAAAAGCAAAGAATTCAATTCTACTGAAAGGACAGTAAGGAGATTAGTTTATAATGTAAACATGAAGTCAGTTTTGCCAAGAGATGCCAACTCAGCTTTAACTGGTGCTATTATTGGTTAGAGGTGCGGTTATGCAAAGGCGACACTGATGCAGAATTAACGGTAGTCAGATTTCCCCTCCTCTAAAATATGTTCAGAATACTGAGAATACTGAGGGCTGTTTCACCCTTGCTGGAACCCCAGCAGGAGTACTTTGGGGAGACATTCATGCATACACGCTGCTTGTGTGAACCGCCATCACCATGTAGATACTTTCTGTGCTCGTGGTGACAGTTTTCAAGCCTATCCACCATCCACACGAATTACAGCAACAGCATAAACGGCCCCCACCGTATGCAAGTAACAGGTCAGATAAATGGTATTTCCACAGAAAAATAATCTTCAATATTTTCAAAATTCCAAACATATTTTCAAAAGAAGGAAAAATAAAGCAATGCAGAATACGGACATAGTGTTTGCTAGTGACTTCAAGGAAGACAAGGAATTATTCATTGCACTTGGTTCTAAGACATGGGGACAGTTCACGTACTCACTAACCCAGTGGACCTTTGCATGCAGTAGAGATTCTGGAATTCTGTGTGCACTCACACTGAATGTATTATATCAGAGTTGTGACCTAGATTGTGCACATGTACATATCAGTAGCATCTATACCCAATTCCTTTAAAAACTTTCCTCAAAAAAAGGGGTGGGAGAGGAAAAGAATTGTGGGAATCAGGTAGGTGCATGTATGAATTTCTGAATGTACATCCTTGATTATGCATGATGACAGAAACAAAGTGGTCCGCCGCGTGTAGAGGATCACTGGGTGGGTGACAGTAAACATCCCATAATGTATAATGAAAGTTGTATGCCTTATCAAGAGAAGTAAACTAAAACACCATGTAATGTCCCTTCCTTTCTCCATGTTTGAGGATTGTTTCTTTTAAAAAACAGATTTGTATGTTAGCTAGGCAGCCTTCAATGTTAGCAGTATATTCAAACCCTATCAAAAGCAAAAACAAAAATTACTTAACCGTTCAGGCTCCTAATATCACACATCTGTATGTCTTTGCACAACCAACAACTTAACCAAAATACTTTACAGGTTTTAAAACTAAAACTAAAGTTTTAAAACTAACGCAGAAGTATTTCAGTTTTTAATAAATTAGAACACAAAGGAGACTAAATGACAGGTTGAAGGAAGGTATGCATACAATTTTTACAGATACTCTGAGCCTGCAAGTGGAGCCGGCCTCTAATACCAGCCTCGGCATGAGTGTCAATCACAGTGGCATTAGTCCGGAGGGACAGAGCATGCAGTTCTCCGGGTTCCATTTCCTGTATCCTAGGTTTTTTTAAAACAAATTTTCTGGAACATCTGACCAGATAGTTGCGTAGAAAGGAGAAATCCTTTACTCGGCTTAATCTTTAGGTAGTTAAGGTGCAGTCAGGATAAAGTACAGTAAAAGGCCATTGCATGCATAATTATTTCCTTTTTGCCTCATACATTTTAAAATAGTTTAAATAAATTCTTGTTTTTGAAATAGAATTAGGAAATGAAATCCAACATTGCGTGAGCGGGCCTTGGCTTGTGCAATGGGCTTTTCCCCCTCCTCCCCTTCCCTCTGCACAGCACCATGCACTCTGCCCTCCCCGTCTACTCTGGAAGGTCCCCCAACCCTCCGGAGCAAATACTGAGGGTGCACGGGGGTGGGGGCTGCAGGGGGAAGGGGGAATCGCCCCTCTCCCTCTTCTACGGAGAGAAACTGTTTGATCAGTGGGAGGGCTTAACTGGATACCGGCCAGGGCAATTGCAGAATCACGCTTAGCATGGGACAACCGCAACTTGCATGTGACCGTGTGTGCAACAGTTATGTGTGCAACGGCTGCCACAGATAATGTGGAGGCAGCTTCTGGCAAGGAAAGCAAGCTTATCTCACCTCAGCTGAGTCTGTCAAATAGTCCTAACGTGCATTATAATATACTATTTATGTCAAATGTAAGTTTCTAAATATTATAGTTTATTTAAAGTCAAAATCAATTTAAAATATCGCAACAGAGCTATTTTAAAATATCTCTTTAAATTATTATTTATTCCTAAAGTGTTGTCCTATTGATCCTCTAGAAGTAAGCCCCCATTCCTGGCACGGAGGCAGACAAATAAAAAGAAGCAGGCTTCAGAAAATCAAGCCTGTAGAAAATAGGATAAGGCACACAGCTCCCCGTATTTAAACTGAATGGGTAAAATGGGAAGAGGGAAGAGAATCCGATCTCTTTCTCGCTTTGCTGTCTACTCCTTAGGGGAGTCTGTTTCCTGCATATTGATCAAATTAACTGTATTAGTGTAGAAAGCAAGGTTGCAGGGGTTTTGGGGGAAATTAACTCATGAACATTACTGGGTGACTTTGGGCCAGTCACTGACTCTCAGCCTAACCTACCTCACAGGGTTGTTGTGAGGGTAAAATGGAGAGGAGGAGGAGAATTATGTAAGCCGCCTTGGGTTCCTTTCAGGAAAAAAGGCAGGGTATAAATATAATAAATAAAAAAATAATAATAAAAAAAAATTAAAAAATAGGCTAAAATAGGGAGAACCATTGTGATTCCCCAGACATTCAGTAGCAAACTCTTAGCAGGTTACAATAACTACAATAATTATTCAAGTCCAAGACCTGTCACACTGAAAGATCCTGGAGAATTTGAGAAAGAAGGCATTACTTCCACGCGCCCCTCCCCAATGTGACTGAAGGCTGGGAAGAGGGGCTAAGCTGAATGTTCTGCCTGTTGCTTCCTCCCATTTGAAGGCAGAAGGGGGACAGTAAAGGCAACACAAGCAAATGACTCCCTTGCGTGTTTACTTTAGTCTCTCCCTGTGCCCCCATAAAATATAGCTTAACAGATCAAGATAAGCAACATCAACTTAACAACTCTTTACTCTTCACTGAAGGAATACATTTAGGGATGGTGCACATGTAGGAAAATTCTTTCCATCTCTATTGGTATTTTACTATTTGTAAATCTTTAAGTTATGGAACTTCTGCTGTGGTTTTTTTGTGGTTTTTAAATATATATACGGTATATATAAATACACTAGGACATTGACTAGTGAACTGCATTAACACAGTAGAACTAAATAAACCAGGCCAGTAATAGATCTGGGGACCATTCTGTATCTGAGACATGCATGAGAACAATCTTGCCTTACATGTTTTCTATAGTTTTCCTACTATATATAATCCAACTCAATATTCTATAAAGCAAAGCATCCCTTGGAAAGATGAGGCAATAGGAAAAGCAATTTGCGGAGGCAAAGAAGAAATATGAATTGTTCAGAAAAGATTTGTCAAACAGAAACCTTTTCACTATAGGAGAAATTGGGTTTTATTCCATAGGGGGGTAGCTATGTACAGACACACCCTACTGGTGAAAATGAGGACCTGTAAGGAAGAGTGCAGCAAAATGCCACTATGGCGTGCAAGTATTTCAACTACATGATGAAATTATTCCGGAAAAGTAAGAGGTGGGGGAAAGGGACACAGTGGCTCAGTCTTGAACGACTGCTAGATAAGTTGGCATCTCTGTAATCAGATGCATTAAGAATACACACTCACGCCCAGCCGCCGCAGCAGGTGTGCTGGTAGGAGAGGAAAGAGCATTGGATAACGAAACGTGGCTAGGGCTAGAAATATTGGTTACATCCTGGTTCTGGCTTGTGACGGAGGATTGTCTCCTGAGAGCCCCCTGAAAGGAAGTGCCACTCTTGAAAGTATTGACTACTTCGATCTGCAATGGAGGAAAGAATGAGACAAGTTGCTTGAGGAATAGGACATAGTTTTGCAACTGACAGGAATAATATTTTTTTCTAGTAATATTCCAGTGCTCGTATGAATATCAGTTCAATTTCCAAGGTCAAAATAATATAAGTGCCTTTTAAAATTTAGATCAATAAATAGGCAGATCCTGTACAAAGCAAAGTTATGCAGCACTAGCATTCTTGTGCCAATTTACAGTAGCCGATTTACTGTAGTTAGAAGAATAACAGTGCTGTGTTCACTTTGTGCCATTCTTGGGCTTTGATGGCTCTGCCTTATTATACTAAAAATTCCAGACATCTTTCAGCATGTAGATTTTCTTCACAAAGAAGGGGGAAATCAGCCACTCCCAACCTCATGTAATAATTGGTTAACCTGAAAATAGCTTCACAGTGCAATCCTATGCATGTATACTCAGAAGTAAGCACTACTGAGTTCAATGGAGCTTACTCCCAGGTTAATACACAGGATTGCATCCTGAAATAATAGGAACTGTGTTGATTAATAAATGCCATATAAAATCAGAAGAAGTGATCATAATCACTTATCTGACTGTTAATGTATTCATATTTAAAGGTGAACATTTGTAATCTTAATTCCATACATGCTTTAACCACAGGGGTGGGGTGGGGGGTGAAATATTTTTTTATCTTTCCTCAGGAATGATCCTGGTTATGAAAGCTGCATTGGGAAACTGTTTCCCATGTATAAATAATCTACAAATTCCTCCTGTCAGGTACACCAGTACATTTTGGTGTCTATGGCAGAAAATCCAAATAGCATCTACCCAGTTAAAAAAATATAATTTTAAATAGATGACTCATTTGCCACTCAGTATCTACCAAAAGAGGCAGTTGCCTCACAGGACCTCAAAATAAGATTGGCTACACATCAGGAAATCTCCAGTTCAAATCTTGGCTCCACCATGAACTCACTAGGCAAGCCATTCTCTCAGCCTCAGTTGCCCCATCTGCAATATGGTGTAAAACAATACTGACTTACCGTACAGGATTGTTGTAAAAAATTGCAACTAGAAAATGCCATGTGAAACACTTTGAACGTTTGAAAGCATTAGACAAATGTGAAATCTTATTAATATATTTTTATAACTCGTGTTACTAGGGAAACAAAAGCCAATGTTAGAGATACCCACAAAGCATGCCAGGCTCAAGCTTGGATAAGAGCTTCTGCAGTTTGTAATGTTCACATCGCAGGAGAGGCAAGTACTGCAAAGCCTCAACATCTTCTCCAGTGTGAATTAAATTCATTAGGAGGGAAACGGTGGTGGAAGGAAAGGCCACTGACTGCAGAGGACCACTGGGTCAAGAAGTGGGTTTCCTGCCCCACACAAACAATTCTCCCTCCCTCCTGCAACCTCTTAAATATCCCTTTATTTAATATTTTTTGAACAATTTGGGTCCATTATACAAAAAGAAAAAAAGAAAGGCTGCACTGTAGAAAACACTGATAGGTGGGAAAAGCCAACCCCCTGAAGAGGACTTTCTGCCCTAAAGCTCGTGTGTGGGTCGACTCCTCAAGCAGGCTACTTGGTGGCCTATCCCCAAGCAGGTTTTCCCTATAGATCCTGTTTAACCTCACACTGCTTCCCACAGCCAGGAGAGAGCTCTCCCGGCTGTGTGAAGCTGTCATTTGACAGCAGGGGATCTAGGAGGACTGCAACAATTCCGAGACTCTCATACGGGGACAGAAGTGGTTCAAATTCAGATTAGCCTGGAAATGAGCAGATTCATTTCCCATGTTGTAGGGAAATGACTTACCCTATCTTATTTCCAAACCAATCCGATACGACCCATTGCTGAGCCATTATATATCTAGCTAATATATTTCTTAGTATAATTATTTTTTTTTTAAAGCAAAGATACAATAATAAAGAAATACATGCATTTGTCATTAAGGGTCATGCTCTTAAAGTGGAAATTATGATGTGGCTACTATAAACTAATTTACCAGAAACATTTGTAAAATAAATGAAAGCTAAATAGTACTTTTAGAAATAAGTGGTTGATCCTAACACCTCAGAAAGAATGTGCATATATACTATCAGAGAAATATTTTTTATTCTTTTTTCATAATTCATTTCTGAGATCACAAAATACATAAATGTACCATAAACATACTCATTAATATAAGTATGAATGTCAGCTGTGACATGGCTTTCTTCCCTCACCATTACTAAGGTGAAGATGCAGCTTCCTAAAACAATTCATGAATTCAGCAGCAATTCAAGTACAATGTTCCTCCTGATGGATACTGTTTGTACGTGTAAAATGGATGGATCCACCCATGGGAAAGCATTTCTGAATTACAGCCTTTGACATCTAATATTAATTTAATAGGATAAGTAACAAACGTACCAAGGATTAAAAGTGAATACAAAGCCACATTATTTGACTATTCTAGTATTTTTGGTGATTTTTTTACAATTTATATACAAAATATATTTGTATATTTTTGTATTATACACTTTCTGTAAACTTGAGTATTTAACTAACCTGACAAAATATGTTATGGGGGGGGGGGGAGAGGATGACAATGCATTTGATCTGTGTGAGCAATTCTCTCTGTCAACTTTGTTTTTATGAAATTAGCCAATTCACACCTCCTGGACCCAAGCACAATTTGTTCTTGTAAATCCATACATTTCCAAGTTTGTGATGCATTCCATAAAACAAAACGTTTTTAACAATATGTGCACAGTTCTAAAATGTGCAGAAACACACTTTAGTCAAAGGGTGCATGCATCCAAACATGTGTATGCTTAAAAACGTGTACATCAATGCATACATTATGAAAAATGCATATAAATTTACAGACATGTTTTAAAAAAATGCAAACTCATGAAGAAATTGGATAGACTGAGCTTGACCTCAGAAAATCCTCAGTATCAGCAAGACTGAGACTGACAGATCTGTCCATTCCTATTGATTAAAGCAATCTATTCCTGTTCCAAAGGCAGGTTGGATAAAAACTGGGTTGTTTTTGAATTAAAACTGGGATTTAAAAATGGGATTTTCTCTCCATTTCAACTGTATCTGAGTGTCTCTTTAAAAATGGCTTCATTTAAAATAAAATTCACTTTTAGGATACGCACGTTAAAGCATGCTAGGGGTGGTGTCCACTAATGCACGAGGGCTTTTCTGCTCCCTACTTTCTACAGCACCCACCCAGAAGAGAACCTTCATAATGGGATGGGATGTGGCATTGGGGCCTACAACACAGGGAGGGGGAATCAGCAGAAATTATACCCCCTTTGCACAATTCATTATGTCTTAAAACTGAAGCCATTACCCTCTATCAAGCACAACACATTATAAGAGATGTTCATTTAAGGGCTGCTTCAGCTGTATAAAAAATGGGTAAACTATCTGGCTTTTCTGGTCAAACAATATTTAAAAATAGCACAAGGGATTAGTTAGGGATGTACAAACATCCCAATCCTTACCCTGAAAGGGCTCAAGGCTCATTCCAAGCAAATGTACAAAGCCCTCAAAGGTGCCCATTCTGCAGTCTCCTGCACTTTACCAGCTCTCGGAAGATCATCTTTTACCTTCAAGGACTGGGACTACAAGTCCCAGCCTCCCTGTTGGGAATGGCATAGCGAGCATTATTAGGGGCCTTCTCTTCACAGGAAATGTTGAGTGAAGCATCATTTTCCCATAACTGACACTGGGATTTGGAGTCTCAAGTCCACAGACAAACCCAAACTCCAGTGAAGTTTGGACCTGGCTTGTAATTAGTTTGTTGGCGCTGGGTCCTTGATACTGCACTCAGACCCTTCTAACTTATATGACAGCACCTAAAAAGTGGTGACGGCAGCACCCTCTTTCACTTATACCTAGAAGGCTCTGCCTCAGGCATCAAGAATCCAGCGAAGTATCCAACGGGCCATTGTGCGAACAGCCCCTCCCACCAATTCCACTGTGTGAGCAGGACCCACTGCTTGCACAATGGAGATTTAATGTTTCCCATAGGAAGCCCCAAAACAAGTGAAAACATTTGTATCTGGGTTGGGTCAGGTCAGCGGAGCTCCCTTAAGTGAGCTCCACTGACCTGCCCTGTTCCAGAAACGAGCATTTCTGGTTGCTCCTGGAAGCGCAAAATCTCCGTTGCAGAAACGGCGGGTCTTGCTTGTGGAACAGAACTGGCAGGGGCGCAACGGGATTGGCAAGGGCGCAGGGCCCTATTGGATACTGCCCCCCGGAAATGTCATTATCTAGGGTGCCTGAATCCCTAATATGGATGCCATTTTGGAATCTACATGCTTTTTGTGCTTGGGGTGCTGCATCCATACTAAAGACTCAGGTCTTTGGAATACTGTATTTTGCAGAGTCCCTGGTGCCTTACACACTACTATTACATCATGCAAAGCACCAGGGAGGGAGGTTGAGATGGACGCCTTGAAGGGGGGCTTCCCGAGACACCTCCCTGTCACCACAGCCAGATAAGTGGTTATACGAGAGAGTGGTGGGGAAGAGGGCAGTGGTTCATAGGAGTTGCCAGCATGGCAGGGGCTGCATCAGGGGTGGCGGAGGTTGCATGCGACCATCGTGGTGCCCACCCCTATCACAGGATGTTCGTACTGTGGCTTGTCCAGCAACATTCAGGACTGCTGCCAGGCAGAAAGAATTTGGACAAGGCAATGATCCAAAGAACTGGGGAAAGCATTAATTTAAATAGCATGAAGGATCCTTGCACTGTATTTGTGGGCCCTGTTTCTTCAATACCTAACAGACGACAATGTCTCAAAAATACAGTATAAGGCAACTTTGCACCAAGGTACATACTTGAGCGAAAAGCAATCACTACAAACCAGTTTTTGCTCAAAGAAATTACATTCTTTATATTATGCTTATTTAACTGAACAAATTAACTCTCAAGTTAGAATATAGATTCTGGCTTGACCTTTTCTAATACAAAATCATGATGCACTCTCCAATAGAGACAATTCAAGTTTTGTTTTTTTGTTTTTTTGAGAGACCCTGTTAAGACACTACTATGAATGCACCGTAGTGAAAATCCAAACAATCAACTCTACATGTTCTTCAATTATACTATAAAAGAGGCCTTTACTGAGACAAGAAGCTGAAAAGAAGACTTCAGTATGAAGAAAGGTGAAAAGATGGGGATATATTTGTATTTACTATTCTCAAGGAACAAAAATTACACAGATGTAATTGGCTGCTTCTCCGGAGGAGGGTAGCTAAATACACATCTCAATTCATTGAATCATCAGTGGGAAACTTCTGCTGGGTGCTTGGTGACAGCAATTTTGAAAGCAGAACAGGTTGAAAGTTTGCATTTTGTTTGACGCTAATAGGGACAATATAAAAAGGGTATAATTTGGAGTGTGTTTACAAAAAATTAAAATCAAAGTAGAAAGTTTTGAAAAGGTGACTGATATTAAACTATATTACAATAGCAATTCCAAATACATTGTGTGTGAACATTCTGCACGAGTGGAATTTTACTAAAAGTACTTTCAGTGTACAAGATATGTATCTAATTACTCTCTCTCTCTCTCTCTCTTTCTCGCTCCCTCTCTCTCTCTCTCAATTGCATTAAATTCTTATCATGCCATGATCCGTGTCATCTAGTTGCACTTTTCTTACTTTTGCTAAATAGGAAAGAAAATTGAGTAACCTGAAAACGTCCCCCCTGCCCAAGAAAAAAAAGAAAAGGAAAAATACATTTAGGGCACAATCCGATGGGGATGCCCATAACCCTCCAAACTCAAAGGATGATGGGTATCCTATGCAGGGCGATCTCTGCCTCCCCAATCCTCCTGCCCTGCAAGTCAGCTAGACGGCCAATTTTGGCCACCTAGCTGAGGCGCTTTGGAGCGGGAGGGAAGGAGGCTGCAGCACCCTCAGGATACATTGTGTCCTAGTGGTCCCGGTCCCCTCCCCTCCATGCACCGCTGCCTTACCCCTTCTCTGAGGGCACGACCTCGGGGAAGCAGCTGGTGTTCTTTCTGCACCGGCTGCAAGGGGGAAGGGGATCTGAGTGCAGATCCCCAGCTCCAAGGTCGTTCTTTTCCCGACCTCGGATCTGGGAATCCAAAGAATCCTATCCATCCCACCCAGCACTGTCTATGACCATAGGATTGCTCTGTTAAAAATTTAATTGCATTAAATTAATCACTTAAAGATTTATATGTGACCTAGGCTAAGTCACTGACTCATTAGTCCTGGTGTTATTTTGGTTGTCCAGTCTCTCATCTTTGTCTCTGGTCTCAAGCTGGCTTTTCATTCAGGCCTCTCTGATGTGGTCAGGCCACCTTATGAGGCGGCCTTGCTCCAGGCTTCTCAGTGCAGAGGGGACCCTATTACTAGTTTTAATCTTGAGCCCCTCTTCTCAGGGAATTATCAAAGCTTTTAGCCAATGGCTGCCAGCAGTTGTAACACAATTTTCAGCCAATCAGATAAATCCAGTGAGCCTTGAGTAGGGCTGGCCCCTCATATACCTCTTGGATAACACTGCCCTCCAATTGGTAGATTTTCTCTATTAGGACAGTGCCATATAGGAATCAGGATGAAAAGGCACAATTCTAAGAAGCAGATTCCCCACCCACCCCATCCATTTGCAGGAAGCCTGGTTCCTCTACCAGGCCCAGTTGGTATAAAAACATAGGCTTGGCCTATGACTGGCATACATAGACTGGCATTTGTACCCCAGTGTCCCCTCTCACCCACCAAGGAATTATTTTTCACATTTTTTGTCCATTTCCTCCAAGGAGCTTCATCCCACTATTATTCTCACAAAATCCCTGTTGTTATGCTGGGAGACAGTGACTGGCCTAAGGGCACCCAGTGATCTAGCTACATGCCTGTGTAAGGATCTGAAGTGTTTAATATTCATTATTTCTTGATTTAAATTTTATTTTAAAAAAAAGAAGCATGAATGCTCTTAAAGTATAAATATGTACACCCCACCAGGATTGGCTTGAAGTCTCCAGGAATCAACATTAATCTCCTGGAGAATATTTTAAAGCAATTCTGGAGATTTTAATAGTAGAGCATAAACTCTTTTTTAGCTTTTATTGTTCACCACTCCTGAATCTGTTTAGATGTGAAGCGGTATATAAATGTTGTAAATAAATAAATAATACATAAATAAAATATTAGGGTGGATGGGGGTTTGGTGGGGCAGAAGGAAATCTCCAGGAATAACTTCAGTCAGATTTGAGAACCCTATAATCTGCAGTGGGGTTCTGTTCTGTATTGTTTTTGCATTGTTTCCTCATACAGCCCCTAATATGGAGGCTATTTATTGTACTGCACTCAGACTGAAAGGATGTGAGCATGAGCAGAGTGTACAGTTGAAATGTGTGTATGTTCTTATATTTGTTTTATAGGAGAGATTTAATCTTTGGGAAATGTGGAAATTGGTATGCAGTATAGAGATATTTCTGAGTCCTCAAATACTTCACTGGTATAATTTCATTAATCTAATAAAAGTAGTGTAACACAGGTTACTTGGGTGATGGTGTTAAGCAATATCCAGTCAGCTACATATTAAGTTCCTGCAGACACTGTAGCTTTGAATCTTTAATGTAAGGAGCATCCCTTATTAATCTTTTTGGGGATTTGACAATCCCAAAGGTATGTTATAGCCTGGCTTCAGGGTGCCTAACTTTATTAACAAAAATGTAAATAAATAAAGGATAAGTGTCAGATCTAGTGTGATAATGAAGCAAGAAGTGACTTTATCAGGTGGCATTTGCTAGAGGACTGGCAGATTAAGGCTTTTGAAAAATACAAAGCAGTGGAAAGTGCCAGTGAGGGACTTTGGTTTGGCACACAGTGTGGTTATCAGAAAGTGTACAAACACACAAGAAATCTGCGTGTTGTGTACACCACTACAACTGTGATGTACGCTATGCACAAGCAAAAGAAAGGTATTGACCCCGCCAACTTCAAATCTCACCAGCCACCACTGACTTACAGTAGAGCCATTGAAATGAATGGGACTTAAGTTAAACGAACATTTAATACAACCCATTTTTAATGAATGAATAAATAAATAAATATTTCGAACTCCTGCTTTGAGTCACAAAACCACTAATTCTTCCTAGTATTTTACCTATGTTGATACAGAAGATGCAATTCCCCCCGGCCCTGCCACCTTTCACACAAGACCCAGAAATATGAAATGTCAGTTTCTCAAGCATCCTCTGTCATTACTTCTTTAGAATAACCAAAATGGAACATTGTTGAGGATATCAGAGGTACTGCCCAAAACAAGTGTCAGTAGTTTTCAGGAACAATCAACAACCCTCCCTCTACAAAAAGGGTGAATATTCATAGTACTGAATTAAGTGAAATACAAGTTTGTTACTAGAAGAAAAATTAAACGTTGAGCATTCTTAGAACTTCTAAGATTTGTATGTGTGTTTTCTGGTTCATGGAGGAAAGGCAGAAAACAAGTATACTTATTTAATGAACAAAGCAAACAGGTAGCTATTGTGATTATACTCAAATTATTATTATTTAGTTCTGTCTGGAGAAGAATCAGGTACAAAAGTCTCATTCAGATGTCACATGAAACCATGGCTTCCCATTATATGAAGTATAAGCCAGCACAAGCCTCAGGTCTGTGTGCTCCCCACTCCTCTTTGTGTGTGTTCCAGAGGAGAAGATTGAAAGCTTCTGCTTTTTAAATGAATAACAGTTCCCTGTGACATCCAAATTTGGAAAACTATGGTTAGTGAGAATAAACCAGAATCAAATCCTGGTTTGAGATCCTGGCTTGCTCTCATTAGCCATAGTTTAAACCGGGGGTGGGCTGAACTTCTTTCAGCCTGAAGACTGAATTCCACCTTGGGGGCTGCCTTCCAGTGGTTGAGGGGGTCAAAGGCAAAAGTGGTAAGACTAAAAATATCACCATATTTTAGCATAAAGCTCTTACTGCCAGTAACTAAGCCTTAGGAGAAGCATTTCAACTTTCTAGAATGGGGGGGGGGGGGGGAACTGCAGAAAATTCAGGAAACCACCAAATAATTGGTGATCAGGGGAAATGGGATGGGGATAGGGGAAGGGGGCATGGTCATCAGGTGAACCCCAGAGGTCAGAGGTCAGGGGGAAGCAGCACACAAGCCAGAGGGCCATGCAGGCATGGTTGTGCAGCAGGAAACCATGACTTTCCATTACATCTGAACTGGTCCATCTGAACTAACCTCTCTGCTATCTATACTGTTATTTAAACCAGAATATCACAGAAGTCTTTATTAGAGTGAACAAATGAAAGCCAGGTGCAAAATCTTCCAGGAACTTTGTTTTGCATTAACCTGCTACCCCTGTGTCTATCCTGTCTAATCCTATTCAAATGGTGTGTGTGAGAGAGAGAGAGAGAGAGAAAGAGAGAAGAGAGAGAGAGAGAGAGAGAGAGAGAGAGAGAACTTTGGGCTTCCTGGGAACATGGCAAGATAGTCTTCTTCTTTCTTTTGGTCAACCCAGTTCCTATATAAGAAGGCAGATGGAGAGAGAAGCCTGTGCTGCGACTTACAGGATAATTTTCTCCTCTCTCTCGACTTATTTTGTAGAGACACAGAGAAGGAGGCAAGAAGAAAACAGATCATATTCTGCTGGAGATTCCAAAGGTTGGGGATTTACTTCCTTCTGCTCCATCTTCTTCCATAATGGGAACATAGGTGGAGTAATAGGTGCCCAGTTCATTGAAGTTTCTCCAAAGATGTGTGTATCCAGTACCGTATATTACTAGATATACTTGATATTAGTAGATTACTAAGAATACAAAGAGTCTGAAGAGGTGCTCTACCTTCTTTTCCATATTTCCGGAATTGTATAAGGCATTGGAGAATTTCTGTACAGTAATACCTTGGATTGCAAGCATAATTCGTTCCGGAACAGTGCTTGTAATCCAAAACACTCTTATATCAAAGCTAATCTCTGGCGGGCGTGAACGGGGCCGATTTCGGCCCACTACGCCCGCTCGAGGCAAGCGATTACATCCCTACCTTGTCTTGCAAGACCTTGCTTGTTTATCAAGTCAATTTTTTTTTTAAAAAAATTGCTTGTCTTGCAAAACGCTCTCAGACCAAGTTACTTGCAATCCAAGGAATCCTCCATTCACAAGGATGCTAGACTTCCTAATCTTCTCTCATAAGTCCTTCATTAGATGACTTCCTGCAAAATGCAGCAGAAGTGTATGAATTCATTAGGGTGTGCTACTTTTCACAACTGGTGCATCCAATTGCACCATACTGAGAGTAACTGGTCCAGCAGCAGTTCTTATGCTAATCTGATCTTCCCAAACACTAAGGGCACTCTCCAGTGGATATACTGAAACTGATCCCAAAAGCCTTTCTGAATTGATTGATAACTAATGACAAATGAACACAAAACAGATAAGACACAGAAGGGAAAGGAGTGGGTAAATCACAGAAGCCTACTAGTAGGGAACATACCAATAATTCCTACCACAATACATCTATGCCTAAGTAGAAAGGAAACTGAAGAGCGTCGGTTAGCAAGAAAACATAATTATTGTTTATTTTGGTTTAAATAGTGAACAAGAAGAAGAATTTTCCATGGATCATGAAGATAAAGGTATATAGAAGAACTAAAGGATATCTCTCAAAACTACAAGAGGAACGGAGAGCAGAATTTGCTCTTTGTTGTTTACACTCACCACAACCAGAAAGACATCCTGACAGAAATGTCAACAGACAACACTCCTCCTACAGCCACCAGGAAGAAAATAATTCACATTTAGAGGATAGCTCAGGGCTGATATAGCCCGCACCTGGACACACAATAAAGAATCTTCTCTCTTGGAGAGTGCTCCTGAATCACTTTCTAATCCAAGTTAGCAGATATGCATTTAGTACTTACCCTGCAAATCATGTACCGTAATTTATGAAGCTATATAGCCTACTCCCCATCCATCCAGCCCTACCACTTCTTCCTTCTCCACCTTTTGTTTTCTGATTTCCATACAGAGAAACAAACTTTAAAATAATCAAAAGGGCTCATGCAGAATTTTCTCTTGCACCAAACAATTACCATTCTTTCTAAAAAAAAAAAGTGTATCTTCTTTTGCTTTAGAAAATTAGCCTGCATATACTTTAATGGAACCACTTTGTTTCTTAAAACTGGTTGTAAAAATATAAAGCTTCTGAGATGGATTCATTTAACCTAAAAGGCCTTGACCTTACAAAGCAGTATTTTCATTATTTTCCTCCTCTTCACTGCATTATGAAGAGTACATCTTTTCAAAGCTTTGACTAAAATAGTCCTACCAGAAGTTGACTATTTTTAGTGCTAACTTCACATTTTACTGCAATGACAAACATCCGTATTCAGAGAGGGGGAAAAGTGATGATTTAAACATACATTTACATGTGACAATCTTGTTTAGAAAACAGATTTTGGTGTGTAGTATTATAATAAGTCTACTACCATGTTTTTCTTTTACCCACTCACATATATTCCATGCTTTTCTTTTACCCACTCAGATATATAAAATGCATAGCTTTTTTCTCATATTTTTAGTAAAACAATTACATATTTATAACAAACTGAAAAAATAGAATCCTGGTGATAAACATACGTAAACTCAGCAACACAAATACATATGGAAAACATTTTCTTAGACTCTAACTTTCAAAGGTTTTGCTGACAAGATAAAGAAAGCAGTTAAACTATCTAAAGTTGATGGCAGACATATTTGCTTCAAGTATCAATTTTTGATAGTGCACAAAAGTAGGTTATTGTTTTTTTAAAAAAAGGATGCATTATTTGAAAAGAAAATACATTTTCATGCAAAATAGACTTTAGCAACACTCTGCTGGGAAACAGCAATACAAGATTATTCTATTTTTATGAATGCTTATAATATACATAGTAGAAAAATGTAGGATATCTCACTGTAGCTTCCAGGTAAACAAAGTCATAGAGCTAAGTATATTGCATATATTAACAGTTTTTATATATTTGTTTCAGATATTATCATTTCACCAATTTACTTTTATATGACTTGTAATTAAAGAAACATATTTTCTTTGCTTTACACTTTCTAATATTTCATGCACAGAAGCTTTGATTCATCTGTGGAGATCCGCAAAAGCAGGGACTTCCCTAGTCAACCCAGCACTGCAGAATCCTCTGCAAGTTCAATGGTTTGAATAAGCAGAGTTTTCCCTGGCAAGGAAATAAATGGAACAGTCCCAGCTTGTATCAGAGCCTCCCAGAGCTTTGCATCATGGCCTAAGGCTATACTTTATATTATTATTTTGTATAAATGTAAAGACAGTTTCTGGAGACAGTCTGCTAGCAGATGTATCCCTGTCCTTTTAGCACAACATACCTGAGTTTGGATTCTATTAAGCCCTCTGAACCAGAGGATTTGTCCACGCCGAAGTTCTCTCTCTGCATGGTCAATCTCTTCTACATCTTCGTTCATCTCCTCTTCAGGCACTTCTTCTTTTAATGTCAGCCCTCCTGCTTCCTTTAAAAATTTTAACCGACTTGTTGGGATGGTTGCAATGAGCTGAAAATACATTTTAGAATTATGACATTGAACAGAATATTCACTGGTCAGAATATGAAAATTGTATCTATATTATACAAAGCAAACCACAGATTTAATGAAGACTGCTAAGGACAAAACAGATATATAGCGTCATCTGTCCGGGAATTCACATCAGCCTAAATCTCTTTGCAGGCCAAAGCATTCTGTGTGTATAGACTGCTGAAACAATCCACCAGATATTAGAAATTAGAGCCATATGGGCATGTATTGAAAGCCAGATATCAAGCGAAGGCCAGAAATTCTTTAAGGATGCAATTTAGGGATGTAACCGTTTGCCTCGGGCAGTGTCGTATGGGCTATTTGCATAACTGCTGCTATTGGCTCCTGCAGCAAGTTGGCTCCTGCAGCAATTATGAGGTGAGGCCTATTTGCAGAACTGCAGATATGAGAGAAGGGTGATTTTGCCCCCTTTTTTCACCCCCTTCAGGATGGAATTTCCCAAAATCCTTCCTTAGTGGGGGTCTACGTCATAAAAGCAATGTCCCTTCAAAATTTCTCGTTCCTAGATTAAACGGTTTGAGCTGGGCGTTGATGAGTCAGTCAGTCAGTCAGTCAGTCAGGACACCTTCTTTTATATACAGTAATACCTTGGATTGCAAGTAACTTGGTTTGCAAGACAAGCAAATTTTTAAATATTTATTTAATTTTTTTTGACTTGATATACAAGCGACGTCTTGCAATACAAGTACTGTAGTATCGCTTAAATTAAAAATCTCTGTACAATTTTTTTTGGGGGGGGGATTTCGTTTTGATATAAGAGTGTTTTGGATTACAAGCACGTTTCCGGAACGCATTATGCTCTCAATCCAAGGCATGACTGTATATAGATGTCCTAATTTCAGGATTAACTTCTCTGCTTCTCTTGGAACTTATGTTCCTGTCAGCCTTCTGGTGAAGACATTTCAGGGTGCCGTTTGAATCTATTAGTTAATAGTAGATAGTTTTTGAAAGACATTCAAAACAGTGATGCAGCTAGGAAATTTTAGACACTGGATCTAATAGTCTTATGGGGGCAGGGCTAAGATGGCCATGTGTATTACTTCAACTGTGAAGCACATAATTAACATTTCTCTTCTCTCTCCCCTCTTCTCCACCATTCTGTGTTTTACAAATAGTTTCTACATTCCTGACACGTTAGAGCAAAAACAAACAAAAGACAGTTTTTCCAACCCTGATAACAAAAAAAAAAAACCCCAACAAAAAAAGGATCACTCTGAGCACATGCAGTTTCACATTTTAAACTCACTTAAATCATGACTACAGAGAGAGAGAAAAAAGGAGTTTCCTTCTGTTGCCATGACATGAAACATAATAAGCACCATTTTATTGTAGAAAGCCCCTGCCAAAGGAAGTGAGGCAGGTGGCTACCAGGAGGAGGGCCTTTTCTGCTGTGGCACCCCGGTTGTGGAATGAGCTCCCCAAAGAGGCTCGCCTGGCGCCTACATTGTGCTCTTTCCGGCGCCAGGTGAAGACCTTTTTATTCTCCAAGGCATTTTAATCATTTTAATCATCTTAATCATTTTTATCTTATAGTTTTTAACTCTGTTTCTGTAATTTGAGCTGCTGCTAGCTTTGCTGTTTGTTTTTAATCTGTGGTGTTAAATTTTATAGTTATATTATATTGGATTTTACGGTTTTAACTGTTGTAAACCGCCCAGAGAGCTTCGGCTATTGGGCGGTATATAAATGTATTAAATAAATAAATACATAAAAAATAAAATAAAATGAGAATTGGTGACTAGGTAAACACCCAGCTGGTCAACCACCAACTGTAAATACGTAAATAAATAAATCAAATTTTTGAGGAAGAGTCTCTTTAAAAATAATACTAAAATAAAATAGAGCTCCATCTACCATAGGTAACACTGGGAATCTCACATCCACACAAAAGCCTGGGATGTGGTGCTCAGGTATATTTTGGACTTAAAACATTTTCAGGCATTTGTGTGATTTGTTTTACACTTTTTCACGATAACTATTAGTGACAATTACACAAGATATTTTTAAAAAAGAATGTAAGCCTTAAGTGGCTTGCAATACCTCCCTTTTCCAATAGATAAGCAGAAATGTTTAATCTAGAAATCTAGAATTACCTTTGTAATTTATATACAGTAAGTGATGCTTACCTGACCCCAGACAAGTTCACCTAATCCAATAAATACACACCACATCCACTGGTCAAGTTGCAAAGGGGAACAGCTAAAAGGTTTTCCACCAAACTGTACAATTACTATCTGTAAAGGGAAAACAGCAAGAAAGATAAAAGATGCAATTAATAATCAAAGAAGGAAAACGGGTCAGAGAGATTCAAGTTCTTTGCTTGGATGTTTTTCCATAAGCTCTAGCATTTTCTTTCTGAATGTGAATGCTATCATTAATCATTTTGATCTCTGCTCCTTGCAAGAGGGTCGTACACAAAAGATGGAGAAATGAGTCATGATCAGATGAGATGGTCTGTATATACTGGGAGGCTCGAAACAGGTCAAGTTAGTTGTGACTGTCCCATTGAAAGCAATGGCACAAGTTAGTCACACTCATTTAAGTCCAGTGCTTTTAACAGTACATATATATGAAGCTCTCTCTTTCTCTTTTTAAGGGAGCAGACTGGGAAATTAGGAAGCTTCAGTCTCAGGCTTCTATCGGTGTGGTCACAAGGTAGTGGGAGAGAGCAGCATTCTCAGGAAAGAAACGGGAATATCCCAGCTTAGTTGGCTCTCCCAGTGTGGATATTTTGAAGTTCGATTGGAGACTTCAGACAGTCTTCTGATTTCTCTTGCAGTGTGTGTGTGTGTGTGTGTGTGTGTATCCCCACGCCACACATAAAAAAAGTAAAAGTGTCAGGCTGAAGACTAGGGTAGTAGAACCTTCTTTCTAATTATCTAGTTTTCTATGGGCAGAAATTAAGCTCCACCTGCAGTATGAAGTGGTCTGTCCCAGAAAGAGGTTTACCTCACCAGCAGTTTGTAAGAACTTGCCTTAGTGCAGGAGTAGTTTTGGAGCACAGCTTCCATAATCCCTTATTGTTGGCCATGCTGGCTGAGGCTGATAAATGTTGTAGTCCAAAACAACAAGGGCAGTAGGTTGGCTACCCCTGGCTTACAGCGGAATCCTATGAGGCTGCCCACAACCCCCCAAACCCGGAGGCTGACGGGCATCCTATTGAGGGTGGGAGGAGCACGGCAGATAGGATATCTGCTGTGCTCCCCTCACCCTCAGAACATCTAGACAGCCAATTTCGGCCGTCTAGATGTTTTCCCTCTCCTCGCCACCGCCTGGATTCCTCAGAATCTGGTGGAGCCTCACTCCTTCCCTCCACGCCCCCAGGAACCGGAAATGGTTTTCCATGTTCGGGTCCCTGCCAGTGCGGAAAGAACCATGCCAGCTACGAGGTGGGGGCGGGTGGGTGCTCCGCGGTGCTGCAAACTCAGAAGGGATTTCCGAGGTCGCAGCACCTTCCAGCCCCAATCCTATGTCCTCCCAGACAAGGTCGGAGGGACACAGGACTGCGCTCTAGTGAATTCATATTGGGAAAATAGGGAATGGTTCACAAGTCTCCCTTCTCCCACTGACAGAGGTTCCTTTTTACTTGGTCAGATATATACTGACTTTCACTCAGGAAGGAAAGCAAAGAAAATGTTCATATTTCTGCTTCAAAAACTATTCTGCAGTTGCCCTTCACAAGTTCAATAATGCTCCCTAAAAAAAAAAAAAAAAAAAAAAAGAAGCAAGGGTGCCTCATATATATATGTCAAAGCCTATGAAAACACTTTGCAAATGAGTTGTAACAGCAGTACTGCTTCTCTTCATATTTATGAATCCTAAACTAGTTGTGACAGGTTTGTTAGATTTACTCAATATTCTCTCTAATGTTATTGATTGCTTGTTAGATTATATTTAGATGCACACTAACTTTAAATTAAGTTTATCCCCAGGGTCATTTTTCTTCCCTCACAGTCTATCTAAATAGTTCAGCTTCAAGAAGTGAGATTCCTATCCTTTTTACACACTTGTGTAAATCAGAACCAACTCTATTGACCTATTCTATCATTTAATCTATGGTAGGCCATTTCAGAAATATTGCTTTTGCTATCACAAGAGAGCAGAGCATTCAAAATTGGCTCTTAAATTTGAAGTTTATGATCTTTGAAAAAGGTTGTGAAGAGGCATTTTCTTTACCAAATGAATTCTGTCATCATGAGATTTATTACATACCAAGATTACTTATTAATATACTTCTACATTGTGGTATCTCAAAAATAACTAGACACATTTTAGTACTGCTCGGCCGTTGACAAAAATTTCAAAAGGAATAAACTATATTCCATCATCTTTGCTTCTTCTCATCTGACGGGCTTTAGAAGGGCAAAGCTAGCAAAATGAAGCTATCTCCATAAGACAAACACATAAAAGGAAGAGAATATCAGATGAAGCCCCAAAAGGGAACGCAATAAATAGATTGGAGGATAAAAGTAAGGAAGGATCAAATTGAGATAGAAAACAGACAACACAAGAAGAAAAATCAGAACAGCTGCCTTAATGGTGCATAAATGAGCAATTTATTTATAGCTAACATCTACAGTGCCTTTGGATTTTCAAATACTATGTTGGGTGGGGGGGGGAAGAGACCTTACAGTGGAACGTGCAAATAAAATTTTGCTGCGTTAACACTGTATAATGATTACCTGCACAGCAAATGTACCCAGTACAATAGTGCAAAATATAGGGTTTCTAAAGATGCCATCAAAAACATTCCTTTCACCATGGATTTTGCGTGCGTTGATTTCATTGAACAGTTGCATCATGACAAAGGTATTGAAGATGATGGTATAATGCTCAGAAGGTGGCGAGTGGAGCGGTGCATTCCTGCCACTGTCAATCTTGAACATTTTTTCACCTGATATAAGTAGGAAAAAGAAAATAAATCAAATCTAAAAACATTTAGTACAAATTATGTTAACATTCAAGTTTACCTTTGGAAAACACATAATTGTTTTCCAGATCACAATAATAGCACCATATCAGCAAAATGATGATGATGATAACAACAACAATACTGTTATGCGTGTGCACCCACTTCTGAGTGGTGAGAGGTTTGCCAGCGCTTACCCAGGGTTCAGTTTTCTCGGAAGGAAGTCAGTGGAGACTTACGGTGTTTCTGTGATAGAGGGTTTATTTATTTTTATTATTTAGTTATTTTAATCTATAGATTTATATACCAATAAATGTATTCCCTATCAAAGTGTTTAACAAAGGTGATAAAGACATAAATATAATAAAGAAAGCAAAATAAAATAATCACTGAATGACTATAAGTGTACTGCCTGGGTCACGCCCTCAGGGAAAGCCTGCAGGGTCTTGAGCAGACACTGAAGATCAAGACTGAAGACACCTGTCTAATATACACATATATACAGGCTGACTGCATAAGATGAGGGTTTAATTTCATTTATTACATTTCTATATCGAACCGATAGCCAAAGCTCTCTGGGCAGTTTACAAAGATTAAAAACCTTAAAAATACAATATTGCACACAGTATAAAAAACCGTTTACATACAAACATATAGACAGGCAGCAGACACACATATCTAAACAATTTTAACAGTCAACAATTAAAAAATCCAAGACCCTAAATTAAAAACCTTATCATACGGTGCCAAATGCCTGAGAGTAGAGGAAGGTTTTAACCTTAACAACGTTGACACTAGGCGGGCCTCACTGGAGAGATCATTCCATAATCAGGGGACCAACACCAAGAAGGCCCTCTTGTTGCCACCTTCTGAGCCTCCCTCGGATGAAGCAACTGGAGGAGGGTCTTAGATAAGCATAAGTATATGGATAGGTTCATGCTGTGAGAGGCGCTCCATCTGGTATTGCAGTCCCAAGCCATGCAAAACTTAATAGGTCGAAACCAGCACTTTGAATCAGGCTTGGAAACATACAGGCAGCCAGTGCAAATGGGCCAGAATCAATGTTACATGTTCAAATCTTCTTGTCCCTGTTATCAATCTGGCTGCCACATTTTGCATGAGCTTCTAAACCACCTTCAACGGCAGCCTCACATAGAGTGCATTGCAGTAATCTAACTTGGAGGTTACTAGAGCATAGACAACTGAAGCCAGGTTATCTCTATCCAGATAGAGGCATAGCTGGGCCACCAACTAAAATAGGTAGAAGGCACTCCATGCCACTACAGCAGTGTTTCTCAACCTTGGGTCCCCAGATGTTTTTGGCCTACAACTCCCAGCATGCCCCAGCCAGCATAGCTCTACATAGAGTTGTAGGCCAAAAACATCTGGGGACCCAAGGTTGAGAAACACTGCACTACAGCCACTTGAACCTCAAGTTACAAAGATGGCTCCAGGAGAACCCCCAAGCTACGAGCCTGCTCATTCAGGGGCAGTGCTGTGCAACCCCATCCAGGACAGGTTGAGCATCCTTCCATCCAGTCAGAAGAACCACCCACTAACAGCATCTCAGTCTTATCTGGATTGAGCTTCAGTTCATTAGTCCTCATCCAGCCCATTGTCACAACCTGGCGCCGATCTAGCACATCTGAATCAGGTGAGGCTGTGCATGTCCTCGATCAGTGCCCAAACTCAGTGATGGGCTGGATGAGGGCCAATAAACTGAGGCTGAATCCTGGCAAGATGGAAACCCTGTGGGTGAGTAGTTCCCAAGTCCAGGAGATAGGCTCGTTGCCTGTTTTGGGATGGGGTTGCACTCCCTTTGGAAGACCAGGTTCGTAGTCTGGGGGTACTCCTAGATCCATCATTGTCATTGGAGTCCCAAGTGGCCATGGACAAGGGTCAGTTCAGGTAGGGAGATTGTTGACTGCAGGGTGGGCAGTACGCTGACAGAATCCCCAACCTGTCCTGCTGGCTGAATAAAAGGCGCAAACATTCCAGACCAGTAGTCAGAAGGACAGGGAGCCTGCAGAGGGACATGGAATTCCTACAGACCACAGCAACCCCGCTTTCCCGGCCCTCAAGTCTATCTTGATGCTGAAACAAGTACCCTGGTGGGCAGAAGTGGGAGAGACTAACTCCTACCTGCTCACCCACTGAGGTCTTAGTTATGCATTCCAGGTCGACCAGCTCATCCACTATTAAATCATGGATAAGGGATGTCTTAATTTAACTGATCTGGTATTTCAGAGCAGCATCTGGAGACCCAGAGGCAGGCTGACGGGACAACCACCGAACCTGTAGGTGGGGGAAACGACCATATTCTCCTAACCTAGCAAGCCCTTTTTAGGGACTCCTTACCTCCCTCTACCCATAACCACACTAATTGGGGGGTCCCTCAGGTCCTCCCCAGTTGGCCCCATATCCTCTTTCCCAAGCATGTGACCAGATTTGAAGGGAAAACAAACACACAAAACCACAGAAGCCAATTGACCTAACGTTGGGGTGTGTGAACCTTGGCCTTGTGTGTGTCCCCCCAAAGTGGCTCCCCCCACTAAGTGGCTTCCCCCACTGGGTGCCAATGACCCACATCAGGGCCTGGCAGATCAGGGTCTTCCCAGGAGACATGCACAGCATTAGTATTCCAACAATTCCTGCTCCCTCTCAGATGTCTAGGGGAGATGTCCAGTGGAATCCATAGTGCCATAGAACTTCCTGCAGCGAGCTAAGTCAGCTCTCTGATTCATTTTCAGACCCAGTTCCAGCACAGACTGACTTCCTATTACACATACAGACCTCACTCACATCCTGCAGGTGTCTAGTCGGGGGGGGGGGGAAGGCAAGTCACCCCTGCCCATCGCCTATGCCTTCTTGGACGATCCTAGCTTCCCTTGATTTGAAACTCATCACTAGAATGTTACTTGCTATCAACTACCCTTTAAAAAGGTATTGCCTCGGGGCTCCCACTGTGATAGCTCAAGAAGTACATCCTTGGAAAGCATCCTAAATCTCTTTGCAATCAGAAGTACTGGGCTGTGTAAAGGACCTCTGAAAGGTAATTCAGACCAACCTCAACTCTATGACAACAATAATAGTAACAGTAATAATAAATACCCAGTTACGAAGCTGCCTGCTACCCAAGTACATTAATGTCTAAGACCCCCCCAAGATAACATTTTTAGAAATGCTAGCCGTTTCACACAGAGGGCCAGCCTGACATTCTAGGCTGAATGGATGAATGATGGTGTTGGTGGTGTTGAAAGGAAGGATTTAGATTTGTTAGGCACTGGGGAATATTATGGAGGAACAAGGCAGCCTATATGGTAGAGAGGACTCCACTTAAGCTATAATGGAACCAGACTATCAGAACTTAATATCAAAAAAGCCACAGGGGGCCAGTCGGGCTTCCTGGGGAAGTGTGTTCCACGACCTGTGTGCCACAACTGAAAACATGGGATCTTGTTTATAAATGACAAGAAAACATGGGATCTTGTTTATAAATGAACTCAAGAGTGAGTGGTGAGGTGATCAGTGTGTGGATGGCAACAAATTATTTAGGATGGTGAAATTCCAAGCAGACACGAGGAGCTCTGAAAGGATCTTTCCAAACTGGGTGAATGGGCACCAAAATGGCAAATGAAGTTCAATATGTAAATAAGTGCAAAGTGAAGTACACTGAAACAAAAAATCCAGACTTCACGTATACACTGAAGGGGGTCTGAAGACTCTCCAGGAAAGATGTCTTGGGTCATGGTGGACAGCACAATGAAAATGCCAACTCAATGTGCAGCAGCTGTGAAAAAGGCAAATTCCATGCTATAGATTATTATGAATGGAATTGAAAATAAAATAACCAGCATCATAATGCCTTTATATAATTCTACAGTGTGGCCACATTTATAATATACTGTGTACAGTTCTGGCCACCCCCTCTTAAAAATGGTATCTTAGAACTGGAAAAGTTACAGAAAACGTGAACCAAAATGATCAATGGGTTACAGAAACTTTTTTTTGTGAGGAAAGGCAAAAACCTTTGGGGCTTTTAATTTAGAAAAAGCACAACTGGGGGTGGGTGGGGGGACTTGAAAGTGGTTTATAAAATTATACATGATGGGTATGAACTAAACAGAGAAAACAATTGCTCTTTCCCCCCCACATCATATGAATGGTCAAACTACACATGACATGGAGGGAGAAATTCTATGGCCCCTAGACAGTGTCTTAGGGGCCCAGAGGAGACTTCAGATTCCCAGATCTGAGGCTGGAGACAGTGCTCTGACCTTGAGGGGGGAATCTGTAATCTGACACCCCCCCCTCACAGCTGGCGCCCAAAGAACCGCGCCGGCTGCCTCTCGGAGGTAGGGAATGCTATCTTGGAGGAGGGGGGAAGGGGGTGTCTCAGTGGGCAGGGAGGGGGGGGGAGACTGGAAAGGCCAGGATACGAGGTACCCTGGGGCCTGTCCAGCCTCACTCTCTCCCCTGCTGAAACACCTTCACTAGAGAGACAAGAAAAGCCCACCTAGCGAAAATGCAGGATGCGAGGACAGGGAGGTGAAGATCGCCTCTGCCGTTCCTCCTGCCCAGCATAGGATGAGTGTGATCCTCTGGGTTCGGGGGCTTATGATCATCACACTAGGGCTGCACCCTAGACGTGCCGTTGAACTCCACTATTGGGCCCCCCTTTTCTATTTCTTAAACATGCAGCAGTCACAGGGGAATGCTCTGAATCAGAACCACAGCAGGGGGAGGTTTAACCCTTTCACTCTGCATATTTTCCATTGAAAGCTTGCCGCCCTAAAGCTGCTATTATTCACCCCCTAAACTAGGGCAAAATAGCAACTTGGGGGGGGGGGTTTTAAAAAAAAACTCCTCCCCCCATATCATGGCTCTAATCTGGATCGCCCCCTGCCCGGATGTTGTTTGTTTAAAGAAAAGACAAGCAGATTCCCAATCACGGGATTCAAAGAGGCATTTAGTGCTGCATGCAGTTGATGCTAAAACCTGGGGATGCTACCTATTTCCCTTAAAAGTCCACCAAACACAATGCTGCCCTCCCTCAGTTCAAAACAAAAAATTGCAGTAGTTTTCTTTGCAAGCCAAATGACTCGCTAAGGTATACCACCCAAGGAGTGTACAGCACCAGGGCTTCTGGATTTCCATTAGTGATGTTCAGGAACCAGGATACAAATTGGCCTGGCTCATAATGCTTGGATGCAATACAGAGTGAATGCTATTTTGCTTTTTCTATAGTTTAGAACGTAAAATGAAGTTCTGCACATTCAAAGAGAATGCTTTTTAGTCAGAAATCCTAGATAGCAAGGTGAGGCCAAAAAAAGGCACCAGTGTGTTAAATGCAAATGTTCTAATTTAGTATGTGTCCAAGAGTTGCCCCAAAATAGATGAAAGTTTAAGGCAATTTGATACAGTGCAGCCGGCATTACAAGTCATTTTAGAACTGAGGGAAAAATGTTTTTCCCTAGTCAGTGTACTCGAAAGATGCAAACAATTGATGACCCATTTCAAAATTGAGGAGAGGGAAGTTCAGCCACCGCTAATTTCTATTTGTCTCAATAACGGCTTTTCATATGTGCTGGATTGCCAAGAGCCTTTGTGCCTATGGTACACGGTTACCTGTGAGATGAAGGGAAGGAGAGCTACGTCGCTGCATCAGTGGAAGGGGAGAATGAGCTCTAGATCAGGCGCAGCGTAAAACCAAGTGGTATATCTTGAACGAAGGCAAACTTTCATTAGTGGGTCCTCCTGGTAAAAAGACTTAGGAACCAGGTATACTGGGAGGGTTTACACGACACCCTAAGCCCCTTGGGAATTTAAGCCACGCAGACGATTGGGCACAGTGCGGGTAGGGTGCCTCCAGCCTCGTCCTCCCGCCAGTATCCCAGGGGACACCGCGGGAGCCCTGAGGGGAGCGGAAGCAGGCACGACAGCTGCCAAAAAGTGCCCGAGCGGCACTTTTTCTTCAACAGCTGCCAGAGGCTCCCGGCTTGTTCCTTCCCATTGTTCTGCGCTGGTGCCACTCAGCTGAGCGGCAGCTCCGCCAAACAACGGGGAGGAGCGCATGAGCTGCCTTGTGCTTGGAAGCCCAGCATAGCTGGGCCCATTGCCCGTTGCCTCCCTGTTGCTCCCCGATGACAAGCAGAATCGTCCCCCCCTCCGGCTGGCAAGCTCCTCGCCAGGCGGGGGGTGGGGGAGGCAATTCTATCTTTCCTCTCCCCCCCCTGCCCGGCAGCGTGATGGCAGGTGCGGTCGTGCCACCAGGCAGGGGGAGAGAAGGCGTGTTCTCCTGCATCTCCCCGGGAGGAAGCGCAGGAGAATGCAACCCCCCTGTTGCCCAGTGGCTTGTTCTAGGCTTTGCTTAACCCTCCACAGCTTGCCGCTGTCGTCCAAACCTGGGCGACATGACCCATGGTGGTGGTGGTGGGGGGGGGGCAAGACCCACAACAAGTGAGCTGCTTGGCAAGAGCAGCACTATCACCACGCCGCTCTTGCCAAGCGGCTCCCAGTGAAGGCCGATGACAGCTGCCCACAAAGTGTGGGCGGCTGCCATCGGCTTCCCTGCTGCCATGCACTGCCTTCCCAAACCCTGCGCGGAACCGCCGCCCTCTCGCCGCTGGGAGAGGAGGCGATCGCGCTGCCGGGTGAAGGGGGGAGAGTAGGGCGGGGGAGTCGTGTTCTCCTGTGCCTCCTCCTGGGAAGGCGCAGGAGAACGTAGCACACCTGGTGGCGTGATCACGGTCTGATCTCACTGCCAGGTGGGGGGGGGGAGAGGAGGCATGTACTCCTGTGTTTCCCTGGGAGTAGGCACAGGATTATGGCCAATGTTTAGGAACTGAGCTAGTTTGTAATTCCTTGGCAAAATGGGACCCCGTATTGAGTCTCAGTCACAGCTCAGAAATGGCACGTAACACATGCTTGATGCTCATAGGGATGCAGTCCTGTGATGGTAGGTTGTATGGAAAATTTAAAGTTAACAATAAATGGCTCTAAGTGTTGGGCAGAAAAAAGTGAACTGAGCTTACCAACGAAGAGGAGGGTAAAAATTAGAGTGAGCTGGTACACAGCATGGCCCAGAATGTTCTTCATCATGGTACGTGAGATAAGAGGCTTGTTTCTACCATATGGTTTCCTCAGCAGTAGGGATTCTGTGGGAGGCTCTGTAGCCAGAGCGAGAGAGGCAAAGGTATCCATAATCAGATTGACCCATAGCATCTGTACAGCTTTTAAAGGAGAGTCCTGACGAGAGAAATAATACAAGAAAATTTATTTCCACATTAGTATATTTATTTACTGTTCTTAATAATTTCTGTAGAGCCTTTCCTTGCACAAAGTGCTTTACAATTCTAATTTCTTTTATGTATCCTGCAACAACCCTGTGAAGATAGATTAGACTGAGAAAGTGACATGAACAAGTTAAACTTCAGTAGTGAGCAGGTATCTGAATCTGGGCCTCTGACAGGCAAAGCCACTCTTCCATTAATCTCCTTACAGACATAAATCTTATCGCACTACTCCAAAAGAATGGGGGCTAATTTAAATGTTTCCGCCTGATAATGGACCCCCCCCACCCCACACGTACCAATGGGTGAAGTTGGGAAATCCTAAAATAACTGGAATAACAGAGTTAGTAATCTTTCATGAAGCATAAGAGTAATTTTAATTTTAGAAATGAATGGCATGTCAAAGATTCTACATACTAAATGGTCTACATACTAAATGGTCAAAGATTTTGTAATTTATTAGGCATTCATTTTCAATACTACATAAACAACCACTAGAAGGAGCTATTTGCTCACTGAATCTGGTAGGAATATGGTTGGAGTCAAACGGTGCCTCAAAACAGACCATTTAAGAAACAACAACACAGTAATTTATATCTCAAGAGAGAAAGTAAATTACCATTAAATATGTTTTATTAAATTGTGGTTTGGATAATTGTTTCTTCACAGTATCCTTCCTCACTAGGAGCTATAAAGACTTATGGGCGAAATGGTATTATAAAACATAGTGAGGAATAAAATAGGATTTTCTTTAATTAATTGGAATGGCTAATTCATGTTTCTTTGACTCAAATCTAAAACAGTCTATTATAGCAAGTGCTAGAGTTTTAAACACAATGAAAACTAATTTGTGTAGTGAAATCTACCTTAACATTCAATGCAAATGAATAACGTTAAGAGTGGTGCTGCTGTTTGAGGTAAAGTGACTTTCAGCCACCTCTTATGCATGTTACACAAAAGCAAGTCCTGTTAAATTCAGTTGGACTTACTCAGGCAAGTGTGTATAGTACTGCAGCCTTAGAGTCCTATGGTAACAATATCCACCATTTTTAGACTGCCTAGGATCAATTGCAAGCAACCAAAAGCAATGTACAGCTTGTTTACTGGTGCTAAGCAACAACTCTAAAGCGGCATCTTTTGCTGCCTAGTTCTGCCCTACTTGCCAGGCACAAAATGCTTTTGTACTTACTATTCATTTACTGGGTTCAGACAACACAATAACCCACACTCAAGGATTGAGTTTCCACGTTTCAACAACGACCCACATTCAACCCATACTCAACTGTTACTCATACTCAACCATTGTGTGTGGGTTATCATGTTGTCTGAACCCAGTAATTGTTCCTCCACATTTATGTGGCTTATGCTGGCTCAGCTTGTCTGAGTGTGGAAAGCTAAGCAGGGTCAAGCCTGGTTGTTACTTGGATGGGAGACCCCTCCTCTAGTTTCCTGCATTGAGCAGGGGGTTGGACTCGATAGCCTTGTAGGCTCCTTCCAACTATATAGATCTATGAAATCTATGAGGTATGCAAACAGCTTGGTAAGATCAGACTGAGCACCCCGTGACAACTTGTTTTAATCACCAAAAGCCACAATCAAATCCAATATGCCAACCAAAAGACTCTGGACTTCCATATACGTCCATTATCATTTTAGCAGCTATGCAGAGGTACAACCAATTCTTGTGCTTGCAATATCTGCTGAAAAGCAACAATTGTGGACTGCACTAATATGCTTTCAGGTCTAAGTATGGCCTGTAACTTATCTGTTGCCCCTGTCCTGACAGGCAAAAAGGCACTCATTTACTTCTTCACTGAGCAACTTGACATGCATACAGACTGTCAAAGTGACCACATGTGCACCTGTGGAGGAGAGATTCTTATTTGAAGCCACTGATGGTTTCCTAAAGTGTTCAGCCCTACACTCTGTTCTCTTCCCCATCTGATTCTATATTTATATCGTTAAAACTCTCTGTTGTGCAAGTGTCAGCAAAACCTCAAGAGAAGTCCTCTGTATAATGAAAAGCAAGTTTCTCACTTTGATCTATCCTCTGAATTACACATGTGTAATTGGCAGCCATCACTTTTGGCAGCAGTGCGTTCTCACTATTTCACAGTGCCAATCACTCCATGTTGCTAAGGTGCCTCTAATAATTATCTATCATCTACTGTGCTGCAAAGTTCAGTCAAGTGTAAAAGCTCATTCTAAACCCAAGCCTAAGCATTAAACACACATTAGTTTTGGCACTTGGTGGAATGAAATTTCCACTGCAGGTCTTTCTCATTTCTGATTAGTTCCTTGGAAGCGAAGGAACATGTGTATCTGACTCTGGGTCTGGACTTCTATTAAAGCAGTGAGTTAGTCAGCCACACTGCACAAGAGCAACAAGGTGAGTTTAGGGTGCTTTTCAGAGGCTGTGTCAAATGAGTGAAAAATCTTTGGCTTGGTAGCTAGCTAATGGAAAACATATTTTTGTGGCCTTCGAGGATAAATGAAGACTATGTGATCCGTCTAAAAATCAACATTTAGTTTGCAGGCTCCTTTCTACCTAATATTGCAAGATATTATCAGGGAACTATAGAAAATGAGGGAGTCCTAGTAGTTGTAAAAAAGGGTCTGTAGGCTTTATCCTGGAAAGCACAACTATGAATAGTGCTTTACGAAACATCACCCCAACTATATTTCATGTTGAGAAGAAGACAATGTGATGATTATATGTATTATTCATACAAAACATTTTTATCCCACCTTCCAGCATAAAAAACTTACAATGTGGTGAGCAACAAAGTTATAAAGTCACCAATTAAAACATAAAACAATGGGATTTGTGCATATTGAACTGAAAATGGAATTACAGCAATAGTATGTAAACATACAGCTACGCTGAACAGTACAGTTTAATAGCTCCTTTGGTGTTATAATTTAACAATTGGTAGGGATGGATGGATCTGTCAAGCTCAGTCTCACCAGGATTATTGCTTTTTGTGAGGTCAACCTCATTCTGTCCTCGTTCCTGAAAAAGAATCTGTACAGAACTTCATCTGCATTTTTTCCGTAAGGTACACGTTTTTTGGACACATGCACCCATTGACTAAATCAGGGGTCCCCAACCTCTCTGGCTCTGTGGGCATATCTGGAATTTTTACAAAGTGTCCTGGGCACCTTCACAGATAGGCTACTGTCAGGGGGTGGGGTGGCCAATCAAAAAACATTTTGGCAGTGCCCGCCTTCTCGGTGTTTCTGCGCACGCATGTGCACACTGTGTGTGTTTCTCTCTCTCTCTCTTTCTGGCACCTCTCTCTGGTTCTTCTCTCTTTCCTCATCTCTCTCTGGGTCATCTTTTCTTTCTCTCTCTCTCTCTCTCTCTCTCTCCATCCCCATGCAAGTGGATGGAGCAATTTCTCCATTTATTTGCATGGGGCAAGGAGAAACTGCCCTGTTGAAAATCAGGTGGAACGGGATCAGGTGGAACCCTATTGCTCCAAGGTCCCTTGGTGGAGGTGCACTTTCACCCACCTCCAGCCATTTTTTGGCAAAGCGCGTCCCCCCCCCACTCCAATACAAGTGAATAGAGTGATTCTGCAATTCACTTGAATAGGGAGGGGGAAAGCCCCGTGCCAAAAATCAGCTGCGGGGAGAGAAGGACCCTGTTGCCTCAAAGTTCCTTGGTGGGAGTGGGCTTCTCCCCCCTCCAGCCATTTTCTGACAAGGTGGGCTTTTGCCCTCCCTATTTAAATCAATGGCAGAATCACTTTATTCGCTCGAGCAGGGAGTGAGAAAGCCTGCCCTTCCGAAAAATGGCTGGAGGAGTAGAAAAGCTGAACTCCCCACCAAGGACCCTGTTGCCCTCAAGGATCCTTGGTGGGGATGGCTTCCACCCAGCTCCAGCTGATTTTGGTGGGGGACAATGCACCTTCCCCCTCCCCGGTACAAGTGAACGGGGGAATCGTTCCATTCATTTGCAGAGGGGGAAATAGCTTGGTGGGCACCTTAGCCCAGCTGTGCAGGCACAGTGGCCCCTGCAGGCACCATGTCGGGGACCCTGGAATGAAAACATGTTGGTGTGCTTCTTGGAAATGTACTCTTTTTCTATGCACATTTTTCAAACGTGTGCAGTTTGCCAAACACATTTTGTTTTGCTTTCGCAGAATGCATTGGAAGCTCCAAAATGTATGGATTTCTGACTGCAAATTGGGTTCAGGAGGTGCGAGCTGGGTAAAGCTATATAAAAAAAGAAGCTAGACAGAGCAAATTTCTCACACAGCCCTAACAGTCTGTGAATGACACTTTATACAGTTTTAATTGTGGTGTTTTTTGGGCAATATCTTTAAAACATCTTTAATCCGTGACTTAATCCTGGATGAGGGTGCGGACCTGACATGTATTACGGAAACCTGGCTGGACACAGCCGCTGCTCCAACTCTTGGGGCCTTGTGTCCGCCTGGGGTGCGCTGTCATCAATTTGTGGATGACACGCAGCTCTACCTCTCCTTCAGTCCTCACCGAGGTTGGCTGTTGAAACCCTGTCCAAGTGCCTGGAGGCAGTGGGTGGCTGGATGGGAAGGAAGGAACATGCTGAAACTGAACCCTGACAAGACCGAGGTACTTCTGGTGGGAGACAAGGGTAGGTTAGGGGATGCTGACCTGGTGCTGAATGGGGCACATCTACCCCTGAAGGACCAGGTCCGCAGCTTGGGAGTCATTCTAGACTCCCAGCTGTCCATGGAGACTCAGGTGTCAGCTGTGAGCCGGGCGGCGCTGTATCAGCTCCATCTGATGCGGCAGTTGCACCCCTACCTTCCTAATCATCTGCTTCTATCAGTGGTTCATGCCTTGGTCTCCTCTCACCTAGACTACTGTAATGCGCTCTTTGTGGGGTTACCCTGGAAGACGGTTCGGAAGTTGCAGCTGGTACAGAATGCAGCAGCTCGCCTGGTTAAAGGCTGCCGCCGGCGTGATCACATCACTCCAGTGCTCAAAGAGTTGCACTGGCTGCCAGTTGTTTGCCTGAGCTGAATTCAAGGTGTTGGCGTTGACCTTTAAAACCCTGTATGGCTCCGGTCCAGTATATCTCAAGGAGCGCCTCCACCTCCAGCAACATCAAGTAGGCTGCTCAACAAGATCTGCTACGGATGGCCTTCTCCCTGTCCCATCAGCCAGAGAAGCCAGGCTGGATGGGGACTAGGAGGAGGGCCTTTCCTGTGGCAGCCCCCAATTTATGGAACTCTCTCCCCAGTGACCTCCGCCATGCCCCTTCTTTGATTAGCTTCTGCCGGGCATTAAAAACGTGGCTTTTCAGGCGGGAATATGGGGTGGGTTAGGATTTTAAAGTTTTGTACTGTTTTTAATTGTTTTATACAGTGTGTGTGTGTGTGTGTGTGTGTTTTTCCCCCCCCCCCTCTTGTGTTTTATTGGACTGTACATCGCTCAGAGTGGCCGGATTTCTGGCCAGATGGGCAATTCATAAATATAATAAATAAATAAATATTTATTTATTTTAGATGTAAGTTAAATAACAATATCATAATCATAATGGCTTAAATCCAGAATTGCGCTAGTGGACATTTGCTAGCGTGATGGGAATTTCTCCCCCACACACACACTGCAGTCCTCCATGCTGCCCAAAAACCTGCTCCGGAGAGGTTTCCCAGCCCACCAAAGCAGGTGGGCAGAGGGGAAATCATCCCTCTCCCAGTTCCGCTGATAGAAGCGTCAGCGGAATGACAGCATTGGATCCCACCCTCTCTGTGTTATTCTATTTCTAGATGCCCTCTTCCAGTTTTCAAGTATTCAGTGAATGACAGAAAATAAACACCGACAATAAAAGTGTACTGCTCCTAGGATAGGATTCTGCAAACAAAAAAAAGTGTAAGCAGAGCACTGATAATCAAAAGGCAAACAAGATATTGCATCACAAATTTTAGAAGCAGAATTCATTCACACGCACTTTCCAGTCACAGACACAGAGGGCGTGTTTGCACGACACGGGAACTGGGGGGGAGCAGAAGTCCCCCGCGGTTCCCGTTTCGTGTGAACACCAACCGGGGGTGCCCCCGCAGGACGGCCGCGCACGAGACACACGCAAAGTGACCATGGTCGGTAGAGGGGTAAGCCGTGTGAACAGCGGGCGGCCATCCCATGGGGGCCGCACAGAGGCAGCATCCCGGGCCCCTCCCCCTAGCGCCGGGAGGCTCCCACTGCGGTGCGGGGACTGCCGGCTCCACCGGCGTCCGTCCCACGCGCACGGGGCACAGGTTGTCTGCGGCGCCCCGCTGGACCCTGCGGATTGCCCCGTGGTGCCTCCCCCACCCGCAGCCTGGGTCGTGCAAACCGGCCCAGAGAGAAGGCACCCATGCATATAGAGAAGGGATTCAGAAAAAGCTCAACAGAGCTCAGTTCCTTTTATTCCCCCTCTTCAGTTTCTTCCTAGCTTTCCAGGGAAATTATTCCTAGGGAGGAAAGAGATGGCTGGATGCATATATGGAAGGCATGCATGGACCTCCCATTGGAAGTAATGGCTGATGCACTACAGTGTACATAGAGCCAAGGTCCAACCAGGGAGAAAGGGAAGAGGGCTCTATACTGATCCCTTCCCACATGCTTAAGAGGGATGGATCATGTGAAGCTTCTTAAATGACTGGACAAAAACACTGATTGGGTTCACACAACACAACAGGCCATGGTGGCTGATTGGGCTCACACCACTCTGGCCGGGTTCAGACAACACCACAAGTCACCCTTGGTTTATAAGCCACCATGGCTTATCATGTTGTATAAACCCAATCATTCTGAACTTTCCAAAAGTGCAGAGGGAAGGGCACACAGTCTCTTGTCTTCTCTTTAATATTTTTATCTCAATGGCTAGGTACAAGAGGAGAGTCAGTTTGGCATTATCATGCCAAGAATGCCCGCCGTGCTTCCAAGAATCCACAAAACGGTGTCTGCAGTACAAAGAAAAGCTGCAGAGTGGAAAAATTATGTGGACCTGTGAACAGGTTTCCCCCCATCTCTGCTTCTATTCAGCTGTAGTCGACAGCAATAGCTTCAGTTTTCACTGCTCAGATGAACCATAGGTCTGCAACTGAGCCAAGGCCCATGAAGAAATATTTATGACCTTTGAACACCTTGAAAAATTTAGAAGAGTAATTTGGGAGGAGTTTCACCTTTGTGGCTTCTAATAGAGCCTCAGGTTTCACTTGGCCATATCATGATGACAAGGTAAACTTATTCTTTACAGTACCCCATGACTTATTCATGATTTTGCTTGCAGAGGCTGAATTTTCCTGTTGCACCAGAGTGAACAGTAGATGCTATGTGCGCCATGTTCACAGAGGTGCCATCCTGTGTATTATGCCATGCTTCCATATTAAATACTGTCTCATATACATGTCCATACTACTTTTTAAAATCCACGTTACGATGTTTCATTTGTCTTTTTATAATATAGAAAGTAAATTCAACTTGCAAATGAGAACAAATAATTTAAAAAGAGTACTATAAGCAGTTGTTTTATAATGGAACTTTTCTTAATTGCTATTTTACTCAGTTTTGTTTAGATAGGCAGGTACGGGTACGGTGTATAACTTTGTACACATAGATTTCTAAGTGAAGATGATATATTTCTTAGAACTGTTAAAGTAGCTGACTATACCAGCAATCTCAAAAGTAACTCTAATATGTGTTTATTGATTCCTTGAAGTAATAACAAGGGGAAATACATTGCTCCCCCCCCCCTGTGTTTTATAGCCTGTGCATAAGATCAGATATAAGGATCCTGACTTGGGTGCAAAGCTACAAGGGTTCTGGACTTGGGATATATTTCCAGCCCCAACATAACAGCCAGTTAATACTGTTGAATGGGTTGCTACCTCCTGCCATGAGTGTAATATATAAAAACACTGCACACTGGTGTTTGTATGGTCCCAAGTGACAGCTGTCACATATGGCCTGCTTTGAGCTGTTTTGAATATGCTGGGGAACCTGATCTTAAACACAGCCTTTTGCTTTGTTTTTTTTTACAAGAAAGTGGCCTGCCTGACATGTGCAGCAAAATGCAATGGTCTGCTTTAACTGCAATGGCATAAGACACTGCTGGTGCTGCTACAGCTAATATAGATCAATTAAGATTGTGTGAGGGTGGGTGAAGAATATATTAAAAACAAGTACTATTTGTCCACCTTGATCCCATTAATCAATAAAGCTCAAGTCAGGGCCAGAGTTGCGTATTTGCAATCTGAAAGGGGTCCTTATGTCAGGCAGAATCCATAAGAGCTTCCCCCAATGCGGAGAATGCACCAACATCTGAGATGGGATTCCCTTCTCTGGATCTAATGATGGGATATATCCATTTATTTCACACTCAACCTTACCTGGGTAATGCAAGCCCCAGTGAAAGCAACAATCACAGCCACCACGTTTACTGTGAGCTGGAACTGCAGGAACTTGGAGATACTGTCATAGACATTACGGCCCCACATTACAGCTTTCACAATACTACTGAAATTGTCATCTGTTAGGATAATATCTGAGGCTTCCTTTGCCACGTCCGTTCCTGCAATGCCCTGAAATATGTAGAAGAGATGACAAGAATTACATTCTAGAATGAGAAATAATGATTCAATGAGGAATAGTACTTTCAGAACAACTTAAAATGGCTGTTGATAAATAAAACAACCTAGATAGTCAGTACACCAGTTGTACACCATGTACACTATGTACACCAGTTGCCGGGGAACATGGGCGGGAGGATGCTGTTGCACTCATTTCCTGCTTGTGGGATCCTGTGGGCAGCTGGTTGGCCACTGCATGAACAGAATGCTGGACTAGATGGAGCCTTGGCCTGATCCATGGCTTCCATCCAAAAGCATGGCTCTTCTTGTGTTCTTAAAACAGTAGCCAGGATTCAAAGAACTGTGAAACTAATTTAGGAGGATTCAGGTTCATTTTCCCATACTGGATTGCAAACGAATTTTGGAAATTGTTTCAACAGCAGTTTGTGACATGGCAAATCTATAATTCAGTGAGATCTCAAAATATGATTTTGACATGATATTTCCCCATCAATGGGCATCAATGGGCTTCAAAGACATTTAATCATCCAGATGAAGTACTAGCTATATATTCACCACCTGATCCCAGTTGGCTAGAACTGCCCATTTCTCTGTTTCCAGGGAGACATTGAATAGTCTTCAGAAAATATGGCACCAAAGCAGCAGCATATTGGGGGAACAATGGCAGTGAATAGTCTCCACCAAAAAAAAAAAAAAAAAAGGGTGATGGAGGGAGTTTTGGGAAATATTTCAGTCCACTCCCAAATGCACTACTTTTCCCCTCAAAATTGAAACAGGTGTTGTACGAATAAGGAACATGTTCTGAGATATACCATTGCAAAGCCAACATCAGCTTTCTTAAGTGCTGGTCCATCATTAGTTCCATCGCCGGTCACTGCTACAACCTGCCTCTGTTCCACTTGCGTGCTGTCAATAATACCTGCAAAATACTGCCATGCATTAAGCACTGTAGTTTGAAGAACAGGATTTCATACTCTCATGCTGCTGTATTCATTCATCCACATGGACAGAAGTATCTTCATAGATGGGACAATCCTTACAAATTATGCACATCTATGATCCAACCTTCCAAGCTATGACATATACTTGCTACCTACATCTTCTCTCCCTTTCATTTACAGTACCATATTCACCCAAAACTCAAATATGCACACTACCCTATTTCTTCTTGCTACTCCCTTTTCAAGCTTTGTGGTCTTCCTTCAACTTTGCCCTCTCTGTCATTCCTAGGTTGCAAGTCATCTGGCTAGAAACCACTTCACTATAGTGCCTAAGATGCCACTGAAGCGAAGTATTCACCTTAATTCTTGAAAATATTTGAGTTTTCAGCTTTAAATACTGATAATGCATCTATTGAGATTTCTGTTCTCTTTCATGCAAACGTATCTTTAGGCAGTATACTGAAAGATGACCACCAGGGGGCATCAAAGTGCACGTGAGGTTAGGGTAGAAAAATAGACTGAGGTCTCTGTGAAGAAGAAAAAGGGAGAACTGAGTATAATTATTGCCAAGCCCAGACAAAAACGTAAATTTTTTAATGTCAGTTGCAGGCATTTAAATTTTAAAACACATGCCAAGGTTATTGTTTACTTATGTAAAAGGCTGTCGAATGACAAACCATCACTTGGAGCTTCCTTATAAAAAGGAGTGCCCCATCCTTAGACTCTCTATGCCAGTATTAACAGGCTTTGGATGTCCCATACCAGCATAACATCACAAATTGTCATGATCAGTTATTATAGTGATAACTGATCATTATGAGTCAATACATCAGAGCCTCTGAGGTGCTCACTCACACCCACAATCTGAAGCTGTAATTTATTGGGGAATGCGATAAAGCATCCAAAAGATTCATATAACAACAACAAAAACAACAACAAGAATAAAGAAGTTCAAATAACTCTGCTGCTGCTTATATGTCAACATTTTTATGGAGGCTATATTGAGGACAAAAATCTTATTCAGGATGATCAGGATCCTGAGGGTGTTCAAACAGATTACAAATATCTAAATCCCATAGCAAATATTAAATACTACTTTTAAACATACTCTTGGGACTAGGTGCCATTTTCAATATTTAATTAATTCAAAGTGGTAAGCAGTTTTCTTATTTGCTAAGTACACAAAACCACCACCACCTCCCAAAGAGCAATGGAAAGTAAAAAACAAAACAAAAAACCCTTTCATGATAAATAAGAGTCCTTACAAGAAATGTGGTATGCTAAATTTGAAAAGCTCACTCCCTCTGGCAACTGTATATCATTAAACATTCAATACATTAAAAAAGTTTGCTTTGTGATTTTTGTGTGTGCCCTAGAGCACTTCTTATGCATCAAAGATGAGAGTCCAATTTGTCCTTCAAACAGCAGGGAAACACACATCCAGTCAAAACTAGTTAATGTTTCAAATAATTTTGTGTAACTTTGAAGGGACTTCAGAAATATAAAAGCTAAAAATGCTCCAAAGCAAAGAAAAATTATTCTTCCACTACACTGACTATTCACACACACCAGCTCCCTGCTCTGTGTCCTTGCTTCAGCTCTAACTGTAGTTATATAAGACATTCAGAGCTGCTTTATTTCTGTCAGAATCCTATATATACTGCACACATAATCAGTCTTGTTTAGATTCCAGTGTTTACTATTCCCAACTCAGTTGACTGCATTTCCTCTTCCAAAATGTGCATTTTCATCCCCTTCTATAATAGTTGAATGATCAAACCCAGAGGATTTATTTAGTTAGGTTTAGAAGATAGCAAGAGGTTTAACTCCAGGAATTCATTTTCATAGTTGGCCATATGACTGCTTGCTCCAATTCTGAAAGATATTGGAGCACAAATACTTCTGATGTTAACAGAACTTCTGATGTTAGAACAAGGTAATGCTGGGCATTTATGAACATGTATCTGTGCAGCTTAGTATGGAACATTTTCCAACAGGACAGTTTATTCCTTGGTTGCACAAAGAAATGAGCCCACACACTGTGCTTATTACTGGTAATTGTGAGGGCCAAACAAAAGCACACATAGACATAGTTGAGCTATACATGCTAGCTTTTCCTACTTAAGTGGACGTGGCCCGGATTCAGATCAGGACTGCAGCACTCCGGGGACGAGAGGTTTAAGCTTTTCCCCTGCACCCATTTTTTTCTACAAATTTCCAACCCCAACCTTCCCCAGGGGAAGGTTAAAAAAGGGGAGAAGGTCTCCATTGGAGTGAATGGAGGCAATTTTCTTTTTTTAACCCTGCCCCCCATGGGGTGTGTGGAATTTCATGTAAAAAATGGGTGGGGGGAAAGGAGAGTAGGAAAGGCTAGCATGCAGTAGCTCCACTACGCATGCTTTCTGGAACATTTGGTTTGGCCCGGAGACAACAAAGGGAAGCAGGTGAAATAGAAAGGCATGGCTAAGTAGGCAATAATGTGTGTAATGCGATAAACATCCCTTACCTTCATTTCAGTTGGAGATTAGGACTAAGGGCAAATCCCTATGCATGTTTAGACAGAAAAAAGTCCTACAACTCCCAGCATGTCCCAGCCAGCCATGGCTGGCTGGGGCATGCTGGGAGTTGTAGGACTTTTTTCTGTCTAAACATGCATAGGGATTTGCCCTGAGAGGTTAAGCAAAGCCTTCTTGGAAAAGGTAATTTGCACTTGCGTTGTACCAAAGTGTGTCTATATGCAGGAAATTTCAGCAACAAATCAAATTATTGAAACGACGACGTAAGTCATCACAGAAGGATATGATGAGGATATGAGAAAGACAAAGGTGCTGCACGTATTTACCTTTTACCAAAGTGTGTTTGTCTGTGGGAGATGAACGAGCAAGGACACGGAGTTTTGGCCAGATCTTGTCAATGCGTTCCTGCTCAATCTGAAAATAATGATGATGATACATTGTCAATCTTTCAGAACCCTTCTTCTACATTCCAGCGAACAAATATCACTTTAAGATTAATGCATTTCTCCTCCGGCATCCTTCTCATTTCCCCCAGAACTTTAACAACTACAAGGGCTCCCAAGGGTTTTCCGCTGGCCCCATCCACAGCTATGCTTCTCTCTCTTTCTCGGGTGTCACTGCCTAAGTAAGAAAGATTTCCCCCCCTCAATCAAATTAATACGCTTCACATTTTCATCAGAGTAAAACTATCGTGTTATTTTTATGATCTCATGTTGCTTTCAGTGCCTCTGCAAATATGCTTCCATTCAGGCCAATCAGGAGGAATATCATCTGTCTTTTCTAAACCAGCTTCTGTATCGGCTTCTTTTAGAAATGAAATAAAACATTTAGTAAGCTCACTAAACACAAATGATTGTGTACTGAGTAGAAACGTGCTGGCCATGCTTATACTATAACTTCTAAAAATAGTAGTGCACTTTAATACTGCAATCTTATGCGCGCACGCGCACACACTTGAGAGTAAGCTCTATTTAACTCAATGGGACTTACTCAAGAGTAGATATGATAGGATAGGATTGTGCTGTAAGTGAGGATACTGGGCTTTATCTGAGGCTCAAGTGAACCATATGATGCCTCTGTGCACAGCAAATGCCCACTGCTCCATGCATCAAACTGGGGAAACTATGGAATCAGCCCAAAACACAGACATATACATGGTACCGTGGACAGTATCCCATAAGGGAGCTTTGCTGACCTGCCCCCTTCGAGAAATGATCGTTTTCGCTCATTTGGGGGCTTGCCCCTAGAAGCGCTAAATCTCTGTTGAGCAATGGGATCTGTGAGGCTGGCCACTCACAAGAACGGACGCGATGGTGGATCCCGCTTGTGGACGGGCAGTGTTGGATACTGCCCCATATTTGACAGTTAGTTCTTCCACTTCCATTTATGCAATGGGAAGCTGTATGATTAAAGAAGCCCTCATCATTGGATGCCAGAGCAGGAGCATCATTCAGGGAAGGTGGAGAGAGGAGGAATGCTATGTAAACCTCCGATTGTTCCTTAGAGGTATTTATGGTTCTGGGTAGTTCACTTATTCAACACATTGAGAGATTTTTGTTACGAATTATTAAATGGCATATAGTCCTTTGCTAAGAAAGAAAGACAGACAGACTTTGGCCTTTGTTGGTAACATTATATAGTTGCTTTGATGTCTAAAAATAATAATAACAAAGATTCTTGGTGCTTTTTAGCTATTTAACCTTGAATGCATCCAAGAAAGGTCATTTGAATCTTGCAAAATATCTGTGCCTTCCCTAATGAAATAGAAAATGGTGCTCCTGGACCAATGCTGCAGATCTTTTCCAGCTTAGTTTCTTTTCAGAGATTTTCTGAATTTGCTTCTGTTTGTACCTGGGACTCAGCCCCAAAAGTAGTAGTTTCTCAGTGAGTTGGTTCACCATGGTTTGGCATTACATGAATGAACACTGTATTTGCATGTAACCCCTTCCCCTCACATGCTCTACTTTAATCAGTTACTCCTGCTTTTGTGGAAACTACAGTTGGCCGTTCCATCTGACCTGGCAAACTGTGGTTTGCACAATTTCTCTAAACCAGGATTGTAAACCATGGCTTGATCCTAGTTTGCAATCCTGATTTGGAGGGAGTATGTGAACTAAAGTCTGCCAGTTAAGTTGCAATAGTAAGTTGTGGCTTCTATTATAGCAGAAATATTAAAACAGAATGTGTAAGGGAAGGAGCGAGCAGGATGAGGGAGTGCACAAGCACAAGGCTTAACACCAAATCATGATTCGGTGTTACATATGAATGACAGGGATGTTGAAGAGTCCTTGGTTTCGAGTCACGAGTCGAGTCACGAGTCTTTGGACCCGAGTCTCGAGTACGAATCCTTGGTCCAAAATGGTGACTCACGAGTCACAAGTCATGAGTCACTCCCAAAGCTGACTCCACGAGTCCCTATTAAAATCAATGGGGGTTTTTCCCAACAAAATAAGGCTACTTCAGATGTGTGGCTTAAATAAATTCTAGGAACAAGTGTGCCTTTTTATTTCAAAACTCTGCCACTGATTTTGGCAAGAACAGACCAGGCAGACAAACCCAAAATAACCAGGCAGGCAGAGGAGGCAGGGAACGCCAAAGCAGGCAGGCAGAGGCCTTTGTCTTGGACAATTCAAACTGTGGGACTGGTTAAGAAGAGACCAGGCAGGCAGAGGAGGCAGGGAACCCCAAACAGGCAGGCAGAGGCAGCCAAACCCAAAATGTCTGAAAGGTTGCATTTTAGGAAAATGATTTTAAAAAATAAACTTGCTGCACTTCCTAAAACCTATCCATGTTGCATTTGAGGAACACGATTTTGGAACACGAGTCTCGAGTCGAGTCCTTGGTCTCGAGTCCCGAGTCGAGTCTTGAGTCCCATTAAAAATATTGGGACTCGAGTCTGACTCGAGTCAGAGGGGGGACTCAGTCCGACTCACGAGTCGAGTCCTGGAGTCCGAGTCCCCATCCTTGATGAATGAACTCAGCAATGGCAACTAAAATGAATATATAGTTTAAAACTATGCTGCTAGCTTCTTTTGGCATTTAACATTACAAACATGCAGTTTCAGCAACAGTATTATCTCTCCTGTTCAGAAAAGAGGAAAAATGTGAGGGGCAGCACAATGAAAGACAAATACAATAGGTTTCATTATCCTCCAATTTGTAATTTTATTTTATTTTATTTATTATATTTATTATATTTATACCCCGCCTTTTTTCCTGCAAGGAACCCAATAATCCTCCTCCTCTCCATTTTTATCCTCACAACAACCCTGTGAAGTAGGTCAAGCTGAGAGTCAGTGACTGGCCCAAAGTCACCCAGTGAGCTTCATGGCCGAGCGGGGACTAGAACCCATATCTCCCGAGTCCCAGTCCAACACGCTCACCACTACGCCACATTGGCTTTATAATTATTTTATAGAATAATAATGTATGTTCCATTCTGCACAACTTACATCTCCCTTCTCATTACGGATCCTCCGGTTGAATTCCTTTCCCTCAATGCAGAGGAAGTCTTCTCCGGGATGAATGATTCCACACTTTATGGCAATGGCACGAGCTGTATTGATGTTGTCCCCAGTGACCATCCGGACTGTAATTCCAGCTCGCTGGCACTTTCTTATGGCTTCTGGGACCTAATAAAACAGTTGAGACGGAATGGAAAAACAATACGATACAACAAACAAGCTGATCAGATTGGTATCCTGATATTTCAGAACGGAGTATTTTCAAACACCAAAAATAGCAGCATGAGTAAACAGAGATTATAGAGATGAGGTTTCTAGCTTCTCTGCCATTAGCCTTTTGGGAGTTCTTCCAACTTGACAGAAACATTTTGAAAATATTATTAACATAATGTTCAATTCAACCAGTGATTTAGCATTTCATATAAGGGACTGGATCCAGATCTAGAGTAGGCCCATTTAAATCAACGGAAGTTAAGTTAGTCATGACTAATTGATTGCAATGGGTCTATTCTAATTATCCCTAAATTTGGCTCCAACCCAGGGTAATGTTTGCAGAATACCCAATATTCTTATTATTGGGCTAGGTAATCTTCGTTTCATGGACATTAGAAATTACTAGATAGCTGATAAATGATGGATAATGTTTTTCATTTCCAAAAGGGACTAAAAACCTATTATGGAGTTCGGAGTTGTGATCAATTCAAAATATTTTTGGCGATTTGTAATGGAGCACCATCATAGCTCACACTAAGTGTAATTGTTATAAAGCAGGGCTCTCCAACCTTGGGTCCCCAGATGTTGCTGGCCTACAGCTCCCAGCATACCCAGCCAGCATGGCTAATGGCAAGGGATGCTGGGAGCTGTAGTCCAGCAACATCTGGGGACCCAAGGTTGGAGAGCCCTGTTATAAAGGATTGTTATATCCAACAATTTAAAACTGAGAAATCTAAATCAAGAACCGCATTACCCAGACCATGTGAGAAGATCAGAAATTCCAATCAGAGTGAATGCATGCTTCCTATACACTACCTAGGGGTATTTTTAGTCATTGTTTTCCTTGCCAGTACTGACGTCTTTTTTAAATATAGGCCTACAAAAAATAGGAAAATTACTGAAGGGGAGTTTATATTTGAAAAGCAGCATTAAGGTTTGAAAGCACATTATATTGTTAAGGATGAGAGCCCCATGTACGCTACTCTGAGCAGCCTGAAGGAAGAATGGACTAGAAGTATAATACATAATTAAAATGTAATAAATTAGAAGATACTGGAACCACAGATTAAGAGGACATTGTTACTTCCATAACCTGTCTTGAAGCAACACTCTCTGACCAAGAAGCCATTACCTCCACATTCTAGAAGTGTGTGGATGTGAATTAATTTTGGTGAAGGGAGTGCACTCTACATATGCTCATATGTACTTTTTATTAATTTTTAAAATGTGAATTTCACCCAAACAAACAAAACCATATAAAAGGAAAAAAAATCAATTTTCTTACAAAAAACAAATCACTTACAATAGGTATGAAATGTATGTCCATAAGTATATGTAAGTATGTGATAATACAGCTATCAATAGAAACAGTCATGCATAAGCTTCAGAAATATCCATATATTTACCCATCTGCAGTTGGATCTAAATACCAGCCCTTCTAATATTGAAAGCGTTGTTAGGTCCTCAATCCATTATATACTCAGAGGTAGGACTAACACCATGGTGATAAACTTATGGGAATCACTCCAAGGGCATCACTCCAAGGAAGCGGGAAATGATCCCTTAGAACAGTGTTCTCCAACCTTGGGTCCCCAGATGTTTTTGGCCTACAACTCCCTGCATGCCCCAGCCAGCTACGCTGGCTGGGGCATGCTGGGAGTTGTAGGCCAAAAACATCTGAGGTGGGGCATGCAGGGAGTTGTAGGTCAAAAACATCTGGGGACCCAAGGTTGGAGAACACTGTCTTAGAAGCTGCCCATTCCTTGAGGGAGGAAGAGATATTATCGTGTGCTTCAGTTGGGGAGGAATGATCATGGTTGTGGGTGATTCAGTCATTACAGACATAGACAGCTGGTTTGTGAAAGGGCATGAACAGTGCATTGCCTGCCTAGTGCAAAGGGTGAGAACTCCATGCATTGTCTAGATAGCCTGATAGATAGTGCTGGGGTGGAATCAGTAGTCATAGTGCATGTCAGCACCAATGGCATGGGGAAATGTAGTTGCGGTAGGGATGTTGGAGAAATCTGCAACAGTCTCAAATGAGTTTGAATTTTTATGAATCTGTCCCGTGAATTCCACAGCGGACCAGCTGTTACCAAGTTGCGCAAATTCTGCAGACTTGTGGACCGGGTTTTTAAAAAATTGTTTGTATTTTACACAAATTTAGTCATGGAAAAATACAATAAATGATGATGATGATGATGATGATGATGATGATGATGATGATGATAAAAACCACCATTTGAAAATGTGCATTTCTCCCATAGGCTAAAGCATGAAAATACAGTAATACCTTGGATTGCAAGTAACTTGGTTTGAGAGCGTTTTGCAAGACAAGCAAATGTTTAAATATTTATTTAATTTTTTTTTTACTTGATATACAAGCGACGTCTTGCAATACAAGTACTGTAGTACGGCTTAAATTAAAAATCTCTGTACAAATTTTTTTGGGGGGGATTTCGTTTTGATATAAGAGTGTTTTGGATTACAAGCACATTTCCGGAACGAATTATGCTCTCAGTCCAAGGCATGACTGTATGCATTTTGGGGGAATTTGCATATTTTGGGGGTCCTTTGTGCATTTTCCGGAAGTGCAAATTTGCTCAAATATGTATGAACAAAAGGCACCTGAAAATCCACAAAACGCAGACGGAATGGATTTTATAAAGCCCGTGCATCCCTAGTGAGATCCTGGAAGCCAAATTTTGGTTGCTAGGTAGGAGGTTGAGACCCTGGATCTCCAAGATAGCCTTCTTTGAAATGCTACCTGTTCCACACATAGGGCCAGCTAGGCAAGCAGCACTGAGGTGCCTCAATGCACAAAATGAAACAATGCTGTAGGGAGGGGGTGGGTTTAGATTTGTTAGGCACTGGAGAACATTTTGAGGCAAGCTGGGCCTAAAACAAGCCCATCTTGGGAACTGGCTCTGTTTGAACCAGAATGGAGCCAAACCGCTGACGCTTGATACCAATAAGGGGGGCAGAGCAGCTCAAGTGGGGATGGGGTAGAAATAGGCCTCTAGCATACAGTAGAACATAACAGTCAGTCAAAGAGGCCAAATTTATATGTAAGTAGAAAATTGCCAAGGAAGTCCAACGCAGCCACATATAACTTCAAAAGAGGAAACTTCTCAAACATGAGGGGAGTGGCAAAAAGGAAGTGGAAAGGGCAAGTCAACAGGGTCAAGTCTCTCCAGAACGCTTGGGGGTTACTCAAACCTGAAAAACAGAAGCTCAGCTAGAATGTATACTGCAGGTCAGGAAAGGTACCACAAAGTCCATTAGGTAACCAGCATAGTCGGTGCCAGCTTCAGGTTTTTGAGAAGCCTTGGGCAAGTCACTCCAGTGGGTCCCCTCCCTCAGTGAATCTACCTTCTCACTGCCATTGTCATCAGCTGCTATTTCTCCTCCTCCTCTCTCCCATCACTGTTACCATTTGCTTGCTTGTCAGACAGAGCCAGTGTAGTAGGCAGTGGCATCTACTGTTCCTCTTTCTGAACACCACTGTTGTCTGGGCCAGAGCAGGAGGCAGGTGAACAAACAGGTTGAAATGGTGAAGCGGAGGAACAAGTACAGCCGGCTCTTGTAATGGTCCCCTGCTGGGGTGTGGGTCCTTGGCAGGTGCCCAATCATACTTACCCTTGATGCCGGCCCTGAGCATAGCTAATAAGCAGTGTCAAAGCTATTAAGAGGAAACAAAGCTCCCTTCAGAAAATGGAAGTGTTGCCCAAATGAGGAGAATGAAAAGGAACAAAACTTGTACAAAAGAAATGCAAGCAAAAAAGAAGGGATGCAAAAGAACAGACACACATCTCAGAAATGGCAACATTCAGAAACAAATGCGAGAACATTCCAATCTCTCAGGATACCCTGCTGTTGATTTGAAAGTTGCCATTCTTCAACAAAGTGAGATTTCGGCATGACATTACTGGATTAGAATTTTTCAAGAAGTTTGATTCTATTCGTTTAGACCTGAATCAAGACAATAGTTAATTAAACAATATTAATTAGCAACACTAGGATGATCATGTCATCATAAATTACTGCTGTTGTAAATCGTCATTCCACTTGTGCTACATACATTTAAGCTTTATATACAACTAGCTTTTTTACCCGGCATTGCCCAGGTCATCATTTTCTTATAGGCATTAGGAACTATTTGTTCGAAATTCCTTAAGATAGCTGACCCTTTTTGAATGGCTCCATAGGAAAGGAATGGGACTAAAGCAGTTATTTTATTCCCAACTCAAGGATGGAAAGCGGAATATCGGTGGTCAATATAAGACGTTTAAAGATGTTCATAAGGCTAATCTAAAAAAATGCAATATAAGCATCGAAAACTGGGAAGCTCTGGCACATGAATGATCTAACTGGAGGTTGGCCTTTCACAAAGGTTCCATGGACTTTGAAGAAGCCCGAGTGCAAGGTGAAAGGGAGAAACTTGCTAAGCGAAAAGCACGTCAAACGAATCCTTCACAGGACCATCTTCCATCTGGTAACCTGTGTCCTCACTGTGGGAAGCTGTGTGGATCTAGAATTGGCCTCCACAGTCACTTACGGACCCATCGCTACACAATTTTCTTTAGAATTCTCCTCCTTTTATCCTGGAAGACAATCTTACTCGGTCACGAGTGATCGCCTGATGATGATGATGCCACAGTGAAATCCCTGCTTCCCCCCCTGGACTACACAATGAAATCCCTCCCCACCCCTCCGGGACTACACAATGAAATCCCTGCTCCCCCCCCCCGGGACTACACAATGAAATCCCTGCTGCCCCCCCCCCCGGGACTACACAATGAAATCCCTGCTGCCCCCCCCCCCCGGGACTACACAATGAAACCCCAGCTCCCCCTCCCCCGGACTGCACAACAATGACATCCCAGCTCCCTCTTCCCCCGGACTGCACAACAATGACATCCCAGCTTCCCCGGGACTACACAACAGTGAAATCCCAGCTCCCCCAGGACTGCAGAACAATGAAATCCCTGCTCCCCGCCAGGGACTACAGAGCAATGAAATCCCTGCTCCCGCTACTGGGACTACACAATGAAATCCCAGCTCCCCCCCCCCCCGGGACTACACAACAATGAAATCTCTGCTCCCCCCCTTTGGACTATGCAATGAAATCCCAGCTCCCCCATGTAGCCCCCTGCTGCAGTTCATATGAACATTCTGTATGACGTAGGAGTGATTTGCATATCCGCTCCTGATAGGCCCCTGCAGCAATTCATACGAACATTCTAAATGACGCCATTGGCTATCTGAGAGTGGGCTATACAGGCGCAGTGATTGTTTTTCGGAGATTTAAACCCGCCAGTATTCTTCCTTGGGTGATGAAGAGTGTAAAGGACCGGGGCCGGTCCTTTGCGCGGGTTCGGGACAGAAAGGGTTAACCGGAGGGGAGAAAACCCTTCCTACGCAGCTTCCCAGCACTTAAAAGGGAACCGCGACCAAAATTGACGGTGGAACAGCAAATGAATGAACCTACTATGCTGTTTATAGGTAAACAGGTTTAATGAAGCGTATCAAAACAAACAAGACGTGTTAACAAGGTACACGCGCCTTCATTCAACTTTGTCTGATTCAACAGAGACAGTATAGCGTAAGCGTTACCTTGGATGACCTCAGTTCCTCGAAAGTCACAGCTGTCAGCGATCGAGAGTGTTTAGGTTTCTTTCTCCGGGAGCTTCCCGGGGTTGGATCCTGAGTCCGGACCGAAGCCCTGGACGTCTGCGCAGCCTTGTGCCCACTGACCAACAACCACCTCAACCAGGTTGCTTCTTTTACCTCCTCTCTTGCTCCCCCCTCCCTTCTCGCTCCCCCTCCCTTCACATTCCTGGGAAAAACTGGTTCTTCCTTGAAGCTCTCCCGGGTGCTTGACAACACTTAGCAGCTCTTTGAGACTGCTCGGCAGCTGGACGCCCCTCTTGGTGTGTGGGGTGTTTCACAGCTCATTTGGCTGCCAGGGGAAGTGCTTGGGAGAGATGGGTAGATGACCTATTGAGGTACATGTAAATGAAGGCTGATGTAAATGACGGTCCGGAACTGAGCTGCTTCTGCCCTAGGCAGAAGCCTTGATGGGTATGGTTGTGGGGGGGGCTGTACCTGACTTGGCTTTTTCTCCACAAAGAGTATGTGTGCCAAGTTTGGTGGGAATCCGTCAAACTGTGTAGGAGCCTATGCGACGCACGCGAATGCCCGTACAAACGTACAAACAAAATTTCACATTTATATAGTAGATTGTCACAGACCTCATGCATTTCCTGGCCCCACTGTTTACATATTTCTCTATCTCTGTCTTTCTGCCACCACCCCAGCCCCAGTTTCCTAACTGTTCTGGAGGTTTCCCCAACCCTCCAGAGCAGATTTTCATGGGAGCACTGGGGACTGAAGAGGGGAAATCATAGATTTCATAGATCACAGAGTTGGAAGGAGCCTACAAGGCCATCGAGTCCAACCCCCTGCTCAATGCAGGAAACTAGAGGAGGGGTCTCCCATTCAAGTAACAACCAGGCTTGACCCTGCTTAGTTTTCCACACTCAGACAAGCTGAGCCAGCGTGAGCCACAGGCCTGTATCAACAGATCAATGAAGATCTGTTCCACCACTGGGATTCTCCTCCTGGATTAGAAGCCTCCTGTGGACAGAAGGAGCCCTTCCATCCACACAAGGCTTATGCTGGATCCAACCCTCTGCCTCCTTCCTGTGAGGAAAGGATTGTGGCCTAGCTATGAACTCATCACATTCAGAAAGGGAATATTGACACGACCAGTGATTAAGGCTACAGTCCTAAACTCACTTACTAAGGAATCCTACTGAACTTCAGACAGAGGTAAAGTAGTTTCTGAGGGTAGGAACCAAGGGATGAAATTACTCTTGGTAAAGAAATTAGTGGAATTCTTAGTTCATCTTAATAGGCAGGACTAAAATTCAAAAAGTACTGCAGTAAACACACTTTTTTTGTAATTCAAATTCAGAAGCTTTAACATGCTGATCCAAACGTTTATCTGGAAATACGCCTTATTGTTTGATAGAACTCACTTCAAAGTAAGCTTGCTTAGGATCAGGGCTTAAGTCTATCATACCTCTGGTCTTACAGGATCTTCTATGCCAACCACACAAATGCAAGTCAGGTCAGTTAAGATGTCATTTTCACTGTCCCAGTCTGGTTCAGGGTTGCTGGGGAAGTCTCGGAAAGCAACACAGATGGTTCTCAATCCATCACAGGCCATAGGTTCAATCACTTTCTTTACCATCTCATCCCGATCACGGGGCCTGAAAATGCGAGGCTCACCAGTCGCATTAACAACCTTAGAACACCTGGAAGAAAAAGATAGCAACACCAAGTGTATAGTCGCTTTGAAAGATATTACTGGACAACAAGGAATTAATATTTCAGCATGAAAGAAGGAGAGGTGTCATGTTTGGCACTGTATCTTACGCTGGCTCAGCTTGTCTGAGTGTGGAAAGCTAAGCAGGGTCAAGCCTGGTGATTACTTGGATGGGAGACCCCTCCTCTAGTTTCCTGCATTGAGCAGGGGGTTGGACTCGATAGCCTTGCAGGCTCCTTCCAACTCTATGATCTATGAATCTATGAAATCAATTCTAATACTAAACTAGGATTGTACCTTCCTAAGGGCCAGACTTCATGTTACGCTAATTGTGTAGCATGTAGCTGAGATTGATAGTTTTATTTACTCTTGTGTAAGTGTGAATGGCCCTGATTCAGATCAGGACCACTGTGCTCTGGGAGCACAGTGGTCCTTCCCACTCCCCCTGTGGGGGAGTAAAAAAAGGGGGGGGAAAGTCTTCATTGACTCAAATGTAGACTTTCTTTTCCCTTTAACTCTTCCTCCACATGGTGGTAGGTGACATTTAAGGGAAAGTGGGGGTGCATGTTTAATCCTCTCCTCCCAGTGCATGGTGGTCCTGATCCGAATTGGGGCTGCATGTGCTTATACACTAGAGTAAGGAAAGAGAGAGAGAAATCTCAGCTACACACTATGTGATTAGTGTAATGTGTAGTTTGGCTCTCAACCAAACGGGCAATGGAATTCGAACCTATAAATCAGTGTTCTCTAACCTTGGTCCCCCAGATGTTTTTGGCCTACAGCATAGCTGGCTGGGGCATTCTGGGAGTTGTAGGCCAAAAACATCTGGGGACCCAAGGTTGGAGAACACTGCTATAAATGAACAGAAGGATGTTTAGTATCATTTTGTAGACAAAAATATATTGGAACGTTTTTGTTGGAAACTTGCCAACTGCAGCCTTGAAGTCATGCAGATGTAGCTTGATGTAGGAGAGAGGGTTCAGTGATATAGGAGAGAGGGTTTTAGGTCAAAGTGTTGGTCTTTGACCTAAAAGAGCTGAGTTCGAGTACCTGGTCAGACCTGTGACTTGCTGAATGGACTTGCAAGGCACTAATAGTAAGTCAATCACTAAAAGCAGGAATAGCTGTCGTGCATGTCATACACTTATTATGATAAAACAAAAGAAAAACAAGATAAATACTGTTATACACTTGGGATATTAAAAAAACTGCTTTATCAATGAATAATAATTAAATAATGTTGAGAAGGCTCCCCCCCCCTCCACTTTCATCTTTTTCTAGAACATGGAAAAATAACCCCCTGGGGTTTTGTTACCTGCTTTGAGGTTCAATTTTGGTCAGAAAGCAGTAGAAAATAGACAGAAGGACATGAATACCATCTTCCATGCAAGTCCCACTTAAATGAATATGAGCAGAGCACAGGCACAGTAGTGCTCTTGCAAAGCTCGTAGGGATGGAAGAACCAGGGATACTTGAGCTTGCTGAAATTCTCCAAGCATTACTTGAAAGTTCAATTCAGCTGTCTCCCGTTCTTGTATGCAACCAGTTTTTTTTTCAGTTCATTCGAACGGGAAAAGAGTGCATTTCTCAAAAGTCCACACTTTCCCCTCATTGACTAAAGTATTCTTTAAAATGCACACTTTAAATTGTACATTTTTAAAGTGTGCATTTCTTAATGTGTACATTTCTTTAACGTGCACACTTCCCCCATTAAAGCATGAAAATATGACTATTTAAAAGTGCAATTTTTAAAGTGCACATTTTGCAAGCACAAGTTCAGGAATTTGCAAACATTTTTGCAGAACATGTGCTCCCATTCACGTCCGGGGTTGTGAACGGGGAATTTTTGAGTGATTTGCAACTGAAACAAAATGCTCATACATCCCTACGGTAGATGGTGATTCATAGGAGAGCACCTCATTACACAAAAGCGTATGTCATTCTCTTGCTGAGAATCATGTGTGTATGTGTGCGTCTTAGTAGGAAACTAACATAATAACAAGAACTGTAATGATACACATACAGAATCCAGTGACAAAGTGCTAACCCCAAAGCAAATACTGAGTACTTACTTCTTTAGGACAATTTCTGAAGCTCCTTTGCTGTACATTCGGAAGTTATCATCTGGCATTTTAATGACAGTGCTCATTGACTTCCTCACAGAGTTAAATGTGTACACTTTGTAGAGCTTCTCTTCAGGCATTTGATTCCGGACAGGCTGATAATCCTGCTTTAGATCCAAGACAAACCCCAGTAATCCACATTCTGTCTTGTTGCCAACCTGGCGAGGTAGACCGCCTTCCTTTTCTGGTGGCTAAGGAGAAAGAAAGAATTGTGCTTCAGATCTGATTTGATCAAATTTTATTTGATTTGATTTGTACCCCACTTTTCTACCTAAAAATGGCATGGCTTACAGGCACAATTAAAATTGATTAAAGCAATAAAACACTACATTAAAATATATGTCAAAGGCCAGCTTGAATAAAAACGTCTTTGCCTGCTCGTGGAAGGACAGCAGAGAGGGAATGAACTTAGCCTCCTCAGCAGAGAGCTCCACAGCCTGGGAGTGGCCCAGTACCGAGAAGGCCCTCTTTTGCATCACCACCAAACATTCCTCTGAAGATAGCCGTCTTGAAAGAAGGGCCTCTCCCAAACATCTTAAGAACCGGGCAGGCTCATATGGGAGAAGTGGTCTTTCCGGTAGCCTGGTTCCAAGCCATATAGGGCTTCATAGGTCATACCCAGCACTTTGAATTCTGCCCGGAAACAGACTGGTAGCCGGTTAAGCTGTTGTAACAAGGGAGTCACATGCTCCCTGTAACCAGCCCCAGTCAACAGTCTGGCTGCAGCATTCTGGACCAGACCAGCTGAAGTTTCTGTACAATTTTCAAAGGCAGCCCCACGTAGAGTACGTTAGAGTAACCCAAGAAGGATGTAGCTAATGCATGCGTGTGATGGCGCGTGAGTGACAGCAGAGCCCCATGTGTGCGAGATGGGAGATTAAAAATCCTGTTCGTGTGTAGAGGCCCATAACTCCACACACAGAAATCCAGATCTTTCTCCCCCTCTCTCTGCGCAGTGTGCAGCGTTTCGGTTGCAATCAGCCAGCCAGCTTTCCAGCATGCAATCCGACTCCAGCAGCCAGCTCCCCCGTTTGCAGATAGCAAGGAAAAAACTCTGTAACTCCACAGGTCTATTCTACCTGTTTATTTACTTAGCAAAGTAATATTCTACAGAGTATACATTTCCTAGTTACAGTCCATGTGCAGAGTGCAATGCATAGCAAGCATTTATTCCAGTGGAGTAAGTTGAGCTTTACCCCACCTCAGCAAAGACGTTACATTGTTGCATAAGTCCAGCAAGCAAAAGAAGAAAAGAGTGAAGAGAGAGAACAGTCCTGCTCCTCTAAAATGGCTTCAGACAGAAAAACAAGTCAGTACGTCACCAGAACATCTAAACCATGTGACTAGCTCATACTGTTTCCCAGGCCCAGCCTTCCCATGAAAAACAACACGGGAAAGTAGGAAGACACAACATTCTTGTTTACCGCCATTCTGTTCCTTCCATATTGTAAATAATGTGCTCCAGCTTGTGAATGTGATACATATCACAACAGCGTGACCATGCCCAGATCAGACGTCTAGGAATGGGCACAGTTGGCAAACTAGCCTCAGGTGAGCAAACACACTCCTGACCACTGTTGGGAGCTGGGCATCCAGGTTCAGGGCCAAGTCTAAGAGTATACCCAAACTGAAAGCCTGAGTCTTCACAGGGAGTGTAACCCCATCCAGCACAGGTTGAATCCCTATTCCCTGATTTGCCTTCTGACTGACCAAAAGCACTTCTCTCTTGACTGGATGTTTGCCCTCATCCGATCCATTACTGATATCAGGTACCGATTTAGAACCAGAAAAGCTTTCTTGGATTTAGATGGAAAGGAGAGAAAGAGTTGGGTGTCATCAGAATACTGGTGCACCAAACTCCAAAATCTCTCCCAGCGGTTTCATGTATATGTTAAATAGCATGGGGGATAAGATGGAACCCTGAGGGACACCACAGGCCAATGGCCACGGTGTCGAACAGAAGTACCCCAGCACCTCATTCTGAGATCGCCCCTCCAAGGAGAATTGGAGTCTTTCATAGATCATAGAGTTGGAAGGGGCTTACAAGGCCATCAAGTCCAACCCGCTGCTCAATGCAGGAAACTAGAGGGGTCTCCCTTCCAAGTAATAACCAGGCCTGACCCTGCTTAGCTTTCCACACTCAGACAAGCTGAGCCAGCATGAGCCACAGGCCTGTCACCATATAACAATGCCTCCCAGTCCCATCTCAGATGCCTCAGAAGGATACCATGGTCGACGGTATTGAAAGCTGCTGAAAGGTCCAGCAGAACTAACAGGGACATAAACCCTGTCCAGTTCCCGGCATAGATAATTCACCAAAGTGACCAAAGCAGTCTCTGTCCCATAACCAGGCCTGAGGCCAGATTGAAATGGGTCTAGATAATCCAGAAGCTGAGAAGCCACCACAACCTCCAGCACCTTGCCCAAGAATGGCATATTGGAGACCAGCCAAAAATTATCAAACTCAGTGGGGTTAGTGAGGTTTTGTTTTTTTTAAAACAAAGGTCTTACCACCGCCTCCTTTAGGCAAGATGGAATCACACCTTGCTGTAAAGAGGTGTTCACCACTGCCCTTACCCACTCAGCCAGTCCCCCATGGCTGCTTTTATAAGCCAGGAAGGGCAAGGGTCCAGCACACAAGTGACATGCCTCACCTCTCCAAGGAACCTGCCCACGTCCTTGGTCTGTACAAATTGAAAAGTATCCATTAGAACTGAACAAGCAGGAGCCAAAATTACATCTACTAGACCTGTATCAATTATGGCATCCAAGTCGGCACAGATATGATCGATTTTATTCACAAAGTATCATGCAAATTGATTACAGTGGTTCACCTCTTCTTCTTGTTTACCAGATCGTAACAGACCTCTGACCACTCCCCCCCCCCCAAAAAAATATCTGCTTGGCAACTGAGCAGATGCAGCTGGTGGCAGAGAAGTGCAATTTCTTCACCTCCCTCACTGCCACAGAGTAGGCTTCCAAATGAGCTCTAGACCTTGTTCGATCGGACTAATTCCGAATTTTCCGCCAACGTCGCACTAGTCAACGTTCCACTTGTTTCATTGCTTACACAGTACCCTGGAAAACCAGGGGGCTCATCTGGCTCTTCTCTGTGGGAGACAACACTCAGGACTGATTGTGTCAACCACCCAGGCCATTTCTCCATTCCAGAGATCAGCCAGGGCTTCGACAGAATCGCCTGCCAAGGTGACAGGAAAATCCCCAAGAGCCATCAGAAAACCATCCGGATCCACATCAAGCCAGGCTATACACACAGTTCCATGTAGCTTTCCCCCCACTGACTTTTCCTTTTATTTATTTTTAATGAAAAGCAGCTGTAGAAGCCTGAAATCTTGATTAGAACACAGGTGAGGGGATAGCTTAGCTTCTTAATCTTTTCCTCTCTGGCTATATTGCTTTTCAAATTGCCCAGAAGCTGCTTTTCTCCCCGCAGGGGGAAAGAAAAGCAGCCCCCAATTCTCAGTGCTGAGGGCTGCAGGCTTCCGCAAGTGGCTTTCCCTTTAAGAACAGAATCAACAACTAAAAGGTCACAGTCAAGCTAGATATGACCACATATAGGTAACTTGTAGCTTGGGCCTTAGTCTAACACAGTGTTTCTCAACCTTGGGTCCCCAGATGTTTTTGGCCTACAACTCCCAGCATGCCCCAGCCAGCTATGCTGGCTGGGGCATGCTGGGAGTTGTAGGCCAAAAACATCTGGGGACCCAAGGTTGAGAAACACTGGTCTAACATATCGTAAGATCCTGGGGTTGACACCTGGGCCCTGATGCCCTCCAAGAACCCCACGTGTGTCTGCCAGACACTGCTGGACCCTGACCCCCCAGCCTTCCCTTCACCCCACCCGCCACAGTAGCTTTTCCCTCCTCTCCCCCCCCCTCTTCCACTGCTGCTGCGCCACCGTCTCCCCTCGCCTCCCCTGTTCGTAACGTGAGTGCAGCAGGAGTTGTGGGGGGAGGAAATAGCAAGTGGGGGGGAGGAAGAAGAAGGGGTTCGTGAGTGGGGTGGAGATAGCAAGGGGAGGAAGAAAATAGCAAGGTGATAAGAGGAAATAGCAAGCAGGAGGGAGGAGGAAGACGAGGAAGGAGGAGGAGGTGCACCAACGCACCCAACCCCAACAGCAATTTTGGGTGGTGCCCGCGGAAATATTTTAAAAGGTAAAACGTGCCTGTGGACTCAAAAAGGTTGCCTACCCCTGTATTATAAATAATATCTATCTATCTATCTACTCTAGAATTAATAGATATATAGTAAAACCTATTACAGGTTTCAATTATTTTTTAAAAAAAAAACAAAACCCATTTATTTATGTATTTATTTTATACATTTAAAACATTTATATCCAACCTTTCTTTATACACAAAGGAATTATAAACTATAATAAGTTTTGCTCCAAGCTTGACAACATGTTTATATATTATTGTAATAGATTTTTAAACTTCTGCTTTGCAGCAGAGCAATCATTAATGGAATGAAAGATAGCTGGTGCACTGTAGCTGTTAAAGAGAATGAGCATTGAACTGGAAGTTCTCCATTCAAAAGCCATTACAGAGATGAGTGGAGTCACTGGATAATCTGAGGCAAACTACTATAGGAACATCGGAAGCTGCCTTCTACTGAGTCAGGCCGTTGGTCCATCTAGCCCGGTATTGTTGACACTGACTGGCAGCAGCTCTCCAGGGTTTCAGGCAGGATTCTTTCCAAGCCTGACCTGGAGGCCGGGGATCGAACCCTGGGACCTTCTGCATGCAAAACATGTGCTCTGTCACACTGAGCTATGGCCCCTCCCCACAGCACCTGGTATTCCAAAGCGGTCCCCCATCCAAGTACTAACCAGGCCCGACCCTGCTTAGCTTCCGAGATCAGATGAGATCGGGCTGTTCAGATGTGACAATCAGTCTTAGCTCTCCATCTGTTAGATCAGGGGGATGATGATATTAATAATAATGATGATAATAATAATAATGAGGATTACCTAGACTAGTATTGGAAGTATTTTGACCACCTAGGCAATATGTAAAATAATGTTGTTGTTGTGGATGGTATCATCATCATCATCATCATCATCATCATCATCATCATCATCGTCATCTTATTTAATTATTTATTTTCCCTGCCCTTCACTAACTTAAGAGACATTTCTGTCACGTTCCCTGGTTCTGAGCCTCCACATTATCCTGAGGAAGACTCTGATTCAGACGGGTCACAGGTCACCCCACTTCAGGGGGAGCTCTTGGCACCCCTTCAATATCTTCCTGGACTGAAGCTATAGCTCTTCCATCTGTCTCTGAGGGCGACTCCCCTGCAGCTTCTTCTGTCCTTCAGCCACACAAGAGCATGGAACTGCAGAAACACCGGGGAGTTCTGTGTTGCAGTCTACTTTCCCCGGGGCTTCTTGCCCAGTCAGGACAACTTTAAAAATTCATTCAAAATCAAACTTTCAGAGGGATAGCTGTGTGTTAGTCTGCTGCAGCTTTGTGTTTTTGCATGCATTTTTCAGTTAAGTCTGCTCACTCTTCTGCAGTCTTGTGGAACCTGAAAGACTAAACAGATTTATTGTAGTGTAAGCTTTTGTGTACCAGTGTCCACTTCATCAGATGTATGATTTAGGGGAGCAGCAATCCTATGGGGCTGCCCGTAACCCTCTGAACTTAGAGGATTACGAGCATCCTATGCAGGGCAAAGGTCGCGTTTGCGCTCCTCCTGCTCTGCAAAACAGCTAGACTTACTCCTGAGTAGATATGCCTATGATTGCACTGCACAACACTCTGGTGAACATTCCTGGTTAGAGAGAACTCTCAAGCATTATTAAAACTATAATACCTACCCAATGAAGTAAAAAAAAACACACAACGGACTCACACAGGTACCCAAGAATAATATACTACTGAACAGACCAAGAAGAGAAAACAACATAATACCACTTGTTATCACCTACAATTCCCCACTGAAACAATTCAAATGAATCATCAATTACACCCCATCCTGGACAATAGCATTTCCCTCTCACAGACCTTGGTGGTAGGCCTGTGCTCACTTACAGACAGCTACCCACCAGCAACAACAAAGCAGCTACTCACCAGCAATAACAGATCATGTAACAGAGATGCAGACACAGGAACCGGAGCCTGTGGCAGACCCAGAGGCCAACTTTGCCCCTATATCTACACTGGCAGCACTATTACAGGACCTAATACTTTCATCCACAACATTAGGACTTCATACTGCTCATATTCCAATGTGATATATTTGGCAGCAATGCCCTACAATGGCCAGTCTATATGCAAAAGTAATAAAAGGACACAAATCTGACATCAGTAATGGCAATTTTCAAGATCCTGTGGGGAAACATTTCAACCTTCCCAGGACCTTCTGTCAATGGCCTTAAGAGTTATTCTTAAACAAAGGAGCTTCAGGAAAGGGTCAGATCTCAATGTGAAAAACTGAATTACAATGTATCAGGAGGTTGTTCAACTCTATAGACTCCTGTGCAGTGCTTTTTTTCTGGAGAAAAGGGTACCGGAACTCTTGGATTACATTTCCTCGGGAGTAGATGGCGATTTATAAATTGTAATGCAATTGATAGAAGAAAAGGTGCTGGAACTCAGTTCCGGTGAGTTCCACCAGAAAAAAAGCCCTGCTCCTGTGGCATGAAAAGGGACCGGTGTGTGTGTGTGTGTGTGTTGTTTTTAAATCACACCACATGTGTTAATCAGCTCATCATTGCAAGGATGTCTGTGTAATCCCCCAACAACTGTTTCAGGAATGGCCTCTAGGGATGTGTGAGGAATCTGCCCTGTTGAGTTTTTCCAATAGAATCCCCCAATTTGCACCACCCAGGAATGAATGGGGACACTTTGTGATGCGCTTTGTGTTTGAAAATCCATATATTTCCAGACTTATTATGTGTTTCATGGAACGGGAAAAATGTGTCCGACAAAATGTGCACATTTGAAAAGTGTGCAAAAAAAAATTATATACACGTGTACATTTCAAAAAGTTTGTATAAATAGACTTTAATCAATCAGTGGATGTGTACCAAAAATGTGTACCATCTGAAAAATGCACACATAAACTCCATTAAAAAAGCTCACACATCCACATGGAACGGAGGTGGGGGGGGAGGGGAGAGGAATTCCATGGAATCAGACTTGACAGATCTGCACATACCTAATGACCACTGTTAATAAGATAATTATCACTGTCTGTACTTTCTGCAGTTCAGTTCCCTCTGACCTAACTGTTTACAATTCCTCTCCCCATCATCTGTGTACCTAATTGTAACTCAACTTCATGCATCTGATGTGGACTGGTCCACAAAAGCTTATGCCACAATACATTTGTTAGTCTTTAGGATGCCACAATACTCTTTCGTATTCAGTCAGAGTGTTTAAATCACAGCCAGTTTATAGGCAACGTTGAGAAATGTGGGGCCAGAGGTAGAAATCAGCGCCCAGCTATTTGCTCCTGTTAATACTCAGTGCAGCATCCTTATACCTTTAGGACAGGGCTCTCCAACCTTGGGTCCCCAGATGTTGCTGGACTACAGCTCCCAGAATCCCTTGCCATTAGCCATGCTGGCTGGGTATGCTGGGAGCTGTAGGCCAGCAACATCTGGGGACCCAAGGCTGGAGAGCCCTGCTTTAGGACAATGATCCCTAAAGGACATATTTGATAATGTCTTCTGGAAAAAATGCAGGAAGATGAATGTCCTTATGCCTTGAGTGGTGCAGGACTGGATCATTACTCCAACCCAGCCCAACATAGTAACAGTGAGAGAAAAAGGTACATGATGGCTTTATACAGAGTATCTTCAGTATCAGAGGCAGTATGAACCAACTGCTGTCATCCCAGTTTAATCCTGAGCCCAATTCAAAGTGCTTTGATTGATCAGAATAAAGATCTTCATGGCTTGATGGAATACCTTCTACCCATATTTTTATTTATTTATTATATTTATACCCCAGCCTTTTTTCCTGCAAGGAACCCAAGGCGGCTTACTATGCCCTGCTGAGTTTTTCCTCCTCCTCCTCCTCTCCATTTTATCCTCACAACAACCCTGTGAGGTAGGTTAGGCTGAGAAGCAGTGGCTGGCCCAAAGTCACCCAGTGAGTTTCATGGCCAAGCAGGGACTAGAACCCGGATCTCTCGATTCTCAGTCCGACACTCTCACCACTACGCCACACTGGCGTATATATATATATCTACCTGTGCCCCAAGGTCAGTTACAGAGGCCCTTCTCCAGTGCCCCCACTTTTTGAAGCTCAGAGGGTAGCTACTATAAAGGGGGCCTTCTCAGTAGAGGCTTCCCAGGTTATGGAATGCTCTCCTCACAGAAATTTGCCTGGTGCCAACATGGTTTTCTTTCTGTCACCAGGTTAAGACTCAAACCTTCACAGAGATATATCCTTGGCTGGTTTTAGCTTCTCATTTTTTACTGTATTCTATTGGGTTGGCTATTCTATTATAAATAGGGGCCAGTGTAGCGTAGTGGTGAGAGTGTTGGACTGGGACTCGGGAGATCCGGGTTCTAGTCCCCGCTCGGCCATGAAACTCACTGGGTGACTTTGGGCCAGTCACTGCCTCTCAGCCTAACCTACCTCACAGGGTTGTTGTGAGGATAAAATGGAGAGGAGGAGGAGGAGGATTATGTAAGCCGCCTTGGGTTCCTTGCAGGAAAAAAGGCGGGGTATAAATATAATAAATAAATAAATAAATAAAAATACCACCACCCACCACCACCACCAAAATAACATGCATGGTAGAGTGCTACTGTGTTCATGTCCTGCTTGTGGGCTTCCCATAGGCATCTGGTTGGCCGCTGTGGGCACAGAATTCTGGACTAGGCAGGCCTTTCCTCTGTCCAATAGGATTCTTGTTCTTAAGCCCATCTTGTTTTTCCCACCTAAAAGAGGCCAGTGGTTCAGGTAAAGAAAGATGCCCAGAAATAATAGAATTTCTATGACTCAAGATGACATTTTAAAATAAGATGCTGGGAAAGGAAAAGGCTCTTGGTTAAGACGCTTGAGGCAGCACAAGCTATTGATCTGCTTAAAAAATAGGTTGGTGCAACTGATAAATCCATGTAGTTTACTCCCCCATCCTGCAACAATGTATCTCACAACTAATCTGTAAATAAATTATTGAAGCACTGATGGTTTTAAGGAAACATTCAAACCATTCAAATGTGGCAAACCACATTAGTCTTCCATTTATGCAAAGTTGCCGTTAATTAATCCTGAGGTGGTTCAAGCCAGAAGTGCTCTTCATCATTTAGCATTTTCTGTCACTAAGTAACTGAAGAAATTTACTCAAATGTCATTCGTAGATCTAACTGGTCTATAAATGACATTTGAGGTATGAACAAGCCTCTTTCATAATTGTTCAGTAATGGAAACATTACATTCCCTGACAAAGAGTATTCCTGGATTGAAACATTAATAACTCGCAACTTGCCATATATTAAAGACGGGTGCACCCTTGTGGCTTGCCACTCTTAAATTGGTGCACCCACCTTTCTTGCCGGCAGGGAAATATTGACCATCTTCTAAAAGTAGATAGCCAGCTTGGTGTCTGTGTGTGTGCTTTTAGTGGGGTTGTCTCATAGCTTTCAATGGGTCTACTCTAAGTATGACTAAATCTAGATTCAACCCATGATGGTAATTGGAAAACCAGAGGAAATGTTATTTCCAACAAATTATGAATGTATTATCTGACACAACCTTTCAAAAAATAATAAGCTGCTGTAAGTAAGATATAATATTCTACATTTAAACTAAAGTTCACAATGTAGTATGGAGTAGTGTTGACTGAGTATATCCACTTCATGTATGTATCACGTCGGTAGGCAATGTGACGCCCACATGCACCAGTGCGCTCCTGGACACCCACCTTTCTTGATGCCCTCAGCCTCCTACTTTTTATCTTTTAAAAATCAAATGAATTTTCTTACTGGCACCTGGAATCACATCAAAGCAAAGTGAGGTCCTCCAGCTGTTGCCATTTTCATTTCCCTCTGGGCCATATGTGTGGGTTACAGACATTCTTAGGAAATAAAGATGGCAGAAGGCTGCAAAACAATACTTTCCTCTGAAGCATGCTCAGCCACCAAGATTTTGGAAGGGTCTTGAAAAGACTGAGTGTGGTGTTTTGGGTACTTGTAGTGAGGAGGAGGAGAAAGGAGGTGTGTGTGTGTGTGTGTGTGTGTGTGTGAGAGAGAGAGAGAGAGAGAGAGGAGGGAGAATGGATAAAGGATCGATAGATGGGTGTGTGCAAAAAAGAGAGATTGCCATAGAGTGTTTATAGGTGGTGAACCCAGTGATATAGTGGGCCAGTTCACATGATTGCCGCAGACCACTGTGTCTTATTTAACTCTTGCATAACCCACAGGCTGTTGTTTAACCCTCGCATAAGTCACAGTGACCGCCTGCCGCAGGCTTGAATATTCAAAAGGGCAGCTGGCACACACCACAATGGCATGCATGGGTGGTGATCCACAGTGAGAGAGAAATGGATGAGTTGGCTGGCTGAGGGGGGGGGGAGAGAAAAAAGTTTGCCTTCTGTGAAATAGGTTTCTGTTGGTGGCAGAAAATTGTGGGTTCAAAGGAGTTGTTTTGTGTGTTGGAGCTCAAACCCCACCTCTGCTTTGTATTCAATCTTTTGGGGAGGCTACTTGTCCTTTGTGACTAGCCACACCTCCCATGGCAGCCATTTTGTGGTGGTGCCCAGGACAGTTTCTCTAATTGCTAAATGTAGCCATCGGCCCGAAAAGGTTGCCGTCCCTGATGTATACCAATGCATACACTTAATAGGGATTAATGGATTAGGTATTTGGCTTCAAAGTATGCCTCTAACAAGATTTTATAGCTTGTGAACCGCCCAGAGAGCTTCGGCTATTGGGTGGTATGGAAATGAAATATAATAATAATAATAATTATTATTATTATTATTATTATTATTATTATTATTTAAAGGAAATAAGGAGCATCAGGGACAAGATATTTGAAATAAACAATTAGTGGCTTCCTAAAATCCTCAGCATCCAACAACCATATATGTAATTCTCATCATTTTGGGACTTCATAGGCATCAGAACCTGTGCCCAAATTACAATTCCCATCATGCTGTGCTTCAGAAGAATTATTTTGATTTACTTCAATGCTCACTATAAAATGGCGGATATGCTGCAGCTGCGCATCTGGTCTCTCCTGCTCATGCGTGGCGAATTGTGGGTTAATTAACTCATGATTTGCCATTATGTGCAAACTGGATCAAACAGTTTCTAAAAGATTTCTAACCCATTTTTAGAACAAGACAGCAGTTAAAATTTCTATTCTATCATATTGGGAAAAAAGCCCCTCCATCGTCTGATTGGTTTTTCAGGATATAAGATGTTGCTATTATGATGAAAATGACTTATATTAAAGCAAGATAGAATCAAATCTTTGAGAATAGGTCTATTGTGAAATTGAGCATCTTTGTTACACTTTGGATATATACATTCCAGGATAGCATTTGTCCATACTTCTTACTTTCATTGGTTTGAGTTTATGCATTAGGAATTATGTATTAGTAAGTTGAGTTAGTATTTATTTTGTATATTTCTTATTATCGCTTTAATTAAAAATGGGAGAGGGGAGAAAAATTACAATAATTTAAATGGAAATACAATACATCTCACCATAGAGAGGAAGACTGTGGCCGCCAGGGACCTGTGCAGCTGCTCAGTCTGCTGTCTAGATGTTAACTGTTGATGAGCAACTTCAAGGGCCCTGCTCCCCCTTGTTATGGTTCCTTATCTTTAAACGGGACTTGGACTGAACAGCCCTTTAAACAAAGGACTCTTTCAAACAAAGGACAGTCTTCTGGCAGCCCTTTCAATAGAGCACTGTCTTCTGCAATGTAGGACACATGGCCATCCTATGTGTCAGATGACTATCAAGATGGCAGACTGTTTCAGACTCCTAAATAAGGAGAGCAGTAGGTCTGGACTGTATGAAGATCAAGATGAAGGGGAAAAAAGTGTATGTGTAGTTTAGATCAGAATAGAGTTTCTATAGTGATTATTTGCAGCTGCCAAATAACCAAATAAAATACTGATGGACTTAAGCCAGAACATAGCTTTAAAACTTTGAGGCTCTAACCTAAAACAAATGAAGAAGAAAATTATCTGGAACATTTGGAAACAAGCTAGATAATTATTTAGAAATCTGTCCTAACCATAAATCCCAGTCAGAAGAGTTATGCAAGCCAATGAAGTCATGCGTGAAGAACAGACTGATGAACTGGTGATAATAGTTTCAGCTTCTCACTTGCTACATGACTTTATTGGCTAAAGAAACAACAATCTACCATTCATGCTTAAAAATAAAAGGTTTATTTAGTCCAGTGTTAGAAAACAACAAATACCTCATATCCACAAGAAAATGGATTCCATTATTATAATAACATTTTATTGTAAGTTTCATATTTGGAAGTCAAATATTGACTGCAGTTCAAAAAAGCTGCTGCAGGAACAGAAACAGACTTGCATGTGTGGGAAGGGATGTGAGGCTTTAATCCATTCAATTACAAAACCAGCTGATCAGTCCACATTGATCCACAACTTTCCACAACCTTGGACATTTCACGCACTTGTATCAATGTAGCGTGCACAGAGCAGAAAAATTTTTTTGCAGAAAAAAATGGTCTCCCAAAGCAACTCACAAAAATTGAATTCTTAAAAAAAACACAACACAACCGTGAATCAATATACTTTATAAACAAAATACTGTAAAACAGAAGGCTGCTGGAAGGCATGAAATTAAAGTACAGGTCCTACTCTCAGGCATACAAACTTACAGTACAAGATACACAAGTATACACAAGAATTGCCAATTCTTGAATGAAAAATATCTGGTAATGGGGGTATGTTTGTCCTGGTGAGGGATCAAAGGGTGGCACCAAGTACAGTCAGGTGGCAAAGCCTGATGGCAAAGGAGCAGTGTCCATGCACACTGATAGGGAAGAGCCCAATGTAATGGCCCTGGTGGGGCCAAGGGACGACAGATCAAGGCTGTACACCAAATCCCATGGCAAAGGATGGAAGATCCATGCAGGACCAGTAACTATACAGAGATAGACAAGCTACAGACTACATATTCAGTCAGAATATGATCCAGAAATTAAGTCTCTAGAAAACATTTACCTGCTTCACACTGCAGAAACACGCTACATCCTCTCATCTCACACATATGCCCCCCTATCCATTAATTTACACTGTCTGGGGCTCGTTCCTACAACAGTGGGTGGCAACCTCATGCCACTCTATCTAAGGTAGGAAGGAAGATGCTGAGGGAAAGACAGCACAAGCTCCTCTCCTGTCCCTGAAAGAGCAGAGAGGAGAAGAAGGATGAGGGAAACTCCTGCCCTCCCAGACTGAAACACTGGGCTCAAACGTAGAGAAAAAGCAGGGTTCCACCCTTCCCCATTTGCCAGGTCAGGTGAGCACAAGGGACACAGTAAGGTTAAGCAGGCTCCAGGTGATCCTTGCTCTGGAAACACACAATGTCATGAAACCCATTCTCTTTCTCTTGCCCTGACAAACATGCATAGCTATGCATCCCATTTTCTCTGTCACTCTCATTTATACACAATAATAATAATAATAATAATAATAATAATAATAATAATTATTATTATTATTATTATTATTATTATTATTATTTATTTATTTATTTATTTATTTATTACCCGCCTCTCCATCTAGATCGAGGCGGGGAACAACAGAAAATATAAAATACCTAAACTAAAACAACACAATATATACTATTAAACATCTTAAAACATCCTAAAAACATCTTAAAACATCTTTAAAACACCTTAAAAACATCTTTAAAACATCCTACACAATCGACTACACACTCCACCTTCTCTATCACTCTTTCTCTAACACATGTACAACCATGCTCAATCTGTCTGCTGCTGGTAGCAGCTGCCTCCTCTTCTCTAGGTCAAACAACACCGGGATCCGGGATCCAGCCACAGCAGTTGCTAGAAGGAGGTAGCAGGTCACAGACGTGGGGACAGGAAGCACACTGAGACTTGGTCGCTGATGCCCCTGCTATGGCAGCCCCATCAGGTGCTCCTACTTAGGACAGGTGGGCTGGAGTTAGGCTGCTGCTGGGCCACCACTGTTGCCATCTTTGCCACGACAGCACTCTGAGCAAGCAGGCTGTGGTTAGCAAAGCCGAACCCAGCCCAACATGCAATACACAAACATACAGACCGCCTTCTCCCATACGAACCTGCCTGGGGTCTTAAGATCTTCAGGAGGTCTTCGGGGCCCTTCTTTCAGAACGGCCACCTTCAGAGGTGTATTTGGTGGCAGTGCGAGAGAGGGCCTTGTCTTCTTGGTGGCTGCTCCCAGGCTGTGGAACTCCCTGCGAAGAAAGCTAGGTTGGCTCCCTCTCTGCTGTCCTTCTGCCAACAGGCAAATACCCTTTTATTCAAGCAGCCCTTTGGCATGCAAGCCAGTCTGTTGTGTTTGCTGCTGTTTCTATTCTGTTATTGTTGTGTTTTTAATTGCATTTTATTGTACTTGTTTTATTATTGTTTTATTAATCTATGATTGCAAGCTGCCCTGAGTGCCAGTTTCTTGGTAGAAAGGCAGGCTGCAAATCAAATCAAAATATAAATAAAGACCATTGCTACCCAGTACACATGCCTGCACCACACATAAATGGCCAACATAACCCAGCGGGTACTTCTGTGGTTTATGATGAATTGTCATTGGTAGAACAGCAGCCCAACCACATCATATACCAAACCAGTTTTAAAACATCAGTTTCAAAAGCAACCACTTACATGTTAATTATTACTATAACGATTGTTAATAGATGATAGCACTAGCAATTTGCTTGTTTTTCTTCTGGAATTTACTTCTGGAAAGAGTTTTTCCATTACCACTGTGAATCTAAGTTTAAGTTCCGACCATTAAAATGAAAAATAAATAATAATATATAATTAGATCTGCAGTTTTTCTTTTGGCTGGTCAAGTCACTATCTAAACCTTTCTGTTTCCAGTTAGGAATACTACATTAATGAAAAGCCCATACTAACAACTAAGACAATACTTAGCACATTTCTAGTTACAGCACAAGTACACCTGATAGTTAATGGACCTAAATTTAGTATATACATCCAAGTATATCTAGTCATATGATGTACCCAAAGTATTTCATAACCCGAATTAAGGGTGCAATCCTATTGATTGTGCCCTTGATGCGAGTAGGCTTCCAAACTCGTAGGCTTACGAGCATCCAGTGCAGAGCAGGAGGAGTGGCGGAGGTGAAGATTGTGAGACCGGCATCAGAGGTAGGCATTGCTGGGCAGTTGCCAAGGCCCACACACTTTCAGGGGTTAACTGCCACTCTCTAGAACCACACGTTCCTTGTCCTCTTTGTTGTCGCTGCCTGTTCACCTACCCTTTCCATGAAAGCAAACAATGACAAGACTGAAGGCTTACAGCCACCCCTTCCATCTGCCTTGAACTCTCCTTCTTAGTTGTTGTGTGGATTGGGGCCAGAGGCAGAAGGCAAGCAAGTGGGTAGCAGTGCCTTGGAGAGGAGGGCAGTGAAAGGGTCCCCTGAAGGCACCTTACCAAAGCTCCTCTCAAAAAAGAAACCTGGAGCTGGGACTGGTGCCATGCACAACATTCTATTTCTTCCTTTTCTTCGTTAAGTGCTTTAAAACTAAGGAAAGGGCAAGATAATGGAAATCATTTGTTGTGCTCTTCTTTTTTTTCTTTTTTTTTTAAGTGCATTCAGCTACCCTCTTCAACCACAGAGCCAGTCTGGCTAGCTGGGTAACTCCTGCCTTGGTATCCTAGTAGCAACTTAACCCTGCCTGTAAACAAGAGGAGATGCTATCCAGATGTGATGGCTGACTCTCCCTGGCACCTTGCAAAATTAAGATAGTGTTCAAGTTTTTGTTATATATATTCATACTGAGTAAGTGTGCTGCTTTTCAGAGCAAAGAAAGTAGGGGGCTATAAGAGATTGTAAATATACAGATAACAGCTTGGGGGTTAAATGAGTTTCTCAGAGACCCAACACTGAATGAAATGTGCATTGTAAAAATATCTATTTATTTATTTGATTTGTACCCTGTCTTTCTACCAAAACATGGGCAGCTAGGTATGTCTCGGTATAATGCCTTTCATGTCGCACAGAATTCTCAGAATGTAGAGACCAAGTAAAGCAAAACAAAACTGCAATTTTATTAACAAAAAGATTAATTTAATTTAAGAGCCACTTCTGTTCAACTAGACAGTGTAATGACAGAATTTGAGGGGTTAGTGCTATGTACTTTCAGAACTGTAATTTACCTTCTTAGTGTCTAAGCTGTTTACCTGAAATAAGTAACTTTACAGGGAAGGCACATAAATAGCTTAAACTTTTACTCGAGAAATGCACAGAAATTAAAAACCAATTCTCCTACATTTGTAATTTGTCCTTGAAAACAAACATGTAAAAGACTGTACTGAATGGCGTTGTAGCTACAGTGCCTAACCTTAGTCAGTGTCTGGGACATATTCTTTATTTTTATTTTGGTATATTATAAAGGGGTGTCCCCCCCCCTTCCTATCAGTGACTGTTAAGGCAGAACCACACATTACCTTGGCAAATGCATTCTCCCAATGCAAACGCTGAGGGAGAAAATACATTAGTAGTGGAGAATCCGTAGGTAGGCAGGAGGACATTCGTATCCCATTTTGAAAAACTGACCAATTCTGTTGCAAACTGCCTCCCCACCGCTTTTCCATGTGGAGGATTACTTCTGGTTTTGAAACCTGGTTGGAAGGAAATGTTTGCGCAGGGTAGGTACCTGCTGGACTTAGCCAGCAGGCACACCCCTGCACATTGCTCACCCGAGGCTCCCCATTCCTGCACCCGCACAACTCTGAATGTTTGCAGTTGTGCAAGTGTGGGTAAATAATAATAATAATAATAATAATAATAATAATAATAATAATAATAATAATAATATATATTTTCACAAATATTTGTGAAAATTACTGGGAACAAACATTTTAAAAAAATTGGGGGCAACCATAAGCTGCTGGGACACTGCAAAGGGACTGTCCATAGCTGTCAAAACAAGGATCATGAAAAAAAAAATGGGGATCTCCAGAAAAAGAAAATTTAAAGGGGAAAAAAGCCATGGCAAGCCTGAAACACCTCGCGATTGTGGCAGGGAGGCAGGATGCCAGTGCCAGCTGCCCCCAAGTGCTGCTTGGGTACTTTTGGAGTGACTGGCACTGGCAGTCACCCGGGAGCCACTTGGCAAGGGTTTTTTGCTGCTCATACCAAGCAGCTCCATAGTCGATCCTCCAAACCCAAGATGGGGTTTGTCACCCGGGTTTGGACAACAGGACAACACATCGTGGGTTCAACAACTTCTACAACAGCCCATGGGTTGTTTGGGTGGCTTGTTGCCCACGAACAAGCCACCCTGGGGAAATCGGTCTAGGTTTACATGACATGACAACCCATCATGGGTAGCAACCTACAATGGGTTGTCATGTCATGCAAACACAGTCAATGAATCCAAACAAGGCCACCATAATGATGCTTGGCAACATGTGTGCCCTCTAGACATTGGGGCATCCTTTATGAGTGTATTCAACTTCCCTTTATAGCCTAGGTTCACAAGCTTTTGTGCTCCTGTATCTGTCACTGCCCCCTAGCATTCAGGTAACGCTAGTAACAGTAGTGACCAGGAGGACTTTTCACAAACTGCATCTAGTGAGAAGGTTGTGCCTTTAAAAGAGAAATTCAAATCTAGTAACTATTATTTATGTTTCATGTGCAGCCTCAGCATAAAAGTACTGTAATACAATCTGTGTGGAACTGTCCCAATAACTTCTTGAAAACTTCAGCTGGTGAAGGCTGTCATGATATGATTCCTGACAGAATTCAGACATGTAGGGCACATTACACCAGTGTGTCAAGTATCTGTACTGGCTTTCTGTTGTTCAGGCATTATTGAAGGTGTTGGTTTTAATATCTGACGCATAACACGGCTTGGTTCTACAGATCTTAAGGGACTGCCTGCCTTGTCCTTTATGTTCCATTAGAATCTCTACTATCCATTGAGATCACCTGCATGATTATGTTTCTTCCATACCAAGTTCAAACAGCTGCCGCAACTGAATGCGAAGTGCAAACAGCTGCAGCTGCCACTCTGGTCCCTGACCTAATTCACGTTCAAACAGCACCATTACTGGGTGAATATTCTCCTCATAGGACCTATATACACTATCCTATTAGCCATAGAACAATAATTTACAGGATTGTGTCATAAGGACATTTTAAACATTCATATAGCATGATGACAGACCAGCAATTTCTAAACTTGATTTACCATAATCAACCACTACTGATTTCCAAGTTCTCTGTAGACCATCACATTTTCTTACATTGTGATTGCCACATGACATGATAGGCAGCTAGAAACACGACCAAACTATGCCCATTTCCTTTCATACTCTGATGCTCCGAGTTTCAGTTTGTTGCTTGCTACAGTTATAGATAAGGCCTTCAGAATTTTCCTCTGTTGTTATCCTCCCCAAAGGAGGCCCACCACTGTTTACTGTTTATGGATTAGTTCCATGACCTATATCAGTGTTCTCCAACCTTGGGTCCCCAGATGTTTTTGGCCTACAACTCCCAGCATGCCCCAGCCAGCATAGCTGGGGCATGCTGGGAGTTGTAGGCCAAAAACATCTGGGGACCCATGGTTGGAGAACACTGACCTATAGTCAGTGAGGAGAGGACATTTATAGCAAGGAACAGGCCTTTCACTGAAATTCCTCTGAGCATTGGAAAGACCTCCCTGAAGAGGTCTGGGACTGTTTTTCTTTGGCAGTCTTCTGGAGAGGGCACAGTGCTTTTGGTGGCTCAGTTTGAAAATGTTTTTATATTGCTGCTGCTGAATGTTGCTGTTTTGACTGTTTAGCAGTAAGTATTACTTTATTATTTGTATGTTTTTATTTATTGTAAGCAATTTCAAGCTTAGGATGAGACAACATGTAAATGCTTTAAAGAAATCAATCAATGGCATTGTTGTTTTGCAGACCGCAATGGTCTGCACAATAGTTTACATATTGACTTCACTGATCTAAACCAGTGGTCTTTATCCTCTAGAAAAAAAGATTGAGGATTGTAGCTTCAATCACCTATGAACAATTACTTTTTCAGAACATGAATCTGTTTCAATAAGTATGCACACTTCATTCTCAATCTGTATGAAACCAGTCAATTCATGGGGCACTCTGTTTCTTCTTTTCTAAATTTAGCATTTTCATCCAGTGAAGGTTAAATGAATAATCTATTTCATACAAATATAATTTATTCATAGCTCCTTACATAACATTGAAGGTACCTAATATTCTACATGAAAATGAACTGTGCTACAGTGAATCTTGCAGTGAATTTTGCAATTTTCATTCCCTGTAAAATGCAGCCTTCCAGTGATTTTTCCACACCCCTTTATGAAAGGATGCTAAATGCTTCACAAAGGAGAGGGAATGAATATGTCCCCACTGCCAATGCAACTGGTGGCCAATCATTCCAACTCCCAATCCCCCATCTTCATCTCTTGTTGACTGGTTGGAGCAGAATGTGGATGGAAATATGTGTTCAAGTATAGATCCGTTCTCATACACATGATTGCCACACACACAACTACATTTCTTACATTGCAATTGCTGTGCAATCTTGCTTAGGGATTTTTCTTAATTTTAGTGGCACAGAAATAGTACAAATAAATTAATAAATTAATAAATAAAATATGATAGGCCGCAAGAAATGCTACCAAATTAAAATTCCTTCCTGCTGCACTACAAATAACACTGCAATCCTATACATGTATATGCAAAAATAAATTCCATTAAATCCAATGGGGCTTACTCTCAGGTAATGTGCACATGCGCACGCACACACACGCATGAGTCAGCAAGACATACCCATGTGCATTTCTCAAGCTAATACATCACACACCACTGCATTTTTTTTAAAACTGGACACAGATTTCATTCTAAGTATCAACAAAGATTCCCCAAACCGATTTTTTTCCTTCCATCCTTTAATTGTCTGAAAGCAAAGCCTACTTACCAGAATTTTTGTAGTATAAGCACTGTTGATGGCAATTGCATTAACCAGTAAATCCAGAGTTTTGGCTGGAATGGAATCTGGGTCAGGGATCTCTTTGTAATGGACATCTCCAATATAGGCTTGTACTACTGTCATCCGGTTGGTTGTTAATGTCCCTGTTTTATCAGAGCAGATGGCCGTAGCATTACCCATAGTCTCACACGCATCTAAATGACGGACCAGATTGTTATCTTTCATCATTTTCTGAAGAAGAAAAACATAAAAGCTTATTTTGGTAAATAAGTTTAAAATCCCTTATGCTAATAAAATGAATAATATTTTTTTTTAAGCAGGGCATATGCATTCACCTTCCCTCAAAATTATATTTTCCCTTGTAAAACAGATATAGGAACATCAGGTATACAAAATGCATTTTTACACAATTTCTGTAATGGCATTAAGGTAACTTAAATATATACCAAGATTTTTTTGAATTATTTTAAAAGGAAAATGTGACTATGAATTGAACACTAACATAATCATTTCCAGCTACTAGTTTTTCAGACATTAATATCAAAACTGAAACGGATTTGAAAATAGAGACACACAAAGTGCTAGAAAAAAGTAGGAATGGATGGAATGCCTCCATTCTGTTTATTAAATCTTCTGTGGATTTGCTCTGGCCCATGTTCCACTCTACCTACTTTCCAATTTTACATGAAGAATTTCTATAATTAGTTTTGGAAACAATGCACACTGTGTTTGCTCTTGACGAACTTTCCGTTCCTTTCATTTGTGTGATTCTTTTCCATTTAGGTAAGCCATGTGCATGAGTGATTACGCACATTGAAACACAGACAAATTTTCTTTGTCTCCTTTTAGCATAGACTAGTCTGAACTATTGCATTAACATTCCCTTTCGTTAATCATTAACTTGAAAGTTCCTGGTGTTAGTTCGCATCTTCCTGAGGAGTCCAATGAGCATTGTTCTCCATCCAAACATTAATAATAATTTTTAATATAAACATTTGGTGAAAAATAAAACGACAGGTTTTATAGGCAGCAGGACTGGAACTGAGAAGCACATATGTTAAGCTCAAAATTATACTAAGAATGTGAATGTTTCATTCTTACCCCTTCCTCTCCCTTACCTTTTCCTCCTACCTCTTTTTGTTCTGCTTTAGTTTGTCTCTTTGTTGTTACAGTTTGTTTGTTTGTTTGTTACATTTATATAAACTAAAAGCAAAACTAAATAAAAATGTTAATAAAAGGTAAGCATGTCAGAATATTAATATTACTAAGAATGTTAAGAATTGTATTAAGAATTGTGGTGAAGGCAAGACCTGAAAAAAAATTAAATGACACAGTGTGCACTTAGAAGTCACAACCTCTGATTTTGGCTGTAGTCTTGACACAGCTGGGTTGGATCTAGGATCTTCCTTCTGCGGATGGAAGGAAACCACTCACGGAAGGAGGAGCCACCACTCAATTTTCAGGGATTGTCCCCTTCTTCTTGTACTAGCAGCCTACCCCATTCAGCAAAGTCCCCCAACCCTCTGTATAACATTTTTGGGAGGCTAGAGAGGCTTCTGTGTGCAGGATGCACTGGGAAATCTGCTTCAGTCAGCCTAGTTGTGTGCATCTAAATCTGGATCTAACCCACTCAATACAGAGTAAGCCCACTGAGTAAACATGGTTTGTACAGTGTAAGTCCTTTAAATCATTACACTACAGCTCAAGACATGATGAATAGGGTCATCCCTTTATTTTTGCAGGCTTTTTTCAATATCAACAGTTACTGGCACTTTTTTCTTTATAGAAAGGAGGACTTACAGCAGCAAGCAATAAATGCTGGCCAACACGCTGCAAATCTGTCTTTGAAAAAAGACAGAGCATAAATTCCATTACACCACAACTAGTACCAGTCCTGCAAACTACCTACATGCAATCCTAACATTGGAGACCTGCACCTCTTAGCTCTGCTGTAAAATATTTGTTGCTAATTGTATTTTAGATTCTCCTTTAGTGTTGAGTTCCCATCGAAATGCACTAGCATTATATATTGGTTTATCATTGTGAGTCTGTGTTGCAGTAAAAATAACAAAGAGCCTTGTGGCACCCTGAAGACTAACACATTTATTATTGTATAAACTTTCATAGACGACTTCATTAGATTCATAAAGTGTAATCCTAAATTGGCAAGCGAGGATAATACTTCATGCATCCGATGAAGTGGACACTAGTCCATAAAAGCTTTTGCCATTTTTTTAGTTCTTCTTGACGTACCACAAGACTCTGTTTTTGTAAGGCTGCTACAGTAGAACAATTCAATCATTGATATACCCCTTATTATAACTTGATCTTCTATAGCAGAAATTATGCATAATTGGAAAATAAACAAAATCAAAAGCTTGGATTTTCAGATGTCACTTTCCATATTCAAATTCAGACTTGTCTCCAATTCCATTTAGAATTTTGGAACACATACCAACTACATTTGTATCCACCTGTTCCTCTAAGGAGTCCAGTGGGATTAGTCCCATTTTATCCACACAACTTACCTGTGAAGTAGACCAGGTTGAAAGGGAGTGACTGACTCAGTTGCACCTAAGGAGCTTTGCAGTAGGTGAGGATTCGGCACTAGGACTCCTCATCTAAATCTAACGCTCCATTCACTGCACTGCACAAGTGTTCTCTAACAAAGTCCTTCCCACCAGAGTAAAGCTCACCCCCATTATGTTTGAACCTTCAGGCTAGTTCCATAGCACCAGCAAAGAGTGTAGTTGTCGCTCCAGAGAAAGAAATCAGCTGTGCAAAGTGTACCATATTATGTTACATTTGGCTTATATCTTTGGTCTGGAGAAGATTTCTGATGTAAACGTTTTCAATCTCTTCTAAAATTATGTTAATGCATGGTCTCTCATTTACTTTGCCAAACAATAGCAAATTAAATTTTAATCTATTTCTATTTTTGAAAAAAAAAAATGATGTGTGTGTGTTTTCATCTCAGTTTTGAGATTGTTACTTACCTTTACAGAGTAAGCAAGGGAAATGGTAACTGCAAGTGGAAGTCCTTCTGGGACAGCAACTACAAGCACAGTAACACCAATTATGAAGAATTTGACAAAATACTGAACATAGATTGGAGTGCATTCAGGCAGCCATGGCTTCTTGCTGACTACAAAGTTTTCAATAGTAAAGTATAATACTAAAATGATGACAGTGATGGCAGACATCACCAAACCTGAAATAGACAGAGAAATGTACATTTTACTATAACCAATACAAATATCTTGTGACATAAAAAGAAAAGCTTTATTTTTATTTTTTAAAAGTGCGGGATTAGGCAGTATGGCTTAAGCTTATGGTGATCATCCAGTGGCACCTTTCAAGGTGAATGACGTTTACCCAAGGCTGCTGTAATGCCCTGATGTTAGCAGTAAAGATTAAACTCTTTGGATTTGCTTGTCTTCCAAATGCTCTCCTTAGGCTCCAAGTATTCGGTAAACTCTGTCCCATGGAAGGCAACTCACCACATCCCTGTGCTTAATGTTTTCGCTCTTATTTGTTTTTTCCTGTATGGCCGGCTGTTAGTACCGCCTTCGCCCTTAAGATCTCATTCAAAAATGTCCCTGATCTGAAACCTGACTCTGTCTGACTCTTCTTTATCTCACCCATACACTCACAATATCATTTTGTCTATACTCTGCCAAACAACTTTTGTATTTAGGGTAGCGTAAGCAGCTGTTTTTGGATTTGCTGCAGGTTCCTGCTAATAGGGAAAATGCTTAAAATATGTGTGCCTCTGGACCACAGACTATATGCACCAGATCCCAGAATTTATCTTGGTTCTTCCTTACATCATCAGTAAAAATGTGTGTGTTCATTACTCAGCACTACTTCACACATTCTATTTTTCAGCTGTACACCTAAGACCTTTTACAATGGGACTTACTGCCAGGTAACTGTGTATAGAATTGCAGCCTTAAGCACACATCTAAAAAGTATAGTAAGAATATGACAAACATAATGTCTTGTAAAGGTCAGGGTGCTATGATTGTCTGAAACTCCCTGTAGAACTGGGGTGGGGAACCATTTTGGGTCAGTTCAGGAGCCTGCAGCACTCAGCACAGGCTTTTCCTAACAGGCTTTTCCCAGTTTAGATTTCTTTCCCCAAAAAAATCTCTCTGGCATGTTGCTCATCAAAGCATCCAACCCAACAAATGTACATCATACCTGCTTTGCCTATCTGGACAGCCAATTTAGTCAGTTTCCCCTGGAGAACAGATTTCTCTTTCTTATGCATGTTAGCTTTCCTCTTGTCTTTATCATCTCCATCTCCGCCTTCTGCACTTTTCAGTGGCTGCATCTCCATTGCAGCAGCACCATCCTGTTGTTTGGCTAGCGGTGGCAAAGAGGGGAAAAACACTACTTAAGAACTTCAGTATCACTTCTAACTTTTAATTTAGAAAAGAAGATCACTGGAGTTAGATCCCAGTGTTTTATCAGGGCCGTGCATTCCTTTAAAAAGTTAACAGCCTAGATTATTTTGACAGAGTTATATTAGTCTTCACATTACAAAGGTCTGCTTTTGTCTCTCCATCTGTAGAATAAAAGATTTGCAGCTACATAGCACATTTGATTTATGCATTAGCTATGGCCTTATATTCTTAAAAAGAAATGTAACTTCAGTGAACCTTTATCATTAGCAAATACACAAATTTTGCTCTTAAAGATCTGCCCTTTCCCCCCATCACAGTATAGCAGTAACCCTCTTCAGGTGTTATGAAATTCTAACCGTAAAGGACAGATGGCAATGTGTGCTCCGTCCCCAACCCCTCCAACAATGACCTCCCCATGTTGGTGGGGAAGGTCCGCAGCAAAGCCGTAATGGTTGAATACAGTTACAGTGCTTTGTGTTATCAGGAACCCCACACAATCATGGTTCCTGATCAAGCAAAGCCCTGAAGAGGGCTAGTGTCTCAGAACTGCAGTATGTTCTATAAAGAATTCAGTGTCTCAAAATACCTCCATCTTTCTCCGTACGAGTATATGTGAGGTGTGTGTGTTGAACCTAGCACGTATGTAGAGACTGGCTCAGAAGGGGAACTCTCCTTTGTAAAAAGGTTTTAAGCAGAGGCTAGATGGCCACCTATCTGGGGTGTTGTAGTACTGGATTTCCTGCATCAGTAGTGGGGTGGACTACATAATCACTGAGGTACTATCCAACACTATGATTCTACCTTTCTGTGTACTTTCATTTTATACTTTGTCCTTCAGTTTGCAAGGGGGAAAGCTAAACATCACATTACACATTAATGCATGTAACAAAACCTTGACAGGCTGTTTTTTTTTAAATGGACAACAACTTTTGTAACTGCAATTTTGAGCAGCGGAATGGATGGGGGAAAGGGTGTTTTACTCTTTCCCTATCAGCTACTTTTCCACTCAGAATTGATCCCTCAAGCTACTTTTCCTGCACATGAGTCCAGATGCATAGTTACAAGTGCCAGAATAGATTACTGCTAAGCAAATGGTATACCTGGATTAAAAATATGCCCAAATTTACAAAACTGCAGAAATGAATTGGTATCAATTCTTGTAAACCCAGACTGTGTACAGATCTGTGTGTGTATGCCACTGACTCCCTATAGAGCAACAGGATGGGCACAATTTAAAGCTCAGAATGAGAGGTTGGGAACAGAATTCTCCCTACAAGCCATCTTGAAAGCCATTCTTTCCCTCCCTGAAGGGTTTCAGGACTGGAAATGATGTCACCAGGAGAAAAATGGCTTATAAAAAGTAGCTTAGGGTGAAAAAGAACAGACAAGATGCAGGGTCCAGTTCCTCCTTTCCACACACCCATACTGTGCTTTAATACCCTCCCCTACTCACTTTATAGGGAATTTGTAGGACCTGGGTTGGGTCCCACTCTTGTCATGTCCAATTCTGTCCTAGGTCTAGCAAGGAACTATACACAGAATCTATGTTAGCATACCACAATTTATAACCCATTCAAATATTTTTTAAAGTTCTAAAGCTCTCTCAAAAGTATATGACATTAAGAAACACCAGTTAGATCTGAGAAACAATAAAGAACTATCACATTTCCATGATTTTTACCATGATCATTAGAACTAAGGAGAAGAAGAGAGATAAGGAAATGTAAGGCAAAGGTCAGTGTTGAAATAGTTGGGAAAGTTTGCATCTGTAAGCTGCACCATAAGTGCATCCGTGACTCCATGCATCTATCTTACACACTCTTTTATAAAAGTTGCTACAATAAAAAAATGTTATAGGGCAAAATACACTGCAAACTTCCCCTGTGCATTCCCAATCAAAATCGATGGGAGATGTGCAACAGCCCTGTTGTGGTCTTACATTATCTTAATGGTGTTGCTTGAGAGATGTTTCCAGTGCCCATAGCATTTTACGGGGCGACTTCAATATACACTGTGCAGTCGATCTCTCAAGAATACTTAGTAATAATGAATCAGAATTTAGCATTCCCTAACACTGAAAGTGTTATTTCCAATATTATGGAGTCTCTAACAGAAACTTTGAAATATATTTTCACAGGCTTTATCTTCGTTATTATTCATGCATATATGGATTTTAAAAACAAATTAAGATGTGTTCAATTGTTCTATATCACTTATCTCTCTCTGCAAAGGAAAAAAAAACATGTCAAAACACTGCCATTAGACAACTGAAATAAACAAATAGTGAATGAAGGGGGAGAAGAGATAAGATATTATTTAGCAGAGAAAACAATACATCCAAATTTATAATCCACATAGGAAATAAATATAGAAGATGATAAAATGTGTTGCTTTAATAACTAAAGTTGAATTCTTATGAAGTTATGTGTCCATGCAGCAGAGGACCACATGTGCAGTTGGCAGTGCCTTTCTTCTGCAGCCACTTTTATGCAATAGACAAGCTGATTTTCAACTGAAAATTGTCTTGTCCGTTCAGCTGCGCAGTGGCTGAAATCTTTCACACATAGCTCTGCAGGTTTTCAGCCTACATTTTTTAAAGCTCATATACATTAAAATTCTCTAAACCACAGTTATTGTTTTTAAAAATGCAGGGGCTTAAAAATGGCATTAGCAGGACTTCCTGCCATGCAAGTGTTGCACAGCAAGAATCACAAAGTCAGAGCATCATTGAGGAGCAGAAGAATACAGGAGTCAAGCAGCAGCAGCAGGAGCAGGAGCAGCAGCAGCAGCAGAAAAGAGAGGCTGTGAGCAGACTCGGCATCCGTACCTGGCAAGATGGGGAAAAGGCCCAACATGGCTAACACTTCCCACCCACTTTTAGCATTTGCTCTCTTTTTAATGGCCCACACAGTAAAGAGAAGTGCTAGGCCAGGTGGCCATGGCCACCACTGTTTTCCTTATCCCCAATGTCTTTGGGTCCTGCCACCAATATAGAAGTTGGAAGTGTGGCCCAGAGGAATTGGGGATAAGGGAAACGGTGGCAGTGGCAGCGGCAGCAGATGTAACTGCCTCACACAGTGCTTCTCTTGGCTGAGAGAATACCAGACAGCTGGAGCTGGAAGTCCTGCTAATGCCATTTTTAAGCCCCTGCATGAAGAGGTGTTTAAAAACCACTTTCAGTGCCACTGATCATCCCTCTGCTGCCCACCACCACTGCCTGTCTTTTGCCCTTTGATAAGCTTTGGGGGCCCACTGGAAGGCACCTTGACCAAGGTCCTGTCAAAACTACTTCCAGCATTGGTTGCAAGCTTAGCTTCCCAAAGCTTTCATGATGGTGTGATGGACTGAAATATCCCAGAAATATGGTTGTGATGGACCATCTTGATGGAATCACCATATCCGCATCTTCTTGTCTGTTACACCAACATGAAGGCTTAAAGGGGGCAAGCAACCAAATGCAAAGCATCTCTCTCATACAGATCCGTATCTAGATAGATGGATAGATACCTGGAACAGCAAAAGCACAAGGTTCTTGTACCACTTGATGCTCTGGACTGGGAAAGTTAGTATCCTTGTTTCTTTTGCCACTAGGAATACTGCGGTTTTCAAACTACATTCCCACCCTCCCTGGATACTCCTAAGATACTCGTATGATTTTATTTGCTGAACTGAATTCAAGTACATTTTTAGAATCCTCCTTAATATGAAAGAAGGTTACCTTTATTCTGGTTGTTTTCCATATTTCCATCCTGCATTTTGCCTATATGATAAAAATTGTAACAGACAACAAGAAACAGACAGTAAACAATCAGTACACGCAGACAGAACATGACAAGGGGGAATTTAAATTAAAAGGGCCAACAAAAGTTATGAGAATGTTTTAAATAAAGTTTAATGCAAATTGTTATGATATATTTATATGCATGAACAATCTTCCGGACAAAAATTTACAACCAAGTTCTTCATTTTACCACTGAGGCTTCCTCCGCTGCAGTAATAATAGAAAGTCATATGCATTTGGGGGCAAGATTAATTGTTTGCGTAATACAACATAGAACGCAGCAATTTCAAAATGATAGAGCCAACCTCTTTCAAACATTCTATTGTCAGGGAACACTTTCTATATTGACTTGCTTTGCATAGAACCCCCTATACTGAAAAGGATCCTGGGGCATGTTAAAGTGCACACTCAGTCCACATAGGGCATGGACCAGGGTTGCCTGTTCTTGCTGCTTCCTCACAAGGACTACATGGAAACCTTAGCACAAGCTCAGCTCGGGATGGCAAAAGATTTGTCGCATGGGTTGTCACCTGAATAAGAAGTGCAGAACTGAGACAGACACAGCCCAACCATACAACTGAGACATTTTCTCACACCACCACCCTTTGCTGCCCACCACCCCATTACCAGGGGAGGGGGGAAATTCACCTTGAGGGTCAGGATGGGGAAGCAGGCAGCACCTTCTTTGAAGACAGAGAGGCCCACCAGGTTTTCTCTCTCCCCCCCCCTCACCGCCCCCCATGACTGCTTCATATGTGAAGAAGACACAGTCAGCTTATTGACAATGCCAAGTGTCTCTTTCTGCCAGGGATCATGGGGAATGAATTACAAGCCTCATGATTCCCAGCTGAAAATGTTGTTGGCATTTTTTGACTGGGGATTTATGGGGTTTGCAATTTGATTCCCCTGATCCACAGCAGAAAGAGATGCTGCCCATCTCAGTACGTGGGCAGCATCTTTCTCACTTTTGATACAATTTCAGGGGAAATAGGAGCAGGTTGTGTGGTCTCTCTCCTGCCTTTAAAGGAGCCACTGACACCACCTGCTACCCCACCCTGGTCCCCAAATCAAGTATTTTTCCTTGCAGACATGGACAGTGTGGCAGAAATAAACTGGGCCTCTTTGAATGAATGTTCTTTTGAAGACTCAAAACACTTCTCGCTTGAGGGGTTTTAAGGTTCAGGTAGAATGCTCAAAGGGTCCAGATTCATCTTCAGGGCAAGCAGCCTTGCGCTTACCCATTCCTAAACGCAGTGGTCTTCCGCAGCTGCACATTGCAGGGAAATACTCGTGTTGGGCAGCCTGATGTTCAGGCATGCTTGCCTGTGATTGCTATTCCTTCAGTTAAGGAGTCCTTGCTAAATTTCCAAAGTTTCAGAACAAAAAAACACTGATCTAAACCTAATAATGTTCCTAAATGAGAAGCCCTTCAAAGAGCTTCTCCCATTCTGTAGATTGGCACAAATTAGCTTTTCTAACAGAGCTACTAAAAAAAAAAAAAAAGATGATAAAATTATCATTTCTAAAAGATTGCGTTCATTAGCAATATGTTTTCATATTATAATTTAATACAATAGTAGGTCTGGAATAGGAACTGAAGACTATCAAGTACAGTCTATTACAGTATGAAAGTCCACCAGCTATATGTATTTCTGACCAATCAGATTGGTCAGACCAATAGACTATTGGTCAGACCAGTAATCATAGACTCAGTCTATGATTACTGAGAGTATAAATTACTAAAACGAACACTGAATTCCAATTTTAAAATATGGAGGAAGAAAATTGTAATTAAAATCCCTGATGGAATCAAACCTTAGGATTTCATGTCAGATAACTAGAGACATTTTCTGCAAATAAAATGGAATTCAGTTATAATCATCTTCAAACCAGCTATGTATACAGAATGTTCACCCACCCAGCCGCCATTCCCTATTTATTTCATTGGAAGACGCAGATACACATGAGCATTCCTTTTCAGGCACATATCTACTCTCCACATTGAAATGAATATGGCAACATGCGTATAGACAAGCTCCATGTGCACACACAGGTCTTTAGATCAGAGACATATGTCTGCATTGAGTTATTGTCCATAAGAAATTTTAGAGATATTAGTATGATAGGTACAAGTAATTATGCATAAGAATGGCGACATTTACAAGGGAAGGGATCCTTCATGTCCAATTGGTTATTACAAAGCTACTTTCTATAAGTAACTCAGCAGGGGTAATGCTTGCTCAAATAAAATGACTAATTTTAATGAAATAAAAAAATAATGTTCTCTAATGCAAAATAGCATTCTTTTTAACATTTTAATTTTTTTCATATACTGTTCATTTTACTTTGGCAATACTTAGGATGTACACTACTACTGGACTTGCCAAATTTCAGTTTCCATATCACATGTTTATAATGTGGAGTGCTACAATGTTGCAATGTGACAAAATAAGGGCTATACAAGATTTTTGTGGTGATGTTCTGAACTGAGGAAAAATCTTTTAAAATAAGAAATATCTGACATGGATTGGGACAACAAAGTCTCAAAGTACTTGGCTTTGCATCGTACATTGTTGTCCCAATACAAAGCAGTATGTGTGAAGAACATTATTATTTTAAAATTCCATTAGCTCAAGTCATAGAGAAAGATACATTTTCATTTATTTTCATCTTTACAAAGTCACTCAAAAGTTTTCAAAAATCACAATACCAAATCTGTCTTGGAAAATCTGCTGATATTTTTTTTTACCAAATGCACATAGAAATTCTGGAGCTGGCACAGAAATTCAGCACTTTAAGATTCATTCTGACTTTCTGTTGAAGTCAGTTGTTAGGGTTTTACTGGGTGAGGCTAGGAATTACATTATTTATTTATTTATTTATTACATTTATACCCCGCCTTTTTTCCTACAAGGAACTCAAGGAGGCTTACATAATCCTCCTCCTCTCCATTTTATCCTCACAACAACCCTGTGAGGTAGGTTAGGCTGAGAGTCAGTGACTGGCCCAAAGTCACCCAGTGAGTTTCATGGCCAAGCGGGGACTAGAACCTGGATCTCCCGAGTCCCAGTCCAACACTCTCACCACTATGCCACACTGACTCTCATGTTAACACATCTCTGGAAAATTTAGAAATCCTGAGGGTAAAAAAGTTTAAAATATATAAAATGCATAAATAAGTGTGATTATAATGGTTTTGTAAATGAGGCCTACTGTTGGCACCCTGCCGAATGGTACTGTTACCAAGATTGTAGTGTTGGGCCTTAGTAGGTTTACAGCTGGTCCAGGTGTTTATATACTAGATAGGAAAATTTAAAAGGTCAGGTTGTGATAGGCTAGTAACAAACATTCTGCTTATTCACATTGGCTCATAAATATAGGCCAATAGACTGGCAGTGAATGAGATATTAAAAGATCATGGGTCAGACAGTTTCGGCTAGAGAATATGAAAGGGCAATTCTAACACTGTACAACACAAATCTAGGGGCTGGATATATTGCTGGATTAATTGCTTTTCTTGGGAAGTAAAATTATATATTTTCACAAGACAGTATGATCTGTACATACTGTATTGTTTAATTGCAGGAATTACTATTAGGGACTATACTACTTGGTCTTCTAGCCCAGTATTCAATCTAATAAAAAAATGTGTACAGTCATGCCTTGGATTGAGAGCATAATTCGTTCCGGAAACGTGCTTGTAATCCAAAACACTCTTATATCAAAACGAAATCCCCCCCAAAAAAAATTGTACAGAGATTTTTAATTTAAGCCGTACTACAGTACTTGTATTGCAAGACGTTGCTTGTATATCAAGTCAAAAAAATTTAAATAAATCTTTAAAAATTTGCTTGTCTTGCAAAACGCTCTCAAACCAAGTTACTTGCAATCCAAGGTATTACTGTAAGCATATTCCAGAGGGTGACAGACATGACAGAATGATACAATACAATTATTTTAGAACTATATTTCTATTTCCTACATTTAGGAATGTAGGAAGCTGCTGTACTGAATCAGACTACTGGTCCATCTAACTCATTGTCTACTCACCGAGTGGCAGCTCCCCAGGTTTACTGGGGTCTTCCCAGCCCTATTTGTAGCTGCCAAGGATTGAACCTGTCACCTTCTGCATGCAAAACAGGTGCTCTCCCAATGAGCTACAGTTGCTCTCTACAGCCCTTCAGTTAGTGACTGAGTTACATTTCAAGGGAGGTTTTATAGTACAGTCATGCCTTGGATTGAGAGCATAATTCGTTCCACGTGTGTAACCAAAACATCCAATCAACGAATCCCCAAACAATTTGACAAGTTTAATTAAGCCGTACTAGCCATTGCAATGCAAGTATAACATCTAAAACTGTTGTCTGCAAAAGTCACCAAGTAGCACCAAGGATTACTGTATTTTAGACAATCACAGTGCAGTGCCCTCAAGCCACAATGCACTCTCTGTTTAAGAGCATCTGTGAACCCGCTGGAAAGGCTGCATGGGCAAAAGCCCCACTGCACAAGCAGCCTTTCTGTTGGGCAACTTTGTATCCAACTCATTCGATTTATTTTTGCTCTATTTTAATCTACAGATTGCTTTGGTCTTTTGCAACATTTTTCAGTCGTATCTTGCTTGTTTTTTAAAGCCACACTTCCGATCATCAGACTGCAAGCAACCATGCAGACAGAGCTCCCCAAAGGTGCAGGTGTTCTGATCCCAGAACACTGCATTATGGAATTTATTCCAGGAATTCGTAACACCGCCGCCGTGTTATATTGCATCTTTCTTCGGCCAAACACATTTCTGTGTACTCGTTTTGTCTGGTGTAAGAAGTGGGACTGCAAAAGCAGTACTATTAACCATTGCCAATCTACAGGAAATAATTAGCAGTTTTTGCTTAGTATAAGCAAGTGTCCATAGGAAGCATGTATAGCGTGAATGGAAAGCACATTTTTGCTTCCACACAAAAAGAATGCTTCATCAAATAAATGGATGCCTTCAATGGAATACTATTGTGTGTTTTGTTGCAAATTTGGTCGCCCTGTATGATGACCTATGTCGGGAGAGAGACAGGGGGAGTGCGACCCTGTTGATGATACTCCTCGGCAGCTTTCAATACCATCGACCATGATATCCTTCTGGGGCGGCTGTCTGAGTTGGGAGTTGGGGGTACTGCATTTCAGTGGTTTTGTTCCTACTTGGATGGCCGGCTCCAGAAGGTGGTGCTTGGGGAATATTGCTCGGCCCCGTGGACTCTCCAATACGGGGTTCCTCAGGGGTCAGTCTTATCCCCCATGCTATTTAATATCTACATGAAACCACTGAGTGGGGTCATCCGGAGTTTTGGAGTGCATTGCCAGCAGTACGCTGATGACACACAACTCTATTTCTCCTTTTCATCTTCAGCAGGTGAGGCTGGGGATGTGCTAAAGCTGGTGCCTGTCTGCGACAATGGACTGTCACTGGATGAGGGCTAACAAACTGAAGGCTCAATCCAGACAAGACTGAGATGCTGTTAGTGGGTGGTTCCTCTGACCGGATGGAGGGTGTTCTACCTGTTCTGGATGGGGTTGCACTCCCCTTGAAGGGGCAGGTGCATAGCTTGGGGGGTTCTCCTTGAACCATCTTTGTCACTTGAGGATCAGGTGGCCTCAGTGGCACAGAGTGCCTTCTATTGTCTTCGGCTGGTGGCCCAGCTATGCTCCTATCTGGACAGCCCCTATCTGGACAGTAATCTACACTCTGGTAATCTCAAAGCTAGACTACTGCAGTGCACTTTACATGGGGCTGCCCTTGAAGACTGTTCAGAAGCTGCAGCTTGTGCGAAATGCAGCAGCCAGACTCATTACTGGGACCAGAAGGTCCGGACACATAACACCACTTCTGGCCCACTTGCACTGGCTGTCTGTATGCTTCCGAGCCTGATTCAAGGTGGTGGTCATAACCTTTAAAGTCCTACATGGCTTGGGACCACAATACTTGACGGAACGCCTCTCCCAACCACAATCTACCCGGACACTACACTCAACATCAGGGGCCTTCCTCCAACTGCCACTTCTGAGGGAGGCTTGGAGGCCGGCAACAAGGGGGAGGGCCCTTTTCTGTGGTAGCCCCCCAACTCTGGAACAAGCTCCCCCCTGAGGCCCACCTGGTGCCAACTCTGCTATCTTTTCAGTACCAAGTTAAGACTGCCCTCTGTACCGAGGCTTTTAACAACTCTAAATAGTGCATGGTGGGGTGGTCATTTTAAAACTTTTTTACTGATCACGTTGTATTAACTTGTCTCACTATTTCTGTCCTTTTAAATTTGGTTTTACATTTTTTATGTTTTTATTGTGTATCTTTTATATTGTGTTGTATTTTTAATTGATTGTTTCATAGATCACAGAGCTGGAAGGAGCCTACAAGGCTATCAAGTGTTGTAATTGTAAACTGCCCAGAGAGCTTTGGCTATTGAGAGGTATAATAATAATAATAATAATAATAATAATAATAATAATAATAATAATAATAGGCTCTAAGGTAAAATTATATTCTGAATGCATACAAAGAAAGCACAGCTAAGTTCAGTCTATACAAAGAGATGAAATTCTGATGAATTTTAAATGATGGACTCATAATGGCAACAATGATTGGAAAATATTTTGAGAGTAAGTTAGCTTTTGTTGGCATATATACATTTGGTCAGTTTGGATGACCAAAACTCAGCTTAATAAACCAAGATATCACAAGCCTTTTGCCTGCACACTCTCCATCTTCACGTCGCCCCTTCCTCCAGTGCACTTCAAAAAGCCAGGAGGTCTTCAATTAACCATAGTTTCCTGGTACATCTGAACTACCAGCTTCAGAAAAAGCTACAGTGTTCTGTTACAATGGGATGTAACAGAAAACTATGGTTAATTGAAGATGTCCATGTATAATCACAGTGTGCCAAGAAGAGAGGAGAGACAGTGCTTCATGCTAGTAAGGATCCCGTAAACTAGGACAAAGTACACTTGAAGTTCTCATTGAAATTTTCTACTGAAACAGACAAGGGAGTGTCCTCACCCTCTCTACACTGGTGTGGACCCTTCTAGTCTTCCAGCTACCACCTCCTTCCTCCCACTTCTGAAGCCAAGCAGATCATTGTGTAGACTCCATAGTTGGCAGCCACCTTACCACCAATCCTCTCCCCCTGGTCCCTGCTTCTGGTACAGCCAGGCCTGTGGCTTATGCTGGCTCAGCTTGGCTGAGCGTGGAAAGCTAAGCAGGGTCAAGCCTGGTTGTTACTTAGATGGGAGACCCCCTCCTCTAGTTTCCTGCATTGAGCAGGGGGTTGGACTCGATAGCCTTGTAGGCTCCTTCCAACTCTATCTATGAAATCTATGAAATTTATGAACTATTAAATTGCCATTTCATTATACTTTCTCAGTAAAACTCAATGGCAGGAAAAGCTCATGTGATCCATTACAACAGGCAAACATATGCTTTTAAAAAGTATTTTCTCTTTAAAACGAAGAATACAGGCAGTCCCCGAGTTAAGAATGTCCGACTTACAGACAACCCATACTTAAGAATGGACTTCTGGGTTCCCTGGCGCTACGTCGCTTACGTAGAGTACATAGCCTAGTATACTACGCAATTTGCGTAATTTACGCAATTTGCATAAATGCCGATTTTAATGTATAGAAAGGTTATGCTGTTCCGACTTACATACAAATTCAACTTAAAGACATTCTTAAGAATGGAACTCATTCGTAACCTGGGGACTGCCTGTATAGCCAAATGCATTTCCGTATCAGAACCAGGCTAGTCACTTACAGGACAAGTCCTTTCTTGATGGATTTTTGAAGGGCAATCCTATGGCCCTCTGACCTTGTCCACCTCTGGGTGGACATAGGATAGGACAGACTCCCGCCCTGCAACCTTAGCAATCCCTTCCGAGGTCGCAGAGGGGAGTCTGTCCATGGAGTGCCTTTCCCCTCCACCTTGCAGCCAGCCACGGTTCTTTCCATGCCAGCTGGGAACCGAAGATGGAAGACCGATTCTGGGGGGGGGGCATTCCCAGGGGTGGGAAAGGGAGGAGTGAGTCACCACCATCACATGAAGAATCCAGGTGGTGCCTTAGCCCCTCCTCTTCCTGAGGAGGGATAAAACATTTAAGACAGCCGAAATCGGCTGTCTACATGTTTCTGAGGCCATGCGGAGCGTGGCAGCAATTCTATCCGCCGCACTTCCCCCTGCCCAGGTTTGGAGGATTACGGGAACCCACACAGGAAGGGGCTGCCCATCTCTTTAAGAGGATTGCATTTCTGTCTATAAAGGAACTTTTGCAGATGCTCCCAACCTAGTGCTATCCCAGGCCAATTGCAGGCTGCTTCTCTCAAATACAGCACCCCTCCCCTTGCCACATGGCAAACTGCTTTTGAAACTGATGGAAGTTTCAAAAACAATTTTTGATACTACTTAGCAGTTAGCAAAGTTAAACAACAACAACAACAACAACAACCGCATGCCTAGTACACACCCATTTGAATGAACCTTAGTAGCAATTTGGGTCCTGGTCAAAGTCTGAGCATGGTTTATTTATCTTCCTGTAAAGGAAGTTTATATGGGTCTCTTTCTCACCTCCCTCTTTTTTCATGACTCTTTACATTATAGAGAAATCCTGTGTTTCCAAAGGACATGATCCACCAGAGTGTTCTATGCAACCCAAACAAATGGGGCCTGTGTAAGAACATACTGGATGCTTGAATTGTGCCCATTCGGTCTAATGGAACTTGTGCAGAAGAACTCAAAGTGTCCAAGTGTAACAGTGGTGGGTGGGTGAGTTATTTTGCTGAATATGAAAAATCTATAGGATTCTCTGCCTCTGGCACTCCAGAAAATACATCAACATTCATTTTTAAAAAATTCAACAGGATACAAAATACACCCTTTTTATAAATAAGATGGACAATGTATAACATCTATACTTTCTTACTGTTAGTAGTGTCAGAAATAAATGAACCACTACATAGATTCTAGAAGCACAAAAAGTAATATAGCAAACATACTTAAGAAAAGCAAGTGTTCTGTCCAAACTTGAGATTAAAATTCACCCATTTATACTTACTATAAATTTATCTCCTTACGAGGCAGTTTATAGTATGGGCATGCTAAGAAATGGAGTCAAGAAGCTGGCCACAGACACATTCCAAATTTCAAAACTGAAGTTATATTTGTTGAAAGGAAAAAAAAATGTATGAAACCAAGCACATGCACAGGAGTACATAGCAATATTTTGCTCTCTAGTATCATCACCTATAGTAAATGCTAAGCTTGGCGCTGAGTCAAAAGGTTGTGGGAAAGCACAATAAAGCAGGACAATACTACTGGTTGTATTGAAGCCAGATTCCTGACCCCCAGCAGAATTGTTTTCCCAAAGCTATGTTGAGACCAGGAATGCTTATGAGAGTGCCACATTTGAAAAGTACAACAGAAAACAAAATTCAAAATCATGCTTTCTTTCAAATATGCATTGAAAAGCATGGGGGGGGGGAGAAACAGTTTGACACTGAAAACCTTGTGGGGGGGAAATGGATTTGAGAGACACTCGTATGTTGTTTTTAATAGTTTGAATCAATAATAAAAGATGCCTTAATTCCTACTTGTTCTCATCCCACTGTTGCTTCAGTGAGAAACAAAGATTTGGCCAGCTAGTAAAACAGTGGGATTTGTGGCGTCTCTTATAAGCTACGGTACAATAGGAGCGCTCACACAGTAATCACATGCACATACAACATCTGTGCAGTTCATCAGAGAAAGAAGGAAGCTTATATAGTTAGGAGAGAAATCCATCAAATAAAAACAAGCTAGGTGTTCTTAACGTACCATTGACTAAGCTGGCATTTGCATTATCAGTGGCATTTGCACCTGCTGCCCCATCTGCAGTTGAAGGAGGATGGAAGGAGGTATGGGAAGAATCTACTGAGTAATAATGAATAAAAAAAGAATAAATCATAATAACATGAACAAATCCACGTGACAGAAACAATAACAATTATGGACTAATGTGGCTTCATTTTTTTCCTCCGAAAGAGATTTGTTTTAAAGAAAGCAACACAATGTCTAAAAATGAATGTTATTACAATGTTACAAAAGTAGGAACAAAAACTCATACGTGGAATATTATAAAAGGAAATGTGAAAGACATTTAACAGAGTTAACAGAGTTGGTGAGAAACTGACTTTACACAGTACTTCTAATTCCTCTGCTCTTCTATGCAGACATTCTTAAGTTGCCTCCTTTCTTTAAAGAAAAGGTTTTTAGTTGAAGCTTAAGAAAAAATAAAATACTCTTTTAAGTACTTGCATTTCGTAGGACTATTCATAAATAACTAAAATATTACTATGTCTAGAACTCATCTACCTAATATATGCATGTGAAAGGTGCCCTATTTAGAATCTTCATTCATTTTTAAAAGAATAAAGCAGTTTTCAAAATGCAAGCCTATACAAGTCTACTCAGATGTAACTTATTCTCAGGTAGGTGTGCACAGGATCTTAGCCTCAGTGTTACATGTAACAGTGGGTATATCCACTAGCTATGTTTGGAACTTTATATATTCAGTTCAGGATTTTAAAAGTTTGTTACCAATATCCCATTTTTCATTTTGCATTAGGTGAAGACAGAAAATGAAATAAAATCAATCCCACTTCTAAAATGTCAGCAGTTTTCCTTACAAAAAGGGGAACAGGTCAGGCAAGAAGTTCCTTCACATCAGGAGGAAGCAAAAGTTCCCTGCAGACTTTGTATTGATTGGAATTTAGCTGTGCTAGAGCTGAGTGAATAATCCACAATGAATAATTGATCTGATGTGGTTTCTTTGTATCTATCTATCTATCTATCTATCTATCTTTCAGTAGTTTTTTTTTTTTTTTTTACAACAGAACTTTTGAATTTTTCAAACGTATTCTGTATTGAAAGGTACAAATGCTTTAGTGAATAATTTTGGCTTCAAACATTTGGATTGTTAGTGTCATATAAATCACATCCGGGTCCAGCACCTGATTTAGGTGAATAAGTGGTGCAATCCTTAGATTTGCTATTCTAGTACTAAGTGCTAATAAGATTAAGATGGTGCCCTGAGATTTCAGAGGTCAGCAAAATCTGGCATCTGCTGGAATTTACACACTGGTAGGAAGCTCACTATCAAGCAGAGCCACCCAATGGGCATCTTAACATTTTAGGGGGTCTGGTCTGGTCCTGGGGCAGATAGATGTGAAGGCTCAGGCCCACACAGTTTGAACAGCCAATAGCCTAGCTCCCTCCTTTTCTCAGCTGTCTGCTCTTCCCAGCCACATCCTTCAGGCTTAACATAACCCAGGCAAGTTCTAGCAAGACTAGAACTATTGGGATTATCCCATGAAGCTGAATGGCCAGAGATTCAGGACAGACCAAAGGAGGTACTCCTTCCCACAGCACATAATTAACTTGTGGAATTTCCCGCCAATAGATGTGGTGACAGCCACTAGCTTAGATGGCTTAAAAAGGGGATTAGATAAGTCCATGGAGAATTAGGTTATCAATGGCTACGAGTCACAATGACTATATGGTACCTCCAGGATCAGAAGCAGTATGCCTCTGAATACCAGAACAACAGTGTGTGAGAGAGGGATACTGCATTTGTGCCCTACTTGCAGTCTTCTTAGAGGCATCTGGCTGGCCACTGTAGGAAACAAGATGTTGGACTAGACAGATGTTGGACTGGCCTGATCTTCTTCTGTTATTAAGCTCTGAGCCAGCCCTGTCCATCACATCACAATATTCATGTTCCCCAGAATGGAGATACCAGTAGACATGTTGAGGTTCCAGGTTCAGGGAGACTATGCTGAATTCTTCAGCAATTCCTGTGCCTGCCCACCACCCATCCCAGCTGCCTGCTGGAATCAAATTTCCCATCCACCCACGAGTTTGGCCATTACGTATTAAATGTAAGTGAACATTCAAAATGTTAGCCTTCACTTTACACCCACTTTTTAAATGGAATTTTCCAAAGGATTTGCAGTAATACTCTCAGAGAATGACCAAGTAAAAATGGATAGATAACAAGAAGTCCAACTGAAATTCCGTTTCAATGTCAATCAAATAGCAAATATGAGTTTTCTTGACCATTCACTCAGGTCTTTTATGCACCACCACTGGCAGGTCAGCCCCATTTAAAAGCCTCAGCCTTTCCTCTGATATGGCAGGTTTCTTACTCTACCTGGAAGCTGATGTCCATCCTCCTGTTTCATACCTGTATGATGATTTTTACAAAATGTTAATGAGGAAGAAAGGCAGACACTAGAGAAAACTGAAATGCAAACACACATGACCGATAGGCTTCAGAAAGCTTCAAGCATACATACAATGGATGTATGATGTTTGTGCTTAGAAATTATGGACATAATCTAATGAGCATTGTTGCTGTAAACCACAGTCCACTTCAGTTGGGTTCATGTTGGAATCATGCACAAGCCCTGTTTAAACAAACAGTGTGTGGACAGCAACAATGCTTGAAAGACTGCAGCTCCATGTAGTCTGATCATTACACTGCTGGAGGCTTGCTTGAATGACTGCAGAATGAATTTTGAAAGCATTTTTAGATGGTTTATTGGATATGTAATGGCATTTAATGACAAACGTAAATCTTTTTTTTTATTTCACATATCCCTCAGCGGATAGTGTAGATTGGCAGGTTACTTTTATATGGTAAGGAAGAACTCTGCGCAGTACCAAGGAAGAGGATACATTAAGGGGAATTAAACAGGATCTTCTCAAAGCGGGCACAAAGTGTAAACAGTAACAGCCTATGTGAAAAGAGGTAGCACAGCTCTCTATCTCACATGGTGCCTACTTAAAATATATTAACTTTAGCTATTTCAGTCGGGTTTAGTCACCTGCCAGTGTTTTCTGAGAAAATATATTTTGACCCCAGTTGATCATATTAGATTCACAGATATCACAGCAAGAAATAGTCTACTTAAAGTAAATGCATATAACAAGCTGAGTAAACCTAGAGTTCGGTGCGTGTACTCTGTGTTTAGTGATTACTGCAAAACGTAGGTTTTAATGCCTAAAGTAAGAATTATTCTGTAGAAAAATACTGCACTTTAAATACACTTTCTTGGGAATTGCTTCCCACTTCTTATAAGTCTAGTCTTATCTAGACAAAGGAACTCTGGAAATAAGCTTGTTATATATTATCTTAAGTCCAGCTGAAATCAATAGGAATTAAGTGTGAAGAAGTGGGTGGTGGATTGTGGCCATTGCCTGCAATACTGAAGTGCATAGGGTTGATGTAAGGAGAAAAATGACCAACAATCTTTCCTTCCATATATACATCACTATAAGAAAACTGTAGTCGTGCAAAGGATTGCATGTGTGCAGTGGATTTCCTTCCTTCTTATATTTCCCTCCTCCAACTGTGTCTACAGCTGCAATCGTGTAACCAGTTTCATGGGACTCAACAGGGCTTACTTCTGAGAAGATAAAGATAGGATTGTACTATAACTTGACATGCAACAGTGCACCCAGGGGGTTGCCACAGATGTGGTACATTCTAGTTTGGATGTAACCACAGTGGACTGCAGATTAACTGGGTTCAAGACTGTGCAACATACACATAGGGACATTGGGCATACAGTGCACTTTTGTGGAAAGCTAACAAACTATAAGTTTACAAAAAAAAACCCATCTCTGTTAATCATTCCTGTACTAGTCTTGCACAATTTGATAAAACAAATAAGTGAATTATTTCAATTAGAAATGCAGCAAGAAGACTTGAATTGGCTGCAGTAAAGATCTGTGGACAAAAAAACCCTCAGAGACCTCTATTATTATTATTATTATTATTATTATTATTATTATTATTATTATTCTCCAAAGCCTGAGGTATTAGGAGTTTCTTCTGGCTTTATCTTTCAATAAGGTTAAAAGGTAAAATATCTTTCATTAAGGTTAAAAAGTAAAACAATTTGGCTGTCTAGTTCTGGAAACCAAACAGTGATATTCACTTAACTTCCCATGAAACATAAGTGGCTTTCTTTCCAGGAAATATTCTACAAAGGGAATATTCTCACTCAGCTTACCTGTAGGCATTCTCTTAGATCTAAATGTTCCATTCCATGGATGGAGCTACCTTCCATTCCTGGAAGGGCAGTTCTAATCATGGGAGAAGTCCTTCTATGAATGGGTGCTCCTTCCAGAATCAAATGACTGGACCCAACCGGATGTGTTTACAAAGTTAAGTACCGGTAGGCCCCCATCAACTACAAAACTAGAGGGCACTATTCAATTATTGGCATGGTACTCTTTATTATATTAACAAAACTTTAATGAGTGTTGTTTGTATGCTAGTGTTGATACTGGCAAAATATAATGACACTAGAAAAATATAAATGGTGAGCAATAAATATGAGACAATTTTAAACCCATATATAAAATCTGAGACTAGAATTTAGGTTCTGTTTTTCTGGCAATGTAATTTAGCTCCTGCATGACAGGTAAGAATTTACTACATTTTTACTATAGCACTAAACTCATTATGAGTAAAGCTTTAATGAATCTTTGATATATAAAGCAAAATGTGACCCACATACATGTTCAGCTGGAGCAAACAGAATGTAACTGATTTAAGACCACTTTCTTACCTTTCCCTTCTCACATTTTACAAGATGTATAATTTTCAAAATGGTGGTCCTCACAGGTCAGGACTCATAAACTGTCATGGGACTGAATCAACATAAATTCAAGTACTCCGGTAGTCCGGTATCAGACTTGCATCATCAATACAGATCTTTATTGAGGTAAACATAAGAAATGTGATTAAAATTGCACCTTTCTTATCTTTCTTCTCCTCTCCATCTTCACCAGCACCTAGTAGAGTAAAGATGATCCCTGTTTGAGAATTAACTCCCACTGCAGTAACAACCATTCTTCCAGAACCCTCCATAACATGGGTACCTAAAAAGATATTTAAAATATAGATATTAATAATTTGTAATTTAAAAGGCAATGCTTAGAACAATGGTACTAAGGTTTTTTTGTGTTTTTTAAATCTGTTTATCATCAAGACATTGATGATAAAATTCTAAATGAAGGCCACAATACAATCAGTGTTCTTTTAAACATGCTGAACTCTAGATTGGATTACGGTCCAAATTTCTATAGTGAGAGCTTGTGTAGTAGTGGCTGTCAGCTGTGAACTCAACAAGTGGGCCAAGAAACTATCTCTCAGCCTCACTCCCACATTTGCAATATGAGGATAATAATTACATGTTGTGCTACATATTAGGAACACAGTACAGCAAGACGTTCTCTTGTGCAAGCCCTGTTCATTTCTGGTCTGAATGTGCCTAAAAGTACATCTAAATCACAGAGCAGGATAAAAATGTTATATTTCGGTTGTGTATCTGATGGTGGCTTTGCCCTAGTGGAAAGCACTTCTGCTCATGTAAGGCAGGGAATCTGATCTAAGGGCGGATCTACATTACACTGTATATCGTCAAGTTAGCAGAACATTACTGCTATATTCACGTTCTGCAGTCACTACTCACAGGGCACACTCTCTCATGAAATGTACTGCATTCATCCTGGTTTGCCACCCCACACCTAACTCCGTAGCGGTAGAACTGGGCGTTGCCTTGAAAAGGTTTTTCCCCCCCTTTTTTGCTTCATCACCTTTGAGCAGCTGCAAATGAGCTCAGGAGCGATCTTTAAAAAGAGAAAGGAGAAAGGAAAAAGCACTTCTGGCCCCTCACAAAAAAAGGAGAAGGCTGCTGCTGCTGCCACCTTCCCACAGGGTCGGGGTGAAGCCAGCAGGATCAGCGCGCCCCTCCCCTCCACCCAAATGCAATTCCCCAAAGCAGTGCTCTTCCCGTTCTGAGTTTCCCCGAGCACAAGACTCCTGTTAAATCAGTGTGATTCACTTGGGAGTAAGGCCATTGGATAGAATGTGATTTACTTCTGAGCAGACATGCCTTTTAGCTAATTTACAGCTCCCTTTCTTTGGGCAAGGGGATAAACGCAGCTGTTAAAAAAGGGGAGGAACCTCCTGCAATTGTCCCCTCTCAAACTCCATGGTGGTTATCCTGGGGGTACTGCCTTTCACATGCAGGGAAAACAGCCATTTAACAAGAAGGGGTTTTATGTTTCTGGTCCACCGTCTATATGCGGAGGTACGCACATGCGCAGGAGCCATTATTTTATTTTTTTTCTCAAAAGCACCAAAACGTGATTGCCTGAAACAGCCTGCTCAGAGGTGTACAGGAACATTTAGCAATTTTTTTTTAAAAAAATAACAAGCTTCTGGGGAAGAAGTCGAACCGCCGCACAACAACGAATGGAGGATACCTCTCTTCCCCATCAGTCTGGGAGACACATGTAACGCCACATTTCCACCAACCCTCGAAAACTATTGGCTAACTTCAGTGATGACCTTTTTGTGGCCACACCTCAGACAGGCAACGACAGCACCCGTTGAGAACACACTAGCCGCGTACTGCGACAGTGAACTGAAATAACTGAAATAAGTGTGGCGTAGTGGTGAGAGTGTTGGACTGGGACTCGGGAGATCCGGGTTCTAGTCCCCACTCGGCCATGAAACTCACTGGGTGACTTTGGGCCAGTCACTGACTCTCAGCCTAACCTACCTCACAGGGTTGCTGTGAGGATAAAATGGAGAGGAGGAGGAGGAGGAGGAGGATTATGTAAGCTGCCTTGGGTTCCTTGCAGGAAAAAAGACGGGGTATAAATAGAATAAATAAATAAATAAATAACTGGGGGGGAAACGTGATAAACCTAGTCCAAGAAATTCCGGAAGAAACAAAGAATGATTACGCAAGACTAGCATGACCAGCAGTGAAAAGTGCATTTCTATTGATGCATTATCATTTATTTGTTTTTTTTAAATGTTTAAATTAATTAAACATTAATTAATTTTTTAATTAAATGTTTTAATTATAATTATTACAAATAATTTTGTATTTCATCTCTATTTTAATATTGTTAGCTGCCTTGAGCACCATTTTCAGTGGAAAGGCAGCATATAAATTTAATAAATAAACATAAATTTAATAAATAAACTGGTTCAGCTAGACTGGTTTTGTTTGCTTATTTAAAGTGTTGTTTTATTTAATGTTGTTGTTTTTAACTATCTATTGAGAAACACAGCTACTAGATTAATCAATAATATGCCAACATATTTGCGCAAAATGCAGCTTATGGGGTCCCAAACTAGAAGGGAAACACACAGCCTCTAAAATGAAACTTGCTAGAATGGGGAGTAGGATATTAATGCAGAAAGGAATCAACATTTGTCATTCTTGTGGTTCTAAGCAGTTGCCATAATACATAATAAGTAAACATAGATTTTCTACTTGCAAATATATGAAAAGAAATAAGTAACCTAATCAATGCAATGAAACCACTAAAAAAAAAAAAATACAAAGAGAGGAGAACTTCAAGCAAACATTATCTGAGTGTTCAGTGAAACTGAATGAACACGGGGCCTCTTAGGTAGGAAGCTTGCTCTTATGCTCTTTCTGTTTAGCAAGGAACCCGTACTGGAACATTTACTGCTAGAGAACGAAGAATGCATCTGAGTTGTTTTTCTCCAGGCAGTGACTGACCTGATTCCTTAATATAGCCGCATTTATTTATTTATTTTTGAAAAAACTAATAAAGCACAATGACCACCAGTTTGTTGTTGTTGTTGTTGTTGTTTTACTTCAAAACAATGAACATCTCTTTTTTTTCAGGTTCATACTATGTTTTGTGGTGCATATCTTAAAGTACCAGCTTGCCATTTCTCAGGCCAGAACTATGCGTCTGGCAGGCAGCCAACCACTCCTCCACTGCAAAGCAGTGTTGGGAAGAGACAATTTTCAAGGCAGAAGAAGCAGATCGGAGGAAGACCCCACACAATTGCAACTCTCCCTCCCCGCAGCTAGAATTCCAAGCACCTCCACCTCTTTCTGCCCAAATGTATTGGCCTCTTCCAATATAATTATTGTCTGTTTTGCTTCTCGATCTGCCAGTTCAAATCCCTGGCAGATCCAAAGGAGTCTACTGGAGGATAGAGGACCAGCTCCAGCTTTGAGAGAGCCCTTGGTAAAATGCCCTTCTCCTACATTGGTGGTCACCGGGCTGTGAGTCTACTTGATGATGGCAGCAGCAGAAGATCATTTAAATTTCCCACAAATCCCCAGAGCAACTTGTGTCCCTCCAGATGTTTTAGCCTACAGTTCTCATGATCCCTCACCATTGGCTATGCTGGTTAGGGCAGAGGGAAGTTGAAAGCCAAAACAACTGGAGGCCATAGGTTGCCCACCTCTGCCCCAGAGCAATCTATTTCAGGGATCCAGGGCAAGAGTTACTACCAGTGGCCCCTACTGGGGTACTGGGGCCCTGGCAGCTTCCCAAGGATGCTGAGTGTTGGTGCCAGGTGTGGGCTGCACCTTTGGGAGATGGGATATAGATAAATCAATGCTCGAGCATATGCACTTGAATACAAAAAGGTTCCAGGTTCAATTCCCAGCATCTCCCATTAAAAGAATTCACTAACAGGTGATACAAAAGACTTCTGCTAGAAACTTGGCTGCTGCTAGTCAGAATACACAATACTTGGTTAGATGGATAGACCAGTTATCTGATGCAGTATAAGGCAATTTCATATGTTCAATGCATGTTTCTAATGGTAATTTACATCTGGGACCCCATCTGGGGAAAATACAGATGGAGGGAGTTGCAAGGAAAAACTGATGGGCAGGGCAAGGCTAAACTCCCTCTCCTTCCACCCACTGACTCCTCTGCACAAATGGTGAGATGGTAAACCAATACCTGGGCTTTATCACTTAAGACGGCAGGTGGGGTCTGGCTGACACCATGGAATGAATGGGCTTTCTTGGAGGTGATCCCACACCTATAGAACTCTTTTCCAGTTGAAGTACAAATGGTCCATCATTTCAGGCCTTTAAGCAAGCTCTAAAGGCCCACAAAGATTTAACTGAGTTGCTGTATCATGATTTGGTACTGCAATAGTTTTAATTAATGTATTCAATCTTATTGTTATTACTGGATTGAATGTTGTTGTATTTGTGATATTAGTGTTTGGTCTCTCTCTCTCTCTCTCTGTTACCATGGATTGGCTCCTCCCATGTCTGGTTGACTTGGCAGCATCACCACCTCAGTGCCACTTCATCTCTGTGAAATCACCACAACATCTCCATGACATCACCACACTGGCCCAGTGGTGGGTGGGCACTGGCAGAGTTACCATGGATGCTGGGGGGTGTTGCTGTCATTGCTCTGTTCTGTGCTGAGCAGTGTGTTTTTCTCCTGCTCTTCTGGGTTGGATGAGTATAGGATATGATGAACTTTGCACTGAGGTTACAGTGATGTGTCTCTCCTCCTGGCATAACTGGCATATAGGATTGTTCTGTCCATCTATCAAAATGGTTTAAATCAATTAACCGATCCAGTGAATTTACTAAACCCTAAGATGAGAATAGTAGCTGACTTCTTGAATTCTAGACCATCACCTGACTATCTTAATTATGATACTTGTCTACTTCCCATCTCTAACCATCCTAATAGCAAGGTTTTTTATGAAGTTGATAGATCAGGTACAACAATCTGAAAAATACTGTGGAGGGCAGGCATGCAATCCAAATGCCATGCTCAAGTTAATGGCAAATCCACTGATTTTAATAGTTATAGATGGGTACCCTTAGGCAGCAGTTGTAAGCACTTTGATTTGGAAATCTGTTTTCCTTAAATGAGTGGATATATTTCCAAATACATGTGTCCAGGATTGTGGTGTAAGCATTATCTCACCTGAGTCAGAGCAGGGAATGGAATACTGTATTTGATTTTTCTGCTTTATAGAGGATATTGTACCTTTTAGTGTAAGCTAGTCTTAAAATACCTTACAAAATGTATGTGGCCATTAATTAATCTTAATTAATTAATTAGGCATAAGTATTCAATATAAAATAGCTGCACTACTTTAAAATCATGAGCAACCATTTATTTTTGTCATGTTCAACTACTAATAAGTTCAAACACCAAAGACCAGCTACTGCGAACTTTGGCCATTTTTAATTCTTTAAGAATGCCTACCAAAAAATCAGAAATAATATGTGGATAATGAATTTTACATGTAAAATAAAATAATGCATCCATTATGTATCTCAGATCCTCTTATATATGTGCAGCCTTTGTTGAAGTAAGAAATAGCAGATATCCAAGCAACAAAGGGCAGTTTCTAGGAGCATATGTGCATGTTTAATTGAAATAAGAAGTAAGAGACCAAACGATTATAGGTTGAAGCCAATTGGTGTCACTCCACTGATGGAATGTGCTTTGATTCAGTGGAGCTTTCAATCAACAGAATGAGGAGGGAAGCAATTTTCAGAGACTTTCCCACACCCCTGTTGCCTCCAATATCCCCCACACATCTGCTCTGGAGGGTTAGGAGCTCCTTCAGTACATTGTGGGTCAGGAGGGGGGGCAGCAAGAGGAAGGAGAAATTGCTAAAAACTTTTCTCCTCATTCTGCTGACAGAATCCTCAGCTGGATCAAAACGCATTCTGTGAGTGGAATGGCACTAACTGGATACACCCCCAATGTGGTAAACTCTATTGCAGGGGTGGGCAACACACAGCTTGCGGGCTGCATGTTGGAATTTCAGATCTGACCTCTGTCACATTGCAAGGATGCAAAGTAATTCTTGGCAAGAGCTTGATAGGGCTCGGTGAGAATTTCATTTCAGTTCATTTTTTAAAAATAAGAATTTACCAAAATTGGCAAATATCTTCAAATTCTGAACAGAAAGAATTTTAGATTTTAAAAAATGAGTGGGAGAAAGGGAAACTGACAGATTCATCCATCCTGGTCCACAGCTTTGAAAGTCTTAAAAATCAGGGTTTGAATCCCTGAATATTCAACCAGGGCCGGATCCACATTTTATTTATTTATTATATTTTTAAATCGCCCATCTGGCCGGCCACCCGGCCACCCTGGGCGATGTACAACAGGATAAAACACCATTAAAACACAATTAAAACAAACACAATTAAAACAAACACAATTAAAACAATATAAAGCTTTTTTTAAAGCCCACCGGAAGTTCATCAAGGAAGGGGCATGGCGAAGGTCACTGGGGAGGGAATTCCATAATTTGGGGGCCGCCACAGAAAAGGCCCTCTTCCTAGTCCCCACCAGCCTGGCTGCTCTGGCTGATGGTACAAGGAGAGGGCCGTCCGTGGCAGACCTTATTGAGCGGCCTACTTGATGTTGCTGGAGGCGCTCCTTGAGATAAACTGGACCGGAGCTGTATAGGGTTTTAAAGGTCAAAACCAACACTTTGAATTTTCAAGGCAGAAGAAGCAGATAGGAGGAATAGAAGTCAGTTAGAGATTCATTGTGTATAGTCAGTTACGATTCACCACTCCACTCCACTGATACTAGCTTTTCAACATTATTTTAAAATATCATTTAAATATTCAACTGCAAGTTTTGATTTTAATTATGTGTATTCAGTGTCACTCCAAGCTAAATATAGAGAAGAGAAACTGCTTATTTTAGTACTGCATGAGAGCAAATATACCCTGTCTTCTATGTTACCTTCAATAGTGATTATAAATGTCTAAAACACATGGAAAGGAACTGTTTGTGTCAGGTCTTGTACTCTCTGAATGGCTTCTCAAGAATAATAAATAAATGTTGATGGAGAGAACTTCAGCAATGCTACTTATCTTAGAGTAACATTATTTAAGGCTGATTAATATTGAAACCATTTTTAGTGTCAACAAAATAACCTCTTCATAATTTCAATATATTTTACTGACGATTGACTTGATGGACCATTTGTGCTGTTATGTAACTATTCTTAGCAAATGCAAGAATAAATAATTTTGTCTCCATGCATGAGTCAGGAATAGCCAATATCAGGCAGGAGCCAAACTAAGCATTTTATCAAATGTAGGGGTTTGTACTAAGAAGCCGAATCAGAAAAGAAGAAAACAAGCCTACTATTCCTTAATGTTTCTGCCTCTGAAATTCCAAAAATGTAGACAGTAGATATTAATTGCCCAGTTTATGCTGTTTGATCAATAAAACTACAATAATAGGTTCAGACTCAAGGAAGGTCCCACTTGGAGTTTAGTAATTTTTAATAAGTTTATTGAGTTATAGTCACTGGGATGTGACATCAGGAATCTCTGCAACAAACCAGCATCACATCTTACGGCTATATTTGTAAGTGAGAATTTTGCCTACTCCAAGAGACAGGCCTGTGGGCTCACGCTGGCTCAGCTTGTCTGAGCGTGGAGAGCTAAGCAGGGTCAGGCCTGGTTGTTACTTTGATGGGAGACCCCTCCTCTAGTTTCCTGCATTGAGCAGGGGGTTGGACTCAATAGCCTCGATAGAGGCCCCTTCCAACTCTATGATCTATGAATCTATGAAAAACAATCATATTACATAATCTAGACCTTTCAATTTTATAAATAGAAAATGTTCATTCCAGAGTGTCCCATGTTGTCTGAACATAAGGGCTACTTCCATTCACATAAGGGCCTGAAATCCTGCAAGGGGTCCCGCTGGAGGAGGGAGGCAAGGCAATTTTCACCAATGCCTTCATCCCCCTGCACACACACACCCCAGTGCTACCTCCTACACTGTTTCGATAGGTCTGTCAAATCCTCTGGAACAGATTTTCAGGGGGCACAATGACCAGCAGGGGGGGAGAAGGAATCGCCTTCCTGCTTCCTCCACCAGTGGAACGGTAAGGTGAGTGGCATTCTTCTTATGGCTTCTGCATCCAAGCCAAATTACCTAAAACTCTTCCCATTTTTTTCCAGTAACAATAGATTTAAATGCAGCATGAATACTCGCTATGATGTGGCACAACTCTAAGACACTTCCTGCAATACATGAAGGAACATCCTTATTTATTAAAATTAACCAGACTCCATGAGGGGAGGAAAGTGTGAGGCTGTTGTGCCAAAACTGGTTCATTTAAAATAAGGTGCTGGTGTGTCTGTATGGCTGTGTGTGTGTGTGTGTGTGTGTGTGTGTGTGTGTGTGTGTGTCAGTGTGTGTGTGTGTGTGTGTGTGAGAGAGAGAGAGAGAGAGAGAGAGAGAGAGAGTGAGAGAGAGAGAGGATGAGGGGACCGTTAATCTCTTGGCATCCCTGAAGCTGACCTCATTTATTTTTTTTTCCTGGTTGTTTCAAGAATTCATAAATGGGAAATTTACTATATATGAAGCTGCTGTATTGGCCCTTCTAACCCAGTGCTGTCTCTCCTTGGACTAGCAGCCGCTGTCCACAATCTTAGGGTCTTTTCCAGCCCTGCTACCTATCATACACACACACACACACACACACACACCCTTGAGATGGCAGTGACCAGATGCAGCACTTTCTGAATGCAAAATATGTACTCAACCACTGATCTATGTCCAATCCCCACAGTGGTGGCACAGCCTCCCCTTCACTTTCAGGGGACGAGGGGGGGCACCAGTGACTTGAACTCCGGCAGATGCAAAAGCAGAACAGGCAGGACTACTTCTGTTTTCTCAGTGGGGGGGTGGGGGGAAAAAAGGGAAAACAATGAACAGAAAACATAAAAGCCTGATACATTTAGCCTGTCCTATTTGGCACTCCAAAATATGTAGCAGCCAAACATTAATTCTAATGAGAAAGAATAGAATGACCACAAACACTAGTACTGTAAAAGCACAGATGGCAAGCGCTAATAAATCAGAGGATGGAACTGTGATAGTAAGACTTGAAGCCAAAGCCATGCTGGAATTCAAGGGGAACACTGATACATCCGACTGACAAGGGAAATTGTCAATTTTCTATTTTATCTCAGAAAATATACAGATAAACATATACCTAAATAAAGCACAGAATTTGGAAACGTTGTGTGTGTGTGTTTTAAATAAAGTAACTATGCTACGTCTGCAGCCCCATCCTATGTGGCTGCCCGTAACCCTCTGAACCTGGAGGATTACAGGCATCCAACTGAGGGTGGAAGGAGCACGGCGGATAGGATTGCCGCTGTGCTCCTTCCACCCTCAAAAACATCCATGGCTGATTCCAGCTGTCTAAATGCTTTACACCTCCTCCTGAGGAGTCGAGGCTGAGGCACCGCCTGGATTCCTTGGAAGCCGGTGGTGACTCACTGCTCCCCGCCCCGCCCCGCCCCTAGGAACCCCCCCCTCCCCACAGGGGAACCAAAGACAGTCTTCTGGCTTTGGTTCCCAGCTGGCGCAGAAGGTGGGGGGGGGCGCTCCGCACTCAGACTCCCCACTGCAACCTCAGGAGGGATTTCTGAGGTCACAGCGGGGACTCTGAAAATTATCCTATGGCCCCCCCAGGCAAGGTCGGAGAGCCATAGGATTACGCCTTCAGGGTCATGTGGAAACTATTGTTCAATGAACTCACCTATGACAGGAGTCCCTCTGAACCAGGACCGGTGCAAGGCAGTTTGGTGCCCTAGGCAAGATCAGATATTTAGCGCCCCCCCTTCCCACTTGAGAGCGCTGTATTTTTTTTTCAAGGCGTTTCTGGTGCCCCCTTTAGCCCTGCGCCCTAGGCAGCTGCCTAGTTGGCCTAATGGTAGCACCGGCCCTGCTCTGAACTGAGAGTGTCTTCCTCCTATAGAAGTATTATAGTCTAACTATTGACAGAAATGAATAGAAATACGTGTGTGTGTGTGTGTGTATGAAACTAGAATTAATTAAATGAAGAGTCATACTCAATACATGGACCAGTTTGATGATCCAAAATGAAAGGCAGTCTCTCATTTGTGAAACACCCACAATCCTCTGAATCAAACAACTGAACAGCTATCCATCTGAAGAAAATTAACAGGGGATTAAAAAAAAAATACAGGAATGACGGTTATCTCAGCCTAAACCATGGTCATGTCACATAATTTCACACTGCAGTTCACCAGGAAGTGGATAAAGGAAGTGATACCAAGCCAAGGGGAAACTCTTCAGAGGACAAAAAACATATAATTGAATATGTAATAAAGAGTCTGACAATGTGAATATGGATCAACAAAACAAAACAGCAATGTTAACTGCAGGTCTACCACAACAGTTAAAGGTTTTTACCTAGTTTCCAATTAAGAAATAAATAACTTGGAATTTACTAGAAAAGTTATAAACTCTGCATTTCTGAATGTGGAATATATGGGTGGTGAATCTTCCCCCACTTTAAACAGCAGTGAAATATTTCCAAGTTCTTGATTCACAACAGCCAAGTGAAAAACTCACCCGAAAGCAGCATTGGATCTTTGTCAACAGATTTGCGGACTTGATCTGACTCTCCAGTTAAAGAGCTTTCATCTATCTTAAGATCATTTCCTTGAATAAACACCCCATCAGAAGGTAGGAGGTCACCTATCAGAAAAATCAAATTAAGGAAAAATAAAATAGACTTAGTACCGTGTTTTCAAACAGATTTCCATAATCAAAATATGAATCTTCAAATATATCACAGTAATCAAAATTAAAGTAAGATCCTTCACACACAACGCAGTTCCTCCTGAACTTCCCCAAGTATCATTACATCAATAACTGCCAGTTCACACATAATGTAACTCCATGCAAACATACACCCAGTCCTCCTGGATCAACTCCACGGATTGGGCATTGGAGGCACTGTGTTACAGTGGTTTCGGTCCTACCTGCAGGGTCAATTTCAGAGAGTAAGATTGGGTGACTGTTCCTTGGACCCTTGGCAATTGTGCTGTGGGGTTCTGCAGGGTACCATCTTGTCCCCAATGTTGTTTTAACATCTATATGAAGCCGCTGGGAGCAGTCCAAGTGTATTTGGAGCCAAGTGCCATCAGTATGCTGATGACACATAGCTCTATATCCCTGTGACAACTGAATCAGGAGAGGCTGCGCAAGTCCTGGATCAGTGCCTGAGAACTCAGTGATGGGCTGGATGAGGGCCAATAAACTGAGGCTGAATCCTGGCAAGACAGAAGCCCTGTGGGTGAGTGGTTCCTGAGTCCGGGAGATGGGCTCATTGCCTGTTCTGGATGGGATTGCACTCCCTTTGAAAGATCAGGTTTGTAGTCTGGGGGTATTCCTAGATCCCTTATTGTCGCTGGAGTCCCAAGTAACTGTGGCGGCTCGGAGTGCCTTTTACCATCTTTGATTGGTTCGCCAGCTACAGCCTCTCTTGGACAGGGATAGCTTGGCCACAGTGATACAGGTGCTAGTAACCTCAAGTCAAGATTACTGCAATGCACTCTATGTGGGGCTGCCCTTAAGGCTGTTCCGGAAACTGGATCTAGTGCAGAATTAGGGTTGTTCACTTGATGAAAAAAACGTATTTTGTGAATCATCGCTTAGTTAATTGCCTACATGAGTCCAATATTGCTCCTAAATTGTTATTATTATTATTATTAGTAGTAGTAGTAGTAGTTTCAATATTTCACATCTTTATTGATATTATTATTATTATTATTATTATTATTATTATTACTACTACTACTACTACTACTACTACTACTACTATTATTATTATTATTATTATTATTATTATTATTATTATTATTATTCAATATTTGTATACCGCTCCACATCAAACAGATTCCAGAGCGGTGAACAATAAAAAGACAAAAGAAACAATACACTGAAAACAAACTAAAATTACACTGGTGGTTGAAGAGCAGAGAAGGCTTCCTGGAAGAAGGAAGTCTTCAGCAGAGGCCAAAAGCAGCACAATGTCTGAGCCTGCCTGACCTCCAGAGGCAGGGAGTTCCACAGAAGTGGAGCCGACACACTGAAGGCCTTTCTCCTGGTGGACTCCAATCGGGCCAAAGGTCTATGAGGAACCACCAGGAGCATGCCATCTGATGACCTCAGTGACCGGGTTGGTTGGTATTGAAGGAGGCGCTCTCTCAGGTAACCTGGTCCCAAGTTGTTTCAGGCTTTGTACACAAGTACCAGAACCTTAAGCCTGACCCGGTAGTGAATAGGTAGCCAGTGCAGTTCTTTCAGTAAAGGAGTTGCATGCTGAAAAGGGGCAGCTCCCGACAAAAGCCGAGCTACTGCCCTTCCCTAAGAAAGGGGTATTTGCAACTGGGCAATAGTTATCAAATACCATTGGATCCAGAGTGGGTTTATTCAGGAGTAGTCGCACTACTACATACATGATTTGCCTCATTCTTTTTTGTAAACCATTACAAAAATGTAACCTGAAATGTTCTACTAAAGAAAGCCCATTATGACCGCTCCATGTGTTTCAGATTCAGGACCACTGAAAGACAACATATTTGCTCTTGAAATATATAGATACAATATGCTGTCCAGACATAATCCAGTTCCACTGACTTTAAGCATGGGCAGGATTTTAGTTATACGCTCTTGCTTAGATAAGCCAGATGCACACATAGATTTGTTGCACACATGGAGCTTCCATTCTTCACAATGGAAGGAGGAGCCAATCCAAGTGTATGCTAAGGAATAAACATGTGGATTGGCTCCCTCCCTTAAGATGGAGGGGAAAGATGTTCTAATTGTTGGAGTGTTCAGTGTTCTCATCAGAGGATCACTGGACTGGGGCATTACTGATTGGTTCTAGGGAATGGATGCTACCGCAGAAAACAGAAATGGAAGATTTAGTGGCTTCAGATTATTTTTGTGACATCTCAGCTGACATCCTTGTTATTCAACACATCATAAAGCAACCTTTGGGATCAAGACACACATTGTCCACAAGGTATACAAAGAAACTTACCATACTTGATCTGTGCAATATCACCCACTACTATCTCTGCTACCAGTATTTGAATTACTTGTCCACCTCGGATTACAGTAAACTTCTGTTCCTGCTCAATACGACTTTGAAGTCCACGAAATTGCTTCTCCTTGCTCCAGTCGTTAAAGGCAGTGACCAGTACCACACAAATGACGGAGAGTAGAATGGCAGCACCTTCAATCCAACCAGCTTCTGCCTCACCTTCCTCTTCGCCTCCTCCTGCTGCAGTTGCACAGGCTTGAGAGACAACCAGAGAAAAGAAAAGGCAAGTAAATTTAAAAAGAAGAAGAAGCCCAAGCTCTTTTTATTTCATTTTTTTAAAACCACAACAACATCATCATCATCATCATCATCATCATCATCTGCATGTAATCCAGATAGTTGTGATATAATAGCATAATGTACTACACAGGGCTTTTTTTCTGGTGGAACTCACCAGAACCAAGTTCCAGCACCTTTTATTCTATTAATTTCTTTACAATTTAATCGCCATCTACTCCCGAGGAAACATAATCCAAGAGTTCCAGTACCTTTTTCTCCAGAAAAAAAGCACTGGTACTACACATAAAACCCGAAAAGGCTAGTGACTATGGTTTATGTTGGCACTGACAAACATGGTTTCCCCTCTGGAGTACAATTACATGTATGAAATTGATAAGCAAATTTGCACCTTTTATCTGTAATAATCTAACTAACTGGGGGCCCAGTAAAGAGAAATGAATACATAAAATAATTAGTAATAATTAGAAATGTAAGCCTTCATCGGGTACTTTTTTGTCTTTATTTTATATTCCAGTATTGCACAAATTAAATTATTTCCATTTGAAATATGCCTAAGTAATTAAATAATAATTAAATATTTCCTGTAACTCACTGCACGTGAATTATTAATGTAGATTTGTACACTATACCTGAATTCATAACGTACAGATGAATTTAGTTTTTATTTCCCCCCGCAATACTGGGAAGGGGAACTAATTTCTAGTTTCCTCACAATGAATGTGTCTTTTCTAGTATAACAAGCATTCATGTGAACAGACATTGTATTTTCCAACAGTTTCTTCAGTATTTCAAAAACCAGGATCTTTACAGATGGTATGCAGTATCCATATGAATGTGCTCATTAATGTCTTTTGCTCGGCTTGCCAGTATCAATTTACAGTAATAAAATTGCTGCACTTTACATTATAATCAAATATACAGTATTATTTGTAACGGATATAGTATGAAATTGTTGTGAACATTTTAACCAAACCTTGTTAGTAACAAAAGTAACAGCAGCAACGAACATCCCATTAACAGTAGGCTGCTCCAATTACAATATGTTTAAAATAACATTTTCTAATCTAATCCATCAATACCATCAGCCCTCACAATGAGTTTATGAACAGCTACCTTCTTAAAGGATGTTATTACGTTCTGCTATCATTCTTTTTGATAATGCCCGAAGACAGGGCTGGTGCTAGAGTCCAGTGGGCCTTTGGCATAGTATGGCTGATGGGACCCCTGCAGCTACCCCCCACTGCCGAGGCCCCCCGCCACTGCCAAAGCTTGTTCGTTGGCTGCACAAGTGCCCTGTGTATCGGCTGCCACACTGCCACCACCAAAGCCTTCCTGCTGGCTGCTCAAGCCAGCCACTCCTCCACTGGTTGCCGAAACTGCCACCGCCTCAAGCCAGCCAGCCAACGTTCCATCCATTATTATTTTATTTTTACCTGGCCAGGGGTAGTGACAGCAGTGGGAACAACTTCTCCACCTCACCTGGCCAGCCCACTCACTGGCAAAGTGCCACAGGACCTACCTAGCCAGGTCTGCAGGACACACAGTGCACTATTCTTATTTTTTTAAGTTACATTTTGAGTAGGAGCAATTTGCAGATGGGGATGGGGCATAGTCAATGAGGGCACAAGAACGACATAAAGACTGCCCCTGTGCCTTCATTGGCCATGTCCCCCCCCCAAAGGTAGCATCTGATTGGTTCAGGTCGCTGCTGCTCAAAATGTAACATGGGTTGTTATTTTAAATTGTGTTTTTAAATTTGGTTTTTAATCTTTTAAACTATTTTGTATGCTTTTATTGTTGTTTTTATGTATACACTGTTGTGAACCGCCCAGAGAGCTTCGGCTGTGGGGCGGTATAGAAATGAAATCAATGAAATGAAATGGAACATTAAAAAATATTTTAGAATGGGGCACCATGGGGCCTGATGCTTCCTTTTGCTTCCTCGGTGGGCAAGTGAGGAGGAGGGCAGTCACTGCTGCGGTAAGCTCAGGGGCAGGGATATGGGCCCTTCTGAGCCTCTGGGTCCTTGGCGGCTGTCTGCCTATGCCGACATGTGATGCCAGGCCTCCCTGAAGAAGTCAAGCATTAAGATGCTACAGAGTCAAATCCATTTAAGTCTGCAAACCATTTAAGTCTCTATTTCATCTTAAGACTCTTGACCGTGCTGACTTTATGACTTCAACATCGTCAGCCTTTTTCCCCCCCATCTCCTCCCCACCACCACTTCCCAGCTTTTTACAACCAAGCAATCAAGCAATCGTTTTATTTAGGTCTACAGATCATAACACAACAAATATATAAAATACAAGTATACAAGAATATAGTACATTGATTTGGTATTACATTGATTATAACCAGAAAGGATATTACCTGATTAAAACTACAAACAAGGAATAGTAAAAAAGAAGAAGAAGAAGAAGAAGAAGAAGAAGAAGAAGTGATTGTAGACAAATGAAATCCATAGTCAGCTAAAAGCTAAGAGTACATAAACACTCATACACAAGTAAAATCCATGTTCATCCATCAATAAAATAGTGCTCCCTTAACCTATCTCTGTTTTAGCAGTTGGGAGTCTAGTATTAATGCCCATGGCTAGAAATTTCATCCAATATGACCCCAGGTTTAACTTCTGCCAGCAGAATAGAAACATAAAACTTGTCAGTATTTCCCAGATAGAGTAAAAGAATTGGAGAAATAAAATGGACTCTCATATCTCTATAAAATTCACAGTATAGTAAAACATGGGCTACTGTTTCAACTTGGCCACTTTCACAAGGGCAAAATCTCAGATGTAGAGAAAGACCCAAAAAACGCCCTTCTAACATTGCTGATGGGAAGACATTTAGTCTAGCCAGTGTAAATGCTCTCCTGCATCTGGAAATATTTAAAGAGGTGCGGTAGTTGGCAGATTGGTGGATACTGCCCGGTTGTAAGCCAAGATGCGCAGCTGAACTTTGCTATCGCCCGTAGATTTTGCAGATTTAGATCCAGCAGCCTCTGTTGGATACATCTGATTGCTTTACCCAACGGAAATGGTAAGAGGTACAGTAAGGAGTTTCTGATGGATTTTACGTTGTTTTTATTTTTAATAGATCTTAACCATGACCCAGCATAATTATCAATCAAGATTAATGATAAATAGCCCAGTTCTCTTGGGCTATTTTTTATAACATATTGCCTGATGAAGAGAACTGAAGTTCTCGAAATTTTGCCCACAATTGTGTGCATGTTTGGTTTTGTGCATATTTGGCCTGGTCACAGATTTTGGAAATAATTGGCCAGTCATATGACAAATTTAGCAATATAAAATGTGGTATTACTGGTGTTAGTATCCAGGGCTATCGCTCATGTAACAGAACTTTGAGTGGAGAGGTGAGGAGGAAGGTCTTTTAATTTTGCCCAGAGATTCCAATGAGAAAAACAAGAGAAATTAGAGATTATTTATTGACCCCTCGGCATTTTCTTTCTTTTTAAAACAATGCATTTCACCACAGTAATTTTGCTGCTTGTCTTTAGAAATCTTTCTTTGACCCTTTTTACTCTGAACGTGATGTAATTTTGCTTGCATGATCTGCATGTGCACTGATACTGATATTCAGCAGATACTTCATATGCTAACAGCAATATATTAATATGAATTATTCAAACAGTTCAAATGTAGATGGTACGCTATCATTTCAGGAGAGCTGCTACAATAATTAATTTCATACTCAGTGTTTGCAACAGTTAAGTATTTGTTTCATATCAAAAGGTGCATATCAAGGGCACAATCGTATGCATGTTTAGACAGAAAAAGGTCCTAGCATTCCCTATGCTGGGTGGGGAATGCTGGGAGTTGTAGGACTTTTTTCTGTCTTAACATGCGTAGGATTGTGCATGTTTTTGCTAAATGTGATTCCTAACAAGATTATCTAGGGCAGCCTTCCCCAAACTGGTGCCCCCCAGATGTGTTAGACTACAACTCTCATCATCACCAGCCACACGACCATTGGCTGGTTGGGACGATGTGCATTGTAGTCCAATACTTCTGGAGTGAACCAGGTTGGGGAAGGCTGATCTAAGGCTACTCCACTCATTGTATGTATATATGTGGATGGATGTGTATATATGTGTGTGTATGTGTGTATATAAACACATAACACACACATACGCAAACATATACACCAATTAAGAGTAAACTTGCTTCTTCTCAAAGCATGTGAAGTAAATGTATAGTCTAAACAGACAGTCTACCAAGTCGGAAAATTGCTATAAAATGGTTGAGGGAACACTTCTTTGTTGGCTTTTAACCTGCCCTGTGCTTGTGTGTCTTAGGATAACTGATGGTAGAACTGTCTCCCACCCTTTACTACTTGGTGAGGTATCAGGAATCACTGAAAAAAAGAAATAACTAAACTATCAGGCTTGGACTTCAACAAACCTACAAAGGAATGAAACGTTGCTGTAAGTCAGAAATGCTACTCTGAAAGCATGAATTGCCATTCTTCTATTATTGCAACTCAACAAAAGAATCCTCAGTACATCCAAAATTCACAAGGAAGTTGAAGTACACAGTGCACCAATATGGTACAATAGCACACTTCAAACATGCATTGAAGTTCAGCCCAGTTTCTTTTGCCGCTGCTATACCCCAGCAGCAGCAACAGCATCAAAGGCAGAAACACAGGGAGTAAGAAGAAATAAGCAATCACCTGTACAAATGTTCTGCTTCAGCACAGGCACAGAACAAAATGGAAATCCATATTGCATCATCCACTCAGCCCGAATAAAAGCAAGGCAATTGAGCCTGTTGGGTTTTGAAGTATCACATCTTCTGCACATAGCCAATGCATAAAAGTTCCCCTTACTGGACTCATTCCGCAGGAACAGTTACATCAAAGAAGCTCTGGAACCACCACTGTCCCAATATGCACAGTGACATGTTAAGATTCTAATTTGGCCAGGAGATGAGAACAGCATCACCACAAGTTGCAACACAGTAACTCCTGTTGTCAGGTTTCAGCAGGCAATAGGTAATTAACAGCACAATCCTTTACATGTTCACCCAGAAGTAAGCCCCACTGAGTTCAGTGGAACTTACTCATACATAAGGATAGGATTGCAGGTAAGTAAGTACAGGCAGGTAGTTGACCCCTTCCTGCTTTCCATGGGGAAAGTGGAGGGGTCATAGCTCAGGGTTAAGCATATATGTTCATGCGGAAGGTGCCAGACTTCCCATTCAAACCAATTAAAATGATCTCACATAGGAGGGCTGGCTGCAACCTATCTTTTCCCAACTCCTCGGAGAGCACTGGTCTGATCTGCAGATGGTGCTTTCATATGTAAAATTAATCATAATCGTCGTCATCACCATCTACTAGTACTACTACACCACCAGAGGATCAAATGCAAAAAAACAAGAAAAGTGTGGTCTGTCATATTTATGGATCAACTAATATGATGTCTTCTACATTGGAACAAATGTTACCTCTCTTTTGCACAAGGGTGCATACCTTTAAGTCATTCCCATGCAGAGAACTTCAATTTTGAAGGAATCCTAACAATGTCTTTTCCTGAATCAGAAATGAATATGTTGAGAGTCTGACTCCCAAATATACATGGTAGTAATTTTTTCTAGGAGTATTGTGGGCAAGGAGAAGGTTGTCCCTGGAGTATTTGCATTATCCACTTCCATGGGGGGAAATCATTCACACGTGAGGTACGCAGGGCACCAGGCACACGTCACCCATCGGATGAGGAACTCAGCACGGAGATGAAACACCTTAGCCCACCCTCCCCCAACCTGGTGCTCTCCAGATGTTTTGGACTACAACTCCCAGCATTTCTGATCGTTGGCCATGCTGGCTGGGTTTGATGGGAATTGAAGTCCACAACATCTGCAGAGTACCTAGTTGGAGAAGGCTGACTTAAGCATTAGCAACAGCTTGAATAACTAACCCTGATTAAGACCCCAAATTTTCTTGTGTTCAAAAATGTGTAGGAATTTTGATAAAATAATATACACGCGTTATTACACACTGGCAAGGATATCTAGGATCTTTCCAGCAGTAATAGATATGTGCTGGAAGTGTAATGGTAGGAGGACTTTTGCCTGTATATGGTTGTATTGTAATCTGGATAAGGAATATTGGAAGAGGATAATAAACAACATCAGAGAAATTACGGGCTATGAGCTACAATTAGCCCCAACAACTATACTCTTGAGTGATATTAAAGATAAGATCCCTAGCGATTAAAAACTGTTTTAAATGCTTAACTTTAGCTGTATTGCACCATATATAGCAGCAGATTTAAATTTATTTATTTATTTATTTTATTTCTATTCCGCCCAATAGCCGAAGCTCTGTGTTTGTTTTGCATAGCTATAGAATAGTAACACATATATTTGCAAAACAGAATGCAATGAATATTTCAGTGAACACAGGTCAGAACTGAAGGAAAAACACCTAGATCTATCTTCTCCCCTGCAAAATATTATGCATTATCCAAGTACGGTAACTGCTTCTACTTCACTAATGGATCCCTGAAAAGTGTTGCCTTGTAAAAAAAAAAAAAGTGATATCAAGAAAGTGATACACAACATATATTTGTGGGATTGCTTTTAAAAATAGGTACTGAAATTTTGTGGTCCACCTCCAGAGATAGTTATGCACAAAAGGTATTTCACATGAGTAGTGCCATGAGAATAAACAAAATAGTGGAAGCATACGGCACATACAGATCTAAGTTCCCATATGCCATCCAGTACTGACCACTTTTTCTCCCCACACAGTAGCCCTGTTCAGACAATGCAGTGTTACGGATTGGTGAGAAATTAGCTGGATTTGCATTTTTATGTGAAATTACTGAATGCTCACCTCCCAGAACCAAATGTGGACTGAAACACAATCTGTGGTCAGGAATGCAACATTTCCAAGCTTGTGTTGTGTTCCCACAAAATAAAACAAATAGGTACACATTTGAAAATATGCATGCATTTGGAAAATGTGCAAAAAAAATTAATGCATACATTTCTAATCTGCACATAAGAACACTTTAATCAATGCATTTATTTGAAAAATGAACACAAAATGCACACATTTTAAATAATGTGCACAAAAATATGTACAAACTTCTCTGTGTGTGGGGGGGAGGGGGGAGAAAAGGGTCCAAGGGAACTGGGGCGGGGTGAGCTTGGCAGTGGAAAAGTAAGAACCTCAGCCAGATCAAGCTTAAAAGATATGCCCATCCCTATATAGGCTTGCACTGTAAATGACCAATAAGCCTCAACCAGTTCTGCCCATCTAAAACTTTTAATATTTTCTATTAAATATTTTTACATATACAGATCCACTTCCCCATCCATGTGTTGCTCGTTGCACTGAAGTAAGCACCACTGAATTCAATGTGACTTACTCCAAGTAAGTAGTACAGAAGTCTCATTTAACTCAATACTGACTTACTTCTAAGTAGACATGTATAGGATGCTATACCTCTATAAGACAGTCCTTTCTGACAAGGCATAATGCCATACCAAGCATACTATGCATAATTACTTCATTTTTCTCACTACAGGCATGATGGGAATCTGATGTTGAAAACGTAACTTAAAATATTCACTCAGAATTGTGTGGAATCAAACAATGTAAAATATTTTTCAGTGGAATAATGTATTGGAGGGGTATGGGAAAGGCATGAAAAGTTCTCATGCTGAACGTTGTTTTTCACATTTTCCAGCCCATGAGCTGTCAGTTGTGAAGTGTGTTAGTTTCCCATGGGAACTGGAATATTATGACCCACCATAAGGACAAAACCGTACACATTTGTGGCACTCAACTGAAATGTTTTGATAATATATATTCAAAGTCTCCCCCTTTTATAAGCAAGGGTTTAAAAGGGGGGACCTGCTTATTTGCAAATATAGGGATCTGCACAACATCACAAGCTGTTACTCTACAGCTGTTCATTTGCTTAAGGAAATTAAATCGGAATCATTTCTCATTTAAGAGTCAAACATTAAGACTTCCCTAAAGTTAAGGAACTTCTATCTCTTACTGGGAACAGGCCTTTAGTGTGCCAAAATAAATCTTGTCATCTGTTTAAAGGGGAAATGGCTAATACATCTTATATAAGTACTGCACGTCGTGTGTTATGGATTTATAGCATGCATGGAAAGGGTCTTTTAAAATTGCACCTCCCCCCACGCGTAGCTGTGGCAGGGGGGGGAATTTGCGCACGGGGGAGTGGACGAGTCAGACCATAATGGTCCGATGTTTAAGCTACCAATCAGAGAGCAGAAGGGGAGGGGCGGTAGGGCCGTTATTAGGCTCGCACGCCTCTCCCCCCGGCTCCTTTCTAACGCGGCTCCCTCCCTCCCATCCCTGTTTGCAGTGTAGGTTTTACTGGTCGCCTGTTGCCAGGGGCCGAGTAGGAATTTTGGTTCATTGTCCTAATTGGCCGGGGGCAATGTTTGTGTTTCGCCTACTCTACACTGTATTTCAGGGTTTGGGTGCTTAGTGGCATTTTCAATCTGGTCACATTGGCGGTTAAGTGCGGGATTAGGCAGTTTTAGGGGCTCGGTGATCATCCTATGGCACCTTTCAGGTGAGAGGCGTGCCCGAGGCTCCTTCCGCCGACTGCCTCACGGCTCGGGACTGCGGAGATAAGGCCGTCTCTGAGGTCTTCCTACTTCACCTACCAGTGCCTCACGGTCTGGTCGAGGCTGACTGCAGGAAAGACCTTCCAGCACCGTGTGGTGTTTAGCAAGGAGGGGATGACTTGGATGCCGTCACCCTCCTTGCTGGATGTTTCGCCCTATAGCAATGGTGACCGGCAGACTTTTTTCCCTTCGTATATCTCCTATTGATGATTCAATAAATGTGGCCCATTACTTTTACCACAATTTGTACCCTGCAATTGTGTCTGAGTCATTATTTCTCCTCTACGCACGCAAATAGCCAAGGCAATAAAATATGAAACAATGTCTGAGCTATATTTATTCATACATCCACCAAGGAGTTCATGTCATTTTACACAGCATGTCCCATGGAGAACTAATCTCTGACAGACAAACGGAGAAAAAATAGCTGCAAAATTAAATGTAGCCACCCCAGTAAAATCTCAAGTCTACCCATTGAAACCAACTCAAAAGTAAGCACAATAGGTTTGTAATGCAAGTCTTTCAGTTCAAAAGAATTCTCTTGATAGGACATCCAACACGTTGTACAATTTCTAAAAGGAACATTATATAACTTATTACCACAAGCTAGCCAAATACCATTACTCTTTCAAAAGGTCACATTATGCTCTTAATATATGATTAGCTGAAAGTATTACATCCCAGAAAGAAAGATGGATTGATACAGCATGCTGCTTTTCTTGCCATGAACATCTGTTCCTGTGGACTGGCTTATAGATACAGTGCCACAAATACTGACTTGTTCTGCCATGGTTAAAGCACAATACAGTGCCTTCCAAGCCTAGCAGACCTGACCTGACCACATACCAAACAATGCCTCATTTCTTTTTTCTATCCTTTGAGATGTTGCAGCTCCCATGGACATGAAAGGTAAACCAGGTGTTGCACAAAGAAGCCAGAAAAGACCCTGTTCTGTCTCTGTGTAGCAGAACAACTGCCCTGTGCGGCACTGCTGTGCTATGCCAGGCAATGGCAGGTTTCAACTGCCAGCACAGGGCACTGATTTCTACTCCTCTGCTAGTCGTAGGCTTGAAGTTGGTCCTACCACACCAGCATGACTTGCACACTGCACCAGCATTCAAAACCTGTTGCCTGATCTGGTAAACTACTGCAATGCCATGGGCTCCAGGAATTGCACTAGATTCTCCTACCTTGGGTTCCCAGATGTTGCTGGACTACAGCTCCCAGAATCCCTTGCCATTAGCCATGCTGGCTGGGTATGCTGGGAGCTGTAAACCAGCAACATCTAGGGACCCAAGGTTGGACAGCCCTGCACTAGAGATTAGCAAATTAGATACAAAATTGGCATAGGCTGGGGGCGGGGGATTAAAACTCACAGCATTCCAGAATCCACAAAACAAGGCAGCTAAGCAACTGAACTGTATAAGATTAGTAATGGAAAGCAGTTTTACCTTCATTCTCCTCTCCAGGTGGATGATAAAACGAGAGCCCAAGAGATATGATGGCTGCGATTTCCAAAATGATAAGAGTCACATCCTGTAATGCTTCCCAGACTAACTGTATGAAAGTTTTTGGCTTCTTCGGAGGTATAAAGTTTTTCCCAAATATTAGCTTTCTTTTTTCTAAGTCAGCAGCAGAGCCAGGCAATCCTATAAGTAAATGAAACATAAATGGTTTAAGAGTGGCTGACAAGTATCTTAACACCCATATTAACTGCATTTTCAGAGTACAACAGGTTCTTTCTTTTTTTAATCATTTAGCGTTTCTGGCTCATTAGGCTTCCATTTTTGCGATTCTCCTTTGGCAAGATCAGACCTAAAGTATTAGTATGTTTCTAGAAATGTTTTAGGAATACATTTCCTTCACAACTATTTCTTCGATAGTGCTGTACAATAGAAACTCAATTTTGCTAAACTATAAAGGTAATGTACAGAGAATACTACAATAACATTAACAAATAATCTTACAACATATATCTAGTGTTCATACAGGATACTAGGGAGAGATGAAAGAACAAAAGAGATTAATTTAGCAAAAAACAAAACAAAAAACAATTACGGTACCAAAAGATTGATTAACTAAGCAAATTCATGGCATGAAAATAATTCAGAAGTCCCTGTACAAGGCTCCAAAATGAGAATCGGATGTGGTAAATTGCAGTACTGGATCTCCATTTGGGCCCAGCTCAACTATCTTACGGGCCTTCCAACAATTTTTGCTAAACACTATTTTTGTTCAACCTCTTCAAAACTTTTACCTTTCCAACTTTCATATTTCACAGATTTAAAAGTCCACTCAGCACAGTATCCCATTAAAACATTGCCCATCACATACAGTTCACCAGGTCCTTTTCTTTACCTTCCATATGCCCCAGTGGTAGCCCTCAGATGCCTTTGGTGGCGGTGGTGGTGGGAGTGAGAGATACAGAGAGAAAGAGAGTGCTTTCTCTTTTTCCTTTATCAAGTTGCATACCTCTTGCTTTATTTTTTTAATGCCTCCTCCCAAATATCCCAAACAACTATTATGGCAATTTAATCTGATATAGAAGGAGAGGGACAAAGGAAGCATAAGGAGAGAGCTTTATATTTAGACGGTACAAGGCAACTGGAATATTCCCAGTTCCCACCTCCCCCACTTCAATGCAGACATGCTTTTCTCCCACACACGCTTGCACGGACACTTGCACCATCTGGCCATACCTGCAAATGGTATTGTGCTTAAATGCATTTCCTCAAGCCCATCAGTGATGGCCTTAAATTGGAGTACAACATTCTAGTCAGCTACTTAAATGAGCAGCAAGAAGAGTGACAATCCACCAAATGTGATAAAGTGCTGGGGGGGGGGCGCGGCGTGCCGTGGTTAGAGTGGTGGGCTAGGGCCAGGGAATCTACAGTTTCAAATCCTCATCCACAGTCCAATTCAAGGCCCTGCTGGCTGCTCTGGCCAGGGAAGAAGTGTATGTATGTGGGGGGATGTTTTCCCCTTTATCTTTGTGGGGCAGGGATCTAAAAAAAAACCCCAAAAACCCTCCCATTGGATCCAATGGGATGGAAAACACTAACACCAGCTCAGGGCCCAATCTGGTGTCAGACTAGGGCTGTGAGAAGACTTTGACAGATCCAAGGCTGTCTCTGACCTGATCCCGGAATGCCCTGATTTAAGGCCACAAGCAGGAAGACTGCCAGCAGTTCTCATATGTGGAGCTTTGCACAGGCACACTGGAGGCCTTTGGGGTGAATAGGCTGCCCCATCAGCAGAACTCCTCTCCACCCAATCCTAACCTCCCTCAGCTGGTCTTCAGCAGGGGTTACAATTACTCTGCCTACCATGAAGCTCCTTTTGGGCCTCATGATCTCTCAGCCTAAACCAGTGTTTCTCAACCTTGGGTCCCCAGATGTTTTTGGCCTACAACTCCCAGCATGCCCCAGCCAGCATAGCTGGCTGGGGCATGCTGGGAGTTGTAGGCCAAAAACATCTGGGGACCCAAGGTTGAGAAACACTGGCCTAAACTATCTCATAAGGTAGTTGTGTTGATATAATGGGTAGGATGAAAGCCATATATGCTGCCCTGAGCTCCTTGGAGGGGAAGCACAGGATAACAATACAATAAATAATGTTATAATTTTTAGTAGGTTAGGCTGAGAGCCAGTGTGGTGTAGTGGTGAGAGTGTTGGACTGGGACTCGGGAGATCCGGGTTCTAGTCCCCACTTGGCCATGAAACTCACTGGGTGACTTTGGGCCAGTCACTGACTCTCAGCCTAACCTACCTCACAGGGTTGTTGTGAGGATAAAATGGAGAGGAAGAGGAGGATTATGTAAGCCGCCTTGGATCCTTGCAGGAAAAAAGGTGGGATGATGATGATGATGATGATGCCTGCCTAACTAACATATAACTTCCTGGACATAGAGAAGCTCACATAAACACAGATTGCAGTGTTTCTATGATTAATTACTTCTATTTTTCATGTTATAACAATAATTTACCTAATACTTTAAAAGGGGGATTCTTTATATAATGCGATATGCATGCAGGACAAACATTTTACAAGGGGTTACTAGCATCTGCAGTTTTATATTCTAATCTATTTTGAAATTATTTGGGAGGATGAAATATTATGATTACTTTGAATGATTTAAACTGTCCCCTGCAGTCTTACATACTATATTAAATTCACTCATGTCTTTGATGTGTAAGCCAGGGGCTTCACTGGAGCAATACATTTCAAAGTTGCTGTTACAGTCTCCCACACTCACTCACTCACTCACTCACTTTTTAGCACAGAAACAAAAGACATAATATAATTAATTATTCTGTCACTTCCTCTGGCTACTGAACAGTTTACTGCACAGTGCATTAAAAAATCCATCAGTTGGATAGTCCTTGATGCTGCATGGAAAATCTGTCATAAACAACTCCACAGCAACAGATTGGAGTAACACAAACAAGATGATTTCATGTTGCTATATTGTATACTTTAAGAGAGTGTACCCCCCACCCCAAAATGGAAAAACACTCACAAGAGCAGCTGCTGGTAAGTACAACATGTTTTAAAGCTGTTTAGGAAAATGACTTGAAAATGATGTGTATGGATCTCCTTTTCCAAAAGTGTAATTGAGCAATTACACATTTACAAGTATATGTATCTTGAAATAACAATCTAAAGTCACTGCAGTGCAACGCACAATGCAATGAAACGATTTATTCTACAAGAACAGTGCTCAAAAAATGACAGATACATGCAGTAAAAAGGTATAACCCAATAGCTAACCATCTGGTGACTGTGCATGAAAGCGTAGGATAAAGAATCAGAAAACGAGCTGAAGTGTTATTTTAAGTGTTATTTAACTCTAGGGCAGGGGTGGGCAGAAAGTAGAGCTCCAGATGTTTTGAACTTCAGCTCCCAGCATTCCTTTATATTGGCTATGTTGGAAGGGGCTTCTGGGAAGTCCAAAACATCTGGAGCTCTACCTTCTGCCCACCCTGCTCTAGGGTATGTATGTGCACCCCCAATGAAATTTTGTTACTTTTTTTCTTTGCACATCAGATATGTAATGCAGTACTTTAAGCATTTCACAGCCATTTGGCCTCACTGTTTACAATTCTTTTCTCTATATCCATGTATATCGATACATATATACTTGTCAACTGAGGATAACATTTCATGCAGCTAATGAAGTGGGTTCTAGTCCACAAAATCTTATACCATAATAAATCCGTTAGCATTTAATGGTTGTGTGTGCGCGCGCACATGTGCTGCTGTTTAAGAAGCACAAGTCTAAAGCTGAGCCAAACATTTCAATTTTCACGTCGAAATGTGGATGTTCAGTGAGGAAAAGTTTTGGGCTGAGAGAAGGGCTTACAGAGATTACATAAAATGAACTCTTTCTATGTTTTAGCTCACTGGGGTGAGGAAATTCCTTGAGCTTGGTTAGACAAGTGCTGGGAATGTGCAACTTCCTAGGCTAAGGACCAAAACAGATATTACTTTAATTAATTAATTAATTAATTAATTAATTAATTAAATACATTTTTATACCGCCCAATCCGTATTTAAATTCGTATTTAGTAGCTATGTCTTATTTATTTTACTTTAGAATAGGTACAGAGGGAGCAATTCAGGTCTTAAAAGCCCCCCTATCCATCACACTAGGGTCCTGATCCAGATCAGCACCTACTCTAGAGTAAACATGTTGATGCTAGATATGGATTTAAAGTAAGGTCTGTTTCTGTCCATAGAAGCTTCCCTCTGCTGGTGCCCTGTGGGCTTGCTCAAAGGTTATATAATTAAGTATAGTTACTTTGGAAGTCCACCATTATGACTGAAAACGGATGCATTTTCAAGGGGTACTTGAAACCAAATAGAAAAGCAGTGATGTCTTCCGATGATAAAACTTAAACTAAATAGATTGTTTTGCCTCAGCTTTGTACAAGTCCAAATACCTTTGGGGCACATGGAACTTGGGAAGTACTTTGGATCCTGGTTATTAGTTAACTATTAAGGCAATACAGAATTTGGGGGGTGGATTTATGAGTAAAAAATAAATATGACACTGTTGTAATCTAATATCTGTAAGTACTTCCTCTAAAAAAATATTTAATTTTGAAAAATTCTAAACAATGCACCTTCATACACATCCTCATGCTGCTTTTTCACACTGCTCACAAAAAGAAATCAAACAACACTCCCTGATATTTTCCACTTGTTTTGTCTAAAATCCTCTTTGATTTCCTGTTACCAGAATTACCTTTTTTCTTGTTTTTGTTTTTGGCCAGTACAGAAGAAGAGCCCTGCTGGATCAGATCAAAAGCCTACCTAGTCCAGAGTTCTGTTTGCACAGTGGCCAATCAGACGCATATAGGAAGTCCACAAACAAGATATGAGTGCAACAGCAGCCTCCTGCTCATATTCCCCATACAGAGGTTTACTGTCTCTGACAATGGAGGTAATACGTAGCCATCATGACTAGTAGCCATTGATAGCCTGATACTTCATGTATTTCTCTAACTCTGTTTTATAGCTGTCCAAGTTGGTGGTCATCACATCGTTTTGTGGTAGCAATTTCCAAGGAAGACACACATCCCACTTTACATGTGAAAGGGGATAATGTATTATTATACGGCTAAACTCTTCTAAAATACATTTTTTTCCTACAGATTATTATTATTATTATTATTTTGGTTTGCCTTTATTTTAACTTAAGAGTCTAAAATGACATGTAAGATGCAATTCTATGCATGTTTAGAGTCTGAAAAAATTACAACTCCCAGCATTCCCCAGCCATGCTGAGAGCTGTAGGACTTTTTTCCTGTCTAAACATGCATAGGATTGCGCCTTTAACTGCTTTCACCATGGAAAGAGTTCTTTAAAAATTGATCAAGGTGAAGGCCTCAACTATGCTCACTTCTTCCTGCTAAATATGGTGATGTACAGAAGCTCTGCCTTTGGCCCTGTTCCTCAGATCCTTCGGCTGTTTCCATGTCCCTAAGTTAAGGGCATTTTGAACACGGTTTGCACACATTCTACTACAGAATGTTCAAAGGGCATAAGTACAATACCTACATTACTATACTATAATATTAATATATTAATTTATATTAATATTAATATAAATATAAATATAACAGAACTTATTTTCAGACAAATCAGAAAATCTGCAATCAATATATCCACAACACGTCTGAAGCATAGAGAGTATTCTATGGATTCAGGGTTGTGAGCTGGAGAATGATCTATACATGTAAAGGAGCATCTCTGTATATACCATTATTTTTTTAAAAAAATTTTTTTAATATTCATGGGCATTAGAGAATTCTGTGAGAACAAAGAATTCCTGCTTGACAGGGGGGGGGGGGAAATGAAGACACAACAAAACAAAACACCAAGCATAAACAGAGACTGATCAAAGACAAGGCAAGAATCAGATACAGATTTTGAGTTTTTGTGGGTGCCAAAACCCATCCCCTCAAGACCAATTGTATATCCCATATGATCATACATCTTTTAATCCCTTCCATCTAGCAGCTGTAAATTGATACGGCTAAGATCCACAAGCCACATAAACTGATGTGCCTGGCACTACGCCTGGCTTGGCTTTATTGTCTGAAGCTGCAATTATAAACATACTTACTAGGGGGGAAAGCCCCCGTGAACATAGTGGGTTTACTTCTGAGTAAACATGCATAATAATTCGTGCCAGTTCCAGATTTGGAGGGACTTGGGCAAAACACTCTCAATGGGCCTCCTCCCTCAGTGAGTTTCCGTTCTCATCACCAGCTTCTATTGCTCCTCATCTTCTTCCTTCCTCATCATCGCTTGCTTGCTTGACAGGCAGAGAGCCAGTGAGCAAGGTAGGCAGTGGCATCTACTGCCCCTCCTTCTCACCAACACCACCGTTGTCTGAGCCAGAGCAAGAGGCAGGTGAAGAAGCAGGTGGCCAGGGTGAAGAGGAGGAACAACTCCAGCTCTTGTCAATAGGCCCCTGCTAGGGTGTGGGTCCTCAGCAAGTGCCCAACCATGCCTCTCCTTGATGCTGCATAGGATTGTGCTGTAATCCTAAGTGCGTTACTTTGGGAGCGCGTCAGGAAGATGAACCAGCAATGCACTTGCTCACTACATACAGTATTTGTTCTCAAAACACTCCTCCTAAGGCAGTGTTCTCCAACCTTGGGTCCCCAGATGTTTTTGGCCTACAACTCCCAGCATGCCCCAGCCAGCATAGCTGGCTGGGGCATGCTGGGAGTTGTAGGCCAAAAACATCTGGGGACCCAAGGTTGGAGAACACTGTCCTAAGGTAACCAACACTTCTCTCACCTATCTGCCCCAATGTGGGGAACATGGTGAGTATCTCTTTCTTTGGATGTTTGCACCACTGTAGCTCAAGACAGCAGTATAGTATTGCCTGCATCTGTTGGGTAGTAGCATCTCTTCTTGTTCAGCGCTCTGCCACATTTATTCTTTCACTCTTCATTCTTTGCCACATTCCAAACCATTCACTATCTCCTCTCTTCTTTTTACTTCCTCTTATATTATGGCTTGCCACATCCCCGTTCTCGTTTTTTAAATAAGAAAATGGTGTTAGTGTTTTTGATCTATGCACTGTTTTACTACTGTTGCTAGTTTTATTTTTTGGTTTTGTCATGTTCTGCTGCTATCTGTTTCCTGTTTTATCATTATTTTATTGTTACTTTGTAATTTATGTGTGCGTTTTTTAAATTTGTACACTGCCCAGAAAACTTCAGTTACCGGATAGTTTAGAAATGTAATAAAATACATCCATGAATGAAATGTTACAATATGCTAAAAACTAGATGCACACAACTTTTAAAAAATGAGGCTGCAATGCAGCATTCTTTTTAGTAGTGTTCTTTTAGTGAACTAAAGGATACAGTGACAGTGCCTCTTAATGTGAACTGCCATTATTCATTTATAGTTTCAGTATCACTGAAAGATAAACATTTTTATTAATGCAGACCTCTAAGCCTGACTCTGCATCATCCACAAAGAAGAGGCCAATATCTGAATAATATTTTTTAAAAAACATTTATAGAATATTACTGATATGTCTTTGATCTAGTGCTGATGAATGGCTTTCCTCTGCCTGAAAGGCTTTCCAATTAATTCTAATAGACAGGGGTGGGCAACCTGTGGCACTCCTGATGTTTTGGCCTACAACTCCCATCAACCTTAGCCAGCACAGCCAATGGTGAGGGATCATGGGAGTTGTAGGCCAAAACATCTGGAGGCCCACAAGTTGCCCACCCCTGTAATAGAGTATGCAAATCCATATGTGCATAGCTTTGCACACTCAGATCTGCTCCCTCCCCTTTGATTTAACAGGGCAGATTATACACACAAGAAATTATTGAACGCATTTAAGCCACACCAGTTCTGGCAGAACTTGACATTTCACTAAAGTAGATGAGACGTGTGTGTGCGCGTGCGTAACCAAGTGCAGAACTGCATACATAATCTCTACTATTAATAAAGCTACAGTGTCTTCATATTTTAATTACATCTCTCATCTGGTGTGCTATGCTTCACTTGGTTAGTCAGAACAGCTCTGCTACAGTTCCAGGAAGCACCAGGTTACCAGATATGCATACCCAGGTGTTTAAAGATGTGCATACATGTGTGTATGATATTTACACTTCACAAGTCTATCATTGCAATGGGTGAAGCTGCCCCAGGTTTAGGAGTCAAAAGGGACAAGAACCAGATACTAATTTTATCATACAGCCTTCCTTGTATTTCAATATTTTATTAACAGCATCCTTTTTTTATATCCAGAGGGTTAGAACCAGAGACCCCATGATGACCAGATTTCTGATTAAGGAACTTCCTACTCACAGAAGGCAATTTTTGCCAGTTTCCCCGTTCCCCAGTGCTCCCTGAAAATCTCCTCCAGAAGGCTGGACAACCCTCTGAAATAGCATAGGAGGTGGCACAGGTGGATTCAGGGGGAAGGGGACTGGTGAAAATTGCCTCCCCATCCCTGTTCCATATATGGCAGATTTCACTGGATTGCCAGCTCTTCCATGAATGAAAGGGGTCCTACCATTTTCTGAAGGGCTACTCTGGATCCAAGCCAAAACATTCACCCAGCAGCCTACTGTATATTACAAACACATTTTGGGAGACTATCATAGCAGACAGATTTGAAAATGGAACAGATAAAGGTAATTTAATCTATCTTTTACTTTTGAAAGCAGAACTCCTTAACACTGAAATGGAATACATTTTAAATGGTCCATGAGCTGCCCTGAGTCTTACATTTATCAGGCACATTCTTGTGCCCTTGGCTTGTCCTTGAGAAGGCTCTTTACAGCAATGACTCACCCTTTTCCAGTATTCATTTGGCTGTCATAAAACTAAACAGAGTGACACACAATTAATCATACAGGGAACTCTCTGCATGCCAGGGTCAGCCTTAGTCAGGAATCCTACAGCAATGACAACATAAGAAAAAGGGCTGGGCTGGGCTGCTGAAGAATCGAAAATTGAAGATATTCAGTGTGTTTTTCTCCAATATCTATTAGCATCCAGATTAATTTAAAGGCCAGAAAGGCTAGAAACAATGCAATTTTATGATAATTGTTGCATAAGTCCAGCAAGCAATAGTCAGAAGAAAAGAGTGAAGAGAGAGAACAGTCCTGCTCCTCTCTAAAATGGCTGCAGACAGAAAAACAAGTCAGTACGTCACCAGAACATCTAAACCATGTGACTAGCTCATACTGTTTCCCAGGCCTAGCTTTCCCATGAGAAATAACACGGCAAAGTAGGAAGACACATTCTTGTTTACCGCCATTCTGTTCCTTCCATGTTGTAAACAATGTGCTCCAGCTTGTGAATGTGATACATATCACAACATCCATGCTGTAGTACATCTTGTTTACATTTACTCAATGAGGCCTAGTGCCGTCATTAGTTTCCTGTGTCTTACTACAGGCAATAGTTTTGTGAAAAGATCTGCCACCATTTCCCCTGTTGCACAGTATTTGAGTGTTACCCACCCTTTTTTCACACAGTTCTTTACATGAGAGTAACGAACATCAATGTGTTTGGTTCTTGGCTTACATTTTTCATTGAGAGCCATGCTTATGCAAGCTTGGTTGTCCTCAAAAATTGTAACAGCCTTGTCTACTGGTATGTGCATATCAGCAAACAGTTGTTTGAACCATTCAATCTCATTGCATGCTTGAGATAAACTGATGAATTCAGATTCTGCACTAGATACAGCCACACAAGATTGTTTACGTGTGTACCAGTCAATCAAACTGTTATCATACAAAATTACAGTCCCACTTGTGGACTTCCTATCTGTTGCAGACCCCCAATCAGCATCAGTGTACACACAAAAACCTCCCTCTGTGTGTGATGACAATTTCAGTTTGCAATTCATGGAACCTTTTAAATACCTTAACACACGTTTCACAGCTAGCCAATCGTACATAGAAGGATTTTGCGTTTTCCTGCTAAGTATGTTTACAGCATTGCTGATGTCTGGCCTACTCACATTTGCCAAATATAGCAGGCTTCCAATAACACTTTGATATTTTCCAATATCCTCAAATTCAGTGTTATCTGTGTGTTTCTGATATTCAAGAGTCATTGGAGTGGTAACTGGGTTACAATTCTCCAATCCATGAACTTCCAGCAATTTCTGATTTTTTCCACTTTGTTCAACCAAGAAAGAACCTTCCTCATCTTGGGATAATTGCATTCCAAGATAGTGTTGTACCAAACCTAGATCTTTCAGTTCAAAGTGTGCTTGCAATTCTTGTGCAATTTTGTCTTTCTGACTTACTGATTCAGTTACCAGCAATATATCATCAACAAAGACTAACAAATACACCCATTGTCCTGGTTCTGTGTAATTTGTGTACAGACAGTGTTTGGTTCCAGTACCTAGCTGCTTGCTTTAACCCATATATGGACTTGTGCAGACGACATACAAGACTGGGATTTTCTACAAAACCTTTTGGTTGCATCATGTAGATTTCCTCTTGTAATTCACCATATAGGAAAGCAGTTTTTACATCAAAATGAAATGACATCATTCCAATTTCAACAACAATCTGACAGTTGCATACCTTGTTGTTGGTGCAAACACGGAATCATAATCTACTCCATGTTTTTGTGCAAACCCTCTTGCAACGAGTCTCGCTCTGTACCTTTCCACCTGCCCCTGATGATTTGTTTTCACCTTGTACACCCATTTACAGGTGATGGCTTTGCGCCCTACAGGCAAAGATACCAGACTCCATGTTTTGTTAACATGCATTGCATTGATTTCATCCTGCATGGCCTCAAACCAATCATTCTTCACTTCTGGTTCCATGCTTTGAATTTCTTCAAAACTTTGGGGTTCTAAAGCTATTTTGAGAGCATTATGTACAACAGTTTTCCCACTTTGGAATTCATCCTGATATCTAACAGGTGTTTTGCATTCTCGAGTTGAACGCCTTAGAGATTGTTCACCTCCCTCCTGCTCTCCAGATATCTGCCCAGTGGCCTGTTCTGTGTCAGAAACTTCCTGCTGTGTTTCAGTCATTGCATGCATTGGCAATTCCACCAGCTGTTTCTGTTCATGTGTTTGCTCATGAAAAATCACATCCCTGCTTAGAATTACCTTGTTGTGTTGTGGTGACCATAACCTGTACCCTTTTGTTTGTGCATCATACCCCAGCAGAAAACATTCAAAGCTTCTAGCCTGTATTTGAACAAAACATTTACACCCAAAAATTCGCACGTGTGCTATCTTTGGCTTCCTCCCATGAAACATTTCATATGGAGTTTTCACAGTTATGGAGTTGGGAGTTATTCAGCAGATAATTGGCATTTGACAGTGCATCCCCCCAGAAACGGTTTCCCACCTGTGAGTCAGCTAATTGAGCCCTCATCATTTCCTGGAGTGTTCTGTTCCTTCTTTCAGCAACGCCATTTTGAAATGGAGAGTTTGGGGCTGTAATTTTGTGCCCAATGCCCTCATTTTCCAAGAATTTCTTGAATTTTGTACTCATGTACTCTCCCCCACCATCTGTGAGCAATTCACCTATTGGGTATTGTTTATATCTGTTACCAGCCCATTTAACAAATGATTCAAATCTCTCCTGAACCTGAGATTTGTGCTGCAGAAGATAAACAAATCCAAATCGAGAATAGTCATCAACGAGTGTCATGTAGTACCTATTTCCCCCATAGCTGTTTTCGAATGGTCCAGCAACATCAGAGTGTACCAGCTCAAATATTCTTGTGCTAACTCTATCACTGTGTTTCTGAATGTTAGCTCTGTGTGACTTTGCTGTACTGCATACTTCACATTCCACATAATTAGAACAAGGTTTCATTTTCATACCCTCACACAGACCTGGCATCTTTTCTATGCTTCTGTAGTTGGCATGTGCGAACCTCTTATGGAAAATATGCACACAATTGTCATGGGGTTTACAATTTGCATACTTTGCCCTCTCATCATGTGTTACAAATGGATTTATAACATACAAGAGAATTCTGCAAATCACCTTTTGCACAGACTATCCCTTCACGTGAAATTACACAGTTGCTGTCAGAAAAACATATTTCAAAACCATTATTAGCTAATTGTGAAATACTTATCAAATTTGTGTCCAATTCTTGAACAAGCAGTGCCCTCTGCTGACCAAAGAAGCAAATGCAATCGTTCCTGTAACTGAAACTTGGATCCGCTTTCCGTCAGCCAGTTCTACATGTTGATTTATACATCCATCATCCAGAGATTGAAATATGTCTCTGGAGTTTGCCATGTGGTGACTGGCCCCAGAGTCCAAAACCCATACATTGTTGTTGGAATGGAAACCCCCACCCTAGCAATCAAACTTTTGCCCGTTTTAATTGCCTCCTCAGGTGCACTGGTAGCTTCCTGTTTGTTCTTTTTCTTTCTCTGTTTGCCCTTTGTACAGTCTTTTTTCAGATGCGATGTAGATCCGCAAGAAAAGCATTTTCTCACTTTTAAAGCTGCCGCTTGGGTAACTCCACCCAGCTTGCTGCTGTTCGCCACGTCAGCCGAGCTGTCTGCTGATTTACGTCCAGCATTGTTTCTCTTCCCTTGCCGTTTCTCCCACTCAGAGAGAAGTTTGCCTGACACATATTCCATTGTCAGGTTCTGATCTGGTTGTCCCTCCATCAATGTTACAATTGTATATATGAAGAGTCCAGACTGGATAACAGAATAGAGACCTGATGTAGGGGATCGATTTGCATTCCCTGAGCTCTAAGCCTGTTAAACATGTCCCGGATTGTGCTCAGATGCTCTGGCATTGATCCACCTGGTTGTAAGCTCAACTTGTACAGCTTACGTGCAAGTAGAATTCTACTTCCTGCCGTTTGCATCTGGTACATGTCCCCTAGGGTGTCCCAGATCTGTTTTGCAGTGTCTAGAAACTGAATAAATGGCACTTGAGAACTTTCAAGAGATAAGCAAATTATTGCTTTTGCTCTGTCATCCCGCTCTTTCCATTCATTATATGCTTGATCTCCCACTGCAACTGCATCTTGTGTTACTACATTCCAGAGTCCCGCATGAGTTAAATAATGCTGCATCTGGAAATTCCATAATACATAGTTCGAGCCAGATAGTTTTTCTACTATCTGAGGATTTAGAGATGGTGCCACTGCCGCCATGGTTACAGGGGGATTTATTTCCTCCTCCCCTTCAGAAACTTCGGCGTCGCTTGCCTCTGAGTATTCGGCCTTGAACAGAGCCTGCAAGCGTTCCGCGAACACATCCCCCTCTTCCCCCTCCTTACCGGACGAAGGCCCTGGAGATTCTTCTTCTGCTTCGACGTCCTCCTTCTCTGCCATAAATCACTGCAATCCCGGAGTTGAAGCTGTTGGTTTAGCTGTTGGAAAACAGGTCCTGCTGCTGCTGCTGGCATTGACCTTCAGCCTGGCACCGAACTGGTTCCGTTCGGTTCTGGTTCTGGTCCACCGGTCCAATCAGGTACCGAATTCTGGTTCAAATTCTGGGCCCATAACCTTGATGGCACGTGAGTGACAGCAGAGCCCCGTGTGTGCGAGATGGGAGATTAAAAATCCTGTTCGTATGTAGAGGCCCATAAATCCACACACAGAAATCCAGATCTTTCTCCCCCTCTCTCTGCGCAGCGTGCAGCGTTTCGGATGCAATCAGCCAGCCAGCTTTCCAGCCTGTAATCCGACTCCAGCAGCCAGCTCCCCCATTTGCAGATAGCAAGGAAAAAACTCTGTAACTCCACAGGTCTATTCTACCTGTTTATTTACTTAGCAAAGTAATATTCTACAGACTACAGAGTATACATTTCCTAGTTACAGTCCATGTGCAGAGTACAATGCATAGCAAGCATTTATTCCAGTGGAGCAAGTTGAGCTTTACCCCACCTCAGCAAAGATGCTACATTGTTGCATAAGTCCAGCAAGCAATAGTCAGAAGAAAAGAGTGAAGAGAGAGAACAGTCCTGCTCCTCTAAAATGGCTGCAGACAGAAAAACAAGTCAGTACGTCACCAGAACATCTAAACCATGTGACTAGCTCATACTGTTTCCCAGGCCTAGCTTTCCCATGAGAAATAACACGGCAAAGTAGGAAGACACAACATTCTTGTTTACCGCCATTCTGTTCCTTCCATGTTGTAAACAATGTGCTCCAGCTTGTGAATGTGATACATATCACAACATTCCTGTTCCTCCTTCAAACTGCACCTCCCTGCTACTGCTGGTTTTACTTCTAAACTCCACACATATTTATACAGCACCTACACCCAGTGGATGCTGGTGGCCCCAATTTTAGTGGAGCAGTGTATCCACTCTGGGCCATAGTCTGAACTTTTAAGCAGCTATCCATGGTGCTGAACCTATCTGAGAGACAAGGGCTAGAGTTCAGCACCATGGACAGCTCCTTAAAAGTTCAGACTGAGACCTATAGGTCTCTGCCCCACTATAGGTCTCTGCCCCACTGACATTGGAGCCAGCAGCCTACACTGCCTACACCATTCCTGTTCAGCAGGCAAATTTCTCCTTGCTTTCAGGGAAGAGATGAAGTATTATGAGGAGGATATTCCTGTACAATAATGTCCGTATAATAACTGACAGCTCAGTGGTAGAGCACCTGCCTTGCATGCAGACAGTCTCAAGTTCAATCCCCGGCATCTCCAGGTAGGGCAGGAAAAAATCCTTCCTGAAACTCTGGAGAGTAGCTGCCAGCCAGTGTCAACAATATTGGGCTAGATGGATCAGTGGTCTGACTCAGTGACTGGGTTCGGATGACATGACAAGCAAACAATGATAACAGACAACCGTTGCTTGTCATGTCGTCCAAACCCAGGTTGTTGTGCGTCACAATGGTCTGTTATGTTCTCAGAAACAACGATAAGAAACAACGGTTTGTTCTAGGGTTTGTTCTTACAATGATTGTTTGTTGTGTTGTGAACCAGGGACAGCTGTTTTGTCGTTGATGGTTCAAGAATCCTACAGAGTTGCATGACAAGAGTGGCAAAACAAGCAGCCGCTCCAGTCACCTGATCTCTGCTTCCGATGTCTGTCCAGCAACACACACGTTGCTGCTTGCTTCACTTTTAATTGTAGGGTGTTTTGTACTTTTCCAATCAGAATACCAAAAACTGTATTTTTCTTTCAAAATAAAGTATGCTTTTAATAGAAGAAGAGTAGATTACAATTGGAGAACTTTACAAGTATGTGGGGGGGGAGGGGGTAGTTGGGTAGTAAGCAGAGGGCTGGAAAAATGAGGTCAAGGCTAAACTCTGGCTGCAGGAGCAAGGAAAGGGAAGTTGTGGAAAAGATCTAGTTCAGACTTGTAACACAGGTGGGAGGCAGGATAGATGGGAGAACTGCTAGAGTTAGCAGGTTCTCTGCCATGCCTGGATGCGAGGGGTGGGAAGAAGTAAAAGAGGCGCAGTGCTAAGCAGAGCTAGGCATGGGGGGTGGGGTGAAGGTGTAAATAACCGTCTGCCTCCTTGCCAAGATGGGAGCGAAGGTGGGAGGGAGAGCGAGAGTGGCTTTGGTGCCAGGCGGCGCAGAGAGGGAGGGGGGCAAGGATCAAAAGCCGCTGCCTGGAGAAGGGGCGCCAGGCAGTGTGCAGCAGAGTGTATAATGTGTTAATAATCATCACCTGTATGGTAGACCAGCTGGGGGAAAAGGCAGGACTCGGGAGGGAGAAGGGGGAGCGTAAAAGGTGTTTGTGATGGGCGGCAAGGTTGGGAGTGGTGGCTGGGTTAGGAGAAAGTCAAGCCTCAGTTCATACTAGAGGCGCCAGGAACGGTGTGTGGGTGGATGGGGGATGGGATGCTTCTCTGCGGTGATGGAAACAGCCAGGCGAAAGCAGGAAAAGTGACAGCTGGAGAAGCACAGGACAACATACACAGGAATCATGTTTTTCAATGGGAACAGACAACAAAAGGGATATCGATCAGCTACAGGGAGGTAGAGAAAGGGTTAAAGATTCCTGCAGGAGGAGGGAGAGGGGAGCACTCAGAGGACCAATCACAAACAGGCTGCCTACACAGAGAGGGAGGGATGGCCCCTGGGATGCATGCCTGGAGGTGGAGGGAGGACTGGGTGGGAACAAAAGCAAGATAATGACTAGAAACAACTGATGTCTGTCAGAACCATCCTTGTAAGTTACCACCAATCATGGTAACTTACAATTATAGCTTGTGTCCTGCGAACCCACCCAGTATAAGGCAGGTTCCTGCGTTCCTAACCTTCCAGAGCTCTGAAAGAGCTACCCCATGCTCCAGCATGGAGCAATATAAAATGATTCAAACCAGAGCTGTGCACAAATGGCTTCCCAAAATCCTCTACTGTATTTGTGGGCAGGAAAATTGGGGGGACAAATTGGGGGGAAGGAGAAATTCTCCAATAGTTTCTCACAAGTTGGGTTCATCACTGGCAGGGGTTGCAGCACAGCTTCCCTCTTTTTTGCTAAGGGTTTTTGGTTTTTTGCACTGCCACTGCAAATGGCAACACCATCCCCTGTGTTGGCAGCCTCGCACACATTTTGCACCCTCCACAAAACCCCATCCCTAGACTGGCATTCTGGGGCATTGCGAGGTAGGGGAGGAAGGAAGGCAGCCACCAAACACACACACACACACACACACACACACGGTGAAGAAACTTCTGGAAAGTGGTGTTTTATTTCTGGCGGGTGATGGTAAGAAAACGAAAAATCTCGAAACGATTAAAGCATTCAGTATTCGTGTCAGATATGGCTGCCCCAGTCAGTGCGTGTGCAGAGATGACAAGAAGACTCAGATGTTTGTCAGGAAAAATCCTTTACTGAGGCTTTTAAGCAAAGCAGAACTATTTACAGAGCAGTTGCATAGAGCCCCATGCAACAGGCACAGTCTTCCACAAAGTAACACAGGCAGAGAGCTGAGAGCTGAAACACTGGCTGCTGACCAGTGACCCACTGAGCCAAAAGAAAGAATAACGCAGCTCATTCCCTGCCTAGGAATTTGTCCTTGAGCTAATTAGCCTTGTACACTCACAGGTGCACAGTGCCAGGCTAACTTCTCGATTCTTTCTGCCACAAGGACAACTTAACACTTTCAGTCCTTGACAATTCAAACTATTAAAGTATTCAGTATCTTGTAGCAGACAAGTCATACTGCCATGCTATGTGTACACATAGCTCAGTATATGCTACTAATTTAATACCTGATTTGTGTAATTTAAGGTCAAACTGCTTACCATATATCTAAATGGTTTATATACCATATAAACTGTATATACCATTATTATATACTTTACCTCATAAGGTGCCACTCCTCCCTCTGTCTCATCCTACACACATTCTAAGTGAGTTTCATGATGAGGCTCTTGGTTCCTGGGTCATCGGAAATGTCAGGGTTTCAGACGTTCAGAAGAATTACACAAAAGCCAAAACTATGTAGTAGTCAGAGAGAAGGAGAATAAATGTTGTAAGGGCTGGCTGCAACTGAACACTATGCCCATTAAATTATGAGTCACTACTGACTGGGAATGGGAGCAGGCATTCCCCTCGATATTTTCTGGGTTTCCACTTGAAAATGACTACTTATGACTTCTTAAGCCTTATCTGTTAATCCTCAAGAAAGCCTTCTCAAGAGAATTACCAATATTATCTTTCATACAGAAATATTTTTTTTCTTCAAAAGATTATTTCCATGAACCAGTATGAATATTTGGTTCATTCATTGATTTTTAATTCTAGTTTCTGTAAATCCAACAGCAGTTCTACTAGGAAGCAAGTAATGGAATAATGCCTAGAAAGAGTAGTCTTCATAGTTTAGAAAAGAAAAGAAAGTGCAAATAATTGAAGCTTAGGAGTTAAGGTTTAGAAGACAACAGTATACAGATTTTGGCTTTTTTAAGGGTTGCTGTGGTTTTTATAGTTGCTTTTAATGTTTTACTATGTTTTTATTTGATTATGGTTATTTTTTCTAAACCTTTTGTAAACTGCCACGGTTGGCTTCTGAAAGGCGATATAGAAATACAATAAGAATACAATAAATTATTTATTTTTGTCAACACTGTATACATTTTCCTCTATGACTGTTCAGATTTTCATAAACAGAGACAAAAACTTCTGTATATACATATGATTACCCTCATTGTTTTTATCCCTTAATAGGCTTGAGCAGCTGTAATTTCATCCATCTAAAGGAAACCATAGAAGATGTAATGTGCTAATGGTGCAAAGATATATCTGTGACCATTTGTAGTGTCAAGGATAATTAATTTCCATTCTAGGGGAAATTTCAGACAGACATATTTTTAAATAGACACCCACCTTGGCAGCCTGGGTCAAGTTGACCTGTACTGCAGGCAGCCCAAGAGTGAGCACTTTGTGCTTTTCAAATGCATGTATCTATCACCTTTTATGGGTATTGCTCACTTACATAATTTTGGGGTAAGTCATATGAGTCAAAAGTGCATTGCCTTTTGGTGGATCTTGCAATTACTTAGGCCAGCTACAAATATAGCATGTGGGTTAATATCGTATGGTACTTAAGAGTTCAGGAAAACAGGATCTAGGAAATTGCTGACACAACCTCACAGGTTCCCAGGCTTCATGAAACAGACAACAGACCAAGGCCAATTCAGAGCTTCAAAATCTGCAGATAAATTTGGATCAGGACACAACATTTGCATAAAAGGTCTACAGTTCATTAACAAATAATAAGGATCTGCAATGAAGTATAAACCATAGGTTATGCCCTATGGTCTCCATCTGTACAGTCCCACCCTGGCTCGAAGCACCAGATCAACCAGGGGTCAATCTGAGCTTTTCATCACCTGCTTAAAATGAAGGTGGATCATGGGTTCCCTTGACTGCTCCAGCTCATGCCCCAGCATTCAAAGTGCTTGAGAGTGACAAGGCTCAAAGACTGGTCCCTTCCTCCATCACTTCAAGCCGGCTGACAATGAGAAGAAGGTTGGATTAGTGACCCCTCACCCTCCAGATGCCTCAGGGTGCTCACCAGGATGGCTATTACCAATCTGGGTGCCTGCACCACCACTACTACTACTACTACCATCATCATCATCATCATCATCATCATCATCATCATCATCATCATCATCCACTATCTAGGTATATGGCACTTTACAAAGAATAGGTAAGATAGGTCTCTTCCCCACTCAGCCATGAAGCTCACTGGGTGACCTTGGGCCAGTCACTATCTCTTTGCAGGGTGGTTGTGAGGATAAAAGAGGTAGGGGATAACTTTTGGGTATGTTAGCCACCATGAGAGCATTTGTGTTGGAGGGCAGGATAAAAATTGCTTAAACAAATAATTCAAAAATAAAAACTTTCCACCGCTACCTCACCTACTGCAGCAGCCCCACAACCACTCATGAAAGTAGACTGCAGTTGTTCCCATTTTATAGAAGAAGAATTAATTAAAGGTGACAACCAGCAATGTGCTAAATATACAAAGTGGCTAAGAGGGAGATGGGCTTGGTTCTCCGAGATTCCAGTACAAATCTCTATCTACTGTACTTACTGGGTTCCATACCAGTGTTATCATAAAAAAGAAGAAGTGAATATTCTGGGTGAATCCCTTCTGACTTTAAAGGTTTTATTTCTTCTGGGGAAAATATCTTATGCAATATTTAATATTTGAAATAAAATGCTGAAGAGGCATTGAGCTTAATTATTTAGCTTCTAACACATACCCTGCTTTTAAAAATTCAGCATCTCACTGCAGATCTAAAAGACTTCTCTATGAATAAGTCATCATCTTTGAAGCCATAACAAATTTTTAAAAAATACTCCAACTGTTTTAAGCAGAGTACAGGATGCACAGTTCTACTGCACTTCAAAAAAGTATATGACTGAGCAATAATAGTTGTGGGACCAAATTTTGCATAATGGAGGACTTATTACAACTAGTACTAATAATTATAAGGCAATTACATGAATGTTTTGACAATTGGTGTTATCTACCATGTACCTGTCCCATTATTAGTATAAAGCAGAATGCATTGCAAGTTAATGAAATAAACTGCAAGAGAGTGCTCACTAATTATGTAGAGTATATAATTTGATCCTGCTAGAATAATATTTGTAAATACCAGTGGCTTCAGTATGCTAACTGACTGGGCTGAATGTATTGCTACAGTAACCCTAATTTCAGTGGATATGCTCTATTATATGCAGATCTATTTATCTTTTTGCTTTTCTTTCAAATTGGGATACATTGCTAAGGCTTTTCTCCATATATTACAGTCATGCCTTGGATTGAGAGCATAATTCGTTCCAGAAACGTGCTTGTAATCCAAAACACTCTTATATCAAAACTGAAATCCCCCCCAAAAAAATTGTACAGAGATTATTAATTTAAGCCGTACTACAGTACTTGTATTGCAAGACGTCACTCGTATATCAAGTAAAAATAAATTAAATAAATATTTAAAAATGTGCTTGTCTTGCAAAACGCTCTCAAACCAAATTACTTGCAATCCAAGGTATTACTGTATTTCTTTCTGTAAAACCACTTTAATCCAGTGGTTCTGGTGCTTGTTTCTTTGCACATTTTGACCCCAACTGGTTCTATGTCCTATGCAAAAGTGTAAGCAGGGAATCCTCTGCCATCTATACTGGGGGATATTTCACAATTATGATGGAGACATATACAGAGAATTACCTAATATTAAAGAGAACAGGATAGCAACTGCAGGTACAGATATGAGCACATGTATGAGGGAGGGACAAACAAAGCTTTACACTGTTACCTTTAGCTTTATTAGTTTGGTCTTAGAGCTGATTCATACATTATCTGAGCCAGCTGATATGCACAAGTAGCCACTCAACCAGTTGGCCTATTCCTGTAAGCAGTGAAACACCAAACAAGGTACTAATGGAAGGTTGCAGAGGCTGTGATCTTACATGACCACCTCTTCTGGCATTATACTGCTATTAGCAGTGGACAGCTCATTTGAGCAGTTCATTGCAGAAATCATCCAGCTCTTAGGTAAAATCCTGAAGTAGAAGTCTAATATGAATCGACAATTGCCAACTAGAAACAAAACTATACAGCTGCCTCTTGTGTTCTACTAATACACTGAATATTTTGAAGACTTTGAATACAGCTTGGAAGATGACCCCTACCTTGCTCTTAGCTTTGAAGTACTAACTTGTAATTAATTGAAATCTTTATTGTTCCCATTAGTAGGCTGAATTAAGAAACCTGGCAGATAAAAATCATTTAAAAGCAGCAGCAGCAGCAACACAAATTCTGTTCCACAAATCTCTTTCATAGATTCCAAAAGACAATTCCTACATTAAGGCTGCAAGATCTTGTGTAGAAATTAGGGATATGCATCAGATTTGGCTTAAGCCTGAACCAAATCAGACCATTTCAGACCATTTCTGGTGCTTCCTGAGGAGAAGCGGGCTTCCCTACAAAGTGACCAGAACCAAGGCTGGAACCTACACAAGACTTTGTTCATGATTTGTCTTCAGAAAGGCAGACCGTGCATCTCCAAAAATAGTGGACATTCTTTTAGAAACAAGGAAATTCCTTTAATCTAAAAATATTCTGACAGCTTCATACCCTTGTTCTGTTTACATCAGTCCTGTAATAATGTATATTTCCCATTAAATTTTCCTCTTACGGGTAAATTTAGAAAATTCTTAAAGTCACTGAGATTCACATTTTACTTTCTGGCCTACATTCTAACTGGCACATACAAAATTCTCACTTTTCTTGAACCAAATATCCACAGGGATACCTTAGCCAACATAGCATCAAGGGTGCATTAAATGCTCTTGTAAAAAGCAGTCTATTAAACATTATTGAGGGAAGCTTGGCAATTATGATGCTCAAATCAAAATTCCATTGAAAGATATTATGGTGATGATGATGACTGAGGAAACTGCTCCAAAAGTAATAAGGCTGTTTTCCTAGCAGGGAGAGAATCTTTGCCAGTGCTCTGCCAAGATTCACAGCAGTCATACATTCATTTAGCTCTTTGGAGGATTCAGCGTTCCAGTACAGCTGTTTTCTCAGCAAGAGGAAAACGTCAGCCTCCTGGAGAGTGTTAATTAAATAAAAGGCAATTTTGCGAAGTGGGAGGAGTATTGTTAAGTCATCAGCCTTACCATTTGCATTGCGAGTGTGCATTAACCTCCTTTGCTACTTGATTATCTTTACAAATTACATCTTTTTTAAAAAGCAAGAGGAAGCAGTGGCATTTCTTACATTAAGTTGTTTGGCTTTTGCAAGGTGCGGGGCTGTTTACACAGTCAGGATTCAGAAGATGCTATCCTGGAATAACAATCCGAATGTACAAAAATAGGGAAATCAAGGATGTTTTACCTTCATAGGTTTAGCTTCATAGGTCACCGTGAGTTTTGTGGAACAATCAGCTCTACCTACTGAAGATGATAGCACTGCTTATTGTTTACATATCAAACAAGGTCCTTGGACGAGTTTGACCAGTCACTTGAATGCTCAACCTGTGCCCCTCTTGGCTTGTTACATCTAATAAGGAGGGCATGGCCGGTTGGGTCTGGAAGGTTGTACATTTCCTCCTTGAGAGAGGGGCGAGGTACCAGCCTCCTTAAAAGAGGCAGTAATCAGGCTGTTCCTGAAGAAACCTAACCTAGACCCAGAAGTGGAGAACAACTATAGGTCACGGTGCTAAGATCCCCTTCTCTGGCAAGGTGCTCAAGCAAGTGGTTGCTGATCAATGCTAAGCATTTTTGGATGAAGTTCTAGATCCATTTCAATCTAGCTTTAGGCCCGGTTTGGGAGAAGAAACTGCCTTGGTCACCCAGTGGAGTGTGACCCTGTGGGTTCTTCTGGACCTCTCAGCAGCTTTCAATGCTATTGACCATGGTATCCTTCTGGAGCAGCTGTCTTGGTTGGGAGTTGGGGGCACTGTTTTACAGTGGCTCCATTCCTATTTGGATGGTCACTTCCAGAAGGTGGTGCTGGGGAATTATTGCTCTGTTCCCTGGCAATTATGTCACGGGGTTCCACAGGGCACAATTTTACACACACACCCCTGCTATTTAACATCTACATGAAGCCACTGTGGGAGGTTATCCAGGGATGTGGATCGAGATGCCGTCAATATGCCGATGACACCCAGCTCTACCTCTCCTTTTCATCAAACCCAGGTGAGGCAGTAGGTCTCCTGAACCAGTGCCTGAGCAGGGTAATGGACTGGATGAGGGCTCAATCCAGACAAGATGGAGGTACTGCTAGCAGGTGGTCCATCTGCCTGGCTGAGTGGCACCTGCCCTGGAGGGGGTTGCACTCCCCCTGGATGATCAGGCACGCAACTTGGTTGGGGGTGCTCCTGGATTCATCACTGTCACTTGAGGCTCAGGTGGGCTCAGTGGCTAGAGGCGCCTTTTATCAGCTTATGTTGATATACTAGCTGCGACCCCATCTGGACAGAGATAGCCTGGCGACAGTTATCCATGCTCAGGTAACCTTCCGGTTGGATTACTGCAATACATTGTACATGGGGCTACCTTTGAAGATGGTTCAGAAACTTCAGTTTAAATAGAGCTGCTAGGTTAGTAACTGGGACTGGCCGATATGATCATGCGATGCCAGTGCTCCATCGGCTGCACTGGCTTCCAGTCCATTTCCAAGCCCAATTCAAAGTGTTGGTGTTGACCATTAAAGCGGCTTGGGACCAGAGTATCTAAAAGCACATCTCCTCCAGCATGTGCCTGCTTGGACCCTTAGGTCATCTTCAGGGGCCCTCCTCCAGGTGCCCCCGCCAAATGAAGCTAGGCGGGTGGCTACAAGAGACAGGACTTCCCCAGTGGTGGCACCCCACTTTTGGAATAAACTCCCCAAAGAGGTTAGCCTGGCACCTACGTTGTTACCTTATCTGGCACCATGGCAAAGACCCTTCTTTTCTCCCAGGCATTTTAGAAGCCTAGTTCTAGGATTGTTCTGGCTGTTTTATCTATTTCTGTGCTTATTGTTTATGATATTGTATTTTATTCTTTTAAATACTTGTATTATCTTTTCTATTTTTAACTGTGAATCAAAACCCCACTGTCTTGCTCACTCTCTTAGCAGTGTGGTGTAGTGGTTACATTGTGGGATGAGAAGACCTGAGTTCAAATCCCCACTTAACCATGAAGCTCACTGGGTGACCCAGGAGGAAGCCCATCATCAGTCAACCTATCCTAGCTCATGGAGTTGCTATGAGAATGGAAGGGGATATCCTCCTGTGTGCCAGGGGTCCCCAACCTTTTCATGTTGGTGGGCACATTTGGAATCTTGAGAGTGTCGTGGGTGCTCTCACAAAATGGCTGCCATAGAGGGAGATTGTCCATTCATAAAATGGCTGCCATGGTTGCTCACAAAATGATCATTTTCCAAAAGGAAAACTGGTGGGACCAAAAGTAACTTGTCCAAGAACTGAAGTATAAGACAGAGGTGGGATCTGAGCTCCAAAACAAATTTAAAAACACTCTTTTGAAACCAGACAGAGATGGCACTGAAGGGCAGCACTTCACTTCAGCATCCCAGCATCTTTTTATTTAAAATTAAAACAAATCTTAAGAAATAAAAGAAAAATCAGGAGGGCCAGGAAGCCTGGTTGGTTCCGAGAGGATGCCCACATGAGCACTACATTGGAGGCCCTAGCCATGTGCACTACCATGGGCTCTTTGGAAGAAGGGTGGGATAAATATGTAATAAATATATAATATCTGATTCATCCTTAAATATCAACAAATAAAAAGTTCAGAAACTGTTGTTGCAGAATAACTCATCACATATGTAGATCCTCAATAATTCATTCATGCCACACCTCTTTGATCTAAGGCGTTGAAACATGCCCAGTGAATTAATGAATGCTAAAAGGTTTTAACATTTGCTGAAAATTCTAGTACTAGTAAGTTAGGGTGCAATCCAATGGGATGCCAATAGTCCTCTGAACTTGGAGGATTACGGACATCCTGTCGAGAGCGGGAGGAGCACAGAGGTGAAGATCGCCTCTGTGCTCCTCCTGCTCTGCCAGTTTCAGCCATCTGACTGCAGTGCTTCAGAGGGGGAGGAAAGGAGGTTGAGGCACCAGCAGGATATGCCTTATCTTGACAGCACCGGTCTTCTCCCCTTCCTGCCCCCTAAAACTCATCTCTGAGGTCGCTCTTATAACCTTGGAAACACAGCCAGTGTGTTTCTTACTGCACCAGCTGTGAGGGGGTAGGAGAGGGGGATCGGAGCATGGATCCCCAGATCCGAGGTCGGAGCTTTTTTCTGACCTTGGACCAAGCAAGCAATACTTTATTGTTCAAAGCCATAGGCCACCACAATTCAAACAATCCAAAAATAAAATAAAATACATAATGAATTAAAATACAAATATGAACCTTTTTTTAAAAAAAACAATACACTAAAATGTTAAAAAAGATAAAAGCCGATTTAAAAATGTTATAAAGATAAAAGCCAATTTAAAATTTAAAAAGGGAATATACAAGCATTAAAAAAGAAATATCAGTAATGTAATACAAATAATATACATACCTTGGATTGAGAGCATAATTCGTTCCGGAAACGTGCTTGTAATCCAAAACACTCTTATATCAAAACGAAATCCCCCCCAAAAAAAATTGTACAGAGATTTTTAATTTAAGCCGTACTACAATACTTGTATTGCAAGACGTCACTTGTATATCGAGTAAAAAAATATTAAATAAATATTTAAAAATTTGCTTGTCTTGCAAAACGCTCTCAAACCAAGTTACTTGCAATCCAAGGTATTACTGTACAGTAAAATATGGTCATCTCCTTTGCAATTGATAGCTATCTCTGCAATATATTTCTTTCTGATCTTCTTAGCAGCAATTGTAAAGAGAGCTACACACCAGGTCACATATTTATCCATATCTGCTAGGAGATAGAAAGCCGTATCCAAGGGACTCTGGTTAGGAAAACTTACAATTAAGGGTACCAGAAACCGTTCCCTTGGGTCATTGTATAATGGACAGCACAAGGGCCTTTTCTGTGGCAGCCCCCAATTTATGGAACTCTCTCCCCAGTGACCTCCGCCATGCCCCTTCCTTGATTAGCTTCCGCCGTGCATTAAAAACGTGGCTTTTCAGGCGGGAATATGGGGTGGGTTAGGATTTTTAAGTTTTGTTCTGTTTTTAATTATGTTTTATACTGTGTGTGTGTGTGTGTGTGTGTGTTCCCCCCCCCCTCTTGTATTTTATTGGATTGTAAATCGCTCAGAGTGGCCGGATGTCTGGCCAGATGGGCGATTCATAAATATAATAAATAAATAAATAGTTCAGAACAACCGCCACTGCAAGTACGTTCATTGACTGGGATACCCCTATGCCTCCCATCTCTATAAGCAGTATCCATCATATTTAGCCGTAATTCTGTGAAGGCTTTCCGTAGTTGTACAAATGTTAGCTCATTAAGGTAATCCACATGTTCACGAGCCTCTTTAAGTTTAAAATATAATGGTGCACATCTGGATGTATACACAGAGTTTAAATCATTTTTTTTGTGGCAACCTCCTTTATAGTTCGCTTAAAGATATTTTTCAGTATGTCTAATGGGAAGTCTTTAAGCTCAGCCAGTGAGAGACCATATTTAACCGTAAGTTGAGCAGCATGTTGTAACCAATTTTTAAGAGGAAATCCATTGGTTATCAAACATTTTTTAGGTAATCTGGTGTTATCCATGTGTTGTACCTTAAACCAATAGCATAAACCTTGGACCAGGAATCTGAGAAATCCTATGGCCCTCTAGTCATGGCCGGTGCAAGGCAAGATCAGATATTTAGCGCCCTAGGCAAGATCAGATATTTACCACACACCCCACTTGAGCCCTCCCTCCCTCCAGCCCTATGCCCATTATTATTATTATTATTATTATTATTATTATTATTAAACTTTTAGGTGATTAATTTAACCCTACTAAAATGACATAATGGGACTTACTTCCGAGTAGACTCGTAGGCAACACAGGCAGCGGAGGCGCGATTCCCTCGGCGGCGGTGCTGGCGTTTGGCGGCGCGAGCCACCGCATGGGGGAAGCAGCATCGGTGTCGATTCCCTCTGTGAAGCCACCTGGTGTTTGGCGGCGCATGCACCCAGGGAGCCAGAGAGGAGCCACTGCGACGCATGGGGGAAGCGGCGGTGGCGGATCCGGCCCAGTTGCCGGTGGGCTGGCCGCAAGTAGCAGCCTCCACGACCCTCTGGAAGCGGCGTCAGACCGACAGGGATGGGGCGGAGGAGGTGGTGGCTGTGCCGCCAATCTGCTGTCCCGCCAAACAGCTGGGTGAAGATTCAGCTGTTTGGCGCAGAAAATTAAAGGGGCGCTGCGGAGCGTTTCTGCGCTCCCTTTAGCCGTGCGCTCTAGGCAGCCGCCTAGTTCGCCTAGTGATAGCGCTGGCCCTGCCTCTAGACATTGTCTAGGGGCAATAGATTGTTCTGCCATGTGTTGTTGTTGCTGCTGCTGCTGCTCTTGGTGTTGTTGTTGTTATTATTACATTTATATCCCACCTTTTTTCCTCCTGCAAGGAACCCAAGGCAGCGTACATAATCCTCTCCCTCTCCATTTTATCCTCACAATAACCCTGTGAGGTAGGTTAGGCTGAGAGTGACTGGCCCAAAGTCACCCAATGAGCTTCATGGCCGAGTGGGGACTAGAACCCGGATCTCCCAAGTCCCAGTCCAACACTCCAACCACTACGCCACACTGGCTCTCATTTTAGACCCAATAAAAAGTTTCAGGAAAAAGATTCAGGAAAGATTCAGATTCGGGATTGTACCATGTCAGAATGTAGTCCAGGGACCACAGGTTGGGATGCTACCCTGAATAAAAAAATCCATGTCTATAGAAAGGTAGTACCAGCATACCACTTGACCCCAATAAGCCAGGATTCTCTGGAACCCTGGCTTATCATGACTCCCTAACCGGCCCACTCCCCCAATACTCTGGGGAAGTAGGCACACTATCTACAAATGTTAATTCATCTGACTTATTTTTATGTATTTGCTCTCTTTTGTTCATAACTGTAACATGAAAATCGTATTCCCTTTGCTTGTCACTTGACAGCTAACTATCAATAAGAAAACAGAAAATCTGGGCCACAATCCTTCAATGTTGGAGCGCTGGCAGGGAAGAGGCCTGCACACAGTAAGAGATGTTGATAATGTTTCTACTATAGCTGATCGCCTGGCAGAATAGGCAAAGCTATTTTATTTAAGCAGTCCTTTGGCATATACATGCATCTGTTGAATTGGGTGCTGTTTTTATTCTATTATCATTGTGTTTTTAATTGTGCATTTAATGTATTCATTTTATTATTGTTTTAATCAAGTTTTTATTTCTATGCTTGTAAGTCATCTTCTGTGCCATTTTCTTGCCGGAAAGGAGGGTACAAATCAAATAAATAAAGAAAGCTATTTCCATTTAAAACTAGTTTGCCTGTTCAGCTGGGTGATCAGCAGCACGTACGTTTTTCAGCTGTACACACTATGGTTGTTGAGAATTGGGCCCCTGAAAAATAGTACTTCATCCTCTAAATACACAGAATGGCTCAAAATAGCCTTAACATGGCAGTAAGACTAGAAGCCACCACGGGCAGAAAGACTTTATCTGCAATCTACCATGATGGTACTTCAGTGCAGCCTAACTTTGAACTCAATGGGACTCCATTTTGAGTAGATATGCATGGGATTCTGCTTATTTCCTATCCTGTCTTGGAAGTCAGGAAAGGTAGCAGCGCACTGAAAATAGAGTGTTTTGCGCGGTCGCGGTGGGCAGAGAACTGTTGGATTAAAATAATTCCCTGTATCTTAACAACAGATACCAAATGCCAATTCTGACAGGAAATTCTTGCATTTCTTTGAGATAATACTCAAAGTTGAGCTTTGGAAAATCTGCAAGAGATGCACCCATTGAGAATATTATAGTCGTCCCTGGCAAATGAATTACATTGCCAAGAAGGGAATTTTGGGTCATCTGACTGATTATGAAAAAAATGAAGATCGATGTTCCTGACAAACCCTGGTGTGTGAACCTCAGGAGTGGTCACTCAATAATGTACCACTGCTTGTACAGTAGTTCATTTTTTTTAAAGATTTCGCATATTAAAAAACATCACTGGTCTAAAAAAGTTCCATCACTGAGACCACATAGATTATAGGTATCAAGAATTCAGTGCTGCCCAATCTTGGAAACTGGGGTCAGGACATGGACAGGGAAGTGCTGCCTTTCGGTGACTCATTGTCCCCAGACATCCCAGGCCAGAAGATGTTGCTTTGCTGAAGCAGATTTGGAGGATCCAGATTCCAGACCAGACCTTACCACAGTGCTCTGTCCAGGGTCCTGACAGATTCCTCCTTATTTGACATGACCCTGGTCTACCAATTGGTTTGCAATAGTAGAAACTTGGTTTTGATCCACTGAAAGGATTAACAAAAAGGAACTTTCCAGGACCTACATATTTATTATACAGTCATAAAGCAGAAAAGGGAAATGTGGAGGCACATCCTTTTTCTTTTCTTTTTTTAACGTCAGCTATTTTCAGAAATCTTGTTGCAGCAATCAAAAATATGTTAGTAAATAACATTTTATATTCTAATTCCGATTCAATTATCAGTGTGCCGCCAGTTATGAAGCCAAAACAGTAGCACACACACACAAGAGGGAGGCATAACAGGCTAGAGAGAACCCCAAAGTTTTTAGAAGTACATACATTATTTAAAATGAGAGCTGTCCATAGAAATCAACGGAGAAATCCAAGATTTTCATGCAGATAGGATTGAGTACCACTTCAAAACCCCCAAAGGTAGAAGCAAAGAGAAGTATTCTTGCTTTTTCTAACTCAGGACTTATTTTGTGTGATTTTTTGAAAAACAAAACAGCCCTGTTAACTTAACACAGATTCTAAAGCAAATTCTAAATGCATTGAGCAGGGGGTTGGACTCGATAGCCTTGTAGGCTCCTTCCAACTCTATGATCTATGAAATCTATGTAGTTCGTTGTCCCCATACTGGAGGCTGGAAAGGGCTGTGGCTGCAAGAGAGTAACTTATGACAGCCCTGCAGTGTAGTCCACACTGAATACTGCAGGTTAAGCTCTAAATGGTTCACAACAACCCTGCAGAGGTATTAGAGACCCCTAGTGCAGGTTGGGGCTGTGCTGAGAGAGCATAGCTTACAGCAGTCTTGCAATGTAGTCCACTGTTAATACTGCACATCACAGGTGGGCTGAGTCTGGCTTGGATCTGCAGTCAAAAATCTGCCTCTCAGACTTCAGCAGAGAACAATCTACTTCTAGTGCCCCCCTTAGACCACATTCCAGGCCAAATTCAGCACTTAGTTACATGGAAAAACCTCATGCTCCATTGACTTCAATGCAGGCTAGGTGCACTTCTAAATGTTCCAAAATTAATTAATAAATACATTTTGCACATTAAATTAGAGCCAAGGTTCCTGTCTTTGAAGGTAACTTTTGATTTTTCAGCCACAGACTCTACATGCTAGGCTTCAATAGTTCCGTGATGAATTTGTCCCTCCTAAAGCTGCTGTTGCATGGTGGAAAGGACCACCAGTCTATGAAAATCATGAACAAATCAATCAGATTTTATAGCAGGAAACACTTGTGAATAGGAGCTGACAGGAATCTACCACCCTATTTGTGGACCTTTTCTGAAAATTCATCAGATTTCATATCTAGTGGTGCATTTCCCATGCATATTCTTCCTACTATATTCCTCCGTTTGATTCCAAAAGCATTCCTGCGGAAAAGAACATTACAGTGCAAGAAATAATCTTGGGAGAGAGAATACAAGGGAGGGCAACCCCCCTTGCAAGTTCAGGGTGGGAGGATTCATCATTAAGTATTGGGGCCAGGGGCTTAATTAGTAGCAGTGTGGCAGTGGCCTCATTAACTCTCTCTTTTTATATATATTGCCACTGCTGCAAGTAGCAGTAACAGAACGGCTATCTGTCTGCTTCCTGGTGGTCACCATTTCTCCCTCAATGCCTACCTTGGGCCACAGCATCAAACATTTTAGAAAAGAAAACTCTACTGCTGTCACTTCTACCTTATACTTCCCCTCTCCTAGAACTTATGAAGAACCCGGGGCCCCACCCCACCCCCACAAGTACTGAAATGGCTTCCCAAATTTTCCACATCTGAATGGGACAACGTATCTGATCATGGAGCTCCACCATGATGCCAGTAGAGTCCTCACTTTAATCTCATCAATGTGGCATCCATATTTCAACTATTATGTTCTTTATTATTTGCTTTTGTAGTGAACAGTTTGGAATGTAATACTTGAGCAAGCAAGAGAGTGTTGGCACGAGGAAGTATGCTTATGAACATGCAAAAGTCTTGGCACATCATTTGCTTATAAAAATCTATTTCTAATTAATACTGTTCAAATCTGGCAAGTGAACTGATTTTTTTTGTTTTGTTACAGCACACACAACCATGTATCAAACATTAACTTTCCATGGTGTGCATGTAACCTGACTATCTTAATGTCTGAACAAATGGTAAGGATAACTTTACCTACAGAAATCCTCCACACTTGACAGTTTTTTGAAAGGAGACTGGCTTACATGCACACCATGAGAAGTTGCCAGCTGGTAAATGATTGCCCGTATTCTCCCATGGCAAGCAGGCCATCAGTGCTGTTCTGCTTCTGCACGAAAGGATGCAGCACATTATTGCTGCACTTGTCTTTTCAGGATGTTTAATAAACATCCATCTCCATAGCCATTACAGAATACCACCTACAGTTAGGTGATGTAGGATCATAGGATCATAGAGTTGGAAGGAGCCTACAAGGCCATCGAGTCCAACCCCCTGCTCAATGCAGGAAACTAGAGGAGGGGTCTCCCATCCAAGTAATAACCAGGCCTGACCCTGCTTAGCTTTCCACACTCAGACAAGCTGAGCCAGCGTGAGCCACAGGCCTGTATTAGTGCAGGGGTGGGCAGAAAGTAAATCTCCAAATGATTTTGATTCAGCCCTCAGCATTCTTGACCATTGGCCATGCCAGCAGGGACTTTTGGGAGCTGGTGTCCAAAACATCTGGAGATCTACCTACTACCCACCCCTGATGTAGTGTTTCACAACATTTCACATCAGTGGCCATCACAAAGGATACACGTTTGCCTAATGTATGCATTTTTTGGCAAGCTTTTTATCTTAATATAATGCTGTTTTGTGCATTTTGCACTAATTTTTGTGTGCACTTTCCACTGATGTACACCTATCTCTATACACTATCTCCTAACGTACACTTTTGTTGTTCACATCTTTTTGTTCGGAGAACTGCATTGCAAAATTCTCAGAAGTGCAAATACCGAGGGATGACTGCATTCTGGTTCATATATTGATTGGGAGAGTGTAAACTCAGTACAGTAATACCTTGGGTTGCAAGCACAATTCGTTCCGGAACCGTGCTTGTAATCCAAAACACTCTTATATCAAAGCGAGTCTCTGGCGGGCGTGAGCGGAGCCGATTTCGGCCCGCTGCGCCCGCTCGAGGTGAGCGGTTACATCCCTATGACTTGTCTTGCAAGACATTGCTTGTTTATCAAGTCAACATTTATTTTAAAAAATTGCTTGTCTTGCAAAATGCTCTCAGACCAAGTTACTTGCAATCCAAGGTATTACTGTAAGTTCTTATCGAAGTGTGAACTGAACAAATTTCTCTCCTATCCCTATTAGGAGTGAGCCAAACGTTCTCATGGGAGATGGGGACAAAAAGGAAAGGTGAAAAGAGGGGCAAAATGGGAACAGAGGCATAAGGTGTGTGCGGGAGGGGGGACTTCAAGGTTCATGGCTGCTTACCCGTTATGGCTGTAGCAGCAGTGGCTGTAATAATTTTGCGTGTGTTTTCAAATGTGGCACTGTCACATGTGGCAGCAATGCTCTTCTGGACAGCCACCTGCTGGTAGCTACAATTTCCGCCCAAAAAGCCCTGGGAACAATGCCACATTGACAATGGTTACATTTACATAGCAATACCCTGAGCGGCCTTCTTGGGGGAAATAATCCACCATTCCACACTAAGTCATGAAGCAGCATAACTCTGACTGTCTTACAAAAGTAACTCCATCCCTTCCATTCAATATTGGGTCTGCTGAAACTCACTGATCTCTAGTGGATAGCAAGACACAAACAGTGGCAAGAACAAGCTGAGGAACATATCTGAGAGTCAATAGCAGGGAGGAAGAAAAAGCTGTATGCAAACATAGGTAGGGAACTAAGGCAGGAACAGGAAGGCAAGAATCAGCAGAAGTGTGAAGTCTAGGATGGTGTTAAGAAGGAAGCGCTCTAGGAGCAAGCCACACATCTAGGGTTGGATCCAGCACGGTGATACCGCAAGCAAAGGCTACTGCTTACAGAGTGGGACTTCTACATTCTCTCCCCCTGCTGCTGCCTCCCCCCACGCACCCTCCAAATCTGCTCCAGAGGGTTGAGGGACCCTCTGGAGCTGATTTGGAGAGCAAATGGATAAAACTTGGGAGTTGGGATTGGGGTCAGGCAAATGGTGACGCTGCTGTTTCAAAGTGATCAAAACTGAAACAAGTTTGAGAGCAGCAGTGGAATCAAAGAATGATCAGAAGCAAGGTTCCCTGTTCAAGCCGTGGTATTCCTGACAGGCCTCCCAACCCACCCTCCAACTTCATGCAGCAGAGGTGGCAGGTAGGACCTGATCTATGCCATGAAGGCCAAAACATTTGCAGAGCCCTCTAGGTGATACCAGATGCTGATGACAGTGTTGTCCATTGTCACATACTGTGTCAGCACATTGAGGGCCCCACAAAAAGGGCTCTGAAACCAGAAGAGACTCATAATAGATTCTAATAAGCTCTCACTCTGGAAATCTACATGAGGCTCTGCCTAAGGTTGGATCCAGCACGGTGACACCGCAAGCAAAGGCTACTGCTTACAGAGTGGGACTTCTACATTCTCTCCCCCTGCTGCTGCCTCCCCCCAAAATTCATCTGGATTTTGCCTTAGGCAAAATTTGCTTCCCAGCCAACAAAAATCCAGATTGAACCTTTATAATATCAACATATTTCTCCACTCACTTTCATTACAAACCATGCTGTACATACGGTACTTTGCGAAACATAATGAAAATACAGTGTCATTTTGCAATGAACAATCCACAATTACATACAAAAAGCTCAACTGAACTGTATTCCCCAAGGCCATATGATTGGCACCTTCAGCTAAGCAACTGAAAGAGTACATTGTGATCCTTCCCTAAAAGGTGCATCAACAGAGTAAGCTGTATCACAGATACTTCATTTCAGCATCACTATATTTACAATAGATGTTATGGATATCACTTATAGTATAATAAACCACATGCACTGGGATCTAGTGAAGCTGTTTAACATATCCTTCACCTTGCATGAACTGTACCACATCAGAGTGGAAGAAAACAGATATGAAGCACTTGGGTAAGAAGAGCATACAAAAGCAATGCTTGAGTATCTAGCACGAGAGCACTCCAGCCTCCTCTGGTGTGTGTGACTTGCAATTACCATACACACTCTATGTACTGCCTTTGACATAAAGAAAAATGCTTGCAGTATGTAGGCCAATGTTGCCTCCCCATCCTGTATACAGGTTTGTTAATTATTAAAGACTTCCTTTTCTCCAGGCATCCCTTTCAAACTCTAACATCGCACAGATCTGATAGCAGTCATCTCAGCCCCCTCAGGTACACTCATCTATAATGTATCATTCAGAATTTCACTTCACTGCAGATTTGCACTGACAATGAGGAGCATTTATAAACTTCCTCTTCTTGAACAAATGCAATGGATAGAAAATGAACCATATGATTATATTATATATACTCGGGCATTTCTGTTGTCCAGGCTGGGTTGAATGTCTTTTATTTGATATCATCATCATCATCATCATCATCATCATCATCATCATCATCATCATAATCCTAAATTTAGTTAAACAACCATATATTGAAAACAAAACGTTGTCCTCCATGTTATGGAAATCATGTCCTTTTAAAAACTAGAATAGGAAGAATGGAACTGTTAATGGAAACTGGCATTTCCATCTCACTTCAGAACAGAATGCAACCTCTGCTTGCTACACTACATATAAAATTAGCTACCCAGCAACCTGAGCTACTACAAGTCAACATAGCAGCTGTATTGGAACTACGAACTACTGCAGGTATGCTTTGTTGCAGTCATTAAAAACACCGCACAGTGTGACCATTTTGTACGTAAAGTTTGAATATATTTCTTATGCAATGCAATCCTGTCCATATTTGCTTGGAAGTAAATATAACTGAGTTTATTGGGAAACTTACTCCCAATAAAGTTTGCTTTGAATTGCAACCTTAGCACCAAAACAGACATTATTTTAAATCTGTGTCTAGCAACTGTGTCTTTTTTCATTTTTATTCCAGAATTGGTGCAGGGTGCCCAATCCAGATCAGAACCCTAACGTGGATGGTAGGTGGCTTTTAAGGTTTAGAAAGGGACTCCTACACCTACTCTAGTGTAAAAGTGAAAAAAACAGCTTTATCACTGTCAAATCCCTCTTTCTTATTGAATTTCTGATTTCAAATCAACTTCACGTTTATTCAGAATATATTTTGAACTATTTTTTTCAAGAACAAAAGTAATATCATGTTATTCCTTGTAGGTGATAAACCCAAAGGGTTGGATCTCAACACAGCCATACTTAGAGCATATCAGGAGTAGGCAACCTTTTCGGGCCTGTAGGCACACTTTTGGGGGGGGGGGGAACTCAAGGGCATATTTGTCCTGAGGTCATTTGTGCCCATGCACATTTATTTTGAGGATTCTCTTTCCTTGCCTACATGCATTAAAATCAGTGGACTTTAGTCATGACTTAGTCATGAAATGATTTCAATGGGTCTATTCTAAGTAGGAATGTGAAGGCCCAGAGAAAGGGAAAAACAGAAAAAATTGGGGGGGGGACCCAACCTGTTTTCCCCCCAAATCCCCCCCCCTGAAAAAAACATTTTTAAATATTTCTTTCTGAAATAAACCCACACAAAAAACCCCACAACCCCATTCCCCCCGGAATTTTTCCATTCTCCCCCCCCAGGTCCTTCACATCTCTAATTCTAACTAAGTATGAATCCAACCCATTATACATTAAGGAAAATGCATTTCCATGGCTGAACAGTTGAGCAGAGAAAGCAGTTATTGCACAGAACCTTCCCAAATCTATTCAGACACTGGAATCAAGTCTTAAGAGCTTCTTACAATTTCTTTTTAGAAATGTGTTCTTCCCATTACCTATGCTGGCATTTGTTAACAAGAAAAGCTTTTAAAATGGCTAGTGCTGTTTTGATTTCTTTCTGGCATTTGTCATTCCATAGTTATCCATGACAATGCCAAGTATGATTCCCTAGTTTTAATGGACAAAAATCTCCCTAGAACTTTTTGCCCTTGCTGCATTGGTCTGTTTAATTCCTCTGGAAATTGGATGCAAACAAGGATGATGCAGATGTGCACGAAACAATGGCTGTGTGCTATAGAAACATTTTTTGCAGTTTCCAAAGGATTACTGATATTTAGGTTCTGGATATGCAGCTGCATGGATTAGGTGCTGAGAAGGAAAACCTTTAGAAAGGTCAGGCACTGTTGAGAATTTGTGCAAGGGAACCCTTACGGGATTTCCCTTTCTTTTCCTCATGATGTCAATGGCTTTAATGATTTTGTTCATTACTAATCATGTGTTGTTTTGACGGCAGCACTAATCAGAAACAGGTCACATTTCATAACCATATATACTGAACACAATATAAGGTCATGAAAGCTATTTGTCTACATTTCTTCTAGTGGCTATGCTAGTCTGAATGCTTTCTTTGGAGTTAAATAAGGTCCGGGCTTAGTTACTAAGAAGAGAGAAAGCCCTCCTTTCTAATCTGAAGAGTGATAGTGGCTACACAGTGGTGACAGAAAGATATTCTGCTTTCCCTTTTAGATTTGGATTAATTCTTTCCGAATATCTGTGTGATGTCCACTGCACAGATTTATGGCATAGTCTAGTGATACAAGAGAAATTGAGCAGCTTGTAAACAACTGAACTCTAGATAAGAGAAAATTAAAGCAGTCAAGTTTATTGCAAGCCATCCCTGCATAGAAAGAAGTCTCAGAGACAACAACTTTAGAATCAGGGCCGGTGCAAGGCAGTTTGGTGCCCTAGGCAAGATCAGATATTTAGCGCCCCCCCCTTCCCACTTGAGAGCGCTGTATTTTCCCCCCAAGGCGTTTCTGGCGCCCCCTTTAGCCCTGCGCCCTAGGCAGCTGCCTAGTTGGCCTAATGGTAGCACCGGCCCTGTTTAGAATCATAGGCAAAGCATTCTCAGTATTTCTTGTTTTCATGTTCTTAAAACCAGATTGACTTTTGTTTCCATACCCTCATTTCCCGTGACCTTCATGAATGTAAACTTTGCATACTAATGTTTATACTAATTTCAAGCCTAAGAGCTTTGACGGTGTGCATTCCTGACTGTCCCTGTGTGAACATCCTTTACTAGGGGAAGAGTTTATGTTTCTCATCAGTGTGCTGCATTTTGGTAATCCAATGTAATCCTAATAGGAGGTGGTGGCGGCTGCTGCGGCTGCTTCTTCTTTGTGGACGCTAAGACACTGAAAACTATGATCAATAACACTTTTATTCTAAGGATTATTTATTTCAGGTTCTGGCCATGGCGTTTGTTCACTTTACATCCGGTCTTGAGTAGGCTATAACCTCAGTGATCCTAAACATTCAGGATACATCATGATCCTAAACATTTATGCTGTCACATCTGGTTTGGCTCCATCACAAAAGTGCAAATCCTTGCAATGCCAGCACATCACTGTGGTTTGTGATGACATTCTGGCCCAGCTCTTCAAAACGTAACTTCCATTCCCACATAAATAATTGATAGTTGAAAATCTGAGTGCTTCACCATTTCTTTTCCCTTTGGCTCTCTGGTGGGAAGCTGCTCCTAAAATGTATAATAGTTTTATCAGCCAATTTTGGAGACATTGCTTCTTTCTGAAACACTTGTGTGTTTAGGGTCACCTGTAGTTTGAGTTGTTAAAAGAAGTAGCAACTGTGGCTCACGCTGGCTCAGCTTCCCTTGGTGTGGAAAGCTAAGCAGGGTCAGGCCTGGTTATTACTTAGGTGGGACTCTAGTTTCCTCTAGTTTCCTGCATTGAGCAGGGGGTTGGACTCAATGGCCTTGTAGGCCCCTTCCGACTCTATGATCCTCTGAATCTATGATCTTGCAGAATGCAGCAGGCAGACTTTCCAAGTGAGAGACCAAATACACAATACTGCAGAATGAAGCAGCTGCTGTTGCTGTAAAATGCCTACATTAGCGAACTGGAAAAAGTACAGCACAAGAGTTTCCTCCTTCACAATTTCTAGAACTTACAGCTAATCTCTCTTTTTCCCCCTCTGTGGAACAACCAGTCCCACATTCTCTGATATAACCCCTCTTCCTCCATCTCCCTTCTCTAGTACTCCAGCAGCTACGAAGATGAGGAAAGAAAGCTGGGATGACACAGTCACAGGGCTAAGGTGCTGAAGATCACAGCAAGCAGCCATTGGTGGTTGTATTCCTTTAATGCCTGCCAATACTTGTGCTATATACAATCTATTATTGCGCCAATTTTTAAAGGTGTAAAACGTACTTTAAACAACAACAACAACAACACTTTTGGACATCTTTTTTCTTTCTCAGAAAACAGTCATGGGTATGTGTAGGTTTGAGGTGCCCCTAGCAAACTGCCCTCTGGGGGTCCCAGCACTACCATGGCACCCCTTTCCTCCAGGAAATTAAGATATCTGCTGCTGCAGCAGCCACTTCCCTCGGAGCTTCTGTGGTGAGTGCAAGGCTGAACACAGGCCACCCCTTCCTGCTTGAATCCTGCCCCCCCCCACCCTGCGCAGCTGCAGTCAACCCAGAACCCACCAAAGACATTCTGAGTGAAGCAGCTGCAGCAGCTGATGTCTTTTAGAAACGGTTAAAGTCTTTTAAATTAATGTTTTACAGCTTTTAACATTCTTTTTGTAGTGTAAGGGTTTTCATAGATTTCATAGATCATAGAGTTGGAAGGGGCCTACAAGGCTATCGAGTCCAACCCCCTGCTCAATGCAGGGAAATAGAGGAGGGGGCCTCCCATCCAAGTAATAACCAGGCTTGACCGTGCTTAGCTTTCCACACTCAGACAAGCTGAGCCAGCGTAAGCCACATGTTTTAAATTGTTGTTCACCACCTTGATGGCTTTTTACCAAATAAGGCAGTATATAAATGTCAGATGATGATGATGATGATGATGATGATGATGATGATGATGATGTTACTCCAGAATTCCTCTGGGTTCCAACATGGGTCAGGAAGCATTCTGGGGTAAGAAAAGCACTATGCAGGTGTTCGCCTGCTTGCATGTAGGGCCTAAACTGGGGAGAGGGATGCAGGCATGCACGCAAGCCCCCTGCCCAATGTCCCTGCACACCCAGCAGCAGCCAGCTAGACCTTTGTACATTGAGCGTGAATTTGAACACACAGAGCTCCTTTAGTTCAGAAAACCTGAGAAGGCATTTGCGGTGGGGCTTACGTGCATATTCCTCCCCCCACTTTTGCCGTGCATGCAAGCAGGTGAACGCCTGCATAGTGCAATGGATGCCGGCTAATGCAGGCACTTTAATCAGCACTCAGCCAGGGAAGCTCCAAGCCCAAAAAAGCTGCATCATCATCATCATCATCATCATCATCATCATCATCATCTTTAAGGGATGGTGGCATCAGCCTTAGAGGGCCACATGCGGCCTGTGGGCCATGACATTTGTCCCACCGTGCCGGGTGCTGGAGCTTGGCCTGGGTGTGTCCAATCTGGATCAGGGCCATGTCGGATGGCGGGCGGGGGGGAGGGTCCAACTCTTAGTGCTTGCCTTGATCCAAATACCCTTGTTGTTCCCACAGCTGCTATTTGCTACGGAGAGGAGGGGGAAACATGCAGGTTTAAGAGGCACACTACTGAATATATGGATCTGTCTCATATAGTGAGCAAGAAGATCTTTAATCCATGTCACCAGTGATGTCCAATCTGACTGGTACTGACTCCAAGAGCTCATGTGGAGATCTTTCTCAGAGATTCTCTTTGGAGATTTCAGGAACTGAGCCTGGAACCTTATGAATAGAAAGCAGGCGCTCTCTTATCACTGAGCTATAGCCCACTTCTTATCACAATAAGGCTCTAAAGTTCTGCCCTCATTTTCACCCAGCTACCCAAGCAAAAATTACTTATCTGGAATTTTAACCAGGATCTTTTGCACTCTAAGTGAGAATCATGCCCCTACACCAACAAGCCTAACTTTGGAGGATTTCTATTTATAATTGTTAACTTCCAAACAGAGCTTGGAAATGCAGTTTCTTATATTCACAATTGTGCATATTTATATCTTAACACCATCAGTGTGTGTTTTCTCTAACATCATACCACATACATTTCACTTGCAAATGACTGATGGAGTCCACCTCCATTAAATAAAAAGAAAAGGAAGACTTCCCTTTGAATTATGTGTGGTGTGGACTGTACCCAGTGTTTCCTCCAGTTTCCACTCACAATGCATTGATCATGTATGCTCTCTAACATTTCAGTACTGAACAGAAAAGAACAGTAATTTCTATCTTCAAATCAACATGCATTTGAATATATAACTGACTATCCTTACAGATATCTTTTTAAAAACAAAATGAAACAAAAACCAGAAAAAGTAGGGGGAAAGCGATCATATCGCGTGAAGTGATAATTCCCCTTTACTCGGCACTGGTTAGGCCTCATCTTGAGTACTGCGACCAGTTCTGGGCACCATACTTTAAGAAGGACGTAGACAAACTGGAGAGGGTTCAGAGGAGGGCAACGAGGATGATAAAGGGAGTGGAAACAAGGCCCTATGAGGAGAGACTGAAAGAACTGGGCATGTTTATCCTTCAGAAGAGGAGACTGAGGGGAGATATGATAGCACTCTTCCAGTACTTGAAGGGTTGTCACACAGAGGAGGGCCAGGATCTCTTCTCGATCATCCCAGTTTGCAGGACACGGAATAATGGGCTCAAGTTACAGGAACCTAGATTCCACCTAAACATCAGGAAAAATTTCCTGACTGTCAGAGCAATAAGACAATGGAACCAACTACCTAGGGAGGTGGTGGGCTCTCCCACTCTGGAGGCATTCAAGGTGAAGCTGGACGGCCATCTGTAAGGGATGCTTTGACCTGGATTCCTGCATTGAGCAGGGGGTTGGACTCGATGGCCTTGTAGGCCCCTTCCAACTCTACTTTTCTGTGATTCTATGATTCTATATAGATTTATAACATTTACCACATAACTTGTCCATGTGATCATGATCTCATGATCCTCCCAAGCAGCCAAGGCTTGAGACTATGGATAGGGACCGATAGTTAAGTTCCTAAAGTTATAAAATCAACTCTTATGTTCTCTTTAATTCATCAACAGTGCAATCCTACACCCATTTACTTGTCAGTAAGCCCCATTGATCTCAAGGAGACTTACTTCTGGGTAGAAATACATAAGATTGTGTGCTAAAAAGGAATACATTTGCCTATGCATACACATTTCTGTCAAAATGACTGATAAATTATGTTCCGTTCCTTGCCGTTTTCCTGTCTAATAAAAATAAAATGGAAGACAGGCTCTATCAACAGAGGACATGAAATAAAAGCTGAAATCCCATGCACATTTACAAGGGAGCAAGCCCCTTAAGAAGGGCACCCGTCTAATGGGACTTCATTAGGAGTAAATGGGCATACAGTAAATCAGTCATACTCATGGCTTCTGGTGTGCCTCTCAGAAATTATTTTCTGCCAACCTGCACCTTTCTCTGCTCCCCTCCCAAACCTTTACACTTAAGTTGTGAAACCCTTTACCAAAGCGAGAAACACAGTACCAAATCAGATACGGTAAACACATTTGGTAATGCCTTCCTGTTAAAGTTGTGTACTAGAATTTAAAAGAGGCGAGTTAAATTACTGGCTCTGAGTCTGACATAGACTCCATGTGTGTCCATGGCCAGGTCACTTGGTAACTCTCCATGCTACTAAATTAAAAATACAACGTGGAAATGGTATCACTGCTCAGCCTCATGGCTGTTCTGAAAATATAGGCACTGAAATAAGGACAGAAAGAGGAAGAATCTATTCATTTGAATGGAGCTATGGAAAAGCTTTGTAATGAAATGGAAGTAACACTTTGCAAAAACTGATGCCACTCTTTGGAAGATGCCTGCCCCCCAGCTGAAATTGTTGACAGTATTTAAAAACAGATCAACACTGTAGTCATTCTATGTGAAACAATAAGTCGCATGAGAGCAATAGTATGTTGAATATGGACATTTTACATTCCTGCTCAGCCATGATGTTGGGCAAGTCCTAGTCATTATCTTTCAACTTAACCTGGAAATCCTTTTTTGAGCTGAAGATTGGGGGGGGGGGGTGTACATAGATCATAGAGTTGGAAGGAGCCTACAAGGCTATCGAGTCCAACCCCCTGCTCAATGCAGGAAACTAGAGGAGGGGTCTCCCATCCAAGTAATAACCAGGCCTGACCCTGCTTAGCTTTCCACACTCAGACAAGCAGAGCCAGCGTAAGCCACAGGCCTGTTCCTATACACCCATCACGCCAAACATGCCAGAGTTGCTTGGCATACAAGTCTATAGGGAAAGGGATCTCTTTATGTAGAAAGTCTGAAAATACTGTGACAGATTAATAAAAAAATAAAAATACTGCAAGCTATGCTTAAATTTGAAGCATAGTTCTGCAGGTGTTGACTTCATCCCCAGCTTTGAAATGCTAGTCAACTGCAAACAATTTGCCTGTTTTAGTAGCTGCAGATGTAAAAAAACCTGCTTGCTAATATTTCCCAGATCAGCCCTCAGCAATATAAATTTGATAAAATAATGAATTCATTGTTTGCAGGCTCACTTTAGATATTTATACAGATGAGAAACATATCAGGTATTCTCCACTGAATGTTCTGAAGCCACTTGCAAACTCAGCTTAATTAGTTGCTGCTTTATTAAAAACAGTATCAATTCTCTGCAGAGAAAATCGCTGAGGATATTAAACTGAGTAGCATTGATTCTAGCGTTACGTTGGAGATGGGCTGCCTGATATCTGAATTCCTAATGCAAGGCAGACCATAGAATTTCACCAAGTTTCTCCCACATTCAGTTTTTAAAAACTCAAATTCTTTCCATCTCAAACATGAAGAAATTTGTGGGTTATGGTAAATTCCTATTAAAAAAACTGAATTGAAATGAAATTCTCACTCACCTGCACTGGCCAAATGCAATAGGTACGGCTATTCCCAGCATGGAGAGGACTATAGGAACATAGGAAACTGCCTTATACTGAGTGCAACAATTATACTGAGTGAAACAGTTTTACTGAATATCTTGCCCAGCAATGTCGACACTGAGTGGGGCTCACCAGGGTTTCAGGCAGGATTCCTTCCTAGCCCTACCAGCAAATGCCACAGATTGAACCTGTAACCTTCTGCATGAAAGCAGGTGCTGAGCCACAGCTCCCTCCCATCAGTTATTTTAAGGGCATGATTGTACAGGAATATCCTTCACATGGCACTCGTGATACTTCATCTCTTCCCTAAAAGCAAGGAGAAATTTGCCTGCTAAACAGGAATGGTGTGGGCAGTGGAGGCTGCTGGCTCCAATGACAGTGGGGCGGTGAATCCACTATAGGGGCCGGTTCACATGACACGCGGGAACCGCAGGGGAGCAGAACCCCCCGCGGTTCCCGTATCATGCGAACGCCGGCCAGGGGTGCCCCCGTGGGATGGCCACAGCACGTGACGCACAGAAAGTCACCACGGGCGGTAGAGGGGTAAGCCCCTACCACGTGTGGCCACCCTGCCCTGCGAACAGTGGGCAGCTGTCCTGCGGGGGCCTCCCGTGGCCGCACAGAGGCGGCAGCCCAGAGTGGCCGGAGCTGCGGCCGCTCCGGCCTGTAGGTGCAAACGGCCCCGCTGGGCATCCCAAGCTGCCGCCCCCTAGGGCTGGGAGGTGGCGCTGCGGTGCGGGGACTACCGGCTCCACTGCGGTCTGCCCACGCATGCGGGGCACAGGTCGTCTGTGGCGCCCTGCCGGATCCCCGCGGACAGCCCCGTGGCACCTCCCCCGCTCGCTGCCTGGGTCGTATGAACCGGCCCTAGGTCTTAGTCTGAACTTTAAAGGAGCTGTTCATGGCGCTGAACTCTAGCCCTGGCTCTCAAAATAGGTTCACCACCATGGGTGGTTCATTAAAAGTTCAGACTACAGCTCAGAGTGGATACACTGCTCCACTGACATTGAGGCCACCAGCATCCACTCGGTATAGGTGGTGTATAAATCTGTATGGATTTTAGAAGTAAAACCAGCAGTAGCAGGGAGGAGCAGTTTGAAGGAGGAACAGGAAGCACTCAAAGCCTTGGCCCTGGATGGAGAAATCTGCCATTTCGGTTTTCTCCCACATTTGATTTTTTTAAAAAATCTCAGAGCAGAGAGGAAGAGACAAGATGGGTTCTACTGCAAAGGACACTGGGATACCGGCTGGCTGACTGAGGGAGAAGTAAGAGGAGAACAAGCCATTGTGAGCCTGATCGTCTGTTGGGCTCACCGTGGGCTGTTCCTCAAGCAACCCACACTGTGTAGCTTATTCGCAGAGTAGCTTAGTGTGATGTGCGAACCCACCCACCATGCAGGTAATCTGAGGATAAAAAGGAATGAATTTAGAGAAGAAACTGCTGTTAATGTAGCATGATTGGTTTCAGTTCACTTAGACATCTTCTTTCAAGCTACAGTATTTTTCCATGTATAAGACTATACTTTTTCCTTAAATTGTTAGACTAAAAACTGAAGGTCGTCTTATACACGGAAGTAAGCCAAGGAGAGAACCGCACGGTTGCGAAACTGCCCAGTGGGGGGCGTCTTATACATGGGGGCGTCTTATAGACGGAAAAATGCAGTATTTTAAATTAGCATAGCATTACATTGACTACAACTCCACCCTTAGTTATCTGAACCAATAGAAAAGGAGCATTCTAATATCTCAGACATTCCTAAGCATTCTTAAATTTCTTTTTAAACAAGCTTTTGTCTCTGATGTTGCTTAAATTTATCTATTTATTGTTAGTTTTGGGTCTTTGGGTCTTTATTTTTTTTGCTGCAGCTTTTTGCTTGTGGTTTTTATATTTTGTAAGTTGCTTTGAGTGGCTCCTTTATTGGAGAGGAATGTGGGGTATAAATTGCATAAATAATAAATTAATGAAATAATAAGAAAATGCACCCAAAAAGAGTAAACAGGCGCAAGCAAAGCAGGCAGCAACCCAGAGCCCAGCCACTGCATGAGGGCCCACTGCTGCACTCCTTTCATGCACGGGCATTCAGGGCGCCGACCAGCACGAAAGCTGAAAGAAAGAATAGGAGGGCCCACAGGACACATCCTACCATTCTGAATCACCCAGAAGGCACAGGGGCCTTGCAGTTGCTAGGCAACTCCCACACCCTCCCATTCCCACTAATGTTGTCACCTATTCATAATGTTAAGGACTGTTAATATTTGGGAATAGGGTGTTTAATAAATAGAAAAACTTGTTACAAACAAAACTTGTTACAAGTTTTTTATTAAGCCATTTGCCATAAGAAAGAGAGCCTCAATAAACAAAATTAGATGTAACATAAATGATGAATCACAGACAGTGTATTTCCTACTATGATCATTTAATTAATTGATGCGTCCCCTACTGATACAGTGCAGCCTACATTGCCATCAACCACCTCTCACATTGATGCAGTGTGGCCAGACAGAATTCCCCTCAGCTACAGTGGCATATTAAGCACTAGAGTGCTGTTTTCCAACTCTGTATTTCATAATTAAAATAATCACAATGATGTATCTAGATGTTAATGATTATACTGTGGTCATAGTAGGTCCTGTGACATCCTACTTATTTTGTCCCACTGATAAGACAAAGGACCAGGCTGTGAATCCTTTCCCCCACCCTTTTCATGCTAGCCTTGCTGTTTTTATTATTATCCCCATGTCTATTCATGAAAGAAGGGAATGGCTGGCAGGAAAATACAAAATGTACAAAAAGGAACTGGTGGAACCAACAAACCATAAGTATCTAATATAAGTCCTGGAGCCATCATGGCTTGTCCAAGTTTCGGGATGATTCAATGGAAAACCACTTTGTGGAACTCTTATGCAGTGTGAGCACAATCCAGCCAAAGTCCCACTAATTTCCATGGAATAGTTGTAATTGTGCTTAGCTGTGCCACTGAAATCACTGGGGTTCATAAGTGCTGAACTTCTTGCTGAGTTGTGCCTTGCGTTTCCATACGAACCTAAGGTGATATTGCTCAAACGGCTTTGGTTGGAACTAGAACTAAGCTTCATCAGTATACCAAAGTAAAAACATTTAATCTAATACGAGTTTAACAATAAAATGTGCAAGTCAATTGTGTGTGGGGGGGGATCACCTGAGCACATTCTAATATGAATTTTAAATTACTGAGAGCTGAAAGATTTAAATTAGCCTTCCTTGAATAATGTTGTCCTAACCCTCCCCGCAAATATTTATCAAAATGAAGCTGACAAAATAATTTACTCCTTAATTAGCATCAATTTCTCCTTCCAATGCATTTGGCAGGAGTGAGACAAGTACAGCCAATTAAAAAGAAAACCTACCTCAAAGCTTTAGTTTCATACCTTATGTGCAAAACTATTACTTGCCAAAGAATTGATGTTTGTCAAGATCAGAAGATGACAGCCACGTATTAGTAATTGTTAACTGCAGCACATACCATGACAGATGGGGATTTTCTGGATTCCAGATACTGTACCTAATCAATGTAACAATTCACTCAAATTCTCAGTTGTTTTTTTTTAAAAAGAGGTTATGGGCTTCACAATAGCAAGGGAAATCTTAAATGACTGTGTTATTATGATGAGTGATTTATATATAAACAACTATGAATCACTACATAATGAAATTGTCACTCTAATGAAAGAAATCATAGTTATCTTCTTCTGGTAGAATTTCTTCAGGGAAAATGCTATTACTACCAAAGTTAAACAAATTATTTCAGTTCTTACCAATTAAGATATTAATTCAACAAATTCACTACTAGAAACAACTTATTTTAAATATATTTGTAATAATAAAAAGCCAGGAATTAAGACAAAACTTTCACATGATGAAGAGGGGTTTAGTTGGCATTGAACTTGTATTTATATTAGGCCACAAATTGCATTAATTGGATTATGGATTGGTGAATTAGGGATATGGTGACACTGGGGAGTCCGGCTCGTTTGAGCTCAACAGACTTCCTGTCTGCTCCTGATCCAACGAAGTGGGCCAAGTCGGGGAGCTTTCCATGGACTTCCATCTCTAAGATGGGCCATGGTTTGCGCATTTTATAAAGAAAAACGCCAAGGAAATTTGCGCAAGTCGCACTATTTACACAATTTGTGTACATTTATGCAATTTGCGCATATTGACGCATATTGCACAAATCACAGTATTTGGCACCTGAAAAGCATGTGCTTTGTGTAATATCAGCTGATTTGCACAAACTGCATGAGGAACACATGCTTTTTGGGTGCCAATTTGCACAAATTCCATACATCTACACAAATTTCCTTGGCAGGTTTTAAAAAAAAGGGGGGGGGACAAATCACAGCCCATCTTAGGGATGGAAGTCTGCAAGCTGGCTAGACTCGCACCATAGCGAGTCAGCGCCAGTGGAAGGCTGGCGAACCAGAATCCAGGGGGCCAAATTGTGAAAATCCATCAGATTTTCACTCCCATATCGGATTTTTCACACATCCCTATGGTTAATAGATCCTAATTCTTTCATATTACAATTTAAGCTTTGATAAAAGCTTCTTTCTACACAACTTTATGGGGAAATAGTATCAATAGAACAGGGCACTTTTAAAACAATTTCCTAATACTGTATCTAACTGGTTAAGTTTATGGGACCATTTTAAAATGCTATTCACATTCATGTCCACTAAAATATGTGTTAGATGATTTAGAAATAAATATAAATCATGTTTATGATATTTGGAAATAAAATAATTTATTTAGATATAAAGATTTTATATACCAGAATAATATGATTGCTTATTCTGACATTAAAGGGGGGGGCATTCAGTGTTTTCAAATCAAATCCTTATTAAAAATGAGCAACTTAGAGTAAATCGACAATAGGCAGGGCTATCCTACCTCCTGAGTCAGAATACTCCAAGGTCGGTGCATCCAACTGTCTAAAGCCCTGTTGGACACCTGCTGTCAGGGTAGAAGTGAGGGAAGAGCGACATTTGCCTCCCTTCTGTCCAGGATTTTATTAACCTATTTCCCTCCCATGTTGACTGGTGTTCAGGGAGTAGGAGGGCTTTGGATCCTGCAAATCCAAGGCCATCCTGATCTGCCCAGACCACATGCCCTATCTTCCCCCCTTTCACCTTTCACAAAGCAAGAACTCCAATGTTGGGGAGGTAAGTGCTTTCCACAGGCCAGAGGGGGATTAAAGGTCAGGTCTCCTTCTCCAAGGTCAGAGAGAGACCTTGGGGAGGAAGATCCAATATTTTCTATGGGCACCCTCCCAGACGTCATAAATTTCTCACATAAGAGAATTAACAGATTTTTGACAATTTAATTGTGAAAAATAAGTATAATCTGCCATCCATAGCTTACTTCTAAATGATGATATTGAACTTGAACAAGTAAAAGATTATGATTAAATGGCCACAAAGTATAAGAAAAACATCCTCATGGAAATGTGTGGAAATATGTGGGACGCTGCTCATAGCTGTGGCTCAAGCTGGCTCAGCTTGTCTGAGCATGGAAAGCTAAGCAGGGTCAGGCCTGGTTATTACTTGGATGGGAGACCCCTCCTCTAGTTTCCTGCATTGAGCAGGGGGTTGGACTCGATGGCCTTGTAGGCCCCTTCCAACTCTATGATCCTATTTACCTTCAATACGGCTGTGAGACAGAAGTGTGATAACAATGATCAGATAATATATTACTCCAGTGGTGATCAATAAAATAAATAATAACTATCTACCTACTTGCTGGAGATGTCAGGAAAAGAGACAAGATCTCTGTCATATATGGGTGCAAATGTCACTTAGCAAACAAGTACAGAAAAAAATAATTACAAATTACCGGTAATTAGGATATGAAATTCCACTTAATCTATCATTTTTTCTTGTTAAATTATATGGATGGTTCCATCTATCAGGAACATAAACCATTAGCTTTTTATATGGTCACAGCAGCAAGAATCTTATATTCCAAAAAAGGATATCACCAATCATACCTACAATGAGTGAGTGGAAAGAAAGAGTATAGAAATTCACTCTTATGGCTAACACAACGCATTGTATCAGAACAAAAGGGGGGGAGACAGCAGGATAATTTTATAATAATCTGGATCCCATTTACTGAATATTGAAAGCTGAATTTCTTGCTCCCTAAAATACGATGTGGCTAATAGTACTTGACACTAGCTTATGACATGGCAATGAGCATGCAGCACAGTACTAGAATTGACCTTTCAGCATGGTATGAGTACAGTCAACATATTCTAGAGAATAAGATCTTCTTTTTCTGTTAAAAAACAGTATATTGGGGGGGGGGAACCAGAGGTCCAAAGGGAGACTGCCACGTATGAATTCATTAGCAAAATTTGCATTTGGAAACTCAGCCTCTGGGAATAGCTAGATCACTACAGCAGTGGTAGGCAGATCAGGATTTGCCTATCTGGATAAACTGCAGTGGAGCAGCAAGGGTTTCTGACTTGTTTAACAATAGCAAGTAAAACTGAAAGTTGGAAAAAAAAAATCTCTGCCATGGTGGCCTTGTGCTCATTGCTTCTCTCTTAACCTCAGTGTTCCTCAGCTGCAAAGTATGGATATTAATTGGCTGCCTGTGACCAGGTCTTGGTGCATTTCTACTGACCACTTTGTGTAGGGATTGGGCCCAACTCTTCTGCAGAGTGCAGACACGCCCCAAGAAGACATGGGAACTGATTCTGAGCCAGAGGGGGAAGGTGTTGGGCCAAGGGCGTGGGAGCAGGTGACCAAGAATAGCAGAGACAGAGAAGAGGAAACCCAGCTGTCATCTAATCTTTTGGAAAACAGTCCAACTGGATTCTCTGTCTGAACCCATGGGAATGCAGGCTCCTAACAAACAGGAGGAGAGGGTGGGAATACGAGACCCAAGAGTTAGGTTCCAGATGAAAAGGGAGGTGCAATGAAGGGTCACGCAGCTCTCAAAGAGATTTTCAGCCAGGGAAGTGACCCCATCGAAAAGCCCTCCTTGAGGGAGGGACTTGGTAGCCCGCTCAACTTGAGATGGGCAGGCCATCAGTTTCAGGACAACTCTCCTTCTTGATGCTGTAACCCAGGGAACTAACTGAAGCTTACAAGGTACTGTGTTACGCAAAGCTGTCTGGAACTTTTATCTCTTTGGGATGCAAGAGGGTACTGTCTGTAGCCTCAGGCAAAGCTTTCTTGTTTGTAGTTTGCATAATAAAAGTAATTGACTAGAAATAGGACTTGACAGCTTGACTACAAAGAGAGCCAGGGGCTGGACACTTTTACAAGTTTTGTGTTAGAATCCCTGGTCTATAGTAACTCAGATGTATATTTTTTTATATGTATGTACAGTTATGGCTCATGGAGTGCAGCAGGCAACTGACTCCACTGCCCACGCACGCCCTCCTATTTTGCACCTGGCTCCAATGGTGCAGGCTAAGTAATTTTAGACCTTAATTATGTTATGGGTCACGCTTGGACAGCCACATATATTGCTTCAGTTTTGAAACACACAACTAACATTTCTCTTACTCCACACTCCAAAACTTCAATTCTATACTCTACAACTAATATTCCTGACATGTTTTGAAATACACAACTAACATTTCTCTTACTCCACACTCCAAAACTTCAATTCTATACTCTACAACTAATATTCCTGACAGAACAAAAATAACACTGTTTGCCAATGCTGATGTTAAAAAACAACTCTGAGTCTGTGCTATTTTGTACTTTAAGCTCACTTAAATCATAGCACCACCATGATGTCAAGAGTTTGTTTCTGCTGCCCTCATCACGTCATGCTCTCTGGCTTTGAGCCAAACTAATGTTCTTGTAAAATGTTCTTAGCGCATAGATGAGCTAGGCGTGATTAGTTTATTTACTTCAGAGTAAGTATGAGTACGTAGCCCTGATTCGAATCAGGATCATGGTTTTCTGGCATTGGAGGAGTTATGCTTCCCTACCCATTTTCATCCCAAAATTCCACCCCCACTGCGGGGGGGGTTAAAAAAAGGGGGGGGAATCTCCACTGGAGTCAATGGAGACTTTTTTCTTTCTTTTTTTTCCATACCCTGTGGGAAGGTCTGGAATTTCAGGATGAAAACAAGTGGGTGAGGAAACGTAATGCCCTCACTCCCAGAGCAGGATGGTCCCAATCTGAATTGGGTCTGCACACACTTACTCTGGCGTATATAAACCAATCGTGCTTAGATCATCTATGTGTGATTACAAGAGCATTTAGTTTGGCCCTCTGATTAGTGGACCTTGGGGGTCTATTAAAGAACAAAGTAGCTAGCCCCATAAGCCTGAACTCTGCCTACCCCTGAACCACAGAAAGTAATTGCCCCTCCTTAAGTATTTGTTACACGATTGATTTTGTCATCAGTGGCTGCTAGTCAGGAGTGTGACACTCTCCCATGCTAACTGAATCCTGTATTCATTGTGCTCTGCATAGTGACATGACATACCTACTGCTACTGCTATCTTTCACATTGTTTGGCTTTTTGGCTTCACTTAATGATTAGAAATGACATACAGGTATCTTACCTGGGATACTGCCTTATACTGAGCCAGAGCATTGGTACATCTAGCCCAGCACAGGTATTACTGTATTGTCAACGCTGACAGCAGCTCTGCAGGGTTTCTCCAGCCCTACCTGGAGATACTGGGGATTGAACCTGGACCTGGACCTTCTGCATGCAAAGCATGGGCTTTACGACTGAGCTATGGTCTTTCTCTCTGTCTTCAAGGTATTTTATGTCTACACAACAAGTTGATAATCCAACACATTTAACAAAGTGAATTCTGATCCATGAAAACATATGCCACACAATACATGTGCTAGTGGTTCCACAAGATTCTTGGCTGGTTTTGGTGCAACAGACTTGCATAGCCAATTTCCTCTGAAACATAAACTGAATATCAGCAGAGGCCCTGTTCTTACATTGGATAACACAGATGCTGCTACTCCCTTGCAGCTGCTTCCCATGCATCCCACACTAGAACTGCAAGCATGCCACACCCATAATGAATGACACTATTCCATTGGGACACACAATTTTGGGGCTTGTGAGCAAATATTTTGGGGTGCCTTGTGGCAGTGGCTGGAGAGCCTCGGGAAGAATCGACTTGCCTACTGACTCTGGTAGATGTTTCAGAAAGAGGGCCTCTCTGACCCTCTGAATAGGACACTCTCTGGGTTCTATCTTCAGGCAAGGCTAAGTTACCCGCTTAGGATCCAGGTTCTCTCATCATAGCATTCTCATTATTTGTCTGTCAAATGTCTATTTTTTTGCTTCATTATCACCTCCCAAATTTCAGTGATAGAACTCACGGGACTGGGAGTACAGGCTGAATTAGCTGTCTAACCAAGTATCTGAAAATGCTGGAAAATATGGATCTTGAGTATGGGTCACTCTCATTTCATTTATTCATTTATTCTAATTGTAGTGCCAAGAGTCAGGAAACAGGCCTTTGATTTGGGGTTGGATGCTTCAGAGGGTAGAGAAGAGTACAGTTTACATCTGGGCAGGCCTCAAACACTCATCCTAAGGTCATAGGGAGCGGCACAAGGACATTTCCCCTAAGTAGGTAATTTAATAATGATGTAGCCACACTTTTCCACCATTTCATTAGCATACTGTCTGTATCTCATTACGTCTCTATTTTAATTATGGCAGCTGCTAAGCATGGAATGTACTTAAGCAGAAGACAGCTGAAAAAGAAAATATAAGAAAGATGTTGCTGCTACTGTAAAGCAAACGGAAAGAGATTTGTCTTTTCAATAACTTTAAGCTGTTAGTCATATCAACTCTGATAGCAGTAGCAGTGCCTCTGCAAAACTGGGACAGTGTGCAGAACTGTCAGCATCTCATGACAAAACATGCCACAGATTGATGTCACTGTTAAACAGGATTAACATCAGGAATTAAAAATAACATCTATGTTTGGAGGAGGGAAACCTTTTATTTGCCCTTAAGAGGCCTCTGTGTGTGTGTGTGTGTGTGTGTGTGTGTGTGTGTGTGTGTGTTGCTAATGTTAAAACAGTTACCCACACTAGGAAACACTATTTTTAATCATTTCAGACACTTGCTGACATTACTTTGTGCAAATTACTTTAAAGATTTGAGGATGAAGCTGAGAAGCTGTGAGTCTCATAAGAAGGCTGTTTAACATCCATGTGCCATAGATGTTATTACAAGGCCTCTTATGCTTCCCCAACCTTTTAATGCAGCATTAATTGTAATTGTGTAAATGGAAGCCTATGAAAGGGAAATATGTGAATGCTTTGTAATCCACTAAAAGGAGGTCATTTTAATACTGGATAAAACACCAGGCTTTTGGGGGGTTTGTTTTAGTTCTGCCATATGATATTCCACAGGTAAAAAGAACATTCCAGACACATGATGAGGAAAAGGCATGAATAGACCATTAAAGCAAAGACAACAACAACAACAACAAACACAACTAATATTTCTGTATATAGACATTAATACAGCTACACCATCAAAACTTAATGCGGCACATTATACATTCCACTTAATACAGTGTCTTATCCAAACATGCTTGTACAGCATAATGGTAGGCATACATTTGGATAACACTGAATTCCCAGAGGTTTTGGTATGCATACTATGTGATTCCACTTATCTGGGAGTAAGACCCATTGAATTTAATAGGCTTTCTTCTAAGTGTACATGTATAGGATTGTACAGTAAATGAGTTTGTTTTAAGGATTATAGATTTCCTAAGAGTTCTGGCGCATTCTACTTCAATACAATAAAGACTCTTGGGAAAAAGTCTTGGGCACCCTGGCTATGGAATACCTGCCCCAGAGAGGCTCACCTGGTGCGTACCATATTATCATTCCGGCACCAGGCAATGAGCTCTTTATTTTCCCAGGCCTTTTAATTTGTTTTGAGCTTGTCATTTTTCTTACTCTCTGCTATTTGGTCTTTTATACTGTGTTACATTTTTTTTTATTGTTATGTGTTTTATTGTCACTGAATTTTAATAAGTTTTTATTCCTTGTTGTCAGCTGCTCCAAGAACTTTGTTATAGGGTTAGCCTATGAATATCGAGAAATAAATAAATAAATAAATAAGAGCCTTATGAAGGAGGCTGGAGAAAAGAGGTCAATTAAGCAAAGTCAGGTTCAGTTTGCATGACTTTCCCTTTTACAAAAGACTCAATTCAGGATTGTCCTTGATAGGCTTGGCAAGGAAGGAAGTATTCCAAAATAGTAATGCTCCTGTTTTACCAAAAGAACTTTTGATTTCATAGAATAGATTGCAGCCTCTGAGCTGGAAGGAAATTTCAGGTACTTCAAGCTGGTTTTGAAAATGAAAAATAAACCTCAGTTTCTAAACTATGCTAGCTTGTTCTTTACACCATCAGACAGAGGATATGCTATGCAACTTAGTCTATCACCAAAGTAACTTTGATCCGTAATTTTCCGGGAGGTCGAGAAGCCTGTGTGCACCAGGAACTTAAGCAGATCATCATTAGAAAATTGTCACATTGCTGAACTATGCTACTAAATGTCTCTTTATTAGCCTGTGTGTCAACATCTATAATAGGATTGTAGCCTTAGTCTCTCTGTGTGTGTATCTTTATTCATTTCAATGCTACTTTTTCTTCTTAGAACGATCCCCCCCCCCCCCGAAGTAGATAGTAAGGCACACTGTTCATTCGTCAGCTTCAGATACACATAACGAAATCAAAGAGCAGGCCAGCACTCACAGAATAAGCCTGTTTGTACCCGGAGAACTGAAAAATTCAGAAGGTTAATAAAACAATGAACAAAAGTACAAGGTGTCTCTTTACTCCATTGTCAACACCCAAGGTGCATATGGAAACAAAAGCACACGAAACAGCTCAGCATTCCCTGCAACTTATCTAGGAAAAACTTTTTAGTTAAATTCTACAAATGAATTATTTCTGTGCACTGAACTGTGAAGTTTCCCTCTGGTGATTTTCAAAACAACCCTTTTACTTATGTCTGGACCTGGTTCTATGAGTTCCTTTAAACACACACACACACACACACACACACACACATACATATGTCCACAAAGTAAGGAAATGAGTAAAAGCCCAATAAAAGTGTCTGTCATTGTACATAAGAGGTTACAAGTTAAATAATCCTTTCCATATAATTTTGCTGAGATTATGATTTAGGCTGGGCCTGTTCCGAAAACAGCTTTCACCACGGCTATTTTTTGCACAGCACCCCTAAAGCTGAAGGTGGGAAAGAAAGCTCCCAAAGGAAAGAGGTAAAGGGGTTTAATTCAAAGGTTGCTCCTATTCACTGTGCTGATCCTGCTAGTCTTCTCTACTACCTGGGCATGAAAGTTGTGATGAATCAGCATTGTTATAGGGATTGTTATCATCCCTGTGTATCTTGCTGGTGAAAGACATGATGAATTAGCATTCCTAACACCAAGAAAGGTAACAGGTCTAGTTCCTTCTGCCATAAACTTTTCTCCTGCTGTCACTTCCATCTGTCCACAGCAGCTACATAGTGACTGGGTTCAGACGACACAATAAACAACGATGGTGACTCACCATTGCTTGTCAGGCGTGTCCATCGAACCCAGTCGTTGTGACTCACCATTGGGACTTATTGTGGTTTTGAACAACAATAAGTCACAATGGTCTGCTCTAGGGTTTGTCTGTACCATGATTGTTTGTCGTGTCGTCCGAACTTGGACAACATGACCCATCGTGGCACAAGCCACGATGGGTATAACCAGCGAGCCGCTGGTTCTAACCAGCAAGCTGCTTGGCAAGAGTGGACACTGCTGCCCTTACCAAGCGGCTGGCCACGGAGCACGGATGACAGCTGCCCCCAAAGTGCCAAAATGGCGCTAGGAGACAGATGTCTCTGCCCTTGCTGTGGAGCAGATCGGGCACTCCAACTCCTCCTCCAAAGTAGACCACTGGAAGAGGAGGCGGTGATCTGCTCCGTTCAGCCACCTGGCATGCTGAATAGCCGGGGGGATCGGAGCACAACCTCCTCCCCGAAAGGTTTTCTCCCAGGGGCGGTCATGCTCGGATGCCCATGACTGCTCGGTGTGCAAAGCAGCCGCAGGGATGGAGGCGCTTCCCGCAGTTGCCGGAGCCGCCCCCCCCCCCGGTGAGTGTGGGAAGCGCCTGCCCTCCCCATCCTTTGCTTTCCCCACCTAGGAAAGCAAAGGGTGGAGTGGAGCGGTGATTCCCGCCGCACTGCTCCGCCGCCCAAGAGCCTTCCCTGCCGTAGCTGGGGACACGGTCCCGACTGCAGTGGGAAAACCTTTTGGGCAGCACAGGGCAGCACAGTCTGCTCCTGTTAATGGCGCGGCCGCTGTGTCATAGCCAGGAGCAGGCTCCAACCCTCCGCCCAAGAGGCAAACCTCTCGGGCGGCGGAGCAGGGTGGCAGGGATCACCCGCCCACTCCGCCCTTCACTTTCCCAACCTGGGAAAGAAAAGGGCAGAGTAGGGGGGGTCATTCCCACCGCCCTGCTCCACCGCTCAAGAGGCTTGCCCGATGCAGCCAGGGCACAGCCCCCGGCTGCAGCCGGCAAACCTCTTGGCCGGTGCAGAGGGGCAGAGTCCGCTCCTGTTAATGGGGCTGCCGCCACACCATTGACAGGGCAGACTCCTCCCCTCTGCGGGCGGCAAAATAGGGTGGCGGGAATTGCCCGCCCACTCTGTCCTTCATTTCCGCCACCAGGGAAAGGAAAGGGTGGAGTGGGGGGCAATTCTCGCCACCCTGCTCCGCTGCTCAAGAGGCTTGCCCACTGTAGCTGGTCCCCGGCTTCAGCGGGCAAGCCGCTTGGGTAGTGGGGCAAGGCTCCCCCTCCCCCCTCCTTGTTGTGCTTCAGAGCGCAAGCCTTGTTTGTGCAAGTGGAGTCTTTGGCAGCCGCCATAAGCTGAAATCGGCTCGCAATCGCGGCTGTCAAAGAGAGGAGCCTTATTCCTCCCTGTGGTGTATCATGGGATATCACTGGAAGAAAGGAGGGAGGAGGAGGGAAGGGCACGAAGTAACAACAATGAGCCTGATCATCTGATCATCCTTCTTGCTTCGCGCGATCCGGCAACCCATCGTGGTAATGTACCACAATTGTTTCCTGGTCGTGTGACTCCGCCCAGTAGCTGCTATCACCAGACATTGCTGCACACAAGATGTTGTTAAGGTCCTCATAGATGCAGCTGAGATACTGTGGTATCTAGTACTATGGTACCTATCTCGTTCAGCCATTTTCATACTTTTGGAGGTTTCTGTACCACGATATCTCTAAAGCAAAAGTCTAAGAGTGGTGTGGTGTTGTAGCTAAGAAGGACCAGAAAGCCACTGTTCAACTCATGCTTCCACCCCAATTCCGTATATGGTCTTAGGCAAGCCTCCATCTCTCAGCTTCAGCCGTCATCTGCAAGATGGGAATATTGACCTACCTTACAGATAACGATGAACAAAATTTGTCCCATTATATTCATGGAGATCTCTGCTGTTCTACTCCAGGACATCATAGCTACAGAAACACTGTGGAGTGTCTTGGTTGGAACTATGGATTTTCTAAACAACATTTGCACATGTGTGTGCATTGCTTTCCCCCACCGACCTCAAAAAGATGGGATGTTTTTCTCTATATATGCTTGCTTGCATCTACTCTTACAAAGTTCAGTGGTAATCACACAATATAGAATCATAGAATCATAGAAAAGTAGAGTTGGAAGGGGCCCACAAGGCCATCGAGTCCAACCCCCTGCTCAATGCAGGAATCCAGGTCAAAGCATCTCTGACAGATGTCTGTCCAGCTGCACCTTGAATGCCTCCAGAGTGGGAGAGCCCACGACCTCCCTAGGTAGTTGATTCCATTGTCTTATTGCTCTGACAGTCAGGAAATTTTTCCTGATGTTTAGGTGGAATCTAGGTTCCTGTAACTTGAGCCCATTATTCCGTGTCCTGCAAACTGGGATGACCGAGAAGAGATCTTTTTCCCATGCAAAGCCTGCAAAAAGCAGTGCTGACATTGAAAAGCTTTCTTGCCACCTCTGCAGAAAATCCTATAAAATACTCAGTCATGGCAAAGAAGCTTCCCTAGAATTATGCTTGTCAGTTTCATTGTTGCTCTTTGCAGCCACAGAGACTAAATAATGTGCAACATCTTGGGTTGGCTTGGAGACAGATGTACAAAGATTGCAAACAGCACTGGTGAAACTGACAACTTTCTCCCCACATTTGCAGAAAGTGGGAGAAATCCCTGCACTCTGGAGGTGAAACTAGCCACTCCTTGTCAATTTCACCTGTGTGGTGAAGTAGCTTCTCAGACTTGCCGAAGAGGTGAGAAGAGAGAGTGTCCACTTTCCTGCTGCTCTTTGCAGCCTTTGTATGCACATACCTTGGGCAAGATGTTGTGAATACAACCACATCTAATTTTCTTCCCATGAACAGCATGGGTAAGAGTATTACATCCAGCCACTAATACAATTATTTCCTCATCATGATTAAATAAAGCGGGGGGTCCAAGGTAGGGATGGATGTTCATGACGCTGCTCAGCCCAAAAATATTCCCCCAGCCAATATCTCTCTTCAGTGAATGAATATTACGGTCATTGACCAGAACCAACAATAACATTAAAAACAGGGAAACAATCAATCAATAAAACGTGAATTACCACTATACATCATTACACCAGCATACATATCAAGTACACAGCAAAATTTTATATCAAAATTATAACAGTCAAGCAAGGCCAGAGTCAGAGGTTAAAAAGGTGCGGCATGTCATGGCAGTCGCACAAAATTTAGCCACACTATCATTCATTCATTCAGTGGCATTATGACCAGAGATGATGGGGTTGTGGTTCATACAATCCCAGGAAGAAGTAGACATCGCAGCACCAAGACACTGACTATGTCTGTGTTTGCATTTGAACGCAACATAGGGAATGGGGGGATAGTGGTGGGGCCAAGCCTGGAGTCGGCTGGAGGCTCGCTCCAGGCTCGGCCCTCCGCGAGCAGCGGCAGCCCGATCTCGCTCTTCAGAGTGGCGCAGAGCGTTCTCCGCGCCACTCGCGCCGCCGCCGGAGAAACCCCCCACGCACGCCCCGCCGCCGCTGCCGCCAGGACCCCCCCCCGCTGCCTACCTGGTCCTGCGCGCTGCCTCCACTGCCACCGCCTCCGCTGCCACCGCTGCCGGAGCCACTGCTCCGGCGGGCTGGACCCCCGCCCGTGCTCTGTTTTGCCGGGAGGAACCAGGGCAACAGGGTTTAAACAGTCCTGTTGCCCTGGTTTCCCCCGCCAAAAACAGAGCGCAGGGGTCCAGCACGACGGAGCAGGGTCCCGTCGCGTCACTTCCTCCGCGCCGGAAGTGACGCAACGGGACCCATCGGACAGGCAAGGAAGCCCAGGTAAAGCCCGCGGGGGTGGCAGAGAGCCTGCGCGGACACGAGCAGGCCCAGTTCGGGCCTCACTCGTGTCTGCCAGGCTACTCGGCTACACCCCTAATTTTGGGGGACGAAGAGGTCAGAAGGATATGTTTCACTGAAGAACTCATTGCTGCTGCCTGGCTTGTAGCCAGGGATGTGTGACACTGGAAAACTCGTTCCATTTGAGCTTGACGGACTTTCAACACATTTCCAATCCAACGGCCAAAAGTGGTCTGAGTCAGGGGTGGGGGTTCACCTTCCTCGAAATTGCTTGAAATATTTGTATAAATTTGGAGCCAAGAACTGCGTATCTCTAATGTGATTTCTGGAAATCAGGGCCAGCTCGTTAGATTCAAGGTATTGTTTTTGTTGTTGTTGCAGCATTTAACATGAGAAGTATGGAAGCATTCTCCTCTCACTGCATATAAACACACTCCACCTTGCCCACCTTGAATTTTCTGACAGTTAATTTCAGATTTATGCAAATGTTAGGCCTCCGCTATGCAATTTGCAGAATGGAAGCCTGAATTTTGTGCAAACTTCCCTGGCTTAAAAAAAAAAGTTATGCAAATCGCTGCCCATTTTAAAAACTCAAGTCCATGCGCTGGCTTGACTTACTTCAGATTGAGTTGGCCCCAGCGCAGGGTTGACAGAATGGAATCCACCGGGCCGAGTCAAGAAATCCACTGGATTTTCACACACACCCCATTGGATTCCTCACACATCCCTACTTGCAGGTAAGTGTTAAGGTTTGTCCAACATGGAGGAGGTCAGGAACCCATGAGCAGAATTAGCCTCAGAAACCCACTTAGGTAGACTAGACTTCTGGCCTTGATTCTACTTGCAGAGATCAAACTGGAATATTCCAGTTTCAGAGGCAGCATGCCTATGCACTCCAGTTGCTGGGAACATGGGCGGGAAGGTGCTGTTGCACTCATGTCCTGCTTGCGGGAACAGAATGCTGGACTAGATGGACCCTTGACTTGGTCTGATCCAGCAGGGCTCTTCTTATGTTCTTATGATACGTGACCCTACACAATTTCTCACAGCACCCCTAGTATAATATCCATGTCAGAAATGGAACCTGATATATTGCCAAAACATAAATACAAACAGGTTTGCTATAAGGATATTGGGATAATGTGTATGAAGAGCTGGAAATATTACTAAGAATTATTACTGTTTATTAAGGCTTCTTAGCAACTTCGGAGACCCAAAGATAAATATAACCCAATACTTGGCTACAGCATCTGAAGACTAACTGCAAATGGTATTGACATTTGAAAATATTGCACATGTATGGGTAAAACCAGAAACACAATAGATAATAAGTGCATAGAAAGAAACCATCCAGAATCACTACATAAATAAATTAGCATTCACATTAGAGAATATCTGGCTATCTCATGTAGCAAGCCAAGGGACATTTGCTCATCTCCCTTTCCCACATTTCAGGGGGTGTGTGTTTTCTGGAAATGAACACATCCTCCTTAAAGAAAACACACTGGGTTGTATCCAATGTTCGTCCTTCTCAGAGTAGACCCATTGGAATGAATGCGACTTGTTAGACTAAGCTAATGTATCTGTTTAAAATCCCTCTAAAGTAATGTTCTATGTGCAGTTAATGAGGTACATGTGAGAAGCCAAAGTAAATTGTGGAACAATGTGACATGACATAGGCAAGCACACAATGTGCAGTCAAGTTCCATTTTTTATCATCTTGGGGGGGGGGGGGGAATCTATGTCCTACCTTGTTTCATTAGGTCTGAAATAATATTTGTTTTTTCTGCAAAACAAGCAATGCAATTGCGTCAGAAGGTACTTCTGCCAAGACTCAAAATGATCGCCTTTGGATCTTTGTGCAGCTGCAACATGCGGTGAGCTCTCTACCTGGAAAGTGCTCCACTCCACCCACCCCCAGGCTGGCTGTTTGATCCTCCCAGACAGGAAAGAGTTTAAGAGGGCTTCTTGTTCCTGTTAAGCCTTGCCTGAGCAACATGGGGCTGTATACAATACTGCCGCTCAGGGGAGGCTGGTGACTCCAAAAGGCTCAAACAAAAAGATGCAATGGGTAAGGAGCCCCACTGACACAGGAGTCACCGGCCTCCACTGCTGCTGCTGCTGCGCTAGAGAGAACATCTGCTAGCACAACAGTCAAGTAGCACTTACTAGCACCATTGGAAGCTACCGCTTCTGGAATGGGACAAGTCAGCGGAGGTCACGGAGAGCTAGTGGTAGTTTTGGGTAGTTTCTTGTGTTGTGCTAGCTAGTGCTACTTTCTCATTGCACTAGTGGTCATTCCCGCTAGTGCAACATGTTTAGCACTGGTAGATTTCTAGCACTGGATACTGCCCACCATGGTCTCCTTGAGTTCTGGTGTCTTCCTTCCTGAATCTTTTTGTTTTCTTTGGTCCTGACTTCTAGCGTGCTCTCCAGTCCTTCATCCTGGTTTGTCCTTCAGTCATGAATTCTTCTCACTATGTTCCTCAAGTCTGCTTCTCTAGCGTAACTCCTGGCTCCTACTTATCAGCTTATCTCAGAGACCTGACAATAATACAACAAAAACTACCTCTCACCTTAGCAGGGTAAAACCACCTCCCAGATTACAGCTATAACGAATATTTGCAAATATTCAAAATTCAGCAAAGTTTACAATTTTAAATGACAAATTGTGAAGAAATTTCATATTTTGCATCTTGAATATGAACGATTTACCGTATTTTTCGCTCCATAAGATACCCCTGACCATAAGACGCACTTAGGTTTTAGAGGAAGAAAACAAGGGGGGGGAATTCTTTTTCTTTTTTTTCAATTGCAAGGCAGACAGTGAAGCCGAGCAGGAGGCGTGGCGGCAGACCCCTTTCTCTTCCTCTGGGCCCGCCGCATCTTCTTTCTCAACTGCCCGCTCGCATCCCTGCTGCTGGACGGGGGGGGGGGGGCGCCGCAGCAAAGTTTGTGGCGGGCCCAAAGCCAGGCGCCGCTCGGCACCGCGGGAGCGGAGCCCAACCCCGAACGAGGCAAGGGCCCCTGCCTGCCAATGGAGACGCCCTGTACCCACCCCCTCCCCGAGACCGGGGGAACGCTCAACCGCCCGCTCGCGTCCCTGCTGCAGGGTGGGGGGGCACCGCGGCGGCAAAGTTTGTGGTGGGCCCGAGGCTGGGCGCTGCTCGGCGCCGTGGGAGCGGAGGCCAACCCCGAATGAGGCAAGGGCCCCGGCCCGCCAATGGAGACGCCCTGTACCCGCCCTCCCCGAGACTGGGGGAGCGCTCAACCTCCCGCTCGCGTCCCTGCTGCTGGGCTGGGGGGGGCGCCGCCACCGCAGCAAAGTTTGTGGCGGGCGCGGGTGGCCTTGCCCTGCTCCACCCAGGAGCCCTCTGCTCTTCTGCCGGCGGGCGGGGCATGGCCGGTGGGCTCCAGAGGTCGCGGGAGGCGGTGCGCCCGGGCTGCCATGCGGAGCAGAGCTGGCCTTCGGCAAGGCTCTTTGGCCCCGAGGAGGCGCGCGCCAGACCGGTTGTTTCACGCAGAGGGAGGTCTGTAAATATATATATATATATATATAACAATATTCGCTCCGTAAGACGCACAGACATTTCCCCCTATTTTGGGGGGGGGGCGTCTTATGGAGCGAAGAATACGGTGCTTCAAAATCTAAAATCTGGGTATTCTACTATTTGGCATCTTTTCATTGCTTTTCACAGGGCCATTTATTTATTTATACAAGTATTTATTTGCCACATTTTAGGAGATAGTTCTTACAATACAGCTCATGTAAAAATAAAACACAATAAAAATGAATCACAATAAAACCAGACAGCACCATGAAAATCATTTTAAACATAGGCAGTTAAGATATCATCGAAGAGTTTATTGCTAGTAAAATATCTAAAATGAGGGCATAAAACATGAGTATTTGGGCATCCCAATTCTCATTTGACACAAATACAACTTTAATAAAATAAAAATAAAAAATCCCATAGTTAATTTGACTTGACTTATCCAATTAGGGGGTCTCCTTTGCAGTTCATTGCTGCGTTCTTCACCATACAAGCTCGATTTTTCTTAGCTGCTGTCGCAAATAATGCAACATGATGGAATATACATTCATGCACATCTGAGAGTAAGTGTGCCCCTAGATCATTTGCTGACCACCATATACACTGAGACACATAATAAGATATAAATTTTGTTCTGGGATAATTGTATAGTGAGCAAAAGAGTAGATAATGGGATAAGTCCTTCTACAGCCATCTCCTCAGAAACATAATATATCCCTTTCGGGAATATAATTATACATGCCTTCCAGATAAGCAGTTGACACCTGCTGAAACCTGAGTTCTGTAAAATCTTTCCTTAACTGTGCAAAAGTGATGTCCTGTAAATACTTTGCAAGTTGGTGGTCTTTTTTTATGATGGCATACCATAGGGAAGACAGTTAAGATATAACAAATAATACATCTAAGAAATGAAAATGACAACCCTTCCAACAAAACATTAATTTTAAAACTGCAAGGATAAAAGACCTAATTCATGAAAAAGTGACTGAACAAGATGAATTTTTAAAAACCATTTGAACATTGGCAGATTTAAGGTCATATGCACCTCAGTGGACTGGGGAGGGAATTCCACAACCTAGGGTCCACCACTAAAAAGGCCCTATCTTCCAAGTTTTAAAATCTTATAATCTACCCACTGCTAAATTCTAATTACCAGTGCAAGTTATATATAAAATGCTAAAAGGAAAAAAATACCACTACCTGCCAACTATTAAATATTATCTAAGGTTAAATACCTCTGCATGCCAGCTGGAAATTACTGTGAAATATGATATACCTGTGGTTTTCAAACCTATTCTGGGAACCCTTTTGCAGTTTAGCAGGGTTCCTCAATGAAAAGAAATGTTATCTGATGATTTCCCATCAAATTACACAAAGGAAAATTTGGAGGGAAGGAAATTCATTTTAGAACTATCCCTGATAGACCATGAGGGTGTTTTTGAATGAGTTTGTGTTATGCTGTCTCTTGAGCCTGGAACAGCCTCTCCCTATATTTTTCAAGCTACAGTACTTTCTTCTCTTTAAAGTCACCCTTCAATCTACATTAATTTAACAAAGCCTTGCCTTAACTATGTCCTTTACCTTCCCTGCCCCTTCAGTGCCAGACCTGTCCAAATCCATGTCTCCATCTGTAGCCATTTGCTCCCATCCCTGTCTTCTCTGATTACATCCTGCCCTTTTGGCTGGAATACTGCTACTTTTGTGTTTCTACAACACTTCGTACACCTGTATACTATACAGATATTAAATAGTAGCCACAACCCACAATACAACTGCACAGTTCCACAATAACAAAGGCAAAAAATAGCATTACATATTCCTTTCTGATTACAATACTGTATTTATTCCATGGCATGCCTACAGTTGTATTTCCTTAATGAAGACCCTTGTAGGACAAAAGTTCTGCCTCTTGTTCCCATCAACTTGTCCCAGGGAGGCAGAGGGACTCTTGAATCATTGTCTGCAGGCAGTTTTGTGGTGGATGAGGATGAACAAGTTGACACTTAATCCAGACAAGATGGAGGTTTTCCAGGTAGTGAAACAGACTACTCTGCATAGAGGTTTGCAATTGATCTTTGATCGGGTTGTACTGCCTCCCTCCCAGAAATGACAAAGGCTGGTAAACCATCACTGCAACCCTAACTAGAGAGAACAGATCTTGCCTCATTTATCCATTCACTAGTGACAACAACCAGACTGGACTACTGCAATGAGCTCTACATGAGGATGCCTTTAAAGATGACTTGGAAACGTCAGTTGGTGCAGAATCCGTCCACCCAAATATTGGTGGAATTAGGTGGTCGGATCCTACAAAATCTATACTATACCAGCTGCACTGGTTACCAAAATTTTTGAACACAATTTCAAGTGCTAGCTTTAACCTTGAAAGCTTTAAATGGTTTGGGATCAAGTTAACTGATCCATATCAGTCTACCTGCACTTTGAGATCAGCCACTGAAGCCCTACTCACATGTTTGCCAGGGAGAACCAGGCTGGACGAGCACAAAGGAGAAGAGGACCTTGTTAGCTGTGGCCCCACTGCGGTGGAACACATTGCCCACCGGGGTGCATCAGGCTCTGTCATTACAGGCCTTTAGAAGAGCCTAAAGATGCATTTGTTTTCTCTGGCTTTTTCTTAAGATTTTAAGGTTTTATGGGCTGCCAAATTGAAATGGTTTTAGCTGAAATTATTTAAATATTATTTGATTTTTTTTTTCTATTTTATGGGATTTCTATTTTTGTTTGTTTTTAACTGCTGGTTCTTATTAATAATTAGTTTTGTTGAGAAGTGTGTTGTTGTTTTTATTATTGTCATTTGTGCTTGCATTACCTATTGGAAGCTGTCTTAAAGGCAGTCTATAAATATTTTTAAAAATAAAAAAGTAAAATAAAAACAGGAATGCAGGCAGTACAGACTCACTGTAGCAATGCCCACACTTCTGGATATGCAATCAAAATTAAATTTTGACTCGCTAATAGATTTCACTATCACCAGGGAACTGCTGGAGCACTTTTCAATGGGTGTTTGTTTCCAGGGGCCATTTATGATATTATCTCTAAAAATCACAGCCAGCCTTTTCAAGTATACTCTCCTGAAAAGTTCACATAACAATGAGCTATAACTTGCCTAATTAGTTCCTCAAATACTTGGACATCATGGAAGGTGTAAATTAAGCCTCTTTGGAAAGAGAATCTGACTTTCCTTTATCGGTTCATTTTCATTAACACACTGCGCCTAGGCAGCATCAATGCGTTTTCCATTCAAAGCACTCAGTTCACTTTGAAATAAACTAATTTTCACTAGGGCACACTTAAAGAGAAATACAGGCTATCTAATACTTTTTAAACAGCGATGGGTGAGCTTGTTATTTCCTCAGTGGGAACTTCCTCCACACAATCGCTAATCTAAAGGCAAGTAATGGCTTCTTGCTTTCAAGTTATATGAGTTAACAAAGCTGAAAGCACTTTGCCTAATGAAAAATACCTGTGTTTCTCTATTTCATTTAAAGGATTGAGTCCTTATTTTTATAAGATTTCAGCTCCCACCCAGCCACCCCACAGATACACACACATACACCCCAAAGCAGGGAGAGATTTTGTGCACAGTTGTTTGGATGGATCTGTCCACCTTATCTACTCAGGACTTACCTACTTGCATCCCATGGCATATATCTGATACCTGGGAATTGAGGAGCCAAGTGCAGAAACGGATGTGGCTCTGAGCCACAGTGGGGTTCCATGTTATGGGTATGGAAGATGGAAGACTGTGTCACCAGCTCTTATCCTATAAGATTTAATTCCGGCACTCAGGATAGGAATTTAAATATTACTTAAATAGATATTTAGCTTGCTACAGATCCTTTGTTCATCAATGCAGTTGTGCCTTTGTCTATCCAATAACTGCAGTTTAATATTTTCATTCCTGGGTCTGTGAACAATATTCCTCCTAGAGTCCTATGTGTAAATGGGCACAACTCTTCATTATGGTCCACAGAATTAGACCCCAAGATTAAACTTTCTGCGATCATTCAATGACTACTTGACTTCTGTTCTGTAGTCTGGCTCAGCAACTTCTACACCCATACTTTTTGAGAATGGGCATTTATTTATTTATTTATTTATTATTCCCACATTTGCTCCAAGGAGGTCAGGATGACAAACACAAGAACCTCCCCTTTTTATCCTGTGAGGTGACACTCAGCGATAGTGAGCTTCATGGCACACCCTGTAAGCTTTATGGCTAAATGGGGATTTGAATCAGGGGATCTCCTTGTTCAAGTCCAATCCAGCCACTACCCATACTGGGTAACAAACTGCAATGTGTAAGGGTGATTTTAGATTACCAAGGAACTGACTTTTTTTCTCATGATTTGCACTACTACAACCACATTTTTTCCAAATCCAGCATCAGTATCATGATATTTTTCTCCCCACTCATGGGGGAAATAGACCTGCTGGACTGAAGATAGCCATTCTAATGTTTGCAGTGGCTTTGCACAGCAGGGAACTACACCATCAGCAAGAGCAAAGAAATTTGGGTGGGAGGGAATCCAGTCATGGTTTTTGGAATGATAGGGAAGGGGTAGCTCTGAAACTTTTTGAACCTTTGCATCTATTGTTCTTGTTGTTGTTGTTGTTGTTGTTTTTTAAACACACACTGGATGAGCACACAAACACTGCAGTTGCTATAATTTATTTTCAAACTAGTGAAGTTTGAAAACTGTCAATCACTATGACAGCTTATATGACCAGGGTACTATTCCCTGGTGACAGTGCATGGGCTCTCCTCCTCTGCTCAATGCATGGGCAGCAACCTGGTAGTGCCTAGCTATTAGGGACTATGTGTGTATGCGCCCTGTACACAGCATTGCTTTCTCCCCACCACCATGCTTGCAGAGCCTCCCCTTCAGCAAAATAGGAGCTCTGGAAGATGGATGCCAGGCTATGCCCAGACACGGGCACGGTATGCCCCCTTTGCAACTAGCTTGCCATTAGGGTGGCAAGCCAAAAGGAGATCTGGCCAGCATCTTGCTTCATCAGAAGATGCATCATGTTTTGGCTGGAGGCAACACATCTTTTGGTGGCTCTGGGCCTCTGACATGAACACACAGTTCTCATGGCATCAATAGTATCTGCACATGTATGAAAGATCATCCCTAGCTTCCTGCAGTGTATCTTCCTGATCCCTGTAGAAGACACACTGCAGGAGAAACCTAGCATGATTAAGGGATGGAAGCCAGTGATAAGTTTTCATATATATTATACTACTGATGCAAAGACTGTGTACTGGAGAAAATCGTTATTGTACAAATTATAGAACATTCCTCTAAATGTGGGTGCTGTGCCTTTATATAGAACAGTCTTCCCCAGTGGTGCTCTCCTAATGTTTTGGGCTTCCACTTCCACCAGCTGCAGCTAGCATGGCCAGTGGTCAGGAATGCTGGGAGTCATCGTCCAAAACATCTGGATAGCACCAAGTTGGGGAAAGCTGGTACACAGATAAATTCTGGAAATAATTGACAGAAATGTATGTGCTTGTGCATAGTTGTTTCAGGAAGTAATGGAACATCTACTTCATTTAATTTTCTCTTAATTGTCATTAAGGTGAATGGGGGTAAAAAGTGTCATTATGCACTCCCAGACTCAAGTTCCACAGAGGCTTAGAAAACTCTGTCCAAATGGCAATTCAATGTGTTCCTGTACTATGTCAATGTCTATAACAATATGCCTTGTACTAAACCAGCAGTTTCCAAAGTGGATTTGCTATATATGTGACAAGAAAATAAATAGTTTCTTGAAACAAATCTGGCATATACACTTGGAAAGAGCTACCGCTGTGTCTTCCTAATAACATTATTAAGCTACATTTTCTAGAGGAAAATCACTAAAAATAAAACAAATACAAGAGCTCTACTGTTCTGGAGTCTGTTGTTCGAAATATGAGAACAATAAAGATCACATGCCAAGTCTAAAGATAGCACATGCATTAGAGTTGATGGAATATTTTCAGTAGATTAACTCTACCAGATATATTGAATAATAGATTTCATAGATCATAGAGTTGGAAGGGGCCTACAAGGCCATCGAGTCCAACCCCCTGCTCAATGCAGGGAAATAGAGGAGGGGTCTCCCATCCAAGTAATAACCAGGCCTGACCCTGCTTAGCTTTCCACACTCAGACAAGCTGAGCCAGCGTAAGCCACAGGCCTGTATAATAGAGTGGGAAGAGATCACAGATCAGGGAATTGAGACTTCTGTTGCTTCTTCTACCCAAGAGTCTTCCCCCATCCCATTCACATTTAAAGTGCCTTGCTTTAAAACAGGGATGAGGACTCGGACTCCAGGACTCGACTCGTGAGTCGGACTGAGTCCCCCCTCTGACTCGAGTCCCAATATTTTTAATGGGACTCGAGACTAGACTCGGGACTCGAGACCAAGGACTCATGTTCCAAAATCGTGTTCCTCAAATGCAACATGGATAGGTTTTAGGAAGTACAGCAAGTTTATTTTTTAAAATCATTTTCCTAAAATGCAACCTTTCAGACATTTTGGGTTTGGCTGCCTCTGCCTGCCTGTTTGGGGTTCCCTGCCTCCTCTGCCTGCCTGGTCTCTTCTTAACCAGTTCCAGAGTTTGACTTGTCCAAGACAAAGGCCTCTGCATGCCTGTTTTGGGGTTCCCTGCCTCCTCTGCCTGTCTGGTTATTTTGGGTTTGTCTGCCTGGTCCGTTCTTGCTAAAATCAGTTGCAGAGTTTTGAAATAAAAAGGCACACTTGTGCCTAGAATTTATTTAAGCCACACATCTGAAATAGCTTTATTTTGTTGGGGAAAAAAACCTATTGATTTTAATAGGGACTCGTGGAGTCAGCTTTGGGAGTGACTCGTGAGTCACCATTTTGGACCAAGGACTCGGACTCGAGACTCGGGTCCAAAGACTCGTGACTCGACTCGTGACTCGAAACCAAGGACTCTTCAACATCCCTGCTTTAAAATGGAGCCCCACTAGATCCTGTTTTTACTCCTCATTCAACAGTCAGTCAGCAAATACTCCTTGCATGTGATTCCTTTCCTGCAGTTCTGAGCTCACACCACATCGCACTAGTACCCTACCCTTCTGAACCGTAGGAGCAAGCCCATAGTTGTGTTTCTTGGCTGTGTGTTCATGCAGCAAGATTTTTATTGTTGCAGCCATCTCTTCATTGTTCATTATGTGAAACTACACTGTCTAGGTGGTGTCTATTTCTGTTCCTTAATTTTCAATGGGTATAATTAACCTTTTCATTCCATATTGTGTATGGCATCCAAGCTATGCTATTCCATCTTACAAAATAGCCTGCCAAGCAAGGAGTTCAGTGTGACATATACTCCAGCCTTTCTCAAAGTTGAAATGCATCAATCTTTATGATCACTTTGAATTCCCTGTGTAATTGCCAGTGCTCCCAATCATTCATGGCATACATGGAATTTGGAACTCTTACTTTAAATACAGATTACTTTTGAACTACTTTGTATAACAGACTAAATGGAATTGAATAGCCAGTGCTGCTAAGCAGGATTATATTTCTTCAACGTTGCCTCTTCCGTAAATAATGCAATACAGAATTCTTCTGAAGCTGTACTATGACTGTGTCCCCAACTATTATAATGTTATGCAACTGAGCATTTGAACTATAGAATATATGATTCCCAAGAGTTTTTGTTTATGCATCTCAAAGATATTGCTATGTCTGGATATTATCACAGGGCATACAACCAACACCATGCCCCAATGCACACTTAACGTGAATGCTAAATGTTTTTCATTACAATGCGACATCTCTTCCACAGCATAAATCTATGTGCCACAAACCTATTTCTGATACTGAAGCATTGTTTTTCCCCCTGTTTGAGATCTGTACCAGGGGTGGGGAACCCACGGTCCTTCAGATGTTGTTGGACTCCAACTCCCATCATCCCTGAGCACTGGCCATGTTGGCTGGGGCTGATGGGAATGCAACAACATCTGGAAGGTCACAGGTTCCCCACCCTTGAACTATATTGTTACTTGCTGTGAAGTTACAAGACATTTAAAACAGGGACTTCCTCTTAAAGGGTATTCATTCCTGGCTAGTACAATTCAATAGTTAAACACAGTAGCCTCATCCAGTTGTAGTTTAAAATGGATGAAGATGATACGCATCCTACAGAAAAGCATCCTAGAACTCCCTGCATTCTCCAGCCAGCTGCTGGCTGGGGAATGCTGGGAGTTGTAGGACTTTTTTCTGTCTAAACATGCATAGGATTGCACCCTAAAGATATGGAATAAATTAATAAACAAACAAACAAATAAACAGACCGTAATTTCCTACAGTATAATCAATATTTCTCTAAATATGGAAATACACTGAATAATAGTAAGCTTCAGATTATGAAGAATGGGAAGGCACCATTCACAGAAGGCACTAAGATACAGTGGAAGCTGCCTGCTAAAGGAAGGGTGTAGGGAGGTGACCTTCACCAATTCCTTCTTCCCCTTGCAGCCCTCCACACCACCTCTAATTTGCTTTAGTGGGTCTCTCAAACCTCCAGAGCAGATTTTAAGGAAGCACAAGGGGTTACCGCGGAGAAGAAGAATCAGCAAACATCACTTTCATGGCCCTTTCCCTGAGCACAACTCTGGACCCCCAAACTGTTTATAATTATAAATACAGGTCTCAAACTAAGACTCGCATGTTCACATTATTTCATAGCATCATATTGGCCTGAACTGTGCTTCAGAGGTTGTCATAGCTCCACAAATATTCCATGACTCTCATAGCCTAGCCCATAGTGCAACAGACCCCCTGCTCAATGCAGGAATCCAGGTCAAAGCATCTCTGACAGATGTCTGTCCAGCCGCACCTTGAATGCCTCCAGACTGGGAGAGCCCACCACCTCCCTAGGTAGTTGATTCCATTGTGTTTTGATCCATGTGTTTATGGCCTATTTTCTTGAACTGGTCTGAAACTCTAATCTTATACACACTTAGGTGTCAGATATATCAGGTAAAGTGAAGGATGCAAGTTCCCAACCCTTACTCTTGCAAGGCAACTGATAATTGTCAACGGCCTGAATAGCCTAACATCTCAAAATACAATTCCAGTTATACCTGTGTGATGGGCTGCTTAGGATCAGAGTATAAATAGATCTAAATCATAGTACTTCTGCTTTCCTTATTTGTCAGTCAAGCTGTCTGTTAAAACAACTTTTCAAACACAAAGGAAAGATGCTTTTTCACACTTAATAATTAAAACAGCAGAATTCATATGGAAGCTTCTATACTGTCTTAACATAAAATATATTTTATACTGTGTGTAGCAGATAAGGTGTTCAAAGTTGTTTATGAGGAACGGTTCTGTGCGACTGCTTGTCAAACTATGACACAGACTATGGTGCGATGTTTGAAGTATGCAAACCAAATTCAGATATGTAGAAAGAGGTGACATACATCTATATCTATATCATCTATAGATATAGATATACATACACATACATACATACACACACAAAGAAAGTATTATTACCAAAGAATAGTAAGAGTGTTATGAAAAATAATGCCCGGTATGCACTGTATGCAGATACATGGAGCATTACTGTAAGTAGATGATAATGAGACAGAATCTCATCAAGTGTTTTTCTCATGCATTTCTCTAAAAATAAACCTGCTTTAATAAATCAAATTAGCATAATTAACAACTTTATAAGAGCAGTACTAATCTTGTACTCTCACACTACACAAGCTTTTAACAGTGGCTATATTTGTCTCACTTGGCTCCACTCTCTTTGCTGAAGTTTTCCCCCTTTGCAACATTCTTCTGCCTATTGGACATTACACACACACACACACACACACACACACAAAGACCCACCATGTGGACTCTGGTTCATGAGGAAGGATCATAGAACTGTGCACACCAAAGCCCTGAACCTCTAACTTCATTGGGGAAATGAAACATTCTTAATGCTTACCTTCTATTGGAGATGTCTTCAAGTGTCTGCAGAGGCCCTCAGTGCCCCCATAGGTCTCTTTAATTTTTACTACTGCTTCCGTTCCTCGAAGTTCCATGAGGGAGCGCAGATCCTGAAGCGTGCACCCAAACTCTCCTGCATGGTTGACCTCATTTCTTTGGTTCTTTGAATAAAAATCGCTGTTTGTCATGTCACCCATGGTTGCCGGTAGTATCGCTCCGCTCTGTGTGCTATATACAATTTGCAGGGGTGGAAATGCAAGTTCCAGCCTAAATGGTAGAATAAATCCACTTTATGTTTCCAGTTGAGAAAGCAATGAATGACTGATGAGCCTCTGACCAGGGAATAGTCCACAAGATGGCTGCTTTCACGGTTGCAAGCCAGTTCCACCCCATTCACCGTTTCCCATTATGCTGCACCCAGGCTGTTGGTATCTACATGGTCATCTCTTCCTTCAGAGCTGAAGAAACAAATACAAAGAATACATTAGAAGACTAAGCAGGATGCACTGAAATTCATTCTATCACACCACTCAGAAATGGGACTTCAATACAGAAGTCCTAACACAGGAGGGTTTATAACAGCGCTGTAAAGATGTTCTGAGAATTGTAGTCTTAGCTGGCTCCACAGATTGTCACAGAACTAGCTGTGTCACCCATGAGGCTCTCTCCAGCTTCAGTAGGAATTGAAGCAGTCCTTACTTTAATCAAGTCCCAAGAGCACCAGCTAAATGAGATGGCTCATGAATATTAATAAGTAAGCCATTAGTCCAACAGCCTAGATATGCCTCTGGTATGGGCTCTTGTTCAGACTGCTCTATCAATCTTTCATCTGACAAGAACAAAAAAAAAACCACCTCATAAAGACTGTGAAGTAATAAAAATTAATTGAGCACGATTACTTATGCTTTCATCCATTATAGAAACTATTTTCCAGTGCAAGAAAAGTTGAAATTGAAAAGGGACATTTTCATTTCCAGTCCTGAGTATATTTAAATAAGTTAAGCTCTGCAGCTTTTGACAGACCATGAAGATAAACACAAACACAAGGAGGAAGAAAAAAAACACCTGAGTGCTTTGGGCGAAACAGCAAGTCCTCTGTGTCATAGGAAAAGTTGCTCTCCTTCAGCACTACCTGTTATCTGACTCACTACTAGCACATTTGATACCTTTAGCATGAGAGCAGAATATTTCTTTGCAAACTCCCAAGGGGCAAACATACCTACCTTTATGGGACTTTAATATTCAGACATACACATAGATGGTCTTTGAGAGGAAGCAGTCATTTTAACATATTGTAAAATTATGTTTCTCTGACACAAGATACTAACGAGCTCAGTAGAAATATGCTGAAGCCAGTTATTATAGTGTGTCACTGAGAATTTAACTGAGATTAAAGGGTTTTGTTTTGCTTAAAGTGTGTTAGCGCCAGTACATAGCTTGCTAAACCCATAAAGCTTTAAAAGGGTTTTGCTGTTTTGCACAATGAAAAAGCAGACCTTTTCAAATGTTAGTATGACTTCTGGATAATGGATGATAAGCCATGTTCAGTTAAATATTAGTGCAATTTTTCCTTATAGAATGTATTTGAAGATTTGTGAATTTCTAAAGCTAATTTTATTTCCCTTGCCCAGAGCAATGGATTTCTTGAGAAAAGTCACCAGCTGAACAGAAAGTCTGCTGGATTGTGTGTGCACAGATTGTTCGCCTCACAGTTTCCATAATTATGTTATTTCACTTTCTACTTCCCTTTACACTGCTGATAGGTGTAAAAGAGTAATGCAAATAGGCTGTGGGGCTAAAGGCTCAACTGGACATGATGTGGGAGAACCATGATGAGGGTCTCCTACATTTTTAAAAGCTTCATAGCAGCCACGTCGAGCTGCTCATTTGATTGGGGAAGTGATGCGAGGATGGATGTTTCACCCTCTTCTTTCTTGCCATTTCCCCAATCTAAATTGCACACACACACACACACACAGAGCTGCTATTTGCCCCACAGGGAAAACATAGAGGCAGTTCTGCGGAGTGATCTGGATTGTTCAAAGAGCACAGAGGAGAAGGGGATTAACACACTCTCTCCACCAATGCAGCTTCCCCAATTGAATTAGCAGCTCCACATGGATGCTTCGGGCGGGGGGGGGGGTGGAGGGAGCTCACAGGAGATCCTGATCACAGATCTCCTGTTTCACATTTAGCTTAGCCCTTAATATTTATACTTTTAAATGGGTCTTTTGGCATGAAAGTTTAAGCTGTAGGACTGAATGAGAGTGCATTGCAGGAAGTGTGTAAGCACAAAATCTCGTGAGAATCTGAATATTCACTGTAGCATTAAAAAGCCAAGAACACTTTTTGAACATTCATTAGATTTGACTGAAGTGCTGCCGTTTTTCATAAGGCTGCCTCCAATTTCAGAACAGTCTTTGATCTGACAGAGACATATATTTTATATTACTATAGAACTGAGCTATGGCAACCTAGATCCTTCCTTCATTAACATTTCACTTCAGCTATGACAGGAACCCTTGTATCATAGAATCCACCTAGCCCATGTAGTTCTGCTCTACTTTAGAGCTGTTTTTCGTAAGCTTGCTATGTTGGCACCACAAAGGTTTGTGCAAAAGTGGAGCATTGCTACATCAGAGAATGAACTTAGAAGTCGCTATCAGTTGGGAGCTTTCTGTAAATGCAATCTCTTACTCTTCCCTAAGGCCATAAATGCTGATGTATATAAAAGATTGAAGCTGCATCCAATGTTTCACATAGTTTGTTTTTCTACAAGACAATGATGTGTACAGGGTGTTTGAGCATTTCTTTTCGTTCACACTTCCATCACTCTATATGAATATTTGTTCCAGCTCTTGTAAATACCATTGTGTCATTTTTGTCAGCCAACATGAGCCAATGGTGCTGTTTTCTCACATACAACAAAATAATTTGCCTGTTTAATATTTTATTTGACCTTCAATTAAATATTAACCAACAAAAAAGCAGATAATCTACTTGTGGAACTTACATACCTCTTATTAATGTTTACGTGATGGTTGGGATTCACTTAATGGCATAACCCCCGGGGAAATAACATCTCTTGTGTTTTTGGAAGGCATATTATCAAATGCAGAAAGTGCAGAACATGACTTAGCATTATCCACTTATAATGCAGCTTTATAATCTCATGGAACAAGATATGCAAGTTTCATTCGATCCTGAAATCTCTTTTATGAGAAGTCCAGGAACTCTGCCAAGGTGCCTAGCAGTTTGCTGAGACTGAAACAAACACTACCCTCAGCCTCTCGCTCAGCGATTAGTGCAATTGCTTCGCAGAAGTAAGGGAATCTAAAACAAGGGACAAGACACTTAAAAGGCTGCAAACACCTGGAGCAGTGAAGTTCTAGAATAGAGAGATATTTTTTTAAAAAAAAAGAAAGAAATATAATTACCCTTCTGTGATTTACATACAAAGGAGGCCAACAGGAATATAATTATTTCTTATTGCCTATGTGGGGTATGAAGCCTGGACCTATTCCTAAAAGTGTTAGTAAATCCTGGTCTTTGCTTTCGGGCTGCCATGTTAAGCTGATCAATTGGCTAGTTCAATTGTGGTTTGGATTTTGTATAGTAGCAGTTTGATACATTTGTAGGTCAGAATCCAATGAACCACTGAACTATTGATATGAGGTTGCTTTAGACTCCTTTTTTTTATTCCAAACAAACACAGCCCCCCGTGCTGCATGACAAACTGCTTCTGAAACTAAGAGGAGTTTCAAAAGTGGTTTGTGCCATACCATGGACCAGCTATTTAACACGGGGGAGAATTAAAATGCCACTAGATCAGCCTTCCCCAACCTGGAAGTCCAGATGTTTTGGACTGTAACTCTTATCATTCCCAACCAGAATTGCATGAGGTTGGGGAAGGCAGCATTAGACCAATGCAAGCCTTGCATAAGTCTAAGCAGCTTTTTAGAGACCACTCATTAATATGTAAAATTTTATTTTTTTGTGTGTTTTGCTTATAAATTTGTTACAAACTGCCCCTCAGGCCTTGGTATAAGGGTGGATAAAAACCAATAGAAACAAAACAGTTCATAGGTCTCCTATAATTCTGAAAGACTCGTCAGAGCTGCCTTAAGTCCCATTACCACTCCTGTTTGTAAAGAGAAATATGTGAATAAACACGTACAGCACTGAGGTACTACCACCACTATTCCCCTGGTCCATATCAACAAAATAGGGATTCCTGGTTTTCTCATTCTTTCTGTGCCCAATTTAGAAGTAAGCTCTTTGGCAAAAGGAGTCTGTCATGATGTATTTCCAGAGTGTCAAGTAAATGACCTCCGATCTCAACTGAGGCCTCTAAGCACTATTCTAGTACAGCAAATAATGATTTCTTCTCAGTCCGTCTTCTTTTGCCTCAAATTGCTCAGTCACAGTTGCCAGCAGGCTGCACTTAGAAGGAAGATGATGCACTGTGGAACACAAGGGGATGCCAATAAGAAGAAAATTAAGCAGGTCCTGCAAACCTATGCTAATCTTGTAGTCTCAATATTTAGACAATTTGATATAAACAAGAGAGATTGAGTGTGTGGGGTTGTTTCAAATAACGATATGTTATTGAACTGTAAAGTAAAAAAAAAATAATTTAGATTTTCAAAATATGTAATCGCACATTTGTGAAGTGTTTATGGCCCTGGTCAGAAATTAAATGGGGCTATGTTTTGAAATTCACAAGCACCGAGGGGCCAGTATTGACTTTGCCCATTGACTCACTGTTGTACCCATTAAGCCAAAAGCAAGGGTCCCTTCAACCCCACCCCGTGAACTGAAGTAGAGGCTAGCCCTATTCAAGCATTCAGAAAACAGCTTACTTTAACATGTGAATGGGGAGCGGGGCTGTACCACATAGGCCCATTCCCTGATATAGTGCCCCCCCCCCCAGGGATCCACATGTACAACATTAATGTCTGCAGAGAGCGGGGTCTACATGTGTACAAAATGAGCATAGAGTTCCACAAGACCCAGAACCTCAGTGCCAATGGGATTACCAAGAAATAAGGACTGTCCTTGGTAAATAGGAGTAGTTGGAGATGGTGGAGTTGTCCATGCTACAGATAACAGATTACACAAATAAAATTGCACTGCAAATATTAACAGCCTGGAATGCTAATATATAATCTCTAATCCAACTATGCTGGGAGGAGGATGCAGTGGTAAGCCACTGGGGTACAGATTGAGTCTCAAGTTACCAGTTGGCTTTCATGTGTTTTTAGTGCTGCTCAATAAATTGTTCTGAGCTTCCCTTATCAAAACATTATTGCCCCTGTAATTATGTAGAAATTACTAAGGACATCTATAGTACATTGTCACTAGTTGAAACAAGTCTGGAAGGCATGGATAAGGCTGTCTGTTACCTACCGTATTTTGCAGAAGAAGAAGCATGGAATATCTGACTCTGATATGCTAGCAACAACTAAGAAGTATAGACTTTTCAAGCACAGTGTACCAATTAACAAACTAGATTATATGTGCTATAAATACATGTTTAAGTGTATACATGTAACTTTAGACTAAACTGAAGTACAGCATGGATAAAATGCACCAATTCTAAGGAGCTGAACAGCTACAAGCACCTTGATCAATACATCAATACATTGAAAAGTTTTATTTTAAGACAGCTCAACAGAATAGGAAAGCCAAAGTAACAGAGCATACACAGAGTACAAATATTTCATCTAATACACCTCAATACACAATACCAGAGATGAACAAGAAAGGAGAATATGGAGTTATTATTTATTTATTTAAAATGTTTTTAGGCTTCCTTTAGGGCTATGCTATGGCTGGTAGATGTGGTCTAGACGACCATAGGATAGGTTGGAGTACCAGCTCCAATTTTGGAAATGCATTCTGAGGTTGGAGCTGGGACTCTGACTATGGAATGCAGCTGATGCGGTTCTTTCCGTGCCAGCCATGGCTCCGAAGTTGCAAGTGCAACTTCAGAACAGGTGCTTGGGGGGGGGGTGTTCCGGGGGGCAGGGAAGGGAGGAGTGAGGCTCCGCTGAGATATGACATAACCTGGTGGGGCCTCAGCCCTTCCTTCTTGCAAGCAGGGGCAAAAGACATGGCCTGTCTATGTCTTTTGCAGGGCGAGGGAAGCATGGAGGCAATCCTTGCCTCCACACTCCACCCACGCTCAACTGGATGTCCGTAATCCTCTGAGTCTGGTGGGTTATGGGCAGCCACATTAGATGGCGCTTATAAAGATTAAAAAATATGTCAGGTTTTCATTAGGTTTCCAGCACTTCTATTCCAGTCCAGAAGATAATGTCAGCAATTCAAAACAATGAATAGATGATTATTTCAGCAGAAACAAACTAATAAACATATATGTGCAGAGCAATCCTGAGCATATCTAATCAAAAGTAAGCCCCATAAAATTCATGGGACTTACTCCCAGGAATATGCATATAGGATAGCAGCCGAAGAAGAGGAAAAGGCATTTCTGTCTTTCTGAAACTGTGTCAGGAGCTGAAACTATTCAGAAAGGTGTCACAAGTAAAACAAGGGTATTTCTATGCCAGCGATGGCGAACCTTTTTGAGCCCGAGTGCCCAAACTGCAACACAAAACCAACTTATTTATTTCAAAGTGCCTTAAATTTGGCAGGAAGGAGGAAGGGGCACTAGCTAATCGCGCCCCGCTCTGTCTCAGGGCGTGGCTCTTCACCGGGCGCGCAAAGATTCGGGTGTGCGCGCGCTGTGCTTTTGAGCTGTCTGTTCAGTTAGGAGGGCTGGGTGCCTGCGCAGTCGGCTTCTGGGGGTGGAGATGCTGGAGTGTGCCTGCCTGCGGAGGCCAGCGAGGAATGAGTGGAGAGGAGTTACTATGGAAACCCGACGCTGAATGCAGAAGGGGGCGGTCTTTTCGCGATCTGGCGACCAACGGCTCGAGTGCCCACAGAGAGGTCCCTGCGTGCCAGCTGTGGCACGCGTGGCATAGGTTCGCCATCACTGTTCTATACTGTCGACTTTTTACTGCTACCCAGACATTGCCCTTCTGCTGAAAGGTGCATGCAGAATTGCAACTGACTTTCCACACTTTGACAGATATAGCACTATTTTTGTACGTACATCCTGCTATATTCCATCCACTCTAGAGGGTATGACATAGGGTTGTATCCAACTGTGTCACTCTGCGAGCACAAATTGTTTGGTCAGAAAAACAGGCAGACTGAATTTTGAAGGTACCTTACCCAAAAAAAACCCCACACAACCAGCCACGGTACTGTTGTTTTTAGGCAGATGCTGCAACACTAGACCTACTTAACACAGACAACAATGAATGAGCATACATTACAATAAACAGTTGGGCAGAGAGCAACCCTATGGCCCCTAGACATTGTCTGGTGGCGGGGGGGATAGGATAATTCGGATTCCCAGATCAGAGGTCGAAGACAGAACTCCAACCTCAGAGCTGGGAATCCATGCTCTGATCTTACTCCACCCCCATTCGCAGGGGAGGAGATTGGGGGCTGCCAGGATATGAGGTGTCCTGATGGTGCTCCAGCCTCCTTCCCTCCCCCTCCAAAGTGCCTCAGCTAGATGGCTGAAAATGGCCGTCTAGCAAAAATGCAGGGCAGGAGCTCTGCTGCTCCTCCCACTCTGCACGGGGTGCTTGTAAGTCTCTGAGTTCAGAGGCTTACAAGCATCAAGGGTGCAATCAGTAGGATTGCGGCCAAAATCTACAACACTGTCCTGTTGCAAGGAAATGGAACCTATAAAATGGAACCTGCTCTCAGGAGCTTCCTACTATTCAGATGAGTGTAGTACAGTAATACCTTGGATTGCAAGTAACTTGGTTTGAGAACGTTTTGCAAGACAAGCAAATTTTAAAATATTTATTTAATTTTTTTGTACTTGATAATACAAGCGACGTCTTGCAAGACAAGTACTGTAGTATGGCTGAAATTAAAAATCTCTGTACAAATTTATTTTGGGGGGGATTTCGTTTTGATATAAGAGTGTTTTGGATTACAAGCACGTTTCCGGAACGAATTATGCTCTCAATCCAAGGCATGACTGTATTCAAAACTGCTTATATATTAAGCACTAAAATAAATTGTGACATTCAGACATTGGTGACTGATGGTGTTCAGATATTGCAAGAAGCTCTAACAAGTTGATGTGTGACAATCTAGAAGCATTGTATTTTCAGTTTTTGGAGTTCTGCTGTAATGGCCAAAGGTGAACTTGTGTATGAATACAGATGACATATCCATGACATCGAAAGCCACTCCCAGATTTAATGCACATTCCATGTGTTTCTCAACTAGTACAAGTTCATACCACTGTTCCACATTCAAGGCTTTCACATACGGTACTGGGAGCTATCGCTTAGCAGAACAAAAAGAGCACTGATACCGCGAGGTCCGAAATCTATTGTCATCATTACAGATTAAGTGCATCCTTGTCAAAAAGACACATAATTCCCCTTTGTTTAGTTTTATCCTGTTTATTAAAATTACAAAGATGAGATGGAAATAGTTTTAAGTCAGCGGAATACAAGTTTTGAAGACCCTCATTAATATGAAAATGTGGTGGAAGAAATTTTTAAAAATATTTTTAAAACACTTGACAACTAATCTTTGCCTTTTGCTTTTAAGTGACCAGAACAAGCCAGGGATAAAATAGTTCTATTTTATAATTAGTCTGTTTCATAAAAACAACAGCTTTTCCATTCTGTGACATTAGTAAAAACATCTCAATGTTTCTATTTTTATCTTGTTGCATTTAAATTATGTACAACACAAAAGTGCACTGTTTGAGTCAGTAGCTCTGAGAACTAAGATGATAAAAGAGCATCAAACTTCAAGTGTTGGGCAGAAAAGCCAAATCAGTGTGAACAAACTTCTGGAATCAGTAAAATAAAATCTCTACTCAAAAAAAAAAAATCACATACATGGATTAAAAACAATATACAGTCATGCCCTGGACTGAGAGCATAATTCGTTCTGGAAACGTGCTTGTAATCCAAAACACTCTTATATCAAAACGAAATCCCCCCCAAAAAAATTTGTACAGAGATTTTTAATTTAAGCCGTACTACAGTACTTGTATTGCAAGACGTCGCTTGTATATCAAGTAAAAAATAAATAAATAAATATTTAAAAAATTGCTTGTCTTGCAAAACGCTCTCAAACCAAGTTACTTGCAATCCAAGGTATTACTGTAACTATTCACACACATTGCACAGTTAAATGATGCCTTAACTGAACCTAATTTTTAAAAAGATGCACATAGATATCACTTCATCTTAGTTCAGTTTATTTCCATTTGTGGAAAAATTGTTACTGAACCAAAGCTGATTTTTACGGACATAATCCTATTAATTCTAACTATGCTGGCTAAGGAACCTTAGGATTTCGTTTCAGCCCCTTCCTGGATGATTGCTGCAGACTTTTTGCGTAAAGGGATGTATGAGAAATCTGTTTCAGTTCATTTTCTACCAGAATTTTTCTACCAGAATTTACCCAGTTACCTGAACATAACCTGCGGTCAAAGTGTGTACATTACTGAGCTTGCAATGCAATTCACGTAACAAAAAAAATGTGTTCGAAAAATGTGTACTATCGAAAAATGCATACATTTGAAAACTGAACACAAACACACTTTAATCAATGAGAGAGAAAAAATGCACATTTAGAAAATTTGCACAACTGATGCATACATTTGGGGAAATGTGCATGAAAATACGCACGCATTTTTGTGCGAAAAAACAAAGCTCAGAATCTGATATGTGGACACAAGTTGGAGTGAGCTTTGTGGAAGTGTGTGTGAAAATGGCAGCATCACAGGGACTTGTTGGCAGAGGTGTGGGCTTAGTCTGAAACCTGAGCGACCTCCGCCCCTGCATCCAGTTCCTCTGCTGGTGGAACAATATACTCGAGAAAGAGATGGACTAAGAAGTTAAAACAATCACATCGAACAGTTGAGAACTAAATCACACCGCCCCCACCTCGTCCCACTCCTGCCACACCATCATGAGAAAGTATAGGATATTCTGACTAACTCTGCACCCAATCGGAGCACAACCACATCAGTATATATATATATATATATATATAAACCCCAGACATGGAGCTCATAACTCGGATGACAGGGTGCATGGCACGGGACTATCGCACTCTGGTCTCACATTGCGCACTCACTGAGCACACAAAGGGTGAGAACGAATGGCGAGAACTATGGTGAAAGGACATTTTGCTCAAGAAGGAAATGCTCTGCCCAAACAGCCTGACCTCAAACAAATGCTGAAAAAAGTGAATTGCTAAGGACCCCTACAAGTACTCTGCCTCATGGCCTCACACGCAAACACCCAACAGGAATTTCGACTACTCCCTCCTAACTGGGAACACATGCACAAAACACCCCACGCTGGTAAACAAAACAGCGGGGCGGGAACCAGGTTTCAAAGTTTGACTGCTGCAACTGTATCTCTTCCCTTTGCAATATCATCAGCTATGCAGTGGCTAAGTTGTATTGGCTAACCAATCCTTCCCTCAGCAGCTAGTAGCGATGTATCTCACGCGGAAAGCACATACAGTCCTGCCTTGGATTGAGAGCACAATTCGTTCCGGAAACGTGCTTGTAATCCAAAACACTCTTATATCAAAACAAAATCCCCCCCAAAAAAAATTGTACAGAGATTTTTAATTTAAGCCGTACTACAGTACGGCTTAAATTGCAAGACGACGCTTGTATATCAAGTCAAAAAAAAATTAAATAAATATTTAAAAAATTGCTTGCCTTGCAAAACGCTCTCAAACCAAGTTACTTGCAATCCAAGGTATGACTGTAGTGAGTATGCACTGTGCAGAAAGCGGTGGGGGGCAGTGGCCATGAAACCCCACATCCCGGAGAGCTTTCAGTTGGTAACTGCCAGGCACTCATTCCATTTCATTTCATTTATTTCACTTATATACCGCCCCACAGCCAAAGCTCCCTGGGCGGTTCACAACACTCTATACATAAAAACAACAATAAAAAACATACAAAATAGTTTAAAAAATTAAAAACCAAATTTAAAAACACAGTTTAAAATAACAATACAAAAGCCAATAAAACTGAGCCTGCAGGTGACAATCCCCTCCGTGCTATTCCAAGCTCCTAACTAAATGCCTTGGCATAGAGGGAAGTCTTAACCTGGCGCCGAAAAGAGAGCAAGGTTGGCGCCAGGCGGGTCTCAGTGGGGAGCTGATTCCATAACTGGGGGGCTACCACCGAGAAGGCCCTCCTCCTCGTTGCCACCAACCGAGCCACTCACTCCACTTCAGACCAGCCAAACACCCATTAGCCCTTTGACTTGCATAGCCTGGCCACATGGAGGAGAACAAGCAGGCACTGCACACAGAAACTGTGGGAACTGTACGGGAAACTAATCAGTGATGCCTGGAAAAACAGTGGACACATTTCATCAATGCATGTATTGTAAAATGCACAGAACCTCCATTTCCTTTCAGATCATTTCCTTTAATCATATTCTCCACTGTGACTTCTCTGCTTTCCAAAATGTAAGCACAATCTTTCCACATTAAATAGTGTAAAAAAAATTTTTTTTAAAAAGCACTGTACAGTATTCTGTTCTCTTGCCCCTCTCTTTCATCACAGTAAAAAGCAATGTCACAAAAATCACTGTGGCTGCTCTTATCTCTTTCTGCAGCTGACCTGATCTTTAATTTAAAAGCAAAACAAGGAACACTGGTTTTCTGTAGCTGCTTACCCCTGCTGTTGTTCAAGATCCAGTGTATTGTTTAAACTGGAGCACTAAGATTAATCTAATCAAGTTCCTAGTTCAAAGTAGGCAGACATTCCTGTTGCAGTATCAAAACACATATTCATACGGGATTAGAATGGTCAGAAACGAGTCAGTTCATTTAGAAAGGGACACAAACGGCTAATAATGAGGAAGCAGCAGTAGTGGAAAGCAACAGCTTTCTGCTCTTCCTAACACCACACAGTTGAAATAAAGATGCATAAACCAAGCCAGTGCAAATTGTCTTTTAAATTTTTGTAATCAGCAATTTCCCAGTGATTCTTTGATGCAATGGATTTCTCAATGCAGATAAGAGAAATAATCCGCCATAAACAGTCCAAAGATCCCAGAATGTACATACATTACCAAATAATCATTAAACATAGATCTAGCCTACTCTGAATTGGCTCTCCTTGTAGGCACTATAAGCTGCCAGGCCTTGCAAGCGGCCAACGTGCTAATTTGCATTCTATCCAAAGGGAAAATGTGAGAGATTTTGCCAGGGTATATTTGAATACTAAAGGATACTGTTAGCTTGTCCAATGTGGACAGAAATATGTTTTGTGTGTACAGTAATACCTTGGATTGCAAGTAACTTGGTTTGAGAGCATTTTGCAAGACAAGCAAATTTTTAAATATTTATAAATCTGTACAAATTTTTTGGGGGGGATTTCATTCAAAGAGTGTTTTGGATTACAAGCACGTTTCCGGAACAAATTATGCTCTCAATCCAAGGCATGACTGTACTAGGAGTTGGTGCCATTTCCAGAGCACTGGGATCATCTCTGCATATCCAATAATTCTCAAGAAGAGAGCTTTTACCTGCTTGGATGTTGCCTACCATTGCATGAATCCCTAGTAAAAATTGTGTTGGTTCCAGATTTGGTTATACTTAGAGTAGACCCAGTGAAACCAATGGGACATAAACTATTCCGCTTTCTTTTGCTATTCACTTTACTTATATGTTTTCACATTATTATAGATTTATTTAGACCAGGGGTCCTCAAACTACGGCCCTCGGGACACATCCGGCCCGCCGGGTCTTTTCATCCAGCCCGGCGACCGATCTAGAGGCTCCTTGTGGGGGAAGGGAAGGAGGGGTGGCCGAGCTGGCGGTGGGTCGCGGGCCGCCCGCCTGCCCGCCCGCCTCCCTGCAAGGTAAGGGGAGGCTGAGCCGGTGGTGGGGTGTGGGGCGTGGGGCGCCCACCCGCCTCCCTGCGGGGTAAGGGGAGGCTGAGCTGGCAACGGGGTGCGGGGCGCCCGCCCACTGTCTTCTGCGGGGGTAAGGGAAGGAGGGGCAGCTGAACCGGTGGCGGGGCACAGGCAGCCTGCCCGCCCGCCGCCCTGCGTCTCCTGCAGGGGGGAAGGGGAGGAGTGGCGGCTGAGCCAGAGGCGGCCCACCCACCTCCCTGCAGGGTAAGGGGAGGCCGAGCCGGCGGCGGGGTGCGGGCCACCCGCCCACTCGCTGCCCTGCATCTCCTGTGGGGGGAAAAGGAGGAGTGGCGGCTGAGCTAGCAGCAGGGCACGGGTGGTGATAATGGAGGAGCAGGCCCGGCGGTGGCCTGGGCGGCAGCAGCACCACCAGTTCAGGCGCCTCCTCCTGAGGCGACGGCGAAGCGCTACCGCTCAGCATGGTCAGCAAAGAAGGCTCAGCCAGGCCCAGAGGAGGAGGCGAGGAGGGAGAGGAGGAGGAGGAGGGAGGCAACGAGCAGGAGCAGCTGGCGGAGGACGACAAGGAGGTGGAGGCGGGGGTCCTGGCCGGGCCCCAATGAGTAACAACCAGCAGCAGCCCCTGCCACTGCTGCGGGTCGCCAACATGGGCTCCATGCTGCTCACCCCGCAAGAGAACGAGAGCCTCTTCGGCTTCCTCGGCAAGAAATGCGTGGTGAGTGAAGGAGATTTCTCCAGGCCGGCTGGGCCTGCCTGCCTGCCTGCCTGCCTGCTCCGGGTAGGTGGGTGGGGAGGCTAAGGCAAAACCAGTTGGTGGGCACGGAGGGGCTAGGACGCAGAGGAAGGGAAGCATCTGCCCCTGAGGCATGTGTGAGTACTCAAACGCAGAGCCACAAAGCGGGTTGGATCCCGATTGAGTCCTACTGCAGAGTAGACCCATTTATTTATTTATTTATTATATTTCTTAATCGCCCATCTGGCCGGCCACCCGGCCACCCATTGAAATCAGTGGGGCTGCGGTTACTCTTAACTGCAGTCCCATTGGTTTCGGTGGGTCTACTCTGGTGTAGGACTCAATTGGGATCCAACCCTGAGTCTAGGAACAGGAGGAGCAAGGCTCAGTGCGAGTGAAGGGTTTCGGGGTACGTGTGTGTGACTTCTTAGTGTGTGTGTGAAAGTTATAATAACTTTCCATTTAATCAAGTAAAAAAAAAGGACCCAGGTCCTTTTTTTTTACTTGATCCATTCGTTCATATTTTTTTCAAACTACAGTCCGGGCCCCCAACAGTCTGAGGGACAATGAACTGGGCCCCCGTTTAAAAAGTTTGAGGACCCCTGATTTAGACAGCCTACTTTTTCTTCCTCGTTGATGCACTGTTGGCATATGTTGTTATATGATTTTTTTAAACAACTAACTTAAAGAACGTCTCTATAATGCAAGTCTATGCATGTTTGCTCAGCAGTAAGTCCCATTGTGTTCAGGGTGGGCTGACTTCCAGGTAACTATGCATAGGATCACACGGCCTTATCCTGTTTTCTCTTAGAGTTAAACTCTGGTATTCCAACTGTGAGCTTTATTCTGAAGATGATGATGCCCAAAGTGTGTAAAGAAAACACAAAGCAATTTAGACAATTTATACGCTATTTATCTCATCTTTACGGTAACTGTAAATAAGGTGATGCCAAGGGCCAATCATGATGCACCTGAAGAGGCAGTTTTAGAAATGTCACAACAACCAGAAGTGAACTGAAACTATTCCCTGTTTGTTGTCAACATTTTTGGCACTGTCAAAAACTGCTTCTTCCCCTCTTAAATAATTTTTCAGTAATTTGCAATAATGTTTGCTTTGGTTGCAATGTATTTAATTGTTACATTTATATTCCACCTTTCCTCCAAGGAGCCCATGATCCTCCTCCTTTCCATCTCATTCTCACAACACTCATGTGAGGTCTGTTAGGCTGAGAGACGGTGACTGGCCCACATGGCCAAGTGGGGACTAGAACCCAGGTCTCCGGAGTCCCAGTCCAACACCCTAACCACACACTACTACACCGGCTCCCTATGCAATGCTAAACACACTTACTACAGAGTAAGTTCAACTGAACACAGTGGAATTTACTTCTGAGCAAATATGCACAGGATTGCAATGCCCATCATTTAAATTGTTCTCACTCATAATTGCTTTCACCTACCTTCAGTAACATCATCTGCTACTAAATCCGATTGACTAAGTGGCATTGTATTGCCTTCCTATTCACTATGTAATCCCTGACTGCGTGGGATCATCCATGTAAATAATCCAGGAAAGAGGAGGAGGAGAAAGTAGTGTGGGGCGAAGATGCTGCTGCTGCTGCTGCAGCAGCTTCTGACAGAGAGCATAATGGTGCTCAACAGGATTCAGAACCTCAATCAGGGGTAGGCAACCTGGTGCCATCCAATGTTTTGGACTACTACTCCCAGAATTCCTGACCATTGGCCATGCTGGCTGGGGCTTATAGGAGTTGTAGTCAGAAACATCTGGAGGGCCTATATTTGGGCCCTAAATTGTTTTCAGGAGAAATTACCACTCCACCAGAACTGAAACTGCCAGATCATCAGTGCAGTCCTATTCACCAAAGCTCTCGTTTGCATTTGCCCTGATTTCTGATCACTTCTATATTTGCTCAGCCAGCCTTGTCCAGTTTGGTATTTGTCTGTAAGACACACAAGAAGAACATGCTTGTCTTTCTTTCCTTGACATTTATGCGTGACCCAAGCAGAGTTGGATTTCCATCACTAAGAAGCATGGGGGAAATTGTACTCTGAGAGACCACTTCAGCATTTACTGAAATCAACAGGATATGAAAATACTCAGGTTAGTAAAGCAAAATAAAAGTCATTTTAACTTATTATCTACAGCAGGAGTAGTCAATCTGGTGTCCTACAGAAGTTTTGGACCATAACTCCCATTGGCCATCCTGGCTGAAGTTGATGGGAGTTGTAGTCCCAAACATCTAGAGGGCACCAAGTTGGAGAAGGCTTATCTAGTGGCACTCTAACTCTGCCCCTTGTGACAAGTTTCAAATCTGGAACACATCTGAAATTGTCATCTGAATTCCTTCCAAGATTTTAGTGGTCCAAATTGCCTGATTTAGTTTTCAAACAGGAACTGATGCATTAAGAATCCTGTTGTTTCATTAAAAAAAAATCAAGCAAAATCTGACTTTGTATACAGTGCTGTGCATTTGCAATTTGCCACAGCTTTTCATTTCTCTGTTCCCTTCATGTCCTTCTCCCTCTCTACACTACTATTACGCATTTGTGCACTGTGCAAACACTGCAAAAAAGCAATTCTATTTAATCATACTTATCATGGCTTCTAGAATCTTTCTGTGCAATATTTTACCAGTGTACATATTTATTCCTATGCACTGATAAAACACCACAAAAAGTTATTTCCCTCATACCCCAAATAGAGATATTGCACCCATACTTCCTATAGAGAAAAGAGACAAAACACCAGTTGCTCGGGGAAAAGAACTTTATTTAAACCTAAGGGATCTACAACAGGCAAATAGCCTAGCATAAATTCTCCCTCCAGTGCAGGTTGTAACAGACTGTGATAGAGTAGTGTTCTTCCTTCTACCCCAATCTTTTTGGAGTGACCAATGGCTAGCCTCTCACCTACCAAGGCCCCTCAAGATCTGCAGGTTAAAGTGCTTGGTGGGGTGGGCCTCGCACCCCCATCCAGCCAATGCCCTGCAGGGGGCTCTTTCTCACCCCATGCAAATGAATGGAGAAATTGTCCCATTCAGATGGGGAAAGAGGAAAAGAGAAAGAAAGAGGAGTCAGAGACAGGCAGACAGGCAGAGACAAAGAAGCAGGGGTGGGGGGTGGAGAGAAAGAAAGAGGAGGCAAAGATAGAGGCAAAAGGAAGAGAAGCAGTAAGGAAGGAAAGAAAGAAAAGCCAGAGAGAGAGAGAGAGAGAGAGAGAGAGAAGAGCTGGCGGGGTGGAGAGAAAAGCCAGAGTGGGTAGCACATAGACAGGCTACACATACAAGCTCTCTCTCTCTCTCTCTCTCTCTCACACACACACACACACACACACACAGATAAGGGGGAATTCCTAACATTGTTGTGATTCCCCCCCACCCCCTACAGCAGTCAATTTGTGGTGGTGCCCAGGGCACTTTTTCAAAATGCCAAATGTGCCATGGGCCCAAAAGGTTTGGACGACATGCCGCGGCTTGTCATAGGCTATTTAGCCCACAATGAGCCATGGCGCCTGTGCATATGCAAGCCCCGCTTGGGGGTTGTGACATGTGAACCTGGCAAGTCTGAGTCATGTGAGGGTTAAGCAACCTTCACAGAACCCATGGTCTGCTTTATGGTTATGCGAGGGTTGTTAAAAAAAACACTTGCATAACCCATGCTCACTGGGTTCACACAACATGACAACCCGCAAGCAGGGGTTGCATATCAAAATGGCGGCCACACATGCCCTGCACACGCCCCAGCCTCACCATGGATTAAATAACCCACAGTGGACTGTCATGTTATGCAAACAGCCCCAATGAGTCAGTTGTAGAGGTGCCCTTCTGCCAGCAGAAGGCCCCTTCTGAGTACCAAAAAGCTATTTCTAACTTTGTGCAAGATTCTTGTGCAAGATAGGAAATCCAGGTGTGCTTCCATTTGTGCAACAAGATGCACAGTGTCTCTTGCACAAGCTCTTGCATAATGTCACACAATATCTCCCACTAGGCCTTGCAAAACTGTTTATGGAACACCTGCAATTCCCAGAATTTCTCCCGCTCGCACATTTCTGGATACAACCCAATGAGTAATGATAGATGTAATACCACACTATTCCTAAAACAGAATTCTCACTGAGTATTTGACAACAAAATTGGTGGGTTTGGACTCTAAAACGGACCATGGGTTATGCAAGGGTTGTTGAAGCCTCACATAACCCATGCTCACCGGGTTTACACAACACCTGAATGAGGGCTGCATATTCAACATGGTGGCTGCATGTGCCCTGTATGTGCCACAGCAGCAGGTGGGCTGTTGTGTCATGTGAACAGCCCTTATATTTATTGTAAGAAATCACACATTCTTGGAAATCCCGCAGAAGTCTATCTGCTCGTGAAATTGTCTGCATGGCTTGTTCATGTGGCCCCAATGGACTGTGGGTGCAGAGACTACAAATTTACTATAGAAAGGCAGTTAGAGGAGGTGATGTTTCTCACTGGCAACAACCCTGGTTTGAGTGTGGTAATTTAGGCTGCAGTTGACCTCAAAGGCAGCAATAAGAAACTCAATTGTCAGCACAGAGAAATCATAACACTCAAGAGATGCATGTGAGGGAAAGCATTAGGTCATCCACTCTAATCTCTGTTTCACTAAAAAAAAATAAAAATAAAATCCATCTGTGTACTTTATTTTCTGTTAATCTGCCCCTGCTCCTACTTGGTATCAATGCCCTGAGATGTGATTTTTCAAAATATTGCTGCAGTAACCTAACCCTATACTAAGGATAGAAAGGGGCCTTATCCGGTCTTCACAAGCTTCTCATCTGGCCCCTGGCCTGGCATAGATCCTAATCCAAGCACTCCTGACCCTCTTGCACATCCTGGCCAATTTTCCCTAACTGAGACACAGGCAAAGAGACCTTTGCACCCACCCCATGTATCTGTGTGTCAGTGGGCAAATGGGAGTGAGCATCCGAGGGTCAAAGCAGACATTCCTGTACACTTTTGGTTTTTTTACTCTAGTGGAAGTGCAACAGGCCTGATCCAGATGTGGACTCTAGTGTGAGGGACTGGAAGGGTTAACACTTTACCTCCCATTGTGGCCCCCTGCAAATTATAGTGCCAAACAGTGATCCCTTAAAGCAAATGGGAGGTAAATTTGGCACTATAAATTGCAGGTACGGTGGGGTGGGCTGTTCCAAATCAGGCCCACAGCAGAGGGGAAGGGCGCTAGGGGTCCCAATCTGAATCAGGCCTCCTGTACTTACATGAGGGTAAAAAAGAACAAAAGACTTAAAGTAATGACTGCTTTGGCCCCCCAAGCGAGTATAGGGAAGGCTCTGCCAAAGTCTCTGATCCATACCTCCACTTTGCACATGACATGGGGCTTGCTTTGTCTAATGTGATAAATGCAACAGTAATAACTCCAGCCACCAAAATATACATTGTTTCTGTGTGCCTCTGTGGGAAGCAGTGCTAGACTAAACAGGTTTAGTCCCTTCTGCAATAGATACTTGGCAACTGCAGCCAATGTTGATAATAACTACGTTATTATGTAACATGCTGTCATTGCCTAACACCGAATGTCATGTCCAGCAATAATAAGCTGTCAGCATTACAACAACACCAGTTAACAAGCTGTTAATTGTCTTGCAATCAAGTATATATTTCTGATGTCCAATTAGCATATACAAACAGCAGAATTCACATCAAAGCCCAAGTTTTAGCCACAGATGTGGAAATTCTCTTTCCCATTATTGAAGTTCAAGTAATAAATCAGGGAGAAAAACCGGTTCTGTGAACTCCGTACTAACATGTATTCATAATGGAGACCAGCCCTGTTAAGTCGAAAATTAAAGCCTAATATTAACAAATATGCATAATATAAAGCTGTAAAGCAGGGGTTCTCAACCAGGGGGGAATTCCCCCTGGGGGGGATTTTAAGGTTGGGGGGGATTGGGATCACAGACTCAAACTGTTGGAATACTGATCTTTCTACAAATTACAATTCTATAGATTGTACATAATCTATAATCTACAGGATGTCACACTTCATTGTATGGCACAGATTAAGTAAGACAATCTTAGAAAGGGGGGAATGACATTCCAACATATGGTGAAGAGGGTGCATGGGGCAAAAAAAGGTTGGGAACCACTGCTCTAAAGGCTAGTTAATCCTAAAAACCAATTCACATTTAAAACAATAAGGATATGATTAAGCCAAAATTGAACTTTTAAGTTCCATTCATCTCTAGCAGGAAATATATAAGCACACATTTGACTCTTTCAGTGAAATTATAAGGATTGAGAAGTAGTTGACTTTGGCTGGATTGTGCCCTAAATGTTCCTTTAAGTTTTAAACATCATACAAGAGGAAGGCTTATATTACGTACTCATCATATTTATTTATTTATTCATTTATTCTCAGCATATTTATTAAATACATTACAGAGACATTTCAATAGGGCCGACACTGTTTTTATTTAAGTCCAACACTGTTTTTCTGACAGCACCATGACTTAGCAGGCGCACGTCAGGTAGAAATTCAATATGAGAAGATTGTCCAACATTTCTATATTGAGAAATATTGCAACTGTTGAGTTTGGGTAATACCACCTGACAGCGCAATCCATTGCAGGTCTCCTTAGAAGTAAGCTCCACTGAGTTCAATGGGGCTTACTCCAAGGTCTGCTTGTACAGCAGGGGTTCACAATCTGTGGACCCCAATGCTTAATTGCAGCCCCCAAGAGTGCCCTAACCCCCACTCCATTGACACCGAATTCTCTCCCCCATCTGCTTTTTCCTCACTTGTAGCAGCAATTTAGTTTAGTTTAGTTATTATATTTATACTCCGCCTTTTTTCCTGCAAGGAACCCAAGGCGGCTTACATAATAATAATAATCCTCTCCATTTTATCCTCACAACAACCCTGTGAGGTAGGTTAGGCTGAGAGTCAGTGACTGGCCCAAAGTCACCCAGTGAGTTTCATGGCTGAGTGGGGACTCGAACCCTGGATCTGCGGAGTCCCAGTCGAACACTCTCACCACTACGCCACACTGGCTCTGTGTGAGGGAAGAGAGATTTGTATCAAGATCGCTGGGGGAGGGAGTGGAGGGAAGGCTTCTCTATTCGCTCCCCCAGAGATCCTTGCTGCTTTTCCTTGCTCCTGTGGTCGGGACTCAGACAACTCCAGCAAGTGGGACTGATTGGGCAACCAGCTTCATTTGTCCTTCACCTTCCCAGGCAGGGGAGGGCAAAGGAGGAGGTGCATCAGCTGGTGCCTCTGGAGCCAGTTGAGTCTGCCTCCCGGAAGTGTCACCTGGGCACTCAGTCATGCCCCGCCCCTCTCCCTTTTATGGGGCGGGGCTTCAGGGCAGGGTCTCACGTGAAGCCCCATGGGCTGGATGAGCCACCCCGGCAGGCAGAATTTGGCCCATGGGCCGGAGGCTCCCCTTCCTTGGCCTATATGTATTAGTGCTGGACCGAAGTGTTCAGCCCAGACTTTTTTCAGCACTTCTAGGAAGAACACACACACACACACCAAGATTGGATTAGTCTTTGAAGAAGCAAAATTTCTTTTGGTTGTGGTGGTGGGCTTTAATGATAACGTAGCTGAAAGAGATTTTTTTTTTTCCTTTCATTTTTTACGGGGGGGGGGGAGGGAGCTTTGCCACTTCAAGTGGCAGCTGTGATGCCCTCAGCAGCCTGTTGGAGTTCCCTTCTATTTGGGGACAGAATGCCCAATGGGAACAGTACTATGTTATGATGTAGCATTGTTCTCATTCTTGGGTGGGTGGGGGAGTGATGGCCATCCCTATGATGCAGTGAGCCACCGGAAGATGCTTCTCTCACTGTGTGTTGTTTGTAGCTGTCCTTGTTCAGGTTCCTTCCTTTGGCCCCTTAGATGGGTCTTGAACCCTTATTCTAGAAGGGCTTTGTATGCTCCCTGCCCAGGGAGCCATGTGGTTGCTGTGTTGTGTGAACTCTCCTTACTTCCCTTTGTGTGTGTTGTGCTCCAAAACCAGTGTTTCTCAACCTTGGGTCCCCAGATGTTTTTGGCCTACAACTCCCAGCATGCCCCAGCCAGCATAGCTGGCTGGGGCATGCTGGGAGTTGTAGGCCAAAAACATCTGGGGACCCAAGGTTGAGAAACACTGTCCAAAACAGTGGTTGTGAGGAGCATAAGGGGATTTAAAAGCTTGCCTGGACTGATGTCTGGGAACTTGCTGTACTAGGGTTATTGCTGGCTGTCGCACTGGGGGGGGGGGAGGATCTGGTGTCATTGTGTGTGTTGTGATGCAAAAGGGTAATGCTGGAGACGTGTCCCTGTTATTGTGAGGTCATTGGCTCCTTCACTGTGTGGGTGACATATAGGTATCATCACTGGCATACACTGGGGATGACAGCTATATCCCTTGGTATACACTGGGGATATAGCTGTCATTTTATGCCAATGTTTATATTTCTGTGATGTGAGGTTTCCCCTTGCCTCCCAGGATGAGTACGCATAAGATACATCAGCTGTTCCACTGGTGTCGGGCATCATATCTCTCCCCACCTCCCATCTTTTTCCTCCCTCTTTTCTTATAACTCTAAGGGTGCACTCCTATGCATTGTTTAGGCAGAAAGAAGTCCTACAACTCCCAGCATTCCCCAGCCAGCACGGTGGCTGGAATCCTGGGAGTTGTAGAACTTTCTTCTGTCTAAACCAGTGTTTCTCAACCTTGGGTCCCCAGAGGTTTTTGGCCTACAACTCCCAGCATGCCCCAGCCAGCTATGCTGGCTGGGGCATGCTGGGAGTTGTAGGCCAAAAACATCTGGGGACCCAAGGTTGAGAAACACTGGTCTAAACATACATAGAATTGTGCCCTAAATTAATTTGACAACTTACCTTAGTTCATGTGAATGTTGCTAAAAACTAACCCTTCTTCTTTCAACATTTTTTTTTTAAAGAAATGTCTTGATTCTGTCCTTACAATGGGTAAATACCTGAAACTGTAGTTAGTGAATGAAACTAAAGATATAGTTCATTTATTTATTTGATTGATTGGTTTGACTTATACCTCACCTTTCTACCAAAAACTGGCACTCAAGTTGATAATACAGGCTAATTTGAATCAGTGCAGTTGCATGTCATATTTTTGTTTGTTTTATTGTGGGATATGCATGTGATTATTTTGGTTCTGACATTATGAAAGGGAAAGAAAGGTAATACTTAGGCTGCAATCCAATGCCTGCATACTTGTAAGTCTTATTAAATTCATTAGGACATACTACTGAGTAAACCTGCATAGAATTATGTTGTTAACTATTGCCTTGGCAAAAATGTTAAAGATTTTTGTTTGTTTTTCCTTTTAAGCAAACTCACACTTCCTTCAGTGTCTCAAAGTGTCACCTATATTGAAGTTTTGCTAAATGGAAATGTATTTAAATTTATTCAGTTGATTAATTAACCAATATATTGGTTAAGAGGCAGAGGTTTATCAGCTGGTTTATTTAATCAGTAGACAGCTCAAGTAAACACTCTTGTTCTTTTCATTTTATAGCACCAAATTGCATGCAAAGTATTCTGCAGTGACTGTCACTGTTTAAACAAAGCTTTATTTCTCATAAATGACTTTATCCTTCTTTCCAGATCAAGTTTTTTAGGATTTAAATTAAAAACAAGTAATTGCTATGTCTGGTTAGAAACACAGCAGCCTTCTCATTTAGGAGTATCTTTTACCGTAACAGTGTTAACATAACTCCTATTGTCCCGAGTGTACTGAAGGGCCCACTGATGCTGCCGCTTGGACTCAGCCCACCATCCTAGTGGCTACAGACTTATCTGGTGGCAGCAACTGGACCTGGGACACCAACTGCCATTTTCAATTTCCCAGTGTCCCAGAGTGATGCAACATCAGGATGGGGTTACAGTCCCCCTAATCAGGGGGGGGGGGATGTGTGGCCCTCCAGATGTTGTTGGACTATAACTCCCATTGACACTAGCCAGTACTGCAAATGGTGAGGGATGATGAGAGCTGTAGTCCAACATCATCTAGAGGGCCACATGTTCCCCACCCCTGCCCTAAAGGGTCAAGTTAGCCACCTGGGAGTTACTCCTAGATCTACTTCTGTAACAAGCAGTGCTTTTCATCAGCTTAGGCTGTTGTGCCACCTGGGGCCTACCCTCAGGAGAGACAGCTTGGCCAAAGTCATCCATACTCTGAATACAGTCATCTGGCTGTTGACTTTGACCGCTCAGTGAGAACTGATCTTGCCAGTCTAGAAAGGATCTCACTGGCTCTCAGTTGGTTTAACTCATGTACCTGAAAGAATGCCTGCTCTCATACCAAGTCGCTTGTGTATTGAAGTCATCTTCAGAAGACAGAATGCCTTCTCCATGGTGGTTCCCAGTTTGTGGAATTCCCTCCCCAAGAAGGCCTTCCTGATGCCAAAGTTGTTATTATTTTGGAGTCAGGCAAATATGACCCCCAGACTTGTAAATGTATTTTAATGTTGTTGTTTTTTAACATGCTGTTATGTATTATATTTTATTTTTGTATTTTATCTTGCTTTTGTGACTGCTGTTGAAGCTTTTCTATAAAGATAAAGATATATAGATATACATATCGATACAGATACAGATACAGACACACACACACACACACCTCTCTCTCTCTCTCTCTCTCTCTCTGTGTACATATGTGCGTGTGTGTGTGTGTGTGTGTGTGTATAGGAGGGAAGCTCATTAAACCTGCCAGGGGTGGCAGTGGGGAGTATGTCCGACAGTGCTGATTTCAGAAAGAGCCCACCAGATGGCACTTTGATGTGGGGGAAGTGGAAAAGAGAACTCAGACCTGGAGATGGCTCTGCCCATACCTCCCTACATGTGAAGTATTCCTAGATTCATTATCCCTGTTTCTTACTTTTGATGACTCTCTAGCTTGTTCTGATAGTCACAGGTCAGAAATGGCATCATAGTTCATGGTTTCACTTTTCTTTCACAAGTCTTTCTCCCATCAGCCACTGAGACTGACTTCTGTGAAGCACTTTCCTGCAACATTTTCTATAACTTCATCCTGCATTCTGGGGTACTTTTATTACCCCAGGCCCACATTTTGTTGTGTAATTTACACATAAGTAGACCTACAATCCTGTCCTGGTAGGACATTGTCTAAAACAGGGATAGTAAACAATATTACCAAATTTCAGATACCTGCCTTTTACAGTTTTCTTCTATAAACCAAACATGTCTGGGGAACAAAATGCCCCCAAAATGTGCATAACAATGCTGTATATGGGGTGATTTAGTAGCCCCAGGCAGAGGGGGGAAAATATGAGTCATCCATGGTCATCTTAGTCTCTTTTGATAGTCAAGAATAGCAAACACCTCCTTCAAACAGAAAAGAAATCCATTGAGGGAAAGCTTGGTTATACTAATTTAAAGTTTATAGGCCTCCGCAGGCCTTTTTCAAGCTTTTATCCTTCTAATTGACTTTCAAAAGGCCTGCCTTTGTTATGCAGATTTCCTGGATTTACATTGCTGCAGGAAAGATTAAGTCTGAACTTACCTTAAGTAGCTGAAACCTGAAATCCATTGTTAGTCTGATCCTAACAGCCTGGGGAAAACATTCAGTCAGACAAAAGCCTTTCATATGCACAATTTGCCTTGCCTGAGACACTCTTCTCTGGGGTTCCTGGGGCATCCCAAATGCAAGGAATGCTATGTTTCATATAAGGTCAGGTTATTGTGCTATTAATGGATTGTGTCCTTGATTATACTTTACAGCACTGTCCGCTCCTTTAAGCTTTGTCCTTGGAACAGCAAGAATGTACTTTAGTCTGTTACTCTAGCCCAGGAGTAGGCAACCTTTTTTCTGTTGACAGCAGCATTCCCTCATGGCTAATCTGTTGGGGGCCGCATGTTGGTAGTGAGCAGGGCCAAAGCCAACAGTGGGTAGAGCTAACAATGAAAGTGGATGGGTCACCCCTTTTCTCTTTCTGCCACCCCCTTTTCTCTCTATTCCTCTTCCTCCTCACACAGTGGGCTGCCAGGAAAGCAGCAGATTGCTCTTCCCAGAGGCCTGAACTGACTGAAGGTGAGGCGGGTGGATGGAGATTCGTGATGTAGCCTTTTCAATAGTGGCAACCTGGATCATGTTAGAATGTCCTTCCCAGAGAGAGCTTGCCTGGTACTGACGTTATCTTTTTACAACATAGATCATAGAATTTATAGAGTTGGAAGGGACCTATAAAGCCATCGAGTCCAACCCCCTGCTCAATGCAGGGAGATGGAGAACAGATGTGGGCAGTCCAGGCAGTCACATCCAAGCACTGACCCAGCTCATACCTGCTTAGCTTCAGCATGTTGCCTGCATTTTGTGCTCTCGACGCCACACATGCTGAAGGCCTTTTTTCTTTGTCCAGGCTTTAAAGATGTTTTAGACCGATGTCTTAACAAATGGTTTTAAATCCTCTGTAGGTTTGTTTTTACTATTCGGTTTTAGATTCTGCTGTTTTACTGTGGGGCTGCCTTTGAAGATAGTCCAGAAAATGCAGTTGGCTCAAAATGCAGCAGCTAAGAATCTAACTAGGACGGCCCACTGGGAACGTATCTTGCTAGTCTGAAAAAGCCTCACCGGTTCACTTCCAAGCCTCATCGATGGGATACAGGACCTGGCATAATACCAACATCAGGATATAAACCCTCAAAGTAGACCACAGGTCATGCGATGGGGTGTGTGGTGTGGCATGGGGTTATATCACTCTGGCCCCAGGCTGTTCACACTTAAAGCATACAAGGGAGTACTTTGATGATAGGAGCAATGGAGAAAAGGCATTTTGCACAAAAATGGAGCAGTATGTACACAACAGTTTTAGCTGCAATAATTTATTGGATTTTAGTATTTTTCTGGGCTGGGTGTTTATACATATTATTATTACTTATGTAGTTCTTATTAACAGTTGTTTCAGCTGATGCTTATTGTTATTTGTATTTTATGTTGACTATTATGTTGAAGCTTACTTGGAAATAAATATTACAAATACTGCTGCTGCTGCTGCTACTACTACTACTAATAATAATAATAATAATAACAATAATAATAATGAAAATAAATAAATAAATGACTACATATAAGCAGCCTGCCTTCAGAACACATAGCTAATATCTCAGAACTCTTCCCAGTACCTCACCTCATTACACCAGACACACACACCCAACCCCCACAACTGGCAAAGACATCGCTCCCCAAATATGTATGCAAAGCAAAGGGAAACACAAGCTGCAAAGTATATCTGCTGCAACTGTCTCCTGTCTTTCTTCACCCCCTCGCAATATGTGGAAATTATGTGTTGCCTAAGCTGTACCCGTGAAACAAGCTTTCCTTCCTATGAGTAGCAGTGCCTGCTACACAGGAAACACAAGGGTAAGTATGGGGGGGGGGGAACCCATGCTTTCTGTTGGCAAATGCTAGGAACCCCAGTCCAAACTATTGCTACAACTGGCCAAACACTCAGTGTGCAACTTTGCCTTGCAGGATCCCAGCCTGGATGCATGGAGCAGAACAGATAAAGTTGCAATACAGAGTGTTCCAATGAAACTCTCTACAGGGCAGTGTTTCTCAACCTTGGGTCCCCAGATGTTTTTGGCCTACAACTCCCAGCATGCCCCAGCCAGCTATGCTGGCTGGGGCATGCTGGGAGTTGTAGGCCAAAAACATCTGGGGACCCAAGGTTGAGAAACACTGCTACAGGGGAAGGGTTAAGTGTCGCTGAGCTCACTTTCTACTTTCACTGGGGTAGAGTGGGGGAGAGGACTGATGCCAGGGCACTGGAACAGCACGCAGAAGGCACCACTCACCTATTTCTCACTTCTTCACAAACCCCCACTTCAAGGGATCACTGTGTTCCAGCGGCTGACCACTGCTCACTAGTCTCTTTGTGTCCCCCTCTAAAGACCACAAGGGAGGCCACCAGCATCACCCGCAGCAGTTCCACCCATTCCTCTGTTGGGCTGGATCTTGCACCCTTACAGGTTCCATGACTGGCTAGTTATGCAATAGGTAGAGGCATCCCTAGAGTAGAGATGGAGCCATGAAGGACACCTCTCCTACCACCCACTGTCTTCCGTAGAACTGTCAAAGACAGAGGAGCCCTGCTGAGGTGCCTGGTTGGCAACTCTACACATAGATTCCATAGATCATAGAGTTGGAAGGAGACTACAAGGCCACCGAGTCCAACCCCCTGCTCAATGCAGGAAACTAGAGGAGGGGGTCTCCCATCCAAGTAATAACCAGGCTTGACCCTGCTTAGCTTTCCACGCTCAGACAAGCTGAGCCAGCGTAAGCCACTTCAGAACTCACTCCATTCCTGATGCTGTTCAATAAAGGGTAGACCTTTGCCATCTGTGTTGTTTCCTTATTTATTTGGGGCTGGCAGACAGGGATTTCTTCCCCTCATCCTAACACACCCTGACTCCAGCTGGCCTCAGGATGAGATTCTGACAAGTGGAGGCTAGTTGCTATCAGGGCTTAGGAGAAGTGGTTCCTCCACTCTCTGCTCAGTAAGGCTCTATGGAGTGTAAGGAGGCACACAAGTAGGATGGGTGTTGTTCTCATGATTGTCTGTCAGTCAGTTGGTGTGGGGTGGGTCATGGATAATTAGGGTGGCTGGGTTGCTACCCAGCAGGGCTGCCATGTCAGACAAAATAGCAGGAGGGGGAGAAACTGGACCAAAAGAGGTAATGACACATGGAGGGTTCAAGTTACTGGACCAAGCAGCACCACTTTCCCGACTGGCTAAAGAACTACAATCCCTCAGATGGATTGTAGTGAGGGAGCTCCTCCCAAACTTTCCTGGAAGGGGTGATATCCCAAATTCAAACCTGGGACTTCCCACATGTGAAACATTTCTTTTCCCAGTTGGTCTTGAACCCTTGCCTTAGGGAGCGCAATGTGTTCTCTCTTCAGGCCTCCACCCAAGTGAGCCATCTGGGTGCGATGCTCTGCACTCCTTCCTTCTGATACTTTGTGTTGTGCAAATCAAAATTGTTCCTCTAAACAACTGTGTGTGTGACTGCATAAGATGAATTGAACCTCTCTGTGCAGGAACTCCCAGAAACTCATTCCTGTCTGTGCCACAGTAGCTCATGTAGTGGAGGATACACCAGGCATAAGACAGAGACACTGTGGGCAGGTGGCTCCCAAGTCCAGGTTGTTTGCCTTTTCTGGTTGGGACTGCACTCTCTGAAGGAATAGGTACGTAGTCTGGGGCTGCTCCTGGATCCATCATTGTCATTAGAGGCCTACGTGATCTCAGTGGCTTGGAGCACCCTTTACCAGCTTTAGCTGGTGTGCCAACTATGCCTATTCCTGGATAGCAATAGCCTAGCTAGTGTGATCCATGCACTGATGACCTCACAATTAAACTACTGTAATGAGCTCTATGTGGGGCTGCTCTGGTGTCTGGTATGGAAGCTCCAGCTAGTGCAGAATCAGCAGCTAGGATGCTCAGTGGAGCACTTAGCTATACACACATTACACCTGTGCTAAAAGAACTGCACTGGCTGCCTATTAGCTACCAAGCCATATTCAAGGTTTTGCTGTTGAGATACAAAGCCCTGAATGACTCGGGACCAGGATACTGAGCCAACCGTCTTCCTTACTCAGGCAACCTGTGGAATCTTCTGAGAAGGCCTCACAGGCCATAGCCAACGGAATGTTGACAGGCAGTGAAGCATAAGCTGGCCTTCTCAGTGGTGGCACCCACCCTTTGAAACACTCCCTAATATGTGATTTGAGAGGCAGAAAACACTGGTGGCAAGTTTTAAAAGCACCCATTCACACAGGGTTTCCCTGATCAGTGAGGGACTCTGCTACTACCCTGTTGTTATTGTTATAATATTGGGATGTTTTTAATGTTTTATTTATTTTATCGGGGCTATTATATTTTTATGCCGTATTATAATGTGAACCACTTAGGGATTTTAATATATTAAGTAGTATTCAAGTATGTATGTATGTATGTATGTATAAATAAATAAGTAAGTAAGTAAGCCTAGTGGACTGAGTGCTGGGGGGGGGGCTGCCCTTGGAGTTTCTGCCCATCACCATGAGTGGATTGGATCCTTCTATAGCTTGATGACATGGGATTGCTACCACCACTGCAGGTGGTGATTGATGGGGGTCAGTGGTGCTACCATGGAAGCTGGTGTGTGACTGGCAGAGTTGCTCCATAATGTGCTTTTTGAGATGGCATTTTCCCGCTCCACTGTTGTGCTGGGGATGTAGGAGACATGTCGTAAGTTATGCTGATACACCAGCATAAATGGCCTGCCCGGTGTAAATAGACTATGGGTGCAAGTTTAGACAGAAAAAAGGCTGGCTGGGGAATGCTGCGAGTTGTAGGCCTTTTTTCTGTCTAAACTTGCATAGGATTGCATCCTATAGCATTGTTCTGTGATTTTGCAGCAGGGCCTTTAGAGACCTTCTATGACAGAACCCAGACTGCTTCCCACAGGGTGGCTTGTTTCCCCCCCCCCAAAAAAAAGCCACCCTGAGAACCCATGGACTATTGTAGGGGTTGTTCAACCCACAATGGGTTGTCATGTTGTCCGAATCCGGGCGACCGATCCCACCATGGGTGGCGGGAAGTGGCGAGCAAGGTGCTCAGCAAGAGTGGCAAACCCCCCTTGCTGCTCTTGCCAAGCTCGCCCGGGCCACCGCCAGTGATAGCCGCCCCAAAAGTGCCCAAGAGGGGGAAAAAGCTGCAGCAAGCGAAAAAAGGTTCACAAACGCGGTGGGGAGAGGAGACAAGGTGGCTTTAGCCACTAAGTCCCCTGGGATACAGGGTGGAAGACTGAGGGGGAAAGAGTTGGGGACAACCCACGGTGAGCCCAATTGTCTGTCGGGCGTACCGTGGGTTGTTCATGCAACAAACAACCCACCATGGCTTATTTCCAGTATGGGTCGGCGTGATGTACGAACCCACCCCTATGAAACTTTCATGAGATAACTTCCATGAAACACATTGTATACTCAGACTTTGTAAAGACCATTTTCTGATAATATGTGGGTGAAACCAAACTATCTCTAAGGTGTCATATGAACAGATATATAGATCATATCTAATAACTGCTTGTTACTTGTGGGTGTGGTAAACACCTCTATATGACTACTCCCTATCTGACCTTATCCAGTAAAGCAACCTATATAAAACCTTTAAAAGACATAGCTGGGAATCCAAACTAATACAAAGAACACAGGTATGAACTGGGTCATTACCAAATGCTGTAACCTTTTACTGATTGATACACTAATATGTGTATGAATTGAAAAGGGTGTCAAACGTATGCCACTCTCTATCTGAAGTCTGTCATCCTAAAAATATTTATATGGAGGAAGGTCCCAATAATTTTAATGGACCTTACTTTACACCAAGGGTTGAGGTTGGTGCAAAAATTACATTTGAAACCAACCTTTCTCAACCTTAATGGAACTACCCCAAAATAAAGTAGTGGTTTCTGCACATTTGGGCAGCTGTGGCCTCCCGGAGCCACAGAATGTTAAGTGTCAGTTGCTGGGGGGGGGGGACACACGACAGAAAACCCAGGGGCAACCAGGAGGAATTAGCCTGCTTGAGCCCCTAATAGCTATAGCATCCTGGAAGAAGACATGGCTGGCAGGTTAGAGCCATGAACAGGAGCATTCCTGTTAGTAAAAGAGGATGCACTGCAACATTTTGTTGCAGGTCACACTTGTCATATCTATTTTGGAACTCACATTCTCTAGAAACAACATAGCAATAGCTATATATAACACCAACTCGGATTTGAATGGTCCAAACTTAGATAGATAGTTAGGACTTTAAAAGTTCACAGACAATTAAGGAGATTCTTTTATATTTTCATTGTATTATATCTTTCATTACCCAAAATATCTTTTCAGGGTGTTTTAAAATTGTGGAATATTAATTTCTAGCAGTTTTTACTGTTTCCATTCTCAACTTGCTATAAGAGGCATTAGATCACCAACTACTGAATATAAAGAATTATAATATTTTGCATATTTCTAAATAATACATATCTGTTGAAACATTCTAATAATGAATGATAGCTCTTCTGAGTAATAACTGATCCTTTAGAAATGCATACGCATAATTGAATAGTATATTTCAAAAACATTTCCACTGCCTTGCTGGTTCTACAGGTAAACTGTTACCTTCTTGCACAGATGCACACACACACACACACACACACACACACAGACAGAGTAACTCAAAGTTTACAATTCAAGATGCAATTCAAGGTCTTTCCCTTACTCTGTTGGTATTCCTCACAGTGGAATTGTTTTTGTTTCTTTGTTAGACTTCATAGTTTCCTTAAGAGTACCAGTACTTGCATCAACACTTGCTTTTCTCTGTGACCATAAAATCCCTGCGACTAAACATTGAAGAAACCAAAAAGTGGTAACTGTGGGAACAGATGAAGAAGATGAACAAAATGAGAGATTATTTGAATAGCCGCAAGATCATCTTACCTTAGAGTGTACCTTCCAAATGCAATGACACTTTCTGTGTTATGATGAGGCACGCTTTACCTATTTAGAAAGGGAGTGTTTTATCTCCACCCCCTTCTTAATTAATTTTAACTGTTCACTGTCCTAAGAACAAAAGGTAGGCAGTGAAGCAGTTGTTGTGCACAAAGAACAAAGGGATTTCCTGATGTAATAACACATAGTGTGAGACTGACCAAGTAAGATTGGCTGTGTTGCTTCATTCTAACAGTAAATCTCTGAGATAAAAAAAAACAATCCTGGGCTGCCAAATCCAAACAACCCTTTTGCAGTTTTCAATACATGCTACCTTGAGTTCCAGCATTGCCTAAAACAGAAGAATGGTTGGTCAAGATGGTGGAGCTGGCAGAGATGGCCAAACTCACGTCATTAATTAGAGAAAAGACAAAATCTATGTTTATTGTGGAGTGGAAACCTCTAATTGACTTTTTGCAGGGTTTAGAAAACAATGATTTGTTTATCTGTCTGTGGTTTTGTGGAATAATAAGAGGATGAACGGACAATAGAAAAAAAGAAGAAGATAAATATATGACAATAGAAAAAAGAGCTTTTCTTTTTTTGATTATCGAGTACAGAAAATATTTGCTACCTATATTTGCTGTAGAAAAATTTGGAAGTCTATTTTAGTTTTGTTAATTGTTAATTATTGTTATATGTTTTGTGTTGTTTGTTTTTTTGTTTTTTATAGAATTAAAAAAGTTTTTTAAAAATACATGCTACCTTGGAGAACCCTATGCTTCTGGAGGCAGGCAAAGACCTTCCTGTTCCAGCAGGCATTTGGGACTAGCCTGTGATGCAATGGAATGCTATGTAAATATAAAGGTGTCAATTATATAATTGGTATAATTATATAATTGGTATATATATTTACCAATTATATAATTATAATTGGTGTGTATATATATACCAATTATAATTATATAATTGGTATATATATAATTGGTATATATATTTACTGTTTTAATATATATATATATATATATATATATATACATACAGTAATACCTTGGTTTGAGAGTAACTTGGTTTGAGAGCGTTTTGCAAGACAAGCAAATTTTTAAATATTTATTTAATTTTTTTTTACTTGATATACAAGCGACGTCTTGCAATACAAGTACTGTAGTACGGCTTAAATTAAAAATCTCTGTACAAATTTTTTGGGGGGGATTTCGTTTTGATATAAGAGTGTTTTGGATTACAAGCACGTTTCCGGAACGAATTATGCTCTCAATCCAAGGCATGACTGTATATATAAATTTTTTAATATTATTAATGATTTAATGCTATTTTTAACTTTTGTATTTTCTGTTTCTGTTTTAATTGTATGAGTTTTAAAGGTTGTGAGCCGCCTTGGGTCCCAGTGTTGGGGAAAAGGTGGGATACAAATAATAATAATAATAATAATAACAACAACAACAACAACAACGAATTCCAGGGTGCACAGTTAGCTAAATGGCTTATCCAAGTGAATGCCATCTCTACTGTGGCGGCTGGCCTCTATAAATCCAGGCTACACAGGTCGAAAGGTCCAGTTCTAATTCTGAAGAGTATCATGAAGCAAAGAACAAGTTAGGAAGATTTAGCAGATGCTACTTTAAGCATCTCAAAGCAGCCTGTATCCTCTTTAGGAAAAGTGCCATTGATTCCATCCTTTGATCCTCATCACATATAGCAAAAGAATCCAGTCAGCCAAGAAACCTTTTTAAAGCTCCTTAGTTTGTGTGTGTGTATGTGTGTGTGTGTGTGAGAGAGAGAGAGAGAGAGGTTTCACTGGTGAGCGGTCAGAAAGATAGAAAGACCAGCTGACTATTTAACCGGAGCATTTTATATAACATGGTTCAGGATTCCAAAAGACCACACATGTACTGGGGGTTTTAATGGTGGGAGGGGCAGTTCTTCTTTGCAGTCAATTGTAACATTCAATATGGTGCTGCAGCAAATATGTCACATTCATTTGAAGTGTTCGGCTTGGTGTTCGGGATCTATTTAAGGACAGGAAAGAAAGAACAGTGGCACACAAAATAAATAAATAAATGGGGGGGCAAAGTCTCAAACTGGAGCTAAAAATTAATTTTGTTATATGTTATTATTTTAGGCCATCTCTTTGGGTACAAAGCCCTCTAAAGGCAGCACACAAGATAAAAGAAATACAATACAAGTAACATCAGAATTAGTAAAATCTATTGGCCGGGCGTAATTAAGCAGACATCCCACTGTAGAAATACTAAAACCAAAACCAATTCTATCAGCAGTCCCATAAAAAATACAACTCAGGAGACGGCCAAGGAAAACAAATTACTAATCTTGAGGTCTTTCCTGAAGGCCTCAAGTGATGGGGCTTGCTTGAGGAACTTCAGTTGTTCATGTAGTCCAGAGATGTGGGGCGCCGCAAAAAAAAGGCCCTTTTCCTTATAACTGCCAACTGACTGCTCTCAGAGGCAGACAAGTAAGAGTGGCTCCTCTACTGCCGATCTTTAAATGTGTCAACATTTTGTCCCCAGCGGCAAAAGAAAACTCTTGCACTGTCATGTTCAAATGAGATACCGTAGATTGCGGAAATCCACTTGCGGCACAAAGGAAGCCGTGGGTTGCATTCAATGCTGCACAACATGAAGGATGCTTGTGCAAGAGAAATCACCACCCAACCCTCCTCTCCTCTGCAGCCTCCTGCAGGAGAAGAGCCCCTCCCAATAGTCAGGGCCCCTCAGGAAAGGCCTGGGGTGCGGGGTGGGAGGCTGCGTGTAGAGAGAGCGGGGGGTCAGGGAGAATCAGTTGGAAGCAGCTTGTACATGTAGTGTGCCTGACCCTCAGGAGAGCCTTTTTGAGGTGTGTGTGTGTGTGTCCGGGGCGGGGGGGGGGCTGCAATAGGACAGCTGAAAGAAGAAAAAGGAGGTTATACCTTCTTCTGGAAAGGACTACCTGAGCAAGACCGACGAATACATGGTGTAGGCTTTGCCATCAAAAATGAACTAGTGAACTCTTTGTCAGAAGTTCCTACTGGCATTAACGAACGCCTGATAACTCTTCGATTAAAGCTCGCCAATAACCAACAGGTAACTATTTTGAGCGCTTATGCACCAACATTAGATGCTGATGATGACATCAAGGAAAGTTTTTACAGCCAGTTGGACACTCTCCTGTCAGAGATACCTAAGGAGGATAAAATTATCCTCCTGGGCGATTTTAACGCAAGAGTCGGGCGTGACTTTGATTTATGGCCAGAAACTATTGGAAAAGACGGAGTTGGTAATAGCAACCCGAACGGACTCTTACTTTTGTCTATATGTGCAGAGCATAATCTCACTATCACAAACACGCTCTTTCGACAAAACAATAAGTTTAAAACATCATGGCAGCACCCACGGTCAAAGCACTGGCATCTTCTGGATTATGTAATTGTCCGTGTTAGAGATCGCCGCGATGTACTTCTTACTAGGGCCATGGTGAGTGCCGACGACTGCTGGACAGACCACCGACTAATCCGGTCCACAATGGTTATCAACATTGCTCCCCAACGTAGGCTTCAAGGAAGGAAACCAAGGTGTAAAATGAACATCCAAGTCCTTCAAGATCCTATTAAGCAAACTCGTCTTCAATCACTTCTTAAGGAACATCTACCTACGGAACCTCCTGACAACATTGAGGACCATTGGTCTAAGCTGAAAACCTCCATTACTGCAGCTTGTGAACAAACTATTGGATATGAAACTAAGAAACATCAGGATTGGTTTGATGAAAATGACAATGAGATTAAATATATAATTGACCAAAAAAGGAAAGCCTTCCAAATATGGCAAAATGATATTAACTGCGCTGCCAAGAAAAAAACCTACGCTAGCGCAAAGGCTGAGGTCCAAAGAAGAACAAGAGAACTTAAGAACGCTTGGTGGAAAAAGAAAGCTGAAGAAATTCAACAACTTGCAGAATCTCATGATGCACGGGGCTTTTTTAAGGCCACAAGGGCCATTTATGGACCAAAAACCTATGGTACAAACCCTTTACAATCAAAAGATGGCACCAAACTCTTAAAAGACAAAGAGTCTATTGCACTGCGTTGGAAAGAGCACTATTATGACCTTTTAAATCGTAAATCTAAGGTGGATAATGAGATTTTTTCGCAAATCCCGCAAAAACAAATTAAAGAGGAACTTGCAATACTCCCCACTTTGGATGAAGTAAAAAAAGCCATTAATCAAATGAAGAACAACAAAGCTAGTGGACCAGATGGGATTCCTGCTGAAATCTTTAAAGAAGGGGGGCCCGAACTTGTACAACATCTTCATAAACTCATCGAAAAAATCTGGATAAGAGAAGAGATCCCAGAAGACTTCAGGGATGCCATAATTATCACCCTCTTTAAGAAGGGTGATAGAACAGACTGTGGAAACTATCGGGGCATTTCTCTCTTAGCAACCGCAGGTAAAATATTTGCTAGGATTCTCGCAAACCGTCTTCTATCTATTTCAGAAGAGATCCTCCCTGAAACTCAATATGGTTTCCGCCCCTCTAGAGGGACAGTAGACATGATTTTTACTGCACGTCAGCTCCAAGAAAAATGCCGGGAGCAAAATCAACCCCTTTATATGGCATTTATTGATTTGGCTAAGGCCTTTGATACTGTAGACCGTACAGCTCTCTGGACTATCCTTATGAAAATTGGATGCCCCAATAAATTTGTGAATATCTTGCGACTTCTCCATGACAACATGACGGCAACGGTTTTGGACAACAACGGCTCTCATGGTGCTCCATTTAAAGTGGGATCAGGTGTTAAACAGGGATGTGTTATCGCCCCAACATTATTTGCAATTTTCATCGCCATGGTTTTACATCTTGTCAAGGGGAAACTTCCCACCGGTGTGGGAATTATATATCGAACAGATGGAAAGCTTTTTAATCTCAGCAGGCTGAAAGCAAAAAGTAAGGTAATTACAACCTCCGTTGTGGAACTTCAGTATGCTGATGATAATGTGGTCTCCGCACATTCAGAGGATGATCTCCAAACTATCCTAAATGCTTTTGCAGAAGCATACGAAAAACTTGGTCTCTCACTTAACATCAAAAAAACCAAAGTGCTTCATCAGCAAGTGCAAGCCAATCCTTTGGTGATGCCATCTATCCAGCTTGGCGGGACAATACTGGAAAATGTCGATCATTTTCTCTATCTTGGCAGCTATCTTTCTGTTACAGCTAACATCGACAGTGAAATCCAGCATCGTCTGAGCTCCGCAAGTGCCGCATTTTCTCGAATGAAACATAGAGTGTTCGAGGATCGGGATATTTGTAAGAAGACCAAAACACTGGTTTATGAAGCCATTGTATTACCAACTTTATTGTATGCCTGCGAAACATGGACTATCTATAAACGTCACTTCCACCTCCTTGAAAGGTTTCATCAACGTTGCCTCCGGAAAATCCTGCAAATTACTTGGGAAGATAGGCGAACAAATGTCAGTGTACTGGAAGAAGCAAAGACTACTAGCATTGAAAAAATGATCCTTCAACGCCAACTTCAGTGGACCGGTCATGTTGTTCGAATGCCTGACTGCCGTCTCCCAAAGCAGTTACTTTACTCCCAACTCAAGGATGGAAAGCGGAATATCGGTGGTCAATATAAGAGGTTTAAAGATGTTCATAAGGCTAATCTAAAAAAATGCAATATAAACATCGAAAACTGGGAAGCTCTGGCCCATGAACGATCTAAATGGAGGTTGGCCTTTCACAAAGGTTCCATGGACTTTGAAGAAGCCCGAGTGCAAGGTGAAAGGGAGAAACGTGCTAAGCGAAAAGCACGTCAAATGAATCCTTTACAGGACCATCTTCTATCTGGTAACCTGTGTCCTCACTGTGGGAAGCTGTGTGGATCTAGAATTGGCCTCCACAGTCACTTACGGACCCATCGCTAGAGTCTACACAATCTTCTTTAGAATTTCCTCCTTTTATCCCGGAAGACAATCTTACTCGGTCACGAGTGATCGCCTGATGATGATGATGCAATAGGAGCGGGAGGAATTTTTTTTCTTATACAAGTGTCCTTGAATTTGTGCTGCATTGGATATAACCCGCCAGAGAACCACAAGAGCAGTCAAAAATAGGCCAGCCGGTGTCTAATCTGACTGAAGAATACTACTTCTTTAGCTATGTTTCGGGGGCGGGGGCGGGGCGGGATGCTTACACTGTATGGTACCAGGCCTCCTTATATAATCTGTGTTCCTAAGGACTCAAAACAATTTTATGGTCCTGTGGTCTGCAGGATTGGGATATTTCATCAGAAAAATATGCTTTAGAATAGCTGTGTGCCAGGCCCAAGTGGGAGAGGGGGGGGGAATGGCCACGTTACCAGGGCCCACAGATTAAGGGGGGCTGGCCCAGGGTGCAACCCCATCGCCATGAAGGAACAAACCGAGGCTAAACTGTAGATCATGCTTGAGGATGATGATGATGATAATAATAATAATAATAATAATAATAATAATAATAATAATAATAATATATATTTCTTACCCGCCTCTCCACTCAGATCGAGGTGGGGAACAACCATAAATATAAAATACATAACTAGTTAAAAACATAGTAAATATTATTAAAATATTCTTAAAAACCTTTAAAAGTATCCTAAAAACTCTTAAAATTCCACTGGGTAGGCCTGTCGGAAGAGGTCAGTCTTTAATTCATGGAAACTTATTTCCTTGTCCCTATGCATTTATTGTCCAGATCTTGCAAGATTTGCTGGAGTCAATCCCGGCAAAAGTACACGTTTATTTTGGAGACATAGCTAGCAGCTATGCCTTTTTTCATTTTTTTTACTCCAGATAAGCACAGGGGGCCCTATACATCTTGGTACATAAAGCCCTCAACCCCTCAAACTACAGTCCTGGACCAGAATGGGGGCCCTGTGCTGCTTACCCTAGAGTAAAAAAGAAAAAAGATGTAGCTCCTAGCTATATATTTTAAGTAATGTATGCTTTGGGTCTCAAAAGCAGTTACAGCAGAACAAGAAACATTCTGATCAGTTAGTTCGAAGTCCAGGCCCTTCTCTAGTACAGACAGAGTATGCTTGTGCTGTTAAACTAGGGCTTGCGGTATTTATTTATTTATTTATTTATATCCCACCTATTTTCCCGCAAGGAACCCAATGCAGCTTACATAATCCTCCAACTCCTCTCTATTTTATCCTCACAACAACCCTGTGATGTAGGTTAGGCTGAGAGTCAGTGACTGGTCCAAAGTCACCCAGTGAGCTTCATGGCCAAGTGAAGACTAGAACCCGGATCTCCCAAGTCCCAGTCTAACACTCTAAACCAGGGCTCTCCAAGCTTGGGTCCCCAGATGTTCCTGGCCTACAGCTCCCAGCATACCCAGCCAGCATGGCTAATGGCAAGGGATTCTGGGAGCTGTAGTCCAGCAACATCTGGGGACCCGAGCTTGGAGAGCCCTGCTCTAAACATTACGCCACACTGGCTCTCGAGGGCAATATCCAACAGGGTCATTGAACAAGCAGCCCTTCCCACTGATTTCACTGTGCAAGCGGCACCTCCCACCAGTTCTATTGCGAAAGCAGGACCCATCGCTTCTGCAACAGAGATTTAATGCTTCCTACAGGAAGCTCCAAAATGAGCAGAAACGGACCAGGACAAGTCAGCGGACCTCCCTTATGCAAGCTCCGCTGACTTGCCTTTTTCCAGAAACGAACATTTCCACTCATTTTCGGTTGTTCCTAGAAGCGTTAAATCTCTGTTGTGCAAGCAGAGGGTCTTGCTTGTGGAACGGAATCGACGGGGGCACATTTGATACTGGCCAGAGAGATTGTAACATACTCCTCAGAACAACTACAGTAGTCACCAGGTTGCTTGTGCATAGGCAGGAAGGAGGGACAATGCACCATAATAACTAGGGACACAAGGCCGGCGCTACCGCTAGGCCAACTAGGCTGTTGCCTAGGGCGCGTAGCGGAAGAGGGTGCAGAACGCTGCGCTCCTCTTCACTGCCGGCGCGCTCCTGCCTTGCCTGCCCGCCCGCCTCACCGAGAAAGCCAGGTCAGTGCGGGGGATTGCGCCCGGAGTAGTGGTGGGGCCGAGCCTGGGCGCCTCCCCCCTACCTTGCCTCGCCTCCGCGCCGCCTCCCCCCTCGCCTCGCCTCTGCGCCGCCTCCCCCCCCCGCTGCCTCCCCCCACCTCGCCTCGCTTCGCTACGCGTCGCCTCCCCCCCGACACCTACCTTCTCCGCGCTGTTTCCGGAGCCCCGCCCGCACTCTGTTTTGGCGGGAGGAACCAGGGCAACAGGGCTTAAACAGCCCTGTTGCTCTGGTTTCCCCCGGCCAAAAACAGAGCGCGGGGGTCCCTTTTCAGAGGAGGCGTGGGAAGGTAGGTGGGGGGCGGCAGCGGCAGCGTGCGGGGGGGGTCCGGTGGCAGCAGCGGCGGCGGGAGGTTGCAGAGCAGGGCTGCTTTCCGGAGGGCCCCCCCACGGCACAAGAAGGGGGGCGCTAAATATAATTTAGCCTAGGGCGCCAAACTGCCCTGCACCGGTCCTGTAGGGACATTGATCCCAGGGGCAGTAGGAGCCAGTGATGTTAGTAAGATTTACATGCCAAAGATATATGTGAATAAATGACTAGTTCACACACACACACAATACTATCATGTATGGCTATAAATACAAATCAGGCATCCAGAAATGTAAAAGGAAGCAAAAAGACACCAATCAACCATTCAGTTTTTCAAAACAGAGGATATCTTTCTGCAATCTGGCTGAGGTAATATACTAACTAGGAAGGTAGATGAAAAAAGCAAGTTGAAAATTGTTTTGATAGAGACTATGTCTGGGGCAACTGGTGATGAAGAAAAGCTGTCAGAAGCATCATTGAACTCCAATATAATGTTTTCAAAATACTTTGGGGAGACAACAATTTATTATTTTTGCAATATGAAGGCTGGAAAATGACAGCTTTAAAGTGAATTTCTCTATTTATAAAATGTTTGCAGTCACATTGATCCTTTAGAATAAAATTTCCAAAACATCAATAGGATATCTTTATTACAAAATAGTCAGCAAGCTTTTAACATTCAAGTTAAACAAAAATTGCAAAAGGGGGGATATTTGTGGGTTCTATGGACTTTGAAGAAGCCCGAGCCGAGTGCAAGGTGAAAGGGAGAAACGTGCTAAGCGAAAAGCACGTCAAATGAATCCTTTACAGGACCATCTTCCATCTGGTAACCTGTGTCCTCACTGTGGGAAACTGTGTGGATCTAGAATTGGCCTCCACAGTCACTTATGGACCCATCGCTAGAGTCTACACAATTTTTCTTTAGAATTTCCTCCTTTTAAAATTTCCTTTTTGTAAATTTTTATCCTGGAAGACAATCTTACTCGGTCACGAGTGATCGCCTGATGATGATGAGTGTAACTTCAGAATTAAAATAGGAACTTTTATTTTGTGAGCCATGAGAAAGTATATATGGGATGGTACGTGTGTGGGAGGCAGCCCACGTTATAAATTAGTACCTTCCCCACCCTCGCCCCCCCCCCAAATGACGCTTGGGCTCTGGGTATGTAGTACTGTATTCCCAGCCTCCTATAATCACGGTGATTTGGGAATGTTAGGAACTAGTTTGGCCAACATGCATAATTTTGACCATGGGTTGGTTTTCATATGATTTCCTCCTCATCAGGAATACTCTAAGGTATTTTTTCATACATTCCCTGAGACTAAGATATTGACGAAATCACGTTTCCCCGAAGGAAGCTTATTACGCACAAATTAAGGTCCAAAAGAAGAATGCATAGTTCTTGTCCATTATATAACTTCCCAATAAAAGCTCAAACATTATATGCAACAACTCTATCCTCCAGGCTCAGCATTAGGGATGTATGGATTTTATTAAATCCGTTCCATCGGTGTTTCACAGATTGTCAGGCATCTTTTGTTCCATCATCCACTCATTGACATAATTGGATTCCTCCCCCCCCCCAGAATTTCACTGTACTTGAATTAATTTGCATTAGCGCTAAATAAATAAATTAAATAATGCGCACTTGCACTAATGTGCTGATGCAAATTAGCACAAATCCTCCCCAAAAGTGAAAAAACGGTCCGCAAATCAGATTCAGAGAAATCTGAACTCATCTGAATTCATTTCGAATTTCTCCGACATCCTACTCAGCATAATCAATACTAACATTTTGGTTAGATTGTACATTTATATACAGATTGAATATCAAAATGGCTTGAAAGTGCAATGAATTTAATCAATCAACAGCAACAAAAAAACTCTGGTCCTTTACTAACACCATATATACGTAATATGCTTTTGTACTACCGGTACAAAATATGGTAATATGGTAGAACTTGATGACTCCCCAGACACATACAGATACAAAGTTCTGCTTCAAGGGGAGAGGGGGCAGAGACTTCTTAAAATGTGATGTTTGATGAGAATGTGATGACACAGAACATGATCTCCCAGTGAAGTACTTGATTTCTGTGGTGGCTTATTCTATGAGCTTAGAACTCCCATCGCCCAGCTGTGTCCCTGACACAGAGGCAAAGTCAGATGGGCTCCGAGGCCTGTCTAACAGAAGTTCCCTTTCTGGAAGGCAGAGAAGCAAAAAATTCTCCCGCCATTCGTTCCACCCTGCTGGCAAGAGCCCGGCAGAGCTTAGGCCAGGACGGAGCCCCCGAGATTGGGGCACTTCGTCCTTAGAACTCCGTTTCCTTACAACTGTTCTGTAAGAGAAGACTACGTATCAGCTCAGACTTAATTTTTTCATTAATCTCTCATATTATTCCTGTGAAGATCCTTTTTTACTTTCTGTAAGCCTAAATATCAGATATGACTTTTGAATCTGAAAAATTATTTGTTCAGTTATCCCTTGTTCTGCCTCTAAAAGGTGCGGGGGCACTTAGAAATGTAGTTTTTGAATCAACTACTTTACATCCTGAAACATTACTATCTTTCTCTGTAATTTTAGTAAATTCAGTCAGAAGTATGTGGTACCTGTTATCATTTATTTATTTATTTATTTATTACATTTATACCCCGTCTTTTTCCTGCAAAGAACTCAAGGCGGCTTACATAATCCTCCTTCTCCTCTCCCTTTTATCCTCACAACAACCCTGTGAGGTAGGTTAGGCTGAGAGTCAGTCAGTGACTGGCCCAAAGTCACCCAGTGAGTTTCATGGCTGAGCGGGGACTAGAACCCAGATCTCCTGAGTCCCAGTCCAACACTCTCACCACTACGCCACACTGGGTCATCATCATTGTACATACATACTTTCAGTACACTACTATGACTTTCTCCAACGATAGTAATATCTCTTAATGGTACTGATTGTAGTTTATAGCTACTGTGAATGGCTCCAAATTTAAATTAAATGAAGACGTGCTGGGAGACATCATTGTCTGGCACCACATAAGAGAATAAACTGAGAGGTAAATATTCTATTAGGAATTACTCTCGCTAGAGGATTTTTTAGATTGTCTTTATCCACCCAATAAACCAAAGTCCAAAACCAAAGGTACCTGAAATAAATATCCCCATTCTACACAATCAAACACATTTTCTACATGTATGAAAATCACAATTGTCTTACATTTTTTTTCCAAATGGACATGCTCAGTTATAGTAATCATTTTGGTTTTACTTAAATAAGTTTGGGACTTTATGCTAAAGGACCCTAAACACTGAAAAGTGTGTTGAGTCACAGAGGAAACTGGACATGACATAAAGTAGTGGTGCGTGCACGAATTGCAGCATAGGCACTTTGAGAACAATCCCAAACAATCGCAAATCCCAAATTTGAGAGCCAGCATGGCATAGAGGTGAGAGTGTGGGACTGGAACTCGGGAGATCAGGGTTCTAGTCCCTGCTCAGCCATGAAACTCACTGGGCGACTTTGGGCCAGTCACTGACTCTCAGCCTAACCTACCTCACAGGGTTGTTGTGAGGATAAGATGGAGGAGGAGGAGGATTATGTAAGCCGCTTGGTTTCCTTGCAGGAAAAAAGGTGGGGTATAAAGATAATAAATAAAATCTCCTCCTGGAGCACTGGAATCAGGCTGGGAGGGGTATGACAGGATGGAAAGTGAGTGAAAAGGCAAATGCATGGAAGGATATGGTAGATAGTAGGCTTGCAGGAGACTCAACCTGACTCTGAAAGGAGGTATATATATATATTTTAAGTTCGGAACTTCCATTAACTAGCTATTACTCATCTAGTAGTAAACTTTTTCAGAGCGCTAAAAACACATCCACATAGATATGGCCATGATTAGGTCTGCTGAAATCAATGAGGTTAAGGACACTTATCTTTGGGTTGGGTTGTGGCCTAGATTACCACTGACAACCCACAAGTAGTGTTGGTTTGTTTATTATTAAAGCACTTATATTTCACCTTTCCACTACATATAAATGTCCAAAATAGCTTTCAACCAACATAACAATGTAGAACATTAAAAAAAAAAACAAGCAAAAGACATCAACAGAAAAACAGAATTACATATTGAAAACATAATTTATAAAGCTCAAAAGCTTATTTGACAAAATTGGTTACACGTGGCAAGAAAATGCTATCAGAGAGGGACAAAGCAGATCTCAGGGCATAGGGAGTTCCAGAGTCTGGGTGCCACGACATAGAAATGCCTGCCCCATGTACCAGCCTGCTGAACGTCTGACAGCTGTTCCATTCATGCATCGGAGCTTCCCTCTTTCATCTCACCCCTTCCACAAGCAGCCCCTCATTCCTCTGAACACCCCCCTTCAAAGACGTAAGATGCCCTTTCACTTTGCTAATGTGTGGCATGAGAGACTGTACAGCAGGTGTGCAGAACCTCAGACCCGAGGGCCAAATCCAGCCTTCATTAGTTGTGAAGGGCTGTTATTCCCTCCCCCATACACAGAAGTGTTTTTTGGCCCGTGTGTGGCCACCCTATGTGAACCCTATGTGTATGGCCACCTCTAAGTGTTTGGCCTATATGGCCTTTGGGACTACAACTCCCAGCATTCCATTGCCTATGCTGGCTGGGGCTGTGAGAAATTAGTCCAAAATGTCTGGAGGGCACCAAGATGAGGAAGGGTAATTTACAGGACCCTCAGAGGGGGAAAAACATATTTTTCTACATTATAATTCATTATCCAAAATGAACATTAAAAGTTGCTCATTGCAAACATGAATACAAGATGGCTTTTATGATTTAAAAGTAGACCATCAATCTTAATAGTTAATTTTCTATACCTTAACTGACTGGAAATACAACATTTGCAATATGGTTTATTTAAGAACAGTAACATGTGGTTACCATGATGACCTACATTATAAACAAAAATGGGCATTAAAAAAAACACAAAAAACAATTTTAAAAAATGATGAGTAGTATAAAAAAAAATATTGTATCAGTTACTGAAAAGGAATTCCCACCTTGAAACCTCAATGATCAACTGCAGGCTACTACTTTTAGTCAAAATGTTGCACAGAAACAAGTATCCCCATAAACTTTAAGTCACAAAGCCTGCAATGGCTGTTTCAATTCAGTCAAAATACTTGTTTGGAAAGTGACAGGCAGTGATGGCAACTAGTAACTTAAGAATGCAATATATTCCTAATAGAAAATTCTAATCTAAAGCAAAAGCAAGTAAGGTAAAGCATAATGCTTATACAGTATTAGAGTATTAACCTATATTAGGAGAAATGAGATGCATATGTATGTGCCTGAGATGGTAATATCACCGTGTATGGCTATACAGCAGGGATGCAGAACCTCGTTTAGCCCAAGAGCCAAATTCCATTTCGGAGGAGCTCTCAGGGGCCATATTCCATTGGTGGGTGCAGCTGAAGGCAAAAGAGGTGGGAGCAAAGGTAAAAGGGACAGGTCAAAATACCAAAAATACCAGCATATTTGAGCTTAATACTCTTACTACCAGTAACTAAGCCTTGGGAGAAGCATTTCAACCTTTTACATTAAGGGGAAAAAACTGTACAAAAGCTTTTCCCAACCACCAAATGATTGGTGTTTGGGAGAAGAGGCATGGACTTCTGGGTTGGATTGGGAGCCCTGGAAGGCTGGATTTGGCCCTCAGGTCTAAGGTCGGGCACACCTGCTATACAGTCTCTCATGCCACACGCTAGCAAAATGAAAGGGCATCTTAAGACTCTGAAGGTATCTCCAGATAATCTACTTCAGCGGTATATCTTGCATTAGGCTACTCTTTGTATTAATGTATACTCACACCATACAACAATTCTCCTGCATATTAACATATATTTTCCTGATTGTAAGAAGGCATATCAAAGGAACTAGAGTACAAGAGTTTTCTTCCACAGTAAGTGCCTGGCAACAGTTCAAAAGCTGACCACTTATTCCTTCATGTGCTGCAGAACCACTCAGTGGCAAGAACTGCTTAATCTGTTACTGGCAGCTGCTGCAAATGGCTATTCCTTGGCATTGTGATATGCAAATGATAAGTGCACAAATAGAATCCAAAATATATGTGGGGTTCAGTTCTATTACAAGCTGGATGTACTTCAACATTAATAGACTTGGAGAAATGTCCGAAAATAAAGAAGTAAGAGCTATCAGGATAAATTTCATGAGGGAAAGCATCTCTTAGACATCATCTTTTTCTTCTTTCTCAGTAAAGCAAACACATCTATTGGTTTATACAGAAAACGTGCATGCACATGTGTAATGGAAAACAGTTAGAAAAAGGTTAAGTGTTACCAGTGAATACATCCTGAGGTTAATCACAGCCAAAATGGTATTGTGACCTTCAAAAGTACGCAAAGTGCAGAGTCAGTTCAAACGCAAGTCTCCTGTACTTACGAACAATGAATGCTTGTTGGGAAAACATCAAACTAACTTGGTAAGGAGGCAAGCAAACCTATATGTCACTTGAAAGCAAATTTCCTCACCTTTTTTAAAAATCAGATTGTCAGTTTTATACAATAAATGTACATCTGTGATACATTTTGTGTAGGGGATCCAGGCTAGTAATTCATAATTACCTGATGATCAGCTCATAATGCTTGGATGTAGTTTATGAGTTAAGTGCCATTTCCCCTGGAAATTCTTCTTCAGCTTGGGAACGTTAAATGTCTGCATGCATTGTCAGGGTTCAGCCAGCTAGGGCTAGGCACCCAAAGGCAGCTGTCCTAAGGCAGCTGTGCTGAAGGAGCATGTGCAGTAGAACATGTTTTATGTTAAACCTCACCCTGAATTAAACAGTTGTTGTGAACACTGTGAGACAAGTGAACTCTTAAAATGGGTCTGCAGTTTACGAAATAATACTGTGCTGCATGAATAAATAAACTAATCCTTTGGCTACCATTTCAAGATTGAAAATCATAAGCACACAATGGTTAAAGGCTTACCTAATGAACATGTGAATTGACAATACAAATAGATCCATCACTTATATGCTGCTCTGTGTTTGACAACTTGGAGTAACAGTCAATTATTGACCAAAATGTCATAACACAACTCATCATAATGCAGGACAGGAAACATTATTGCCAATTTGCACCACAGAACTTTCAATTCCCAAAGGGAAATTTGATAATACACATGAAATGGGTAGTCACTCCAAAGACACTGTGAGCCTGATCTCGCTCATAAATATGAGTATTATGAATGTAGATTATGTATTTTACCATGTATGAATGCTTCAATACAAAACTCATTTTAGCTGACAATGGAAGAATGTAGATCCAATTAATCTGAATATGGTCCTGACTTTAATGTCAGAATCAGAATTTTTTGCTCCAATCTGATTTACACCCAAATCCCCAAATAAAATCAAGTACATGCAAAAGACTTGCTGTGTTTATGCTTTCTTGGCCACACCAATTACCCAGGCCATATCCCGTTCCGCCTAGAAGTTTGAGAAAGCAGGACAAAGTATAACAGGTGCCAGCACTGCAGCCTTGTGAATTACCATATACTTCCCTATTGATTTAATTCTTATTTCCTCAAACAACAGCTTTATTTGTTATTAATGGAGAAAATGAAATAAGGTCCCTGCTGAAGAACTTTGGTCTATTATCTGCATCACTGCCAAGTTTCATTACAGAACAAGGTGCTAAAAATAGTAGATTAACATGCATCTGGCAGGTGAACATTACTGGCAAATGTAGCATAAAAATTGGCAGTATTCAGGTGGCAAAACTTGTTCAGCACACCTTCTTTTGGCTTTAGCAAATACGTTCCCTTAGTTGGAGTCTTGTTGGAAACAGGTTCATCTGAGTTTGGAGTGCTCCAAGAATTTAGTTCACCTGAGTTATGCTGGAATGAGTGCCAAACTCACATGTCCAAATTGGCTTTTTGAGAATGCAGGCTGAGCAGGTCCATGTGGAGTTTGGCATATTCTAAAACTGCGGTAAAAATACTTCGCTAAATGACATCGTTTTTTCTTCTGCATATGAATGCAACTGACTCCATTTTGTGCTTGCATGTGCGAAGTGAAAACTAGTTTACTGGGTATGATTGGTCCCAGACCAATTGATTAATTTTAGTTACTTTTAATTTACAAATCTGGTTTATTAGGAACCATTATCTGGATATTCCTCAATCCATACATGGAGATGCCATACTCATAGTGCAAGAGGACAGCATTCACATATTCAAGGTGAAGGATATACTTGCCTTGAAAAATAATGTGCCTTAGTGCTTTAGGATTTTAATCTCATTTTCAAAAGCGATTTAGACATTGATTTAGGTTACAGGAACTGAAATTACCATAATCCCATCAGTAACTGCACAGATTCAAATGCAGGGCTCTTCTTCTTTGCCCAAAATACATCAGTTTCCTGATAAATGATCCCCTTTTGGATAGGTTGATATGACCAGTTTTTCAAAAAGTATGTTGGTCATCTAGGGACACTTCTCCCCATATGTCCTAGGAGCAATTTACCTAGCTGGCAACTCTATTTGACCAGGTGGTTGACCTCATAAAGAGAGTTGGCCAGGAATGAGCCATTTAAGCGTATTACTATATCAATGTCAAGCTCAAAGAAGCACTGCCAAAGTCCAACTAATCCTTCATACTGAAAACATAACTTCTTAATTAAAAAACACCACACACATATACCATAATTTACCAAAGCATGTCTCACTGATGATTGCTATGGTTACCTTAACTGGAGGAATTGGCTAAGTTACTGGCATATAACATGGCATATTTTTAATGTTAGCACTTTATAGCAACTGCTAGCATCAACATAGATTTAAAAACTTCGAAAGGCAATTTCTTTACTTTCTGTTGCAGAGAGTTACTGAGGCTGGTTAGAGGGTGGGTACCCTTAGCTTTAATCTGTTTACAGGTTTAGACAATACTAAACTCCTCTAACACACAAGCTGCTTAGAATCAGACAGTACTAGAAGAGTAATGTGTACACTGTCTGAGGGCATAAAAGCCTCCAGCTTGCCTTTCACGGTTCATCCTACTACATATGATTCTTTCTATCAAATATAAAACTTCTATTCTCACAACAACCCTGTGAGGTAGGTTAGGCTGAGAGTCTGTGACTGGCCAAAGTCACCCAGTGAGCTTCATGGCCGAGTGGGGACTAGAACCCGGATCCCCCAAGTCTCAGTCCAACACTCTAACCACTACACCACACTGGCTCACCATGTTCCCCAGCAACTGGAGTACATAGGCATACTGCCCGATACTGGAGGAAGCATATAGACAATCAGGACTAGTAGCCATGTATAGCCTTCTTCTCATGAATTTGTCCAATCCCCTTTTAAAGCTGTCCAAATTGGTAGCCATCACCACATCCTATGGAAGTGAATCCATAGTTTAACTATGCTGTGTGTGAAGAAGTACTTCCTTTTATCTGTGCTGAATCTCCCACCAATCAGCTTCATGGGATGACCCCACTGGGTTCTAATACTATGAGAGGGGGGGAGAAAATGTCTCCCTATCCACTTTCTCCACACCATGCATAATTTTGTACACCTTTATCACTGTTGGAAACAGGATGCTGGACAAAATGGACACAAGGTCTGATCCAGAATGGCATGTTCTCTATGACATCCTAGTTTGCTATATGTATGGAGTCTGTTCGTCCCCACGGGGAGCAATGCAATCCTCCCTTTATCTTCAAATATGTGGAACACTCAGCTTATTGATAATTTCCCAAAATCTGTAATGATGTATAGCATCTGATAAAATGATATAGTTTGGATTATCTTGTTACGCTTTTTTAAAGAAAAAATGATAAATGTATACATATGATTTACATACTAGTCCCATTTTGCACTGTGCAACAAATCTTGGAACCAAAATTACTAGCACAGCAGTATTTTTTAAAAGGGTGTTGGACCAAAACATGCTGCCAAGAATCCTTTATCTTCATTCCACCATCTCTTGCTTCTATCCACAGATGAAATTTCTGTATCACTCAAAGAAACAGAATAGTTAAACAACAGAAACATTATTAGCTCTCCTTGGAAAACAAGGAAACAGTAAAGGGATCTCTAAATATATAAGAGCTTACAATTCACTCCCCCAGATGAAACAAAATACAAGAATAAAATCATAGATCTGCTTAGGAATATGGAGAGTGCAGACATGCAACTTTATATTTCTGTGTATTTCAAAAGCTGAGATGTAATAAAGGCCTTTTTCAAGGCTTTTGTACCTTGGCCATATTTGTGCCTTTCCCATAAAAAACAATGTGCAGCACAATCCTATGCATGTTTACTCAGAAGTCCCATGGGGCTTGCTTCCAGGTGATTGTGTACAGGACTGCAGCCTGAGTTTTCTAAGAGCTATGTCTAATCTTTCTAGGGTGCTATGATGTGGTATTTATTATTCTCATTCATGTTTCATGACTACACAATTATCATCTTCATCATCCTCACCACTTAGCTGTCACTGAAAAGCACTTTTTAAAGCAATTTCAACTATGCAATAAAGATTCACTTATCAGGTGTATACAGACCTCATGCTTAGGAGACCACACATCTAAAAATATGGGTAAATCCTCTGCTGATAATAGCATATAATCTAAGTTTAAACTGTAACTCCAGGAATTTACATACTTTGTCTCTACATATGTATCAGTTAATATGTGTTTTTGTAACATCAATCCAGTTCTCAGGCAACTCTTTCTTTTTCCTGTGAGCATCAGCGGCTTATCAGAATGAACACTGCATTCCGTCAAAATGAAATTCTGACACATACAAGGCTATTTGCTCACTATCCGATTTGTCTGTTAACCTTTCAGCTGCACAGACTCTTACAGCTGGTCCAATATTTGAGTGCCCATTCATCATTTAAGATTGGAGAAAGGATTCCTGTCTCAAAGAAATCTTATGGGAAAGGTCAGTGAAGAAAAAGCATCAACTATGATTCATAGCTTCTTGCTAAATTACTTCTTACTTAGCAGGCCTATATAGCAGGACTACCAGAGTGGGACTGAGTAAGGAGAAGAGAGTGACACAGAGCACTATGGAGACGACAGTACTACTGGGTATTACTTTAAAAAGAATAGTCTCAGTAAGATTCTTTTTTGTTTTCTTTAGTAAGGAAAAGTTAAATATTTAGCTGAGCTAAATCTTTGTAAGTTTCAATTTTCATGTGCAAATGTTTGCATTCAATAAGGGAGAATCTTATAGGATTCATAGGATCATAGAGTTGGAAGGGGCCTACAAGGCCATCGAGTCCAACCCCCTGCCCAATGCAGGATACTAGAGGAGGGGGTCTCCCATCCAAGTAATAACCAGGCCTGACCCTGCTTAGCTTTCCACACTCAGACAAGCTGAGCCAGTGTGAGCCATAGGCATCCAACAGTTTAGCAAACTGCATGAAAACAGTGTTTCTCTGCTTTTCATTCAACTCCTGGACACTAATGACAGCTCAAAGGCCAAACTCTTGAGGAACAGCCATATTAGGTTTGTTACGGGAGGCTGATGATGCCCTATGTCAGGGGGTCATAGATGCTTGGTGTCATAGATCATAGAGTTGGAAGGAGCCTACAAGGCTATCGAGTCCAACCCCCTGCTCAATGCAGGAAACTAGAGGAGGGGTCTCCCATCCAAGTACAGTAATACCTTGGATTGCGAGCATAATTCGTTCCGGAACCGTGCTTGTAATCCAAAACACTCTTATATCAAAGCGAGTATCTGGCGGGCGTGAGCGGAGCCGATTTCAGCCCTCTACGCCCGCTCGAGGTGAGCGGTTACATCCCTACATTACATGTATTGCAAGACAGTCGCTTGTTTATCAAGTCAAAATTATTATTTTAAAAAATTGCTTGTCTTGCAAAAACGCACTCAGACCAAGTTACTTGCAATCCAAGGTATTACTGTAATAACCAGGCCTGACACTCAGAAGAAGCTGAGCCAGCGTGAGCCACAGGCCTGTATCCTTATCCATTTCAGCTTTTATTATGAGCTTTATAGGAGCTACCCACGGTGCTCCACGGTGGTGAACCTATTTTGGGGATGGAGCACAGCGCCGTGAATAGCTCCCATAAAGCTCAGAATAAACACTGCAATGGATGAGGAGCTAGGCAGAGAGTGCACAAATAAAGAATCCAATATCAAATAAGTGCAAGATCCAATCACAATGGGTGTGACCAATGCATGTCTAGCAGCCACGGGTGACGATGAATAGCCATAGCAAGATCGAAAGAGCAGTCCCAAAGGGACAGTGATTCAGAAGCTTCTAGGGCTGATTTAGGCTCCAAGCAACTGCTCAGTTAGACCACACGGCACAATCTGGGAAATATCCTAACCTTTGGGAGCAAGGGAGATGTGTAATCCCTCAGCTGTCGGTCAATGTGATTGTAGATGAAGGGGCAAGGCTAGAGGAGCAGTTTATCAGTCACAATGATGGGGACTGATAGGGTATGCAGGTGGTAGCCATGCAGGTGGTAGTCTTTTCCAAACATTCCCCCCCCCACACACACACACACCTAAGAAAGGTCCAATGAAGAAAAATAATCCAGCTCTTGGGGCAGAAGAAAAATGAGTGGGTTAATTGAAAAGGAATCTGACTGGGTAATGATGCATTTGGGGAAAATTAATTGAAGAAAAACTGATCTGCGGTAATGTGGAGTGGGATATTTGGGGTGGGTGCAAATTAATTTTGGCAACCATCTCGGTGGTCAACTACTTGTGGAAAATACATTTATTAAAAGGACATTGATTTGGTTTGGGAATTAATTGGCCTTCTGTGAAATGTAAATTCTAGTAATTATTTTCAAATTTGCATCTATACATATTAATTAGCATTTGCAAATTGTATGCAAATTTGTGCCCTCTTATTTTTCAGTGAAGCATTTCCTCTTTGGCAATTCATAAGTGGCTACCTTTGAAATGTTGTAACCAGAACGGCACTCAGGATTCCAAGTGTGGTCAGACTACAGAGTTGCATAAAGGCATTATGAGATTGACAGATTTGTTTTCTATCCCTTTCCTAATGACCCCTAACTTGAAACTTGTCTTTTTCACAGCTGCAGCAGCACACCAGGTTAACACTTTTGTTGAGCTACCCAACCACAGCCCCATGAGCCTTTCTCTGGTCAGGCACCACCTGCTCAGGCCTCATCAGTGTATACATGAAGTTAGGATTTATTTTTTTTGCTCCAGTGTGCACCCCATTACAATTGCTTACACTGAACGATTGGCCATTTTATTGCCTATTCACCCATTCTGAAGAAATCCTTTTGGAGCTCTTTGTAATCCCTTTTTATTTCTACCACCCTGAATAATTTGGTGTTATCAGCAAACTTAGCCACGGACATTGTTCATCCCTAAGTCTGCAGGTCATTTATGAACGTGCACTGGTCTCTCTCAATTCAAATCCCTGGGGGACGCCACACGTACATCCTTCTATAGTGAGAACTGTCCATTTATTCCTATTCTCTGCTTTCTGATCTTTAACCAGTTACTGATCCATAAGAGGACCTGTCTTCTTATCCCATGACTACTAAGTTTATACAGAAGCCATTGCCTTGTAAAAGGCTTTATGTAAAAGTCCAAGTATACAATGCCTACCAGATCACACCTATCCACAAGTAGGATAAGGATACAAAGTATAAGTCAGTCCAAGGTCACAAATTAAGATGTTACACTCTTCTGCCAGACTACGTCCTCAGCAGGAATCCAACAGAGACCAAAATTGCTCACAGTAACCTGCAAGCAGCCTTTGAATGTTCACAGACTGAGTAATAAAGACAAATGAGCAGGTTGATCTAAAGGTACACACCTGTGCAGGCAGACATTATCGCTGATTGTTCAAATGAAAGGATGTAGAGGGAAGAAAATTAGCTCAATTTTATACTATTACAACCCCAGTAAAGCTTTAATGTCACTGCAGTCCATGCACAGCAAAAAGATTTTGACTGCACTATTGTCCTTTAAAAGGCTAAACCCTGAGAATCTGATCTTACATGAAATATTGTATTGGTTGTTACTGTGATGGGAAAATCACATGTGTATGTATGTATGTATATTCATGAACTCCATAGGTTTCACAGCTAGCGTGACATCATATATCTAAAAAAGAGGGGTGTCTGCTATCCTATTTTTATACATAATGAGTACTGTCAATGTTAGGAACTGAAGCCACAGCAGCACTTGAGCCAAGGTTTATCAGGCAACAATGGCTTTTTACATCATCCAACACACACAGCCTTTTCTTTTTCTTTCCAAAAATTATGCCTCAATTGAAAGAAAAATAATTGTTACCCTGTAATTTTCCGTCCTTTCTGGTGACAGGTTTATCAATGTCACCATGAAGCAGCCACCGCATATTAGTGATGTGATGTTTTAAAGCATGTGACTAGAATTGACTGCCTATTTACCTGATGCACGGCGGAGGTCATTGTGACGCAAAAAAACACAGACCTCTGCTTGATGGATCAAAAAAGCAAATTTACCCTTAATCTCTGTGAGCCAAAGAAAGGAATTACAGCAGCTCAAACCCTGGCTTCTTGGTGGGGGACCCATGGTAGAGACCGACCCATAGAAAGCTTCCTTCCTTCATGTTCAGTTCTCTGATTTGAGCAATCAGAGACCAGCTGCTTCAACGGCTGCTCAGAATGTGCCCCAGCCAGCATTGCGGATGTTCGGGAATCCTGGAAGTTGTAGTCCAAAATATCTGGACGGCACCAGGGTGGAGAAGGTTGCCTTATGTACGTATATACTCAAGTATAAGTGGACCCTAATATAAGTCGAGGCCCCTAATTTCACCCAAAAAAACTGGGAAAACTTATTGCCTCCAGTATAAGTACGCTGACCCAAGTATAAGTCGAGGGGGCATTTTTCAGCACAAAAAATGTGCTGAAAAACTCGACTTATACTTGAGTATATACGGGGTAAACAATTCCCTTAGGGTGCAATGCAATGCTCTCCGAGCTCGATGCATGTAAGCCTCTGAACTCAAGAGGCGTGCGAGGCGTGACAGTGGCAATCTCCGCTGCCCTACACCTTGCGCCCTGCATTAGCGTCATCTAAACAGATGTTTTCTGCCATCTGTTTTAGATGAAGGTCTTTGGAAGGGAAGGGAAGGTGACTGGGGTGCAGTTTGGATACGGCGTAAGATTTCGGCTCCAACTTCCTCCTCTCCCCGCCGCCCAGCACACCCTTTTTCCTCCTCTCCAAGGGCGATTTGCAGCTTCGGGGAGGCTGCCTGCCGGTGTGGTTCTTTCTGCGCCAGCTGCGAGGAGAGCATGGCTGGGGCTCAGCATCTGGAGTCCCAGCTCCGAGCTCGTAGGATATTGGAGCTGGGGCTCCAAATAATCCTATGCCCCCCCCGGCAAGGTTGGGGGACCATAGAATTGCACCCTTAGTAACCCTATTAGTTTTCGTTATCTTATTTCTAGTGGTGATGTCAAACCCATGTCTACACCTTCGTTGTCAGGCTACTGAAGTATATAAGATACAGAGGGTTTATTTTGGTGGCACTGGTTTTATGGTTATTTAGTTATATTATTAACATTTATATGCTGCCTTATCTGCTAAAAAGCCATCAAGGTGGTGTACAACAATTTAAAACACAATAAAAAGATTTAAAAAGACAAAAATAATAGAACACTATATTAAAACAGAATATCAATTTAAAAAAAGTAGCTGGTCACCCAAGGAAGGCCTCCTGAAATGAATATGTTTTCAGGAGGCACCAGAAACAACACAATGTTGGTGCCTGCCTGACCTCCAGGAGCAGGGAGTTTCACAGGAACGGAGCTGCCACACTAAAGGCTCTTATCTGGGTGGACCACAAATGGGCCATAGGTCCATGCGGAACCGCCAGGAGCATGTCATCTGATGACCTCAGTTCCAGGACAGATTGAAAAGGGTTTATAGTCGAGACAACCTTGTGGCAGGGAGTTCCATAGTCCCAAGTCTCAAAGTATTAAAAAGGGAACAGCAGTGGGAAAACCTGCATGGTTGTTCCACATTTGGTGGCATACGTGGGATAACCTGAGGGGTGTTCCTCCACACATCTTCATATCTGAGGGTGCAGGTTATTTGGCTTCTACTGTACTTGTTTCTCTGAGGCATGGCGACGGTGTAAACACCTTGGGTCATACTGTGTGGGTTTATAAAGGCAACTAAGTCACCTTTGCAGAAGGCAACTGCTAAGAGAGACTGAGGCAGGGGGGCAAGTCTGAACCAAATGCACTACACAGCCACTCCCATGGCCGAAGCCAATTGAATCTGGCCATGGGAGTGATGCATCCCTACACCATCTTATGAAGTTCCATGAGATCTCATTTGCATAGTCATATATAAGAATGGCGGTTAAGACAGTAGATCTATTACATTTCCCTAACTCCCTTTAAAGAAGAGGAGGAGGAGATTTTTTGCATGCTGGCATGTTTCAGATGTAAACATGGTCTAGCAATATGTGAATGAGCAGAAGGTTCCCCAGGTCAGATGTAACAATATACTCATGTTAGTTTAAATCAGAAAGCAGATGCTTCCAGTCTCCTCTTTGGGGCTGCACTGGAAGAGGGAAGAGGGAGTGTGTGAGCCTGAGGTTTGCTTATGTGTGTGTTCACAAAATGCTAAACCAAGGTTTAGCACTGCTTACATCTGAAATGGACCACAGTGTTATTGAGAAATTCCTGTCAATTAATTATCCCCTATATGTTTCCACAATAATTGGTTTATACATTTGTAGTGCCATAGCAAAGTACTGAAGTCAAAGGATACAAGATGATCTACCATTGCTTTAAGTGATGTTTTTCCGGTCTATCCCCTTTCATTCTCTTTTGGGTTTGTGATGACTATGCTAAATATAAATCTAGAAAATACCATATTGGAAATTATTTGGCAGATCAGTAAATTTATAGCTACCATGTATTATTATACAGACTGTTTTATTGGTTTCCCAAAATACATGCTTTAGATTTGATAAAAAGAAAGAACTCTCTTTTTACTGTTTACTACTTCAAATAAATCTAGGCCAAGAAGGCTTTTTCAAATATAGCACTAATTTGAGGTGGAGGGGGGATGGTTACCAGCAACTAAACCCTCATTTTTGCCTTACTACCAAAACATGGCTTTGTTATTGATTTGTTAATCCTCTTATATAGTATGTCTTTGTGCTTTAAACAGGCTCATTACAAATAAAAAAATAAATATTAAAATATTTAAAGAATATTTGAGTTGCTATAATATTCTAGGAAGAAAGAACCCAATGCAATCAAAGCATTGTCAATTTGGCAATGCTTTCTCTGTCCGTTTAATACCACACATCTAACCTTGTCTCCAGGGAATGTTTCCCCCCCCCTCTGCAGCATTTCATTTCGGAATTGCCTTTGAAACACATTCTCTATTCAGCAGGGATGGCCTATTACACATTTTCCTTAGGGCTGCAATTAATATTTCTCCCCGTAGAAATCTCCCACTGGGGATTCCTGCAGCATATGATCAAAAGCTTCAAAATATTCTTGTAAGCATATTTCCAGCTGTACACCTGATCTCAAGCCATCTAAAAAAGTACTCTGACCTTCGTTGCAAAGTCTGCTCTTCAACACTGCCACAAAATTCTACATCAGTAAAAGTCCACACAATTTCCTCCTTCAGAAGTCTCCCATGGCTATTGCTCTCTTGATTTACACAGACGGGACTAATAACTACCCAGATACTTCCAAAGTGTGACATCTGATAACATACCTAAAAGGACAACTGTATTATTATTTTTATGCCAAGAGAGGGCTGTATATGACCCAAGAGGAGTGGCCATAGGTAGTAGAGGACATGCTTGTGAGCGCTGGACTGACCCGGGTTCAAAAGCTTACCTAGCCAGTGACCCTCAGTCCCAGTCACGCAGACGGAAGGAGGAGATAACAGCAGTTAATAAAGATTAAAGAGTTTATTTGTAAGACCCAATTACATGGGATTAAGGCAAGCAATGCATCTCTTACTCACTACATGATTGCAAATTCAAATCCAAGACCCCAGTGGTAAGGCTGAGATGAAGTGAAGTAGAAGTCCAGAACAAGAGCAGGAAGTGAGGGGATGTGTGTCTTACCCCAACTTATATAGTAAGATCCTATTTATAGTATCTATAAATAGGATATTACTCGCCAGTTATACAACCTATTCTTCACAACATGTTTACTGCAAACCTGTCCCATGGTTGCTGACTCATAAACCTTGAGAATATGTCTGGTGACAGAAGACCTTGTGTACTTCACCTCAAGAGACATCCTCCATGTCAGGTGACAATCTCGACGTCAGGTGACAATCCTCGTTCTGCCCACCATGCAAAACCTAACAATGCTTTGTATACAAATGGTCCAATCGCTGGCATTTCCATCTAAAAGGCTCTCACGTGGCAGAATTATGAAAGACTTGGACTGAGACCTTGGAGGGCTGTTGCTTTAGAGTAGAAGGTGATACTGGGCTAGATGGGCCAATGCTCTGACCCCATATAAGGCAGCTTCCTATGTTCATGTATTTGGTGGGTGATACCAGAAAAAATGTGCTGATCTCAGGTTATAGAACATGGAATGAAAAATATTCTCCGCTAAAAGTTAAAATTGGACCATGTTTGTAATACACTGAATGGTGATGACTACATATATATTTATAATACAACTGTATCCTTCATTGACAGCAAATATCAGAGTACTGGTAATAAATCCTTTGAATATTGGTTAACTCCTTTGATTCCAGTGCATCACTGTGACTTTGTTCCACTGGAATTCAATGCCTTAATTCGTTCCTTGCTAGAAATGAATGAAACTCCTCTGATCTCTTGTTCCTATAAAGGGAGGAGTGAGAAGAAAGGATTTTTTTCCATGTAAAGTATAAACTAAATTCAAAATACACTAAATGAAAGAATGTTCCATTAAAATCAGTAGGATTCACTTCCACGTAATATCTTCAGGGTCTAATATCACAGGAGGCTGATTCACGAGCGATTCTAAAGTGTGTGACTAATTTTACACAGTTTGAAACCACACATGTAATTGGGGGCCTTTTTCAAATTAGGGCTACTGTCATAGTAGTGTCCTCTTGGGATTTCATAAACTTTACAAAATATGCACAGAGCAATTCTCTTAAGTATTAATAAAACTGATTGAGCTTGAAACTATCCCCAACAAACACACCCTCTGCAAAGTACATTCTAACTTGCTTCCTCTTTAATCCAGAGGACTCAATCATTCATGATACTTCTAGGCATTCATATAACTTTGTACATTCTTTATTACTCATACGCAATACTGTGAAGAGAAAGCCTAACCACACGCTTGCTGAACCCTGACACATTTTTCCCCTTTCCGCTGCCACCCATCTCCCTCCATCTTCTGCATAATCCCCACCTGAGGCAAAGGAGACACAGTTCTGGGCAGACCGGTTTTACATAGCTACATCTGCATCCCCCTCAATAGGGCACATTTACATCTACCCTAAGGAAGTGCATAACATCCTGACAAGGGAGGAGTGCAGTCTCAAAGAGCTGCAAAGTGCCCCCAAGTACCCAGGAAGCACCACAGCCCCGCTGGGAGGAACCAGCCCAACTTGTCATCAAAGCAAGGGAGGGGGCGAGGGAGGGTAGAAAAAGCACGTCCTGGAAAACAAGGGGTTGTTGGGAGCACGGTGCAGGCTCGCACGGATCAGGTCCCTGGCTCCAGTCAGGACCAAGGTACCCCAACCCCGGGCGCTGTGCCCGGAGACCGGCTGCACGAACGGCAATACTAGCTCAGTAAGTCAGATTCTTTGTTGTGAAGTTACTTCTCTGTATTTCTCAAGCCTTCTACTTCGTATGTGTATTGGAGCACTACGCTCCACTGACTTTTATGAACTCTGTTGTTTATAATGTGAAATTCCTGGTAGTCTATTAGTTCTGCTCCATTAAAGGCGTTATAAACATAGCTGGCTCCTGTCTCAATACGATTCAGTGTCAATACTTGCCGCGGTTGAGTTTAATTCTCATGGAAGCCACGTAAAGGGCATTTTCTCAGGGCCGGTCAGGGCTTTTTTTCTGGTGGAACTCACCGGAACTGAGTTCCAGCACCTTTTCTTCTATTAATTGTATTACAATTTAATCGCCATCTACTCCCGAGGAAATGTAATCCAAGAGTTCCGGTACCCTTTTCTCCAGAAAAAAAGCACTGGTGCCAGTTAACCCTTTAATTCCCAAACTCACACAAAGGACCAGCTGCGGTCCTCCACAAATACTAATGGAGCAAGTTGTTAATGTTTAGAGTACACAGAATAAATAAATACGGTGAACAAAATACTAAATGGGCAATTCAGCGGCTACCTCCAAATATAGCCCTATTAACAAGCAGTATTTGCTCTTTGATGAGATAACAACCACCATGACCCCTCCTCTAGTTTCCTGCATTGAGCAGAGGGTTGGACTCGATAGCCTTGTAGGCCCCTTCCAACTCTATGATCTATGAATCCACTGCACCTATATCTGTATCCACTGTTAATCCACTTTCGGTTTCATTGCAGAGTTGAGATCATGAAGGGTGTTTCCTTTCCTGCTTTTCTACTACATAACCTTTAGGTGGCACAGTGGTATTCCAAAATAGCACAATTACACAAATGGAAAAACCCATTTTGGGTTGTGTGTTTTTTGCTTTCACAAATAATACCTCATGTTCCCTGTTCTAAAAGAATTCGCCAAAAGTGCTGTTTATAAACAGGAGCGAAACTGGAGGGACACAACATTGTCTAAAGGACCTGCAAATAACCGTGAGCCACCGGGACTGACAAGCATCCACTAAATGCCTCGTGGAGAAGCTCCTTGTGCGCTGCCAGCAAAAGTCAATTCATTTGTGGATATCATCATTTGTCATTATCAAATACTTACTTAAGCATCAAAAATAAGGGGTATATTGGCAAAATGTAAGGTACCATTTTCAACAGGGGAGGGGTGTGTGTATTTGAGAGAGAGAGAGAGAGGAGGGACAGCAGGGAGAGTGCAATGTATCTGTATATCCATTTCTCTGCCTGTGGAGGTCCAGCATCAGCACCCGGTGCTCTCAGGCAGCTCCTGGGTTCCCAGCACCCCAGCAGGGCCCCCATCTGCAGTGGTTCCTGCCCTGCTCCCACCAGGTGGCTGGGTTTGGGAGCCACAATTTTAATTTCCCACAGTGCCTTTGACATGATGTCACTCTGGAGAACATGGGAAATCAAAATGGCGGCACCAAGCTGCCTGCCACTGATCACATCAGCCCTGCTGCTTGTGCTTCCTCCACCACCACCACCAGGTAAGCCTGTCCGTAAAATAGCCCATCAATGCAGGCTACTAGGAAGTATTTTGCTAGGTGTCCCTGCAAACCTGGAGCTGGGGCCACTTCTGTCTATCTACCACAGGGCTGGGACACCCATCCAGATCGTGTGGGACTACAACTTCCATTATCCCTTACCATATGCCGTGCTGGTGGGGGCTGATGGGAATTGGAGCTCAGCAACATCTGGAGAGCTACAGTTTTACCCAGCCGTGATCTACTGCGTAAAATATAGCCCATATTCAAACTCAGATATCTGTAATACAACCTTGTACTACATGCATTGGCTTTACCAGCATTTACGGTAACTACGTAATTTTGACATTTTCATACCAAACGCTTACGGTCATTGCTTTTTGCAGCTTTAATCCTGTTTACATGGAAGTGTCAAAACTGTGCTTGAAAATCATCCTCAAATATGGCTGTACTCATGTATGATTCAGCTCAATACACGAGCATTTTGAGCAACAATTGTAGTCACATATTGCTTTTCTCCAAAATGCAGGAACCATTGTTGAATATGGGTACATTGGCAGGCTCTTTTCACTGATAGGAAGCCAGCCAGGCCAGTTACATAGGTTGTGAAGAGTGGTGGCATTCAGTGGGACCACATACTTCATGGATCCCAACCTGACAGCCATGACTACAGGGATACAGCTATGAGAAGAAACTTGAGCAATAACTTCATTTCATTTATTTACCGGTAAGTCGCAATCCTACAGAAGTTCAGCAGAAAATAGGCTGGAGCATGCTGATAGTTGGAGGCCTTTTTTCTGTCTAAGATTGCATAGGATTGCACCTTAAAAAGATTAGACTCCAGAAAGTCCTGTGCCCAAGCAGCTCTGTGCATACATTCGTTTTACCAATTAGCAAAGTACTGAAGTGAGAGGATTTAGGATGACCTGCCATTGCTTTAAGTTATGAACCTGGAGAAAGATCTTGGGCTAGAATATCATACTAGATATCCAGCGACCTTCTGTCTTACCTCTGAGAATCAGATGAAAAGATTTGCATCACCGGAAGCTGCAGAGTCATTTCTGACAGGTATTAAGATCACTGGAGGCTCTCCCCCTGCTGCTGCATCCACTTCTACTGAAGCTGTATTTGGTTCCGCTGGAAAGTTTCTGGCTGTTCATCAGTGTTTATGCTGTTATACTAGATAATGTTCTGGGCATTTGGCCAACCTATATATGAACAAGAACGCACTTCTCTTTTTTTTCCCTTCTTACTTTTGTCTTAGGTAACTTTATATACTTGTTATGCTTTTACATTTTGCGTAAGTTTATAATTAGTTTAAAAACGATATACATAATTAAATATTTTACAAAATACCCAGCATTCTTTTTGATTTAAGCATGTATTTTATAATTGATAAGGGAGCAGGCAAGATGGATTTCATTGCCACCTTTACTGGAAGCCAAAATGTCCCCCCCCCCCAGTTTTTGTTTTTGTTTTATTTTTAGTTTTGCTTTTATTCATTATATCTTTCCAAAATGTGGGGTTTTGTTTTTGTTTAGTAGGGGAAATGGTGAGAGTGTTGGACTGGGACCCGGGAGATCTGGTTTCTAGTCCCCACTCGGTCATGAAACTCACTGGGTGACTTTGGGCCAGTCACTGACTCTCAGCCTAACCTACCTCACAGGGTTGTTGTGAGGATAAAATGGAGAGGAGGAGGAGGATTATGTAAGCCGCCTTGGGTTTCTTGCAGGAAAAAAGGCGGGTTATAAATATAATAAATAAATAAATAAATACTTGGGTTACAGTAAAACCTTGGATTGCAAGTAACTTGGTCTGCAAGTGTTTCGCAAGACAAGCAAATTTTTAAAATAAATTTTAACTTGATAACAAGCAACGTCTTGCAATACAAGTACTGTAGTACAGTCAAGAAAAATGAAGACTTTACACTATCATTCTTTATTGCAGCTTAAATTAAAAATATGTGTACAAATTTCTTATGGGGAATTTCGCTTTGATATACAAGTGCTTAGGATTACAAACACGTTTCCGGAACAAATTATGCTTGCAATCCAAGGTATTACTGTATTTGGGGGGGGGGGGGTGTTGCTTTTTAATTTCCTATTATTTTCAATTTTAATATATATATATATATATATATATGTGTGTGTGTGTGTGTGTGTGTGTGTGTGTGTGTATAATATTATTTGAAAGGTTATGTGAGGTACAGGAAAATAGATGTTTCCCTGGACCACTTGGGATTTTTTTGTATTGAAATATATTATATTAATGACCTATGTGATATATTATACAGAAGTAGTTAATATTGGTAAAATTAGTAAGATTTGCATTTTAGGACGTGTAGCTAATCTCTTCTTCACTGTGTTATGTTTAACGTGACTTCATGGAATGTTAAGGGGCTGCGGAAACCAGAAAAGCAGAACACAGTGCTTTCTAGGTTAAAAGAGCATAATGGTTGATGTGGCTTTTCTACAAGAAAATCATTTGATGGCTGCAGATGCCCATTTATTGATGAAAAATTGGATTGGAGAGGTATATGTAACTGACACTTCTACTATGTTTAAAGGGGTAGCAATCTTAATTCATAAGCGATTTTGGTTTTCAGTCCTACGGGTTATTAGTGATACTGAAGGTTATTTTTTTTTTATTTTGCTGGGAAATATATAATGACAAAGTACGGTAATTGCTATGATTAACGTATATGGGCCTAATAATGATTCTCCGGTTATGTTTCATGAGTGTTTCAGTAAATTGGTTGGTGTTGCACATGATTACTTGATTGTGGGTGGGGATTTTTAATGAAGTTTTAAACGTGCTGATGGATAGAAATACACCTGCCCCTAAGAAGCAAACGATGGTGAGACTTATACTTCGGGCATATATGGCTGAATTTGGTTTGACTGATGTATATGGAGAGCTTTGCATCCTTTTGAAAGGGACTATACCTTTATTTCATCTGTTCATCATAATTGTTTTCGATGAGATTATTTTTTGATTTCTACATTGTTGTTACATTATATAAATGTCTGTAAGACTGAAATGCTGGTAGTTTCCCAGTTGGCCTGGAGTTTCAGATTCACTTAGGCTCCCTGCTCTTTGGAGTTTAAATGTTTCCCTTCTTAATGATCAGATGTTTAAAAAACAGATTTTGGCAGAATTAACTGAATACTTTGAAATCAAGGAGGGTACAGTTGATTCTTGTGCTATTGAGTGGGAGGCCAGTAAAGCTTTTATATGGGGCCGAATTATTGCTTATGCTTCCTATAAAAACAAAAACATTGTGCTAACTATCGACCTATTTTGTTAATTAATGTTGACATTAAAATATTAACAGCAATTTTGGCTGATAGATTGCAACAAGTTATTACAACACTTGTTCGATCTGATCAGGTGGGATTCATTAGAAATCAACAGGGAGCCGATAACCTTAGATTAGTAGTTGATCTGATTGCTTTAAATACAAATAGAACAGACTCAGCTGCTATAATTTCTTTGGATGCTGAAAAGGCCTTTGACAAAATTCACTGGAAATTTATTGTTGCTATGTTGAGAAACTTTGGCTTTCCCAAGGAATTTTTGAATTGGGTTAAAATTTTATATTCAATCCCAAGAGTGAGAGTTAAGACCAATGGGTTTTTCTCAGACTATTTTATACTTGGGAGAGGTACTAGACAGGGACGTCCACTTTCATAGAATCATAGAATCATAGAAAAGTAGAGTTGGAAGGGGCCTACAAGGCCATCGAGTCCAACCCCCCTGCTCAATGCAGGAATCTAGGTCAAAGCATCTCTGACAGATGTCTGTCCAGCTGCACCTTGAATGCCTCCAGAGTGGGAGAGCCCACGACCTCCCTAGGTAGTTGATTCCATTGTCTTATTGCTCTGACAGTCAGGAAATTTTTCCTGATGTTTAGGTGGAATCTAGGTTCCTGTAACTTGAGCCCATTATTCCGTGTCCTGCAAACTGGGATGACCGAGAAGAGATCTTTGCCCTCCTCTCTGTGTGACATCCCTTCAAATACTGGAAGAGTGCGATCATATCTCCCCTCAGTCTCCTCTTCTGAAGGCTAAACATGCCCAGTTCTTTCAGTCTCTCCTCATAGGGCCTTGTTTCCAGTCCCTTTATCATCCTTGTTGCCCTCCTCTGAACCCTCTCCAGTTTGTCTATGTCCTTCTTAAAGTGAGGTGCCCAGAACTGGACGCAGTACTCAAGATGAGGCCTAACCAGTGCCGAGTAAAGGGGAATTATCACTTCCCGCGATTTGGAAGCTATACTTCTATTAATACAGCCCAAAATTGCATTTGCCTTCTTTGCAGCCACATCGCATTGCTGGCTCATATTCAGTTTGTGATCTACCACAATTCCAAGATCCTTCTCACTTGTAGTATTGTTGAGCCAAGTGTCCCCCATTCTGTAACTCTGCATTTGGTTTCCTCTCCCTAGGTGCAGCACTTGGCATTTATCCCTAGTAAATTTCATTCTGTTGTTTTCGGCCCAGCGCTCCAGCCTATCGAGGTCACTTTGAATTTTGTTTCTGTCTTCCAGAGTATTAGCTGTTCCACCCAACTTTGTGTCATCTGCAAATTTGATAAGCATTCCCTGTACCTCCTGATCCAAGTCATTAATAAAAATGTTGAAGAGCACCGGGCCCAGGACCGAGCCCTGTGGTACCCCGCTCGTTACCTCTCCCCAGTTTGAGAAGGAACCATTGATAAGCACTCTTTGAGTCCGATTCTGTAGCCAATTGTGGATCCACCTGATAGTTGTTCCATCTAGCCCACCTTTAGCTAGCTTGCTAATCATGAGGCACTTTGTCGAAAGCTTTGCTGAAGTCCAGATATATGATGTCCACAGCATTCCCACAGTCCACAAGGGAGGTTACCCGATCAAAAAATGAGATCAGATTAGTCTGGCAGGATTTGTTCTTGACAAATCCATGCTGGCTTCTAGTAATCACTGCATTGTTTTCAAGGTGCTTGCAGACTGACTTCTTTATAATCTGCTCAAAAATCTTCCCGGGGATTGATGTCAGACTGACTGGCCTATAGTTCCCAGGTTCCTCCTTCTTGCCCTTTTTGAAGATGGGAACAACATTTGCCCTCCTCCAGTCGTCTTCTCCATTTATATTTGACTTGTATGTTTGGAACCCCTGGCGTGTGCTATTAGACAGAATAGTAGTATTCATAGATTTTTACATAATTGTTTAGAATTTAAAATTATTCTCTATGTTGATGATCTTTTATTGTTTATCTCAAAACTCAAGTCATCATTCCTGCTTTGATGAAAGTAATTAAGAACTTTGGTAATCTGTCTATTTAATTAATTGGTCAAAATCGGAATTGATGCCAATTGGAGATAATATATCTCAGAGTGTATTAACTCAGTGGCAATTTCGATGGTGCCCAGATTTTATTACTTACTTGGGAATACTTATTCCTAGAGACATATTCCAAATGATTAAACTTAATGTGGGTAAATTGATTAATGAGATCTCACGGATATAGACAGATGAGCATCTCTAAAGTTGAGTTTGTGGGATAAGGTTAATACACTTAAGATTAATATTATACCTAGGATTGTATATGTTTTATGTGGGATTCCTCTATTTATATCTGGCAATTATTTTCAAAAACTTAATGCTTTGTTTCGCAAATTTTTCTGGGGTTCCTTGCCTCCATGAATCTCTTTGAAAAGGATGCAACTTACAACTAAAGAAGGTAGTTTTGGTTTTCCAGATCTTGTATATCATAGGGCTTATTTGTTGACTAGTTCTAAATTCTGGTATTTTCCACTTATATCTGATTATCCACCTTTGTCAGTTTTGGAATCCTTATGTCTGGATCCTCGCTCCAAATGGATGGCATTAGGGTCTCACTTCACTAAAACAGACAGGGTGCCTCCTCCAATTATGGCAGTTAGAGAATTGTGGTGTATTATATCTCGTCAATTAGTTTGGCCCATTTTCTCATGCTAAACTGACTTTATGGGGTAATCCGGATTTAAAAATTGGTAAGAAAACGTTCCTGTGGCGGACTTGGGCAGACAGGTTTATTTTTACTTTGGATCAATTAGTGAGTGTCAATGATGCGTTTTTGTCATTTTCAGCATTGCATTCTAAATATAACTTGCCTGCCTCAGCTGAATGGCAATACTTGCAATTGCAACATTTGTTAGAACCTAGGTTTGGTCCGGCTGCTTTTACAGCTTCAGAGCCTCCTTTGATATTGGATGCATTGATTGAGGCTGAGCAGTTATACCAACCTACAATTCATGTTTATAAATACTTATTATCGGTGAATAAGTATGATACACAGAGTCTTAAAGTTGGAATAGAGAATTAGATGGTCTTATGTTGTCTAATCAGTGGAAAGTTGTTTTTGCATCTGTGTCAGAAGGGTCAATGGATCTTAGGTTATGTCTTATTCAGCAAAAACTTTTGTTTCATGTTTATTGGACACCACAATGACTTTTTAATCAGGGTTTGTCTAAGTCAGCTAACTGTTGGAGGTGTAATACTATGAATGCTTCATTTACACATATGTTTTGGCAATGCCCAGTGGTTGCTTCTTTTGGGGTAAAGGTCATAGTACGGATAAATCTAGTATTAGAATCAGGGTTGCAAAAAATAATGATTTTTTTGCAAAAAAAAAATAGGAAAAATGATTTTTTTATTTAAATCAATGATTTTTTTGATTTAATCAATTCCCCCCCCAAAAAAAATTAGTAAAATTAATTTCAAAGTTTCAGACAACCACATGTACAAATAGCCTACACTTAATAGTTAAGAACACCAAATTATACACGAAACACTATCCTCATTTTTTTTTTACATTACCAGTGTTATCGGTTACTAAGCTACCTACACAACAGGGTTGCAAAAACAAACAACCAGATTTTTATTGATTATTTTAATCAATTGCAACACTGATTAGAAGGTTCTTTCATATTTACTGATGCACATGTTCTTTTAAATTACATACCTGCTGTATGGAATTTATCACAAGGACAACGCATGTGGATTTTCCGTGCCCTCTTGACAGCCAAAAGACTGATATTACAACACTGGAAACGCTCACCTCCTATAATACAATGGATTGAGGACCTAATAATGCTTTCAACATTGGAGTGGATGGTATTTAGACGCCACCTGCAATACATGGATATTTGGTCTGCTTTTTCTTAAGTTTATGCATAACTATTTTTATGGATAATTGTATTACTATATACTTTTTATTCTAATGGATATATATTTCATACATATTTACTGTAAGTGAAAATTGTATTTTTTTGTTGTTCATTTTTTCCCCTTCATTTTTTTTATGGTTTTTGGTGTAATTCACATTTACAAAACTAATAGAAAATTTTAAAAAAGATATGTTTCCCCCTCTGTCCCCTTTTCATTCTCTTTTGGGTTTGTGATGACTATGCTAAATATAAATCTAGAAAATACCATATTGGAATTCTATTTGGCAGAACAGTAAATCTACGGCTACCATGTAGTATTATATAGACCGCTTTATTGGTTTCCTAAAATACATGTTTTAGAGTTGATAAAAAGAAAGAACTCTCTTGTTCGTTTGTACTACTTCAAATAAATCTAGGCAAAGATAGCTATTTCAAATATAATTTCTTTTTCTGACTTCAGCTTCTCATGCTGCTTCCAGAGGGCACTCCTGAAGGTTCTCTGGGTACAAGGAACAGATGATCTGGTTGTATAGAGATTCTGCCACTGAAATAGGGGCTTCCAAGTCACCACAGTGCACACAGAACACCACACTTGGCATGTTGAATCATAGCCAAGACCCTTAGCACCTTGGGACAAAAACACAGTTGTGGACAATGGGGAACTGTTAATAGAGAGGGAACATAATGTATCTTCCCCACAGAAGCACCTGGAAGCTATGAATAGGCTCTGAAAATCTCAATTACCTTATTTCAAGTTATGCTGATCTTCCAGTGGTGGTTTGTTGTGAAAGGTTTCAATAGTCTATGAACTTGGTGTTACCTGCATATAATATTGTTTTTTATTTGTTTATTATGGTTATTTATTTTATTATTACATTTATATCCCACTTTTTTCCCTTTTGCAAGGAACCCAAGGTCGCTTACACGATCCTCCTCCTCTCTATTTTATCCTCACAACAACCCTGTGAAGTAGGTTAGGCTGAGGGTCGTGTGACTGGCCCAAAGTCACCCAGAGAGCTTCATGGCCAAGTGGGGACTAGAACCTGAATATTCCAGAGTCCCAGTCCAACACTTTAACCACTACACCACACTGGCTCTCCTGTTTATATGCGATATAGCTTATTTGTGGGAGAAGCAAACTAGCTGAGAAGCTTCTCATGTCTGCTAAGAAGGCTAATGGACTTTAATGCAGTAAACCAGGTGGAACCCATTAGGAATGTAGCCAGCCAGGAAGGAACAAAGGAAGACTAGTGAATGAGAAAGTGAGAGAGCAATAAAGGTGAACACAGAGGAACTATTAAATACTTTTGTGATCGGTACCTGCAGCCAACACAGTGAAATGTTCTTCAGGATATGGCTTGGATGAGTGCTTTCCCTACTGGAAAACTATTATCTGTTTAGTGTAATTGAAGTCCTGGACTTTTGTGAGCAATAAACACTACTTTAATCTTTTCTTCTGTTCTGAACTCTTGGTTTGTTTACAAGGCAATACGCTAAAAATTAAAGGAAAGGAGTGATCTGTACTATCATATCTGCTAGCCCAGCCACCTTTGAAACAAATGGCACTTTTCTGCATCCTTTCATAGGGCTGACGCCTAAAAATATGACAATGATTCCCAAAACCTAGATTTGGCACTGGTTTCGGAAATATTTTCTCAGCCATAGCTATGAAGTATCATTTGTCCAATGTACTGCAATTCAACAATGCAAATATCTTTTTCGAGATGCAAAAGACGAGATGCAAATATATTTTTTTTGTTACTGATTGCCTAGAACACTGATCTGCATTCAGAATGGGGCACAATGTATGATGAACTTGTGAAAGATAAGACCAGTAGCTTTGAGGCAGTATCACAAACTTATTCAGAATTGCAAATCAATATTATTGCCTTCCATAGTTATCTACTAAAGTACTTGCTTGGCCCCATTTGCCAGAGAGCCGGTGCATTGTAGTATTTAGTGTTGGACTGGGACTTGGGAGATCCAGATTCTAGTGCCCACCTGGCCATGAAGTTTACATGAAGCTCACTGGGTAACTTTGGGCCTCTCACTGACTCTCAGCCTAACCTACCTCACAAGGTTGTTGTCAGGATAAAATGGACAGGAGGAAGACTATGTGAGCCACTTTGGGTTCCTTGCAGAGGACAAAGGATTGGATATAAATGTAATAATAAATAAAATAAAATGTGCAGTTCACAATTACCTATACTGGCCATACAAGGTTGATTAAAAAATCTTGAGCATAGATGGGGATACACAGTCACAGGTACGAACGTTGACACCGGCCCATTGGGGAGTGGCACACCAAAACTGCTTTGGCCCATAAAGACTCTGACAGGTAAGTCCTTTAGCAAGCATCTATTGAGTCCAGCCAAGTTACAGCACTGGCTTTGATCTACCTGGCAAACATGCCCTTCAACCCGCCAGGTAATCCCATACAGGAATCTCACAGTCTAGGACAGAGAACTTCTCCATTGTTTGGCAACCTACTCTGCAGGGATGGGGACTCGGACTCGACTCGTGAGTCGGACTGAGTCCCCCCTCTGACTCGACTCGGACTCGAGTCCCAATATTTTTAATGGGACTCGAGACTCGACTCGGGACTCGAGACCAAGGACTCGTCAACATCCCTGCTTGATGCCACTTGCAGGTGCTGTCTGGACCTAGTTGCAGTAACAATCCAAGTTTATTTTTTAAAATCATTTTCCTAAAATGCAACCTTTCAGACATTTTGGTTTGGCTGCCTCTGCCTGCCTGTTTGGGGTTCCCTGCCTCCTCTGCCTGCCTGGTCTCTTCTTAACCAGTTCCACAGTTTGAATTGTCCAAGACAAAGGCCTCTGCCTGCCTGTTTTGGGGTTCCCTGCCTCCTCTGCCTGCCTGGTTATTTTGGGTTTGTCTGCCTGGTCTGTTCTTGTCAAAGTCAGTGGCAGAGTTTTGAGATAAAAAGGCACACTTGTGCCTAGAATTTATTTAAGCCACACATCTGAAGTAGCCTTATTTTGTTGGGGGAAAAACCCCATTGATTTTAATAGGGACTCATGGAGTCAGCTTTGGGAGTGACTCGGGACTCGTGAGTCACCATTTTGGACCAAGGACTTGGACTCGGACTCGAGTCCAAAGACTCGTGACTCGACTCGTGACTCGAGACCAAGGACTCTTCAACATCCCTGCTACTCTGCCATGACCACTGCTACCACAGCTTCCCCGCCTATCAAGCCAAAAGAGATTAACTCCTTCTCTTGCAGTTCATCTTCATGCTTTTCTTCCAACAGCCAACCTCTTCTGGGCTGCCAACACCTCCAATCTTGACTGGCATACTCAGGGTCTTTACTCCAGAGATTCTAATAGGGATACAAAGCCATCAGTCTGTGTGGGTTGCTCACCAGTCAGCAATATCTTGCATGGGGTGCTGATCCACTTGCCAGTAGAAGGCTGGGTCCTTCTTGAGGTCCCCAGTATTATTGGAACCATGGGCTTCCTCCCCCCCAGCCTTGACTATGTAAGCAGGTCCTAAAGCAGGGGTGCATGGGAGTGGTCAGGAGCCCATGAGACCTTGATTCCCCTGCTGTCAAATTCCCTCCCCCACAGTCCTGCTACTTGGGTCCCCAGATGTTTTTGGCCTACAACTCCCAGCATGCCCCAGCCAGCATAGCTGGCTGGGGCATGCTGGGAGTTGTAGGCCAAAAACATCTGGGGACCCAAGGTTGAGAAACACTGTGCTACAGACTGCTCTTTCCTCACTAGTAGCAGTGGTGAAAAAGTGATCTGTATCAGGATAACTGGTGTGTGTGTGTGTGTGTGTGTGTGTGACCATGGGTGTGCATGTTGTTATAAATAAGGTCCTTGTCTGGGAAAAAAAAAAGGCTACACCCTGGGCAGAAATCGTAAGATGGCGCCCAGAGGAAGTCTCCTGGAAAGTCCCTAGCAGACCAAAATTAGTCAGCTTGCCTCGCAACAGGCAGACAAGCCAATCGGTATAAGTACACGTACACATTCTATAAGTATGCGCGCGCAGCATCCTGTATTGAAAACTTGTTTTGATCATGATATATAAGTGTGTGTGTGACGCTTAGGCGGGGCTGTCTCTTCTTGCATGGAGAGGCAGACCAGCACTGCAATAAAGTTTTGAAGACCCACCTAGTTGTCTTGCTAATTCTCATTGGAGTCCAAAATCCGGTTGGACAAGCCTAGAGCTATAACTAAATAGTGCTCACAACAATGTATACGTGTGTGTGTATGTGTACGTGTGGCCCTTGGGGCCAAAACAATTGTGCACCCCATCCTAAAAGCTCTGCTGAGTAGGTATTTGGAAGCAGGGCCAGATTAAGATAGGGGCTGTGGGAGCGGCCGCTCCAGGCCCTTAACAGACAATCGGCCCGCAATTATAGGGACACGCGGCGATTTTTCCCCCTTCAGAGTTAGCTCTGATCGTTATCATTCAGCATAATTAATGATTTTTTCAAGATTAGAAAGGTGTTCTAAGCACATCTGCATTACAGGCTTGAGGCAAGACCTAGCAAGAACTGTTGTTCTCAAATTAGCATTTCAGTATCTTTGCATTTCAATCACTGTTACTACATTTCTTTGTGAGAACGTCTAGCACATGGGGGGCTTGCTAGGGTCTGTAATATTCAGATTTAGAAGGGACCTCTCTCTCCAGCCTCGAGCAAAAGATCTTTCTGATTCGCAGCTCAATTGTTCAAATGCTAGTTTAACAACAACAACAACAACAAAAGCAACAAGAACAACACAATTATTCTTGGTCAAGCAAAGCTTCCTGGCTTTTTGTTGTGGCTGCTTTTTTTTTTTTTTTAAATAAATAATTTGGGGAAAATTCTGCAAGTTCTCCTTCTCCTTCTTTTCTGTAAAAGGGCTTTCCCTCTTTTGTGAGCCAAACTGAACGTAAGGGCTGTGTGTTTGTGGGTGTGGGTGTCTGCCTTTTGGGGGTGTTGATCCTCCTGCCGCCTGCAAAATGTCACCTGCTTGGCTAATACTCTGTGTGTGTGTGTGTGTGTGTGTGTGTGTGTGTGTGTGCACGTGCACTTTCATGGGGAATTGTGTGGCATTTTAAGTTTTATTTTGAAAAACCCCAGAGAACAGAGTTCACCAAATATCCCTCTTGGATATTTTGGACTACAGTTCTTATTTGCCTCAGGCAGCATGGCCAGTGGCTGGGGAAGATGGTTTATGTTTATTTAAAAATGGTTGTTGTGAATGTTCTATTTATGTGAATGTGTCTGCCTTTTGGGGGTGTTGATCCTCCTGCCGCCTGCAAAATGTCACCTGCTTGGCTAATACTGTGTGTGTGTGTGTGTGTGTGTGTGCACGTGCGCTTTCATGGGGAATTGTGTGGCATTTTAAGTTTTATTTTGAAAAACCCCAGAGAACAGAGTTCTCTGTGTGTGTGTGTGTGTGTGTGCACGTGTGTGTGTGTGTGTGCTTGGCTAATACTGTGTGTGTGTGTGTGTGTGTGTGCACGTGCGCTTTCATGGGGAATTGTGTGGCATTTTAAGTTTTATTTTGAAAAACCCCAGAGAACAGAGTTCACCAAATATCCCTCTTGGATATTTTGGACTACAGTTCTCATTTGCCTCAGGCAGCATGGCCAGTGGCTGGGGAAGATGGGAGCTGGGGCCCCAAACATTTGGAAGGGCCCCGGTTGGGGAAGACTGCCCTAGAGGTTAAAAAACGTGGAGGTACTTATCATCAACGATATGTGATGAACGGTTTTATTGAGTTAACAAGCTTATTGTTTACAAAAAAAGAAATATTTTCAATATGTTTCTGTTTTGGCACTTTAATGGTAATTAAAATATTTAATTTGTTTTAATATAAAATTGCGTCTTCATTTTATTTATTTCCATAAAAAGGCCCACCAAAATCCTCAGCACCAGGCCCATAATGCTCTTAATCCGGCCCTGTTTAGAAGGGCAGGTGACTACAGTAGCTAGGAGTGCCTTTTACTAACAGAGACTGATATGCCAGCTGTGTGACCCTATCTGGACGTGGCAGATTTCGCCTCAGTTACAGATGTTCTGGTTGCATCCAGACTAGACTACTGCAATGTGCTTTACGTGGGGTTGCCTTTGAAGATAGTTTGGAAGCTTCAGCTAGTGAAGAATACAGTGGCCTAGATGATGATGAGGACAAGACATTTGGATTATGTTCCACCTACTTTGTGCCAGCTGCACTGGTTGCCTATTCACTTCCAAGCTCAGTTCAAATGTCATTGCATGGTTCTCCTGCTACTTGGGCAGGTAAAAGTGCAAAGTGGCATAGGGCGTCATACGCACTTCCCATCTTACAGGATTAGTAAAAAGCAGCCATTCTACACAATAGAAGATTTTGTACTGAACCCTTTTATATTATTCCACCCTTGATCAGTAAGAAAAATGAATTTATTTGCCTATTTTGGCTATTTTCCCACTTGCTCTTAACTCTTCCCCAGCCCATTTATATATTAACAGCTTTCACCCAATGCAAAACATATACAAAGTTCAGAAGATTCACTACAAATGAATACATGGAACATTTCTGCATGGAAGAACATCATTAATAAAAAAGTAGGAACCAGGGATGGGGACTCGGACTCCAGGACTCGACTCGTGAGTTGGACTGAGTCCCCCCTCTGACTCAAGTCAGACTTGAGTCCCAATATTTTTAATGGGACTCGAGACTCGACTCGAGACTCGAGACCAAGGACTCGTGTTCCAAAATCGTGTTCCTCAAATGCAACATGGATAGGTTTTAGGAAGTACAGCAAGTTTATTTTTTAAAATCATTTTCCTAAAATGCAACCTTTCAGGCATTTTGGGCTTGGCTGCCTCTGCCTGCCTGTTTGGGGTTCCCAGCCTCCTCTGCCTGCCTGCCTGGTCTCTTCTTAACCAGTTCCACAGTTTGAATTGTCCAAGACAAAGGTCTCTGCCTGCCTGCTTTGGGGTTCCCTGCCTCCTCTGCCTGCCTGGTTATTTTGGGTTTGTCTGCCTGGTCTGTTCTTGCCAAAATCAGTGGCAGAGTTTTGAAATAAAAAGGCACACTTGTGCCTAGAATTTATTTAAGCCACACATCTGAAGTAGCCTTATTTTGTTGTGGGAAAACCCCATTGATTTTAATAGGGACTCGTGGAGTCAGCTTTGGGAGTGACTCGTGACTCGTGAGTCACCATTTTGGACCAAGGACTCGGACTCGAGACTCGGGTCCAAAGACTCGTGACTCGACTCGTGACTCGAAATCAAGGACTCTTCAACATCCCTGGTAGGAACCAAGTATTTGCAGTCTTTTGCCATTTCCCTGGTAACCTCTTGTGAGTAAGAATCAACGCCAGGTATCTAGCCAGGTTAGTTTACATAATTCAGAAGAGAGTAGGGTAGTTTTCCTTCTAAGGGCTGGACTACACACAGCACAGGATATCCATGAGTATGATCTCTCACTTAAAAATTAATAGCAACTGGAGGGCAGGGATCTGATCAGGAACACAGCTGGGAGTGGGTGTTAACCTTCTCCCAATTACAGTAATACCTTGGATTGCAAGTAACTTGGTTTGAGAGCGTTTTGCAAGACAAGCCAATTTTTAAATATTTATTTATTTATTTTTGACTTGACATACAAGCGACGTCTTGCAATACAAGTACTGTAGTACGGCTTAAATTAAAAAATCTCTGTACAAATTTTTTTGGGGGGGATTTCGTTTTGATCTAAGAGTGTTTTGGATTACAAGCACATTCCCGGAACGAATTATGCTCTCAATCCAAGGCATGACTGTAAAATTGTCTCCCCAAAAACAGTCTCCCAGGGTTATGGCCCCAATCCATTTTTGGCTCCCCTGCACTAGCTATTAAAGAAGAAACCTTGGGAGATCATAATAACGGATATTTTCCTGTTGTGTCCCTATATGGCTCAAACAACAAACCAGGTATGACTGAACAGGTAGGCTAATAACTTTAGTGAATTTCTTTACAAGACTGATTTAATCCCTGCGTAACATTAATCATCTCCAGCAACCTTGCTTTGGAACACATTATGTCTCGTTAAAAGCAAATCTACACGAGGCCGCTGCAGAATAATATCATCCAATTTTCGATTTATCTAAAAGATAACCAGAGATATCCGTCTATTAATGAATAAGACCACTCACACGTATACAGAGATGAAGAGTCACCTAATCATGATTGCTTGACTGATCAGCACTCTTAAATCTCAAGCAAATGAAAGTGTATTTTGACCTCAAAAACATTTATTTTAAGCAATAGTTCTTCCTCTTATACAGCAAACAAATGTCAATGAATAGTAATGTCTCAATAGGAGACATATAATAACATTCTATTTCAATATATATATATATATAAATCTGTCATAATAAAAATCGAGTAAGCAAGGCCTTTCATCAGGATTTATGTTAAGTGCATACATTATGAACAAAAAGATATAATTTTCTGTACTGCATGCAAAACAAAACAAAATTGTTAAAAAATTAACAATTACTAACAATTTTCCCGCTAGCTTCCAAGGATTACAGTGCAACATTCTGGCCCGGCTTGCACACAACAGTAACCAGGGTGTTTATTTTTTTCTAAACCCTGGGCTACTGTGAAAGAGCCCGTCAAGGGAGATACAAGCCAGAGTTCCAGGTTAGGATGCCACACAAAACAACCCAGGGACAGAGCATCCCTGGGTTGTTCAGCTGCTCCCACTGGCAGGAGAAGCCAAGGAGCTATGTGAACTAGCATGTTGGCTCATTCACAGTAACCCAGGGTTTTAAAAAACATGCTTGTCTGTCCACTGAAATCACTGGGCTTAAGCAGGGTAAAATTAGTTTTAAATTGTAGCCCATATTAGGAAAGGCATTGAAAATAGGTGGGTGGTACCATAATGCCTCTATACAAATATATGTGCAGCCACTTTTGGAATACTGTGTACAGTTTGGGTCACCCCATCGCAAAAAGGATACTGTAGCATGGAAAAAGTTCAGAAAAGAACAGCCATAGAGCTGGTACACAAGGGCTGAAAATTGGGCAGGGATCAAGTCTAGACCACCTCAATAGTGCTACAACTTGTGCTCACATAGCACCATTGGAGGGACACAGCACCTTTTAGCCCTGCTAGAGTCTTGGAGCATAAGGGAGTCATCCTTCACTCCTTCCTGATGGGAGGATGCTTGGAGGAAGCAAATGGAAGGAGCTCCACTGCCTGGAAACAGGACATCATCCCAAAGGCTCCTGAAATGGCATAGAGGCCCCTGGGGCAATCTGCCAAATACCAATGGGAGGGGTATCTGGAAGAACCAACAGAGCAAGATATGTCCATGCTCTTTTAGCCCATCAGTGCAAACATGGCTAAAAGGAGCATGAGAGAGTCATGCTCCACTGCCACTGCATGCCCTTCCAATCAGGACATGGGTGACATCATATGTCCTGATTGGATGTCACATGGTGTCATCCCAGATGTCACATGGACCTCTGGGATGATCTCTCATTTCCTGGTGGGTGGAGCACTGCAGAGACCAGAGCACAGAGTTGTTCTTACTCATTTTGGCCTGTAGGCATAAACCAGGTTAACAGGACTGTGAGAGTCATGCCCAACACCTGTGGTTAGGGGTAGGGGAGAATGAAGGGAGCCATGATTTGGACGTCCATGCAAATCCCAGAACTGGCCCTTCTGGAGGGAGAGCCCTTAAAACAATGCAATGGCCTGTATCTGTGATAAATAAGATAGTTATTTAAGTCTTGCTTTTATACAAATGTACTGATCCTATTTGTTCATCTGTTCATTAGAAGATAGATTAAAATTATATTAAATATTTGTATTCATGTTTTCATGCACATTAACAACAATGAAACATCACACATCCTTCCCTAAAATGTTAGTATTTCAGATGAAATATTGATCGCTGACTTTATAATTCTTTAATGCTACTATAGTCATGCCTTGGACTGAGAGCATAATTCGTTCCAGAAACATGCTTGTAATCCAAAACACTCTTATATCAAAACGAAATCCCCCAAAAAAAATTTGTATAGAGATTTTTAATTTAAGCCGTACTACAGTACTTGTATTGCAAGACGTCGCTTGTATATCAAGTAAAAAAAATTAAATAAATATTTTAAAATGTGCTTGTCTTGCAAAACGCTCTCAAACCAAGTTACTTGCAATCCAAGGTATTACTATAATCTCTGAATATTTTGACCAGCCTTATTGCAGACAATCTATACTCACCTGCTGCATTTACCAGTCTCAACACATGTGCAGTATTTGCTTTTAACATTATATTTCTATAATAAGAACATGAAGCATAAACATAAGCTATGTGTATTACACATGATTGCATTTGGCAGCATTTATTCTAATAGTGAAAGGACAGAATGCAAAATGTTTTGTTTCATTGAGAATCTAATGTGAAAGCTTCAAACTCTGGAAATGTATGCTACTATCAGTCATCAATAGGGATATTTTTAGAACATGCAGAATCAATTATTATAATTCTAGCTCAGAAAAGCAATGTAGGAACATGCATAATGAAAGGCAGTGAAGACTCTCCAATGAAGACAATGGCTTCCAAGCTTGACATTTGCAGTTCTACAAGCTGATGCTTTCTGCTGACATTTTGGAGGATTAAACATCCTCAAATAATTTGGATTCCTTTACTGCTAGGAACAGTAGCTTTCTAATTCTGTATAGTGTAGGAAGAGAACATGCCAAAGAAAGGGGGGGGGGGGAGAAGAAGAAGATGAGTTTCTAATTTCAGAACATTTCCAAATGTAGTGTGGTACTGAGGGCAGCCAATCTATTCTCAAATATCTTCCTATAAAATGAACTCCACAAACAACAGTATGGATTGCCAAAACAGACCTGCAGTACCAAGTAATGACTTGGATTCTACACAATTAAACTCATATACTATCCAATACCTGCTTGTGACTATGTCCAGCATTGGTGCTTAAAGTTAGAAAAAGTTAGAAAATATTAAAAGATGTGGAGAGGATGAATGAGGTAGCCAAGTTTGCAGATGACACTGAATTATTTAGGATGGCAAAAACCAAAGTCAACTGCAAATAGATCCAAAAGGAGTTGTCCAAACTCTGTGAATGGATAATAAAATAGCAAATAAGGTACTTTGTAAAATGATGCACATTGGGACAAAACAATCCTAATTTTATGTGAGCTGTCAGAGGCACACGATTATGTCAGAGGCCTCCTGTTGGCCAGCCCCATTGTTGGCCAGCCCCATTTAACCCCACTATGGGTCAGAGTCAAAGCAGAGAAAAAAGTAGAAGGCTAAAACCCCAGTGAAGCTTCCCAGTGAGACACACACACACACCCTGCACGACCACTACCACCCCAGCATCAGACAGGAAGGGGACTGGATTTACAGCAGCCTTCTTCTCTGCATCCCTGTATACTCCTGGCCCCAGACAAGTGGCCAAAAGAGTGGTCTCCTCCTCAGCCACCACCCTCCTGCTTATGAAGTTAGTGTGGGAAGCCATGCAAGTGCGTTCAGAAACTCCATCAGCTTACAAGCCAGCTGGGTCTCACTCCAAACCTAGGTATGGACCCATTGCCTTGGCAACAAAGTCAAGATCAGCCAAAAAGCACTTTCAGGAGGTGCCCTAGAGCCTTGACCCTCTTAGGGATATCGGAGGGACCTTTGGTCCCATTTCCCTGTTTTGAGGGCAAGAGGAAGCCACAGTGGCACCTGTGTCCCTGTTAGGGATTGTTAAGAAAGGGACTGAGAATAAAATGGCAGTATCACAATGTCTTGTGATACAATGCAGAATCCACCACAATCTGGAGTGCAGACACAGTACACATACTGGGTACAGCTCTAGTCACCTGTCTCAGAAAGGTATAACAGAGCTTGAGAAGGGCAACCCAATGAAAGATAGGTCTACCAATGGCTTTTAGCCATGATATCCTAAATGGAGGCTCCATATTCAGATGCAATATCCTGGGGGACAAAAAATGAGACTTATATCCTTCATATTCTGCTTGTGAGCTTCCAGAAACAGCTGACTGGACACCGTTGGAAACGGGGCTGGAGCAGATGGGACAATGGTTCGATCCACTGATAGACCTATCTTTCACAGGGCTGTTCTTCATTTCTTAAACCTTAAAATATAAGGGCAGAGCCTAAATCTATCTCTTCTGGACATTAAATATTGGCAGGTATACATATTTTAGTTAAAAACAACTTTGCTTGAGCAATCCAGACACAATCCTATGCATGTTTAGACTGAAAAAAAGTCCTACAACTCCCAGCATACCTCAGCCAGCCATGCCAGTTGGGGAATGCTGGGAGTAGTAGGTCTTTTTCTGTCTAAACATGCATAGGATTGTGCCCTAAGGAACTCCGATTGGGGGAGTACTAATCTCTACAGAAAAGGAGCCAGTCAGATTTCCCTATCACTGCACTACTACATTATATATTTGCATATGTACATTTTTCATTTATATCTCAACTAACAAAAGCTAAAGCAATATGTTCTAAAAAGCAAGTGTACATACCAAAAATTCATCCACCCTGACATATACTATAATTTGGTACTACAGTAATACCTTGGATTGAGAGCATAATTCGTTCCGGAACCGTGCTTGTAATCCAAAACACTCTTATATCAAAGCGAGTCTCTGGCGTGCGTGAGCGGGGCGGATTTTGGCCTGCTATGCCCGCTTGAGGCGAGCGGTTACATCCCTACACTACTTGTCTTGCAAGACTCTGCTCGTTTATCAAGTCAAAAAATTTTGAAAATTATGCTTGTCTTGGCAAAACGCTTTCAGACCAAGTTACTTGCAATCCAAGGTCTTACTGTACTAAGATAATGTAGGTGTAGCAGGGTAGCAAGGATTTGGGCCTGCTATTATGCTATTTGAGGGTAAAAAATTCATGTTACATTAATTATAAAACATACAGCTTCCTTTCTTGGATTTTCTTTACTCCAAAATACAGTGTGTGGGGCCCTGATCTAGACTGGGACAACCGCGCACAGGGTGGTTTTATCTTTCCCTCCCCAGCCACATCCCTCCCAAAACTCACCCTGCCAGCATGGTAATTAAAGAAAGGAAAAAGTATCTGTTGGTGCCATTGGTCCTGATCCAAATTTGGGGCTATGCATTTACTTTAAAGTAAAGGGGAAAAAGAAGGGGAACTTCCAGAGCAGGGGCGGGAAAGTTCCATTGCATGAACACGATGGAAAAGTTCCATTGCATGAACGAAAAATCAACTTTGCGTATCACTGGGTATCACCCGACGCTACAGTATGTTAATACTTTTCTTACACAGAGACAACCTCTCTATGTGTGCAGCCATAGGTGAAGCATAGCACAAGAGTAGAAGGCAGCCATTCACTGCACAAATCAGCTTTCTGAAATTCTCATACTGCCCTAAGCTCATACGTGACTATGTACAGTAATACCTTGGATTGCAAGTAACTTGGTTTGAGAGCATTTTGCAAGACAAGCAAATTTTAAAATATTTATTAATTTTTGTTTGACTTGATATACAAGCGACGTCTTGCAATACAAGTACTGTAGCACGGCTTAAATTAAAAATCTCTGTACCATTTTTGGGGGGGGGGGATTTCATTTTGATATAAGAGTGTTTTGGATTACAAGCACGTTTCCAGAACGAATTATGCTCTCAATCCAAGGCATGACTGTACATGCTTTTTTCCAACACTAGAAAAAAATATTTCTGTTTAAGAGAAGTGTCCCATATGACACAGCCTGGAGTGGGGGAGTAGCCAGTCTGCATACTGCAAAGGAACCACGACGTTGGAGGCAGTGGTGACTAGCATAGAGCTTGAAACTGCAAGAGAAAATAGTTCACCCTCCTATGTTAGTGAATAAAAACTTGGTTTGTAATCTGACAGTCATAAGCATCATTTTGTAGCAATCTCTTTCATTATTTATTAATAATATTTTTAATCCTGCCTTTCCTCTAAGGAGCTCACATGGTTCCTCCCACCTTTTATTCTCACCACAACCCATATGTTAGTTAGGCTGACTGGTCCCAAAGTCATTTAATGAGTTTCATAGATGAGCAGGAGTCTGCATCTGCACCTTGCAGGTCTGAATACATGCATTCCAGCATTCCCATGCACCATACCAGCTTGTTTGCAATGCCACTACATAAGAGCAACCCAGAATGATTAAGAATATGGTTTATTCCCACACTGGTCGGTATGCCAGACACCTGCACATTACTCTTTGCCTAACACTAATTGTTTCCAGGGCTATTAAGGCTATACTTTGGTCTTGCACAGCCTGCATTACAATTTACAAGTGAGTATGTGAAAACTAGAGACAGAGTTGTGCAGTGTGGGACTGAAACCTAAGCTCAAATTTGACCTGCTTGGACAAAACTGTTTTTGTTTTCAGTTCACTATCAATAAGCTAGAAACAATAATGGCACCAATGGCAGGTTATTGTAAGTATAAATAAAGATTGTGCAGCACTCTGTATAGTAGTACGTGGTGTATAAATGCTAATGTAATTTGTCGCCATAGTTCATATAATAGTACTAGATACAGAGTAAGAAGTTGAATTAAATTGACCAATTTTATTTATTTATTTATTGTATTCTAACAAAAGCAGTGAAATTGTGTCTTGTTCCTAGGCTGCCAGTTGGTTACCCCACCCCAAAACTGAACCTATCTTAAGCACTTGCTGTACCAACCACCACTTTTGACAGTCTAGCAATCCACTAAGTAGATTCCAAAGCAAATGTGTGCATATTCCACTTATTTAATATGGTTAATCAGAATGGTGTTGCCTCCCTTCCAACATTTCAATAGGTTTCAATATTACTACACCTACGTTACCCTGTAAACCTGACTAGTTTATCCAGATCTCAGGTCCCTCGGCATAAATAATGCCTATCATCCTGAGATGCAAGCTCATTAACAGTGCAATCTTATGCAGGTCTAGGTCAGAAGTAAGTTCTACTGAATTCAGCTCCTAGATACCGTAAGTGTATATAGGATTACAACCTAAAGATTTGATAGCAAATACAGAACAGACGTCGTTCAAACATCACAGTCTTGGTCGATAAATCAGACCAGGAACAAGGGATGTGCCCAGAGGCTACCTCCTCATTCTTCCCCTTACTCCTTCCCTTCCTGGCAAATAACCAAAGTTCCCAGTTTAGACATCATGGGAAACTGTGGTTTAAGAAAACAAGATATCTTTGCTGAAACCAGGAACATGAGGGGAGGAGGGGTGAGGAGAGAACACATGAGCACTTGACTCATTCATGGTCTAATAAACCATGGTTTATAGGACTAAGGTTGTGCGAAATGAACATGACCAGAATAAAATTCCGGATGATTAAGTAGGTGAGTAACATAAACAGAACTTTATTTTTGATATTCTACTCTGCCATGATAAAGCATATTGACAAAACTTCATTGTATAATTTTAAAACATCTCAGTTATTTTTATTTACTGGGTAATTCTATGTAATTCTATGTTCACATTTTACATTTATACTCATGATAAATGTGAAATTCATTTTCCAAACATGCCTAAAAAATGTTTATCTCACTAAATATAGAGTATTTATTTGTCTATATACTATGTGGTAAAATGTAACATATCAGATTTTCTTGTATAAAATTGTGAAATGTTCTATCATCTTTATTCAGTCTTTAGATACAATTCAATAATACTTAGAATTTATCTAATGCTTTGAGCACTTTAAAATATACTTCATTTCACAGGCATTACAAATAAATATACAATGCATATCATAACCTCTAGGTGCTATTTATGTTTCTTCTACATATTACATTATGATAAATCCTAAGCGCACAGTAATACATATATGCAATACTACTTTGCATTTCTATAAACATTTCAGATGTTCAAAGCACTTCACATGCATTATCTCTGTAAATGTTACAACAGTCCTGTAGTGAAGGTAAGTATTAGTAGTGAAGGTAAGCCAGTGTGGCATAGTGGTTAGAGTGTTGGACTGGGACTTGGGAGATCCGGGTTCAAATCCCCACTCGGCCATGAAACTCACTGGGTGACTTTGGGCCAGTCACTGACTCTCAGCCTAACCTACCTCACAGGGTTGTTGTGAGGGTAAAATGGAGAGGAGGAGGGGCATTATGTAAGCCGCCTTGGGTTCCTTGCAGGAAAAAAGGCGGGGTATAAATATAATAAATAAATAAATAAATTATCATTCCCAAATTGCAGATGAAAGCACAGTGGCTTGCTAAGGCCACCTAGTGAATTTATAGCAGAACTGAGATAGCAAAGTAATTTCTATCTCACATTCCTAGCCACTATGCTACACCAAAGAAACACAGCATGCAAACCTGTATTCTTCAACAGCATGCTTTCAGAGCACCAGGGATGCCCATGCCCCACCTTGTCCTTGAATCTATTGAAACATTTGTCTGACATACAGTCACATCAACCTCAAACAAAGCCTTTTAATCCAAAGAAAGATGGCAATCCTAAACCCGCATAGCAGCAAGCATGCCCTATTGAACTCAGTGATATTCAAGATTAGGAGTGTATTGCTATCTTGTGATCCAAGGAAGAAAAAGATGTATTAGAATCTCAAAGGGCACTGCATTCAACTTTGTAACATTAAGCCTAAATTTAGAAGTATTGCAGTTTGACCCTATGCATCTTTACTTAGAGGTAAGTCCCTCAGAATTCTACGGGGACTTACTTTTATGTAAATATACAAAAGCTTGCAGCCATACAACCCAAATCCTATACAAGTTTACTCAGAAAGAAGTCCCACTGAGTTCAATGAGATTTACTCCTAGGTAAATATGCAAAGGGTTGCAAACATAGTTTTCTAAAGTTTTTCCTGGGATTTCCCCCCCCCCCAAAGATAAAAAATGAGTCTAGTAACTAGCCATTTTTACCAAGGTTTTTCTTTTCAGTGTCCTCGCAAAAATATCATGGTAATTAACATGTTTGTCTACTCTTAAAAGGAAATTTCAGTATCATAGATCAACTGCCTAAGAAAGAAGGCATTCCTTGCCAGTTAAAGATAAAAGTAGAGATTATGCAACTTTCACTGCAAGGTACCACTGTAGGGTTAATCACTTGCCACCTCATCCCTGAGCACTGTAACCTATATTGCTTGCTATCCAATTTAACTACATACATAAATATCAGGTCCTGAGATTTTACTGCAGTGTAATGAGCCTTAAATCAAGGTTGGAATGTACTTGTGCAAGGTCATGTCTTCTTAATAATGTCCCATCAGACTTTGAAATAATTATAGCCCTACCCAGAGAAAAGAGCAATTTGGAGTTATGAGCGTAAGGACAAATCTGATGGAAATGAGGAAAAAGCTTTATCAGCTTTTGGTAAGGAACATGGCAAAAGAGGTGAACATGGCAAAAGAGAAATTTATTCGGGATAAATAAATCCTAGCACAATTTAGCTGCACAATGTCACAGCACATGTGGAGGTCTCCAATAATGTTTTACAGGTAATTGGGGGGGGGGGATTAAAAAAACTTGAGTATTTTTTCTAGATACATGTTGGATTTTAATACAAATGCACTCATAAAATCATTTTCCTGCAAGCACTTCAAAAAGCAGTGTGTGACATCTTATCATGCTTTCCTGTTACTGTTCTATGGGAAGGGGGAGGGGAATAAAACTACCCTAAAATACTGCATCAGTATGCACATATGGAACCTTTTTATATATACATAAGCTACAGAAGATGCCAACCATTTTCTATTTGTGAACAGGCATAGGGAATTATCGCCTCTCCTGTGGAAATGTAAGTATATTTAACTGTGATGTGCTGGGTCAAAATCGATTCTCCACAGGAATACAGGCAACAAGAAAATATAATGATGCCGCATTACTATGTATAACCTCCCTCGAACCCCTAGGATCTGGTGCTATTTGCAAAACCTATTCATATTACCAACACTTCAGGGCAAATATGCAACACTTTCTTTGCAGGTAGCCATTCAGACCCAAATGAAAGCAAGGTGAACAAAGTAAAAGCTGAATGTGATCAAAGACCTGCTGGGTACCCAAGTCTAGCAGTTATTTGCAAGCAAGGTGGGAGAGCTAAAAGAAAATGATGCATATGGATGAAGACTTTTTCCAAATGAAATATTGGCCCCAGAAACCTCCAGCAACAGAACAATGTGGATATTCCAAAGCAGACCCATAAACTCTCTACCGCACTTGTTACAAACAGGATAAGCCATTCTTAGATTATGCACAATCTCTCTCTTCTTGCACATTCACTATATACAAATCCTTTCTAGAAGTAAAGACACAGTGTTCTGTATATAAGCATCAACAATATCTTTCAGTATCCTAATCACTATAATGCTGACTTTAGCCTTTAATATCATAAGGGCATGTAATCAAAAGGTCAAATTAATAGCCTTTGCTGTGATAAAGCCTTTTAATTCATACATACACCTCCTGTGCATGTGGGAATTTACAGTGTTCTTACAAAACAATGTATTCCTAGTTTTTAAATCAACTTCATTACCTACGTTCCTGAAGGTGATAGCATCAGCTGCTAGTTGCTCAATGGTTCCAGGACCACCTAAAGTACCCATCTTATTAAGTCAAAGGTGGCAGTATAAAGCAATGGGCTAAGTTTGCATAGGACAACCTAGTCAGTAAATCAAAGCATAGAGAAGAAACTGACTGACTGCTGCCTGGTACAAATCAGACAGATGATGTGTCACTTCTTAAACCAGAGATCAGTTGGCTAGGATCTCTCTTTACATAATGGAGGGGAAATTATTCTGTGCTCTTGTGGTTTTCGCTAACTCAATACACTGTGTATGAAACAGACAAAGCTTCACCATGTACCATTTGTCAACACTTTTGACTTGAGAACTTTCAGTTTATTTGGAATGTTCTAAACTATTTTACAGTACCTTAGAGAAACATTGTGTCTCATTTACAAAAAAAAAAAAGGACCTCAGATCCCTCTACTTTCATACACAGCGGTACATTTTAACTCACAAAGATGCAATAATTTTGTAGGTCAGCACTGCCCCGAGTTAGAAACAAATGCATGATAAGCTCATCCCAGACATATGTCCTTATTGCCTTTATGCAATATAGTTAGCATTACTTAAAGTTATAACTGAAAATCTCTATATACTCTCTATATACAGTGCTCTCTTTGCAGATTTTGCACACCCTAATCTAATTTTACAAACAGCAATAAAAAGAGTATTGCACACACATTTTCTCAGATTTTTTTTTAAAATCTGGTTTATACAAAATCTGCTTTGACTTTTAAACAGAGAGCATTGCACACACACACACACACATCATTGGTATGCTTCTGACTGCAATAGTACCCTTCCATCAGTGTAGTTTCTTTCTCCTAATATAAAATAATATGTTCTGTAGAAGTTGCATTACCTTTCCAAAGACACAAGGGCATGAACTAAAATGTAATGCATCACTCAGTCCTTCAAATCTCCACACCATTTTCTCATCAGTTTCTGCCCGGGCGGGATACAAATTGCCAAATAAACAATCTCAAAATAGAAAGGGGAATGCTCTCCTTTAAATAATATTATTATTAATAATAATATTTTTTAAAAAAAAAAACATAACAAGCATGCTTTGAATGCAGCTACTTACTTGGCTAAGATATCACAAATCCAAAATTATTTTAATTACACATCGGAGTAATCACTGTTCGGCATCTGTAAGGGATTGATAAACCGAGCTACATTACTGGAGTCCCTCTGCAGACTGTACCATCCAGACCGAGCAGGTGGGGGGAAGGAGCGGATATTTCCCACCGAGCATCTTACTAAGGGAGAGAGCAAGCCCGGGGAATGTTTATGGCTTGTCGTTGCAGACAGCCGGAGGAGGAGGAGGAGGAGGAGGAGGAGGGCAAACAGCGACTGTGGCACGGAAAGGAAGGCTTTTTCTGGCGAGGAGAATGGACTGAACCACCATGTTGTTGTTTGTGGTTTTAATGCTTCCCTTGGGATAATGACAAAAACGGAAGATGGCAAACTACCAGGAATATGCCACTTATGGGAGAAACCTTCAAGGACAAGGACTGTCAAGTTCTATCACTATCATTGGAGGGGAGCGAGCGGGAGAGCGCGTGTGTTGGTGGAGCGGAGAGGAAGGAAGGGGGGAAGCCAGTTCACTGCTGCATCTCTACAGAAGTGATAACTAGACTGCAGAGACTCTTTGATTTCAGTCTTTAACGTTAATCTAGATTTTGGATTAAAACAAATTCAGCAACAGTCCTGATCGGGATCTTGCATTTCAGCTGTAACTTGATTTTACTAAGAAATTAAACATGTTAACATTGACAAAAGTACCATTCTTGACTAAAATAAAGCTCAATGTTTTTGTGCATGCATGCATGTGTGTGTGCAACATGTTTCCACACTTTAGGGGAAAAAATGTAGCATTATCTTGTCTACAGTATCTATTAGCCTTGAGTGCATTTCACAACTTCTCCCAACCCCCTTTTTTAAAGGAAAGGTTTACCATAAAAGGATATAGCTGGCCAGAACATTTAAATCATCATATTACCCTACACAGAAAAATAATACACTGTCCTAGATTTCTTTTTTTTCCTCTTTTTTTACTTTAATATTGGTAAGATATTTATGAGGTGGGAGGGGAGAAAGATATGGCACACTTCCTCAAAAATCAAACCCTAAAAATATGAATAGACATATTTTTGCTTGCTAGTAAGTTATTGGTTTTCTTTAACTTCTTGTTACAATGCATTTCCTCACAGGTATAACAAGAAGGAAAGGGAAGTGGCAATTCTTCCATGACCAAGAGTGTAATGGCAAAACAGATATAAATGGCTTAAGTAAATACTTAAATTGCTGACGGGCACATTTACATTTTTGATTTTCAGATACTTTTAGGTCCCATTACATTCTTAAATTCAGAGTCTAAACAGAAAACAATGCATTCAACTTTTGAATCAGGTAAATAGGAGGGGAAACCTGTGCCTTTAAGTACATAAAATATTACTATGATCCAAGCGGGAAGCTTTTCTAGAGTCTCTTAGTGACAGCAGTGCTTCGTGACTGGGCTGCATCTTGGACAGAGCAGGCAATTGCATCCAAGCACACCTCCCTGAGCACTAATAGGAGTAGCTGTATGGATGCTCTGTCATCCTTGCTTACTTGCTGCTCAGAATATCAATTCAGCCAGTTAAACCAAAGTCTGCACTGCAGTGCACCAAAATGGAAGCATTAAAAAAAAAAAAAAGCCTAAATCTCTGATGAAGGAATATCACACCTTTGTCCAACAGTTGGAAAAGGGAGGTAAGTCTGTAAATACGGATACTTTTTAAAAAGAATGAACGCTGCATTTATAAATAGAAAACTGAAGAAAGACATGCTTGTTGTTGTGACATCATATGCATTGACATTGTATCGCATTTAAATCATACCAGACATACTTTCCCCTGCTAAGAAAATCTCCAATTCTGACTGCTTTGAGTGATAGTACTCAGCCTGGTGATAAATGTCTTAGATTAAAAGTAAAGACTGAGGAATAAAGTTTGCTGGGTGAAAGGATGTCCTGAGTAGGTTTAAGAATTGTAACTTCCAGTTGCCACCTCAGCTGTTATGCTAGACTATAAACGTGGGTGTGCCAACAGGCTTTCCTCAATGCCAGGTCCAATGTTTATGCTGCATCAGAGTTGCAAATCTGCCCTATAAAACTTTATCGGCAGTTATTTTTCCACCTAACTACATTCTAAGGATAATAAATGAGAAGTATTAAATGATACAGTTTATTATCTTTTTTTTGGAAATCAGGGGTGGGGAGATTATTCGAAGCATTTGCCAATTTGTCCTTTAAAAACAACAACAATAAACCCACTCTTTATCATTATGATACTGCTCTGCAGTAACTGCAAACAACTCACCAAAATGTAACTAGAGAACACACATACAATGCAGGAAATACATTTAGTCTTAGATTCCTACACTGAACAGTGTAAAAAGAAAACATGGACATAATTTTTGCAGCATTTAATTACTAAAATACATTCTGGGATAATAACTGTTTCCACACAAGTATTCCCAGTGCTCACTTAAGAGTATGGCTTCCAATACACTGTACCACAATAATGTGATGATCAAGCTATTAACCTTGTTGCTAGTCTCATCAGTTGGGGGGGACACACCCATCTCCCAGTGCTATGTGGAACTGGCAGTGTTATCTTCATCATAATGCTGTGAGTCATCACACTGTCACCTGGGTAATGGGCCAACGAACATTACCAAACACAATCCCATCAAGGCATGCCTTCTGAAATAAGAATCCAACATATTTTGTTCTGAAGTAAAACCATAGACCACTAACCCAGGTGTACAGCTGTTGGTTTTTGCAGCACTGATACACTCAAGTTCCCTCTGTGACTTCTGTTAAGGTTCATGACTTTAAAACCCTTCAGACATTTTTTTTGCGCGGGGGGGGGGGGACGGACGGGACGGGACGGGACATCTACTGCCAAAACGCAGAATGAACTGCACTGTCTCTCAGGCTGCTACCAAGGATGCAGCAACCATAATAATTAGGAAGATTCTATTTGCTGCAGGATTGAATGTTTAATTATACTAGGCAAAGCGCATGAAAGTCTCCTTGAGAAGCTGGCTCAGCAAAAATACATATAGGGCAGACACAGGAGATACATGTCACGCTAAGTATTGCATGCTTACATTAGAACTGAAGTCCCATTTCCTTCAACTTTTCATAGATTGACAAGCACAAATCAGTAGTATAACAGCGTTCTATTGGGTAAACTTTAACATGGAATCTGACTTCTGGTGTATAGCGACTTGGGAAACTGAATCCCTGGTGGGCAGCTAGTTTGCTCAATGACCACTTTAAATGGAAAATGCCAGGCCAAGCCACTATCCCAAGTGGCCTGCTAGCATGTCCAGTTTCCCTTTCACCCTATCCCATGCTTTCTGCAGCTTGCAGATGGGATGGTGTGAGATGACAGACACCCTTTCTTGCTTGGGTACTCCTGTTTCTGCTTCTCAGCCTGATTCTCCTGAGCTGCTCCAGGCAATGTGGGCATCCATGCTTGGGGAATCAGGAGGATGGAAAGAGCAGGAGAAGTTTATATGCCCATCTCCATCTGATTCACTCTCGGCCCACAAGACATTTCAAACAACTTCCTTCCTTCTATGCTAACTGAAATGACCAGAAAGGGAGCAAGGAGAAAAAGAGGCGGGGCGGGTTTCCCTCCTTTTCTTGTTCAAGCATTCCTGTCTCTGTCTTTCCTTTCTTCCAATCATCTCAAGTTAATTCAGGAAGCATGAAGAAGGAAGAGAAGGCTGGCAATTGAGGGCCAAACAGACACTGGACAGATTTGATCTGGTGGCCAATTGCTGCCAAAAACAAAAGCACACCACAACCTCTGTAACTACTGTATTCAGGGTATGTGGTACAAGTCCTGTGCAAGTGGTCATGGTGAGAAAAGTGTTCACCCACATACAGTACGCTGCTGTTATAAAAAATGAATTCTCTCTACTGGCTAGATGACCTCATCTAATATCCTATACTGCATTTACCTGTTTCACAATCACAATCACAGTTGCTCACAGGAGGACCTGCCAAGAACCCAGGTCATGCCCTCCAGGGCTGGATTAAGATAGGGGCTATTGGAGCTGCAGCTCCAGGCCCCTACCATAAAATAGGCCCACAGCCGGCCCGGCAGCATGCGGCACGCCCACTCACCCGAGCTGCGCCGCCGCCTGCTGGCATTTAGGCTGGGTGCTGGCAGCAGAAAACCTTTCTGACAGAAATAACTGATCTTAAAGAAAAATCAGGTTAATCCTGGGAGTCTACAGGTGATGAAGAGTGACTGTGCCAAGTTTGGGGTAGATCCGTCAAAACGTGATGGAGCCTATGCGACGACGCCCCACACACAACAGTCATTCAGTCATTTAAAAAGTTTCCCTCCCTTTTCACCCCCCCTTCAGAGAACATTCTAAATGGCCTAGGGGAGATTTGCATACCCACCCCTATTGGCCCCTGCAGGAATTCATATGAACATTCTAAGTGTCGTATGGGCTATTTGCATAACTGCTCTTATTGGCTCCTGCAGCAATTATGAGGTAAGGACGACTTGCATAACTGCTCCCCTGTTGTTTTGCCCATAGAAGATATGAGAGTGGGGTGATTTTGCCCCCTTTTTTCACCCCCTTAGGGATGGAATTTCCAAAAATCCTTCCTTAGTGGGTGTCTACGTCATAAAAGCAATATTCCTTCAAAATTTCACGTTCCTAGATTAAAGGGTTTGAGCTGGGTGTTGATGAGTCAGTCAGTCAGGACTTGAGCTGGGTGATGGCACCCAGCTCTATTTCTCTGTGAGATCTGAATTGGGAGAGGCCATGCACATTCTGAACCGGTGTCTGGATGCAGTTATGGCTTGGATGAGGGCTAGCAAACTGAAGCTGAATCCCAATAAGACAGAGACCCTACAGATTGGCAGTTCCCAGGTCTGGGAATTGGGATGTTTGCCTGTTCTGGATGGGATTGCACTCCCTCTGAAGGAGCAGGTATGTAGTTTGGGGGCAATCCTGGATCCATCTTTGTCACTGGTGGAGGCCCAGGTGACCTTGGTGGCCCGAGGTGAGCCCACTACCAGCTTTGGTTGGTCCTAGAAGACATTGTAACAGGCCACTCTAAAATATGCCACTCAGTGCTGGCTCCAGGATTTTGAGGGCTCTTGGGCAAGAACTCTGAATTGGCCCCTTCCCTCAGTGAGTCTACCTCCTCACCACCATCGTAACCAGTTGCTGTTGCTCATCCTCATCCTCTTTCTCATTGCTACCACTCACTTGCTTGACAGGCAGAGAACCAGGGAGCAAGTAGGCAGTGGCATCTACTTTCCACCTTCTCACCACCCTTGTTACCTGGGCCATACGGAGAGGCAGGTGAACAAGAAGGCTGCAATGGTGAAGAGGAAAAGCAACTTCAGGGGGATCTTGTCAGTGGGCCCCTGCTGTGGTGTGGGCCCTTGGCAGGTGCCCAACCGTGCCCACCTTGATGCCAGCCCCGATGCCACTCTCCACTCTTGTCCCTGTTCACAAGAGCCACAAAAAGCACAGCCGTGCTCCAGCAGAAGTAGGGGGAAAGCACAACAGTGGTTGTTGTTATGCCAATGGTGAGCTGAGTCCCAGAACTGGTATGGGGAACTTAGTTGGCACTGGCATCAGTGATATGGCCTGACTACATGATCTTATGTGTGACAGTGCTCATGCAGCATCTTCTAGGACTGGCTAATCAGAAAGAAAGCCAGAAAGTATCAGTAAGAGCTGGAAACAGAGCAAGGTCCATCTAATGGACCAGAGAGACCATAAGCAGTTTGTTTATTTATTCACGTTCATCAGTTATTAATGCCTCATTAAGTCAAACGATAGAGCTGACTAAAAATAAAGCTGTTGCAAGAACATTCTTCTAAAAATGTACCAACGAGTAAAATGCTAATAAACAGCAAACAGCAGCTTGAGATCCCAATAATGTATAAGATGGCATGCAAATGTTTTCTGAAAGGGGTGGATTCTTTCACGGAAGATAACGTTCACATTTTATGCACAGGATCATGATGGCAAATAGAGGTAATGTAATAATCTTGTTAAAGCACTGTTATTTATCTTTTCTCTGTATGATCGGAAACTAGTGGCAATCAGACAAACATTTCTGGTCTAAAAGAACCCCTCTTCTGATCCAGCAGCAGTCTATTCTTACCGTATGTTCCAGGCATAAGCATAAGCATAACCATGTATGTATCTTTAGAACATAAGAAGAACTGTGCTGTATCAAACCAAAGGCCTATCTAGTCCTGCATTCTGTTCACGCAGAGGCAAACCATATGCCTATGGGAAGCCCACAGGCAGGACACGAATGCAACGGCACCCTCCCGCCCATCTTCCCCAGCAACTGGCATACAGAGGCATACTTCTCCATTTCCCTCAGTTTACTATTATAGATTCAAGCTATTGACAAGGTAATATTATATGGAAACCTCTAACGTACTTGTACCTCTAATTGCATTTGTAATTTTAAAAGAACCTGTCTAACTACTCTGCTAATACCATCTTCTAGATATGTGGTAAGAATGGCCACTTAGAAATAAAGATACTGTAGTAGCATTTATCCTAGGGCATTTCTACATGAGGCTGTTAATCCACTGCATCTACTTTTGGTTTCATTGCAGAATTGAGATCCAGGCACTACACAAGGAGGATTTCCTTTCCTGCCTTTCTGTCTTTCTAGGTGGCAGTGTGGTATAGCAGAATAGTGCAAATACACAAGTGGAAACAGTGTTTTCTTTCGCTTTCAGAAATAATGGAGTTTTCTACATGAGGCATTCATCCTGCACTCATCATTCCCTACTCATGGTAGTTTACAGGTTCTTTATATGATGTCATGACTCTCCAGTTTTGCTTCTGTATCTAAAGAGCACTTTCTGCTAAAAAATTTTTAGAGGAAAATGCAGTATTTAATTGTAAAAGTGAAAGAAACTACTTTTTTCACTTGTTTATTTGCACTATTCTGCTATACCATGGTGCCATTTGGAGGTTATGTAGTGGAAAAGCAAGAAAGGAAACACTTTTTGTGTAGTGCATGCTCAGATCTCAATTCTGTGACAAAACTGAAAGTAGATACAGTGGATTTACAGCCATGTGTAACCTCTAACGTACTTGTACCTCTAATTGCATTTGTAATTTTAAAAGAACCTGTCTAACTACTCTGCTAATGCCATCTTCTAGATATGTGGTAAGAATGGCCACTTAGAAATAAAGTAAATAAAGTAAATAAAATAAATCTGACGGCCCAGCCTGGTAACCAGTAACCGACGTGGGGGGGGGGGTAGGTTTTGTTCCGCCTGGACATCAGAGTGAAGTTTTGAGGTTGCCGCCGCCGCTCCTGTCATGGCGCCCTCTCTGGCCGATGTGAGCTGGAAAATACTGGAGCTGAGGGCCCGCTCCAAGCGTTCAGTTTAGCCTGAGACGTTTGTGATTAGCTGCAGCAGCTTGAAATGGCCAGTTTAGATACTGACAGAACCACCACGGCACATGCTTTCTCGTGGTCTGGCTCTGTGCATGAACCTCTGAAAAGCATTAATCTTCCAAGGCCAGATGGAGAGAGTGTGTAGGATAAGTGGGATCATTACTACCGAATAGTCAAATCAACGGTGTTACTTTTTCCAAAGTCCAACCACTGGTCTCTTTCCTACAAAAACATTGGGTGAAAACCAGGGATGGGGACTCGGACTCGAGGACTCGACTCGTGAGTCGGACTGAGTCCCCCCTCTGACTCGACTCGGACTCGAGTCCCAATATTTTTAATGGGACTCGAGACTCGACTCGGGACTCGAGACCAAGGACTCTTCAACATCCCTGGGCTGTGCCAGAAGGAGTGGAGAGGAGCGTGATTGCCGGCGAAGAGCGCATGGAAGCGAGGTGTGCCGCTGCTCGGCCACTATGGACGGCTACCAGGAGTGCAGCCCCAACAGTGTGTCAAGATTTATTTTGATTGATGTGTTGCGTACTTGGGAGAGGCAGAAGAAGGACCTGAGATTACTCTGTGCGGCTGCTCACTGCCTCCTCTGCCTGCCTGGTTATTTTGGGTTTGTCTGCCTGGTCTGTTCTTGCCAAAATCAGTTGCAGAGTTTTGAAATAAAAAGGCACACTTGTGCCTAGAATTTATTTAAACCACACATCTGGTAGCCTTATTTTGTTGGGAAAACCCCCCATTGATTTTAATAGGGACTCGTGGAGTCAGCTTTGGGAGTGACTCGTGACTCGTGAGTCACCATTTTGGACCAAGGACTTGGACTCGGACTCGAAACTCGGGTCCAAAGACTCGTGACTCGACTCGTGACTCGAGACCAAGGACTCTTCAACATCCCTGGTGAAAACCAAAGGGCAAAAGTACATGACAGTCTTTACTGTGCTGCATGCGCATGGGCGCTGGCGCTTGCATACAGGCGTATTGATGATGACAAGGGAAGAACCCATGAGCTGGAGCATTCTGCTATAAAATGCATGCGAGGAATTCTCTACTGCTACATGCGCCAGGCTGATAAGGCTCAACAATATAAGCAAGACCCTAAGCCATCCAAATGCCTGCATTCTGTTTTCAGTGCCCACACAGGTGATGAGATATTTTCTCATGGGGAATATGGACATCTGCAGGTGCTGCTCAAACAGAAGAAAGCTAATTACAACAGCAAGCCCACAGCGCCTAGCCATGCTGAAGCTTACAGACCCCTTCATATAAACGCTGTGTCACTGTTCCTCCTCTACCTGGTTGAGATGATATCATCTGGTCTGCAGATTATCTACAACACTGATGAGGGCCTGCTCCAGTTGGACTGCCCCCCCCACAGGGCTAACTGACATCTACAGCCCTGTGGGGAAGAAGAAGGAGCGAAGGAGGCAGGAGCAGGCCGAGGGAACATCAGGGCCAGCTCCAGTTGGACTGCCCCCCCCCCGGGCTAACTTCTTGAGACTTCTACACAGAGAATTACTGCCAGGAGTATTAATTAATATTCCCCCTTCTTCCCTCCCCATTCCTTTTTCCTTGTGTGTCGTGTCTTTTTAGATTGTAAGCCTGCGGGCAGGGACTGTCTTGTTAATTGTTGTAAACCGCCCAGAGAGCTTCAGCTATTGGGCGGTATAAAAATGAAATAAATAAATAAATAAATGTGTAGAAAAGCTCAATACCCCATTTTCCCTGTTCTAAAAAAAAATCGCTGAAATTGCTGTTTACCAACAGAAGCTAAACTGGAGGGTCACAACACCATCTAAAGAACCCATAAACAACTGTGCATAGGGAGTGCCTCATGTGGAAAAGCTCCTAGACCGCTAAGTAGTGAGTAATCCACTATGTGTACTCTTGGTTTCCAGATCTCCTAGTACAGTATTAAGAAGATCCTAGTCAACAAGGAAGAGTGGTACTAGTGGTAGTGACACACTTGCCCAGATTGGTTTGTCCAGACTCTTCTACATGTTGCAAGCCAGGACACCCTGCCTTGGTTCTCACAAAAAGTTTAAGTGACATCTTGCAGCCACTTCAGGCTGCAGGTGGAGTTCACATGAGTAAATATTCCTCTCCATACAAAACCATTTCCTGCACATAGAAATCTAGATTTCACTCCCTAACATCTAGTTTTCTATGTGCAAGGTGTTTGTTTTTATATGTAGGAGGGAGTATTCAATCACGTGGGCCCTTGCCTACATCTTAAAGTGGTATAGTCCAGTCAGATGTATTACCTCATCTGTAAGAGAACTATGTGAGAACTATCTGTAAGAACTACGGCCGACTCTCATCTAGTCAGTCAGTAATTCCTTCTCAATTCTTGACCTCTTGGGACTTCTCTTACACAGTGTTCTGGTTCAATCCCACCTTTACAACACATTTCTGCTTCTTTGTGTTGCATTTCATCTTCCCTGGTCACTTTGGGGGAATCCTCTCCTTGGTCCCTAATTTTCATTTGACATATTCTCACTGACTGTTCTAATTTGTATGAATGATACCAAATACCCCTTTGATGCCTTTCATTCTCCCATTCCCAGGAAGTTGCCTATTGCGTACTCTTTTATTCTACACCATTTCCAAGACTGGTCCTTCTGCATCTGCTCCTGCGCCCTGGCCATCTTCCACTTCCACTAAAGCACTAATGCAGGAGGCTCTTTGTTGGCCTTTCTTCATGTCACCTCTCTCGTTGCCAGCTCTTGGCCTTGTGCTTTGGACTTACTACTGTTCCATTAAAAACAAAGTTGGACCATTCTCAACATCGACAGTTTGTTGCAACTATTCAGTCTCTTTCTGAACTCACAGAGAACAGTCAACAAATAACCAGCAGTATATTTCTTCGAAGAACCCTGAGGTTTTTGTCAATTTAGGCCTAGTTATGTTCACCATGAGAATGCATTGTGGAGAGTAATTCCCACCCTGGCCATAGTATTTAGAACATATTGTGTAATGCAAGTGAGCTATAACACCAAATCCCCTACCATGCAGTTGCCTGGACCCAGAGCAGTAATTTTTCACTGAAAAATGCAATTACTCACATTGGTGAGGCAGCCACTTTACCTACTAAGGACATCCGTTTTCTAGCCCTGAAGGTGGCTCAATCATTTGCATGAAGCATGTGAGTAGTCTGGGACCAATGTACCCAAAATATCATGATGAATTTGCTTGCCACCTAAAATCTGCAATGGAAACCCTTGTCTGGGTTCCCCTGACTTGTGAAGTTTTATTCATTTATTTATTTATTTGTTACCTTTATATCCCACCTTTCCTCCAAGGAACCCAAGGCAGCATACATGATCCTCCTCCTCTCTATTTTATCATCACAACAACCCTGTGAGGTAGGTTAGGCTGAGAGTCAGTGACTGGCCCAAAGTCACCCAGTGAACTTCACGACTGAGTGGGGACTAGAACCTGGATCTCCTGAGTCCCAGTATAACACTCTCACCACTACACCACACGGGCCCCAGGTGGAAAGAGGGCTTTCTCTGTTATGTCATGCCAGCACTGGAATTCCCTCCCTAGGGAAAATAGTGTGGTACCTTCATTGCCTTTCAGGTGCCAGACTAACACTGTCTTATTTTCCTGAGGTTTTAAATTGTGCTTTTAATTGGCATCATAGGATGTATGCCCTTTTCTAAGCAGTTTTTTTTTTTTTTAATTTCGCACTGCCATTATATCTTTGTTTTGGTATAGTCATTTCAGATTTTGTTTTGCTTTATTGTTATTATATATTATTTCTGTAATTTTATTGTGGATTCAATGAATAGAAAGATGGGGTAAAAATCCTCTAAATAAATAAAATAAAGTGTAACATGTACAGAGGCCTTCAGAATCAGTTATTAATGCCAAATAAGGAAGTATGCTCTAATTTCAAGAGAACATTCTTTCCTCTAAGAGGGATTCATTTATTTTCAATAGGTGAACTTAACCTTCTGTACGTCAGTCCTCAGCCTTATTCCCTGTTATGTATATGTATATCCTGTCCTTACATAACTATGTATAGGACTTGGACTGCAATCCTATACCCACTTACATGGAAGTAGGTCCCACCAAAATTAGTCTATAGAATTGTGTTGTAATTACATGTATAGAATTGTGTTTAAAAGATTTCACAAATGGTTTGAAAAGAATGAACCTACAAAGAACTAATGTTTTTTCTATATATCTTTCTAAACATCTATGGCTATTGTCCATTGGTAAAATAGGCTGACTGGCTATACTTTTTCAGATCTACCATATGCTATAATGTTGTTCTTTTCCTGGTCCTAGTTCTTTCCCTAGTTCTATTTTGTACTGTTTTATCTTCTACGCCACCTAGAGAGGGTTCTACCCTCAAAGGCAGCCTAAACATCACTTTAAATAAATAAATGATTATTCCAGGTTTCTTGGTTCTGTCTACAGACTTATTTGTGTAACTGATGTTACTGATAGTTTCATGTTCTAGGCATTGAGTCATAGTTGCAATGTATTTACCTTCAAAGTGGTAAGTATATCAGGAAATAAAGGTATAAGAGGAGACATATTATGAACAATACTCAAGTACAAGCAAAAGTTAATGCTTTTCCATTTGCAATGGACCTTAACACTTTGACAGAAATATAGTGTACATTCATAATTATATGCATCCAGTAGTAGATGGCTTGTCTTTGGACAGTATTCCCTTCTCATTACCACCAATCCCACTGCTATATTTCATATTGTCAGTTATTAGTGGCACGCTGCCCTCTGTACTGGTTCGTAGCCAGAATAATATTTTTGGAAATACCAACAGTTTAAACATACAAGGATAGCCCCTTTCAGATATTTTTTGCATGTTCAGCAAATGCACATGGTGGGGTGTATCATCATGGCAGCAGGCACTGCCCCCAACCTGTGCAAGTTCATCATAAGGTCTGGAGAGAGCCCTGCATGTACAGCTGTATGCACAAGGACCTTCTGTACAAATTCAGGAACCCTGGTGAAGTATTCTAAGGTCTTTTCAAACCTTCCAATTAATGTGCATAGATCAGGGAACCTCCTGCTGCGAAGCTGCACCCCACATGTCCGATCATTGAACACATGAAGAACATCTGAAAGGGGCTTTCCTGACCTGGAATGGGGTTTACAAATGGCCTTAATAACCAATCCATTCTGGAAGTGATGTTGTATGTACTATTGCATCTTATAGTCAACATGTGCATAATGCAACCTGGAGTTGTATTTAATGTTAGTCTTACTTAGAACACACCCATTGAAATGAATGGGACTTAAGTTAGACTAACACTGAATACAATCCATTGGATACAATTGCTAGATTGGAACATCCCCCCCCCCTTTTGTTTATCTCATTCCGTGCCAACTTATGTAGCCACTACTTTAGTCAAGCTCATAACTACTGGCAAGAACCAGTTTGTAGTGAGCAATGTCACTGTGACAATAAACGTGGAGTTTCATCTTCAAGTAAGGAGTCAACATTCCTGCTGTATCTCCTCAGCGGGCCTGACTAGAACTCTAGGAGGGTCAGATTTGGCCCCTGGGCCTGAGGTTCTCCACTACCGGTGTAAAGAGAGTCAATAGAGAGGCATTTCCCCCTCTCTCATAATTCTAGAACCTGAGATGAAGCTAAATGGGGAGAGATTCAGGACAAATAAAAGGAAGTACTTCTTCACAGTGACAGCACACTGTTAAACTATGGAATTTGCTAACTCAGGAGGTAGTGATGGCCACCAATCTGGACTGCTTTAAAAGGGGATAAGATACATTCATGGATAGGCTATCGATAGCTACTAGTCATGATGGCTATATATTACCTCCAGTATTAGAGGCTATATATATGCCTCTGAATACCAGTTCCTTGGGAACATGAGCAGGAAGGTGCTATTGTGCTCAGGCCTGGCATCAAGAGTAGGCATGGTTGGGCGCATGCCAAGGGGCCACATCCCAGCAGGGGCCCACTGATGAAAGCCCCCTGGAGTTACTCCTCCTCTTCACCACTACAACCTGTTGTTCACTTTCTTCTCACTCTGGCCCAGATAACAGAGATGGTGAGGAGGAGGAGCAGTAGATGCCACTGCCTACTTGGTCACTGGCTCTCTGCCTGGCAAGCAACCAAATGGTAGCAATGATAAGAAAGAGGATAAGGATGAGCATTAGCAACTGGTGACAATGATGGTGAGCAGGTAGACTCCCTGAGGAAGGGAGCCCATGGAAGGTTTCTTGCCCAAGGGCCCTCAAAAACCTGGAGGTGGCACTGATTGTGCTCATGTCCTGCTTGTGGACTTCCCATAGGCATCTGGTTGGCCACTGGGGGAACAGAATACTAGACTTCACTAGATAGACCTTCGGTCTGAACCAGCATGGCTCTTCTTATATTCTTAGAAATGTGTTAGTCATTCTCTGACAGTTCACACTTAAAATAACATTTATCCTCATACACTTAGTGTTATCATGCTCGTATTTTCTTTTCTGCTTGGTGCTACGCTTCAGGTAGAACATTCTGGTTCAAAACAAAGCTGAAACTCTACTCCTGTTATTGCTGCTATCTTGGAGGAGCAGACATGTATGTAAGAAAACTGAACTGTGAAATGTACAATATTAAAAGCCTAAGACCTGATAATTTTCAATAAAAATAAACCTTATCTGTAATCATAAGATTTTAAAAAAGTTTGACAAGACTTTGTAACCCTTCTTTTTACTTCTTGTTTAACTGGAGCAGAAGTATGACTGATCATTTATTTTTGAAATGTTAATAAAATCGAAGTGACCTCTTCTACATCTTCTCCACCTGTTAGTGACGGTAGGGACTTTAAAACAATGAAGTCTGCCAATACTATACTATTGTTTATGCATGCATGGAAAATAATGAAGGTCAATCTAAGCTTTAAGGCACAAACACAATAAAATGTTAAGCAAAAATAATAACATTATGAAACAATAAGGCCACTGTATAAGTTATGATATCACTGTATCATAAAACTCTTATTAATGTCCTCTTATTTGTTGAACAATATAGAATTTTAAGCCTTTTGTCCTGCAGTAAATTTAACATAACAGTGAGGTATAGCATAAGAGTCCAGTCCTTAACCCCATTCCAGATACAGTCATGCCTTGGATTGAGAGCATAATTCGTTCCGGAAACGTGCTTGTAATCCAAAACACTCTTATATCAAAATAAAATCCCCCCAAAAAAATTTGTACAGAGATTTTTAATTTAAGCCATACTATAGTACTTGTATTGCAAGACGTCGCTTGTATATCAAGTAAAAAAAAAAAAAAAATTAAAAATTTGCTTGTCTTGCAAAATGCTCTCAAACCGAGTTACTTGTAATCCAAGGTATTACTGTATCTGACAAATTCTAATGAGGGCTTGGTCTCATTCAAGAATGTCTGACAGAACTGAAATAATTCTAAATGAGAAGTTCAACGTGAATATTTTTGAAATAATTGAAGGCCTGCAAACGTGAACATGTTTACTCAGAAGTAAGTCACACAGAGTCCAATGGGACTTACTTCACAATAAGTATGCAAATAATAGCAGTCTTCTATAGTGATGACAGTCTTATAGTAATAATGTTTTGTTCTTGTATAGTTTAATTCAATGTTCTTCAAAAGTATTATAACTGGGGCAATCACTGAGAGGCCTGGATGGAAGTTAATTTTCTGCAGATGGCAATTGAGGGGGATATGGTGACAAGACTGCAAAGCACTCTGAGTATAAAGTCACTCATATTCACTCTGACCTTGATCATCATTGATACATTTCCAGAGGAAGCATCCAGAATATTATCTAGTTTGGTGATGTGGGATCATTTCCAGTTGAAAGAGGATGTGAACAAGGTGCTTGGAGTGTTTCGGCTGACCACTTGTATGTTCGCTCCTTGCCCACCTTGGCTTCCTACATCAAGCTGAAGGGGACTGACTAGGTTGGTCCAAGAAATGGAATAGTCCTGGCCACCTTGGAAGTGGCAGTGGTGAGACCACTCAAGAAATCCTCACTGGACCCAGAAGATTGTAACAACTATTGTCTGGTCACAAATATCCCCTTTTCAGGAAAGCTGCTGTTTGAGAGGGTAGTGGCAGTTCAACTCCAGGGACTGATGGATGAAATGGAGTATCTCCTAGACTAAGGGTGGGCAACAGAAGGCCTTGTGTGTCCCCACACTGCCAAATTTGGCAGCTGGAGGGGAATGGGTGATTTTAGCATTATGAAGGGCTAAAAGAGTCAAATTTAGCTTGAAAGCAAGCTAAATTGGTTCCTTTTGTTTCTCTGTAGTCATTTGTTACTGGATTTTCAAAAGACAACAGAGGTAATAGGTGGGAACTGGCCACAGACATGTGCAGTGGGGTGGTGCAGCGGGTTCCTGCCAAAAATTCCTGAGGCAGAGAAGGTTCCCAATTGAGGCTCTGCGCAGGTGCAGAGCCCATATATGTGATGCACAGAGATCGCAAAGAAGTATCAAGCTTTATACTTAAAGCTGAACTGAGAGCAGTTTCATACTGTCCTCACTAAACTGCCATGGAATCATCTCAATTTCCAGACGGTACTGATATTTAAGATTAGGATTATTCCAGTTTTAAGCACAATACAATCACACCCATTGTCCATTTGTTGCACAGAGCCCATATATATTCCTTCCCTCCAGCTTATACCTCTTAGGCAGGGGTATTGTATTTCCCCAGCATGGCTACACTACATTTTGTACATAGGAAAATGTCCCCCTGTCTTGCCTCCACCCCCACCCTGGTAGTATGTCTACCGCTGCTGTGGGGTATTGGGCAAGGGTGCGTGTTATGACTAATACCATTACTGAACTTAAAGTAGTTCTTCCCCAACTTACAGATAGCTGTTGTGATACACAGGCAATTTGAGTTTATTGTCTCCCACAATACAGATAGCTGGTTTATGAAAGCATTGACTACCATCTGTAAAAATGAACAGTGATAAGGAAATGGTGGTGATGATCTTTGGTTATAAGCCCACTGTAGACAAAACATTCTAGATGGCCATGCAATTGGCCAAATTAAGACTTTCAGCTGTCTGGGAGTGTATGAATCTATGATGATGATTAAAATTCATCACCTGATTTTCAGTATAAAATAATCCCAAAGTGGGGTAAAAAAAAACCTAATAAAGCACAATAAAATCATGCAAACATCAACCAATAAAAGAGCAAAACATGTCTTGAAAAGTATAAAGCTTGACAGATCATCTATGCTCAATGATGATTTTTTAAAGAGAGGCATGATTACAGTATCGCTTCCTCCCTTAAGGAAGGCAGGATTTTCTGTTCCTAACATAAGAACGTAAGCCCAGCAGGATCAGACTGAATATCTATCTAGACCACAATTCTGTGCTCACAGTGGCCAACTAGATGCCTATGGGAAACCCACAAGCAGGACATGAGTGCAATAGCACCCTCCCATTCATGTTCCCCAGCAACAGGTATTACTGGATGTAATATACAGCCATCATGACTTGTAGCCACTGATAGCTTTATCCTCCATTAATTTGTTTAATTCCATTTTAAAACTATCCAAGTTGGTGGCCATCACTGCATTCCATGGTAGAGAATTCTACAGAATTCTTCACTATGTGAAGATGTACTGTATGTTCATTTGTCTGTCCTGAATCTCCCACCATTCAGCTTCATTGGATGACCACCCCCAATTCTAGTAGTGTGTGCATGTGTGTATGGGGGAGAGGGGGGGGGAACTTCCTCCACTGAAAAACTGATTACTCAGGATGGCCAGCATTAAACACCCAGGGGAAGCATGGGTCCAAGCTACATGATGGCATAGCCTTCATGACTCGTATGCATCATTAGAGATAAGCAGGCTAAAGTAATCCAAGCAATAAGCGAGAGCTTTTGATATTTCTGGCTCAGACTATAACAAGATACACTCCCTTTAAATTTTGTATACCAATGTTTTCCTTATCTTACTTTGCAGCAGAATATTAAAGGTAACCTACGTAGAAATTAAATTTGAACTTGACATATAAAATTAAGGGCTTGGAGCCAACATTGTGCAAGCAGAAGTCTACTCAAAGAACAGGACTTCTGCTTGAGCAATGGGACTTCCCCATCCTCTGCCCTCCCCTGCAAACCTCCCTCCCCCATGTGGCTCCCAAATCTGCTATGGGGGCAGCCCTCTGGAGCAGATTTGGGGGCTTGGGGTCAAACTGCAGGGGGAGAGGTGAAACCTATTCCTCTAGCATTCTCCCTTCCTCTATGGAACAACGTCATTGGATATAACATAAAACCTTGCACGGTAAGACAAACTTACTCAGTCAATTATTCTCGGACGTGCCTTAACAAACAAAGGCAAAGGGGCAATATGTTGCCCTTTTGCCTTGTTAGTGCCCTTATTAGCCCCAATAAATCCTCTAGAAAGGGCTTCACAATTCCACAACTGAAAGGACCACTGCTGCTAAGCTGTGCAACTACAATTGCTGAAGTTCCTGGGCGGCGGCAGCAGCAGCAGCAGCAGGGGAGGAGTCCCTGTGACCCAATATTCAATAACATTCCTTGGTTAATGAGGTGCTAAAGAGGTAATTTGACAGGAACTTAGTAAAACATCTGTTTACCTCTGTTGGCAGATACTAGGCACCAATCTAGGCATCAAAAATAGGAAAAGGCTTAGCTTCTTCTCCCCAGAGCAGGAAATGCAAAAGTCTTTAACATCTCTCCTTCTGTCTCTCTCCACCCTCTTTCTTATACAGCTATAATTCCATTCTGATCTTCCTGTTTTGTATTTGCTGAAGAATATATTTACAAACGAAAGGAATATGAAAAATAGTAATTATTTTGTTATTGTCAATGTGTGTGTGTGTCTCCACCCCTCCCCCACTCACTCTTTCCAGTTCAGAAAATCAGGAATAGAATAATTCATAACAATTAGTGCCTTCGTGTCCAGTCTGGCTTTAAAGATTATTGAGTTATTCAAAAATTAGTCTGTGACCTTCAGTACATTTACTCAGATGCTGGTTTTCTGAAAACAATTAGATGGTTGCATATGGTCCAGCTCTCTCTTTCCACCAGGAACTGTCACTGAACCTCTGGTACCTGTTCGTGTAGAACACGGGCCCTATTTTTCCTTGGGGGGGGAGGGGAAGCTGGGGATGCCTTTAAAAAATGTCATTAGAAATGGTCACATATGTAATAGTAGGGCTGCTATTCTTGGGAGTTTCAGTCCCGCCCACCACCGACTCTGAATGAATCCATTCCGGATTTTACTCTGAACTTTTATGAAGCCACCCATGGTGCCAAACCTATTTTGGGGACCATGGATCAGCACCATGGATAGCTCCTTAAAAGTTTGGAGTAAAATCCAGAGCAGATACACAGCCCCACTGACATTGAAGCTACTAACCTCCACTGTGTGTGTGTGTGCGCACGCGTGCACACACACACACTTGCCTATTCAGCTAGTAAATGCTACAGAACATATTTGAGCTGAAGCAATACTATAAGTAAGATTGAACATTCTACTGAACATTCTTAAGTGTGTGTGTGTGTGTGTGTGTGTTGAAAGTAAACCAGTGTGGCGTAGTGGTTAGAGTGTTGGACTGGGACTCGGGAGATCCGGGTTCTAGTCCCCGCTTGGCCATGAAACTCACTGGGTGACTTTGGGCCAGTCACTGACTCCCAGCCTAACCTACCTCACAGGGTTGTTGTGAGGATAAAATGGAGAGGAGGAGGAGGAGGATTATGTAAGCTGCCTAGGGTTCCTTGCAGGGAAAAAGGCAGGGTATAAATATAATAAATAAATAAATAAATAAAATGGTCAGTCGATTAAGGCTGAAGCTAGATGTGACACTCAGTCATGTGTATCTTTCCCCAAACATTTTTTTAAAAACTAAATGCAGCCTTGGAAATCTGTGAGTTTAAGCAGAGGAATGTCAGGGCCAGGGATGGCTGCTTAACTCTTTCCTATCTGGCAGTATTTCTACTCAAAATTCCCCCATCCCCACACAGCAGGACCATCTCTGCGTATCTCTGCAGGCAGCCTCCTAAGGCTGCTATTGGTTGAAAGAGAACATGGGGAGGGGGAGGGAGAGACATGCAAATGGTGTCAGATGTACTTCCAGGAGGGGAAAAAACCTATTTCAGGAGAGAGTCAAACTATTTATTTTATTTATTTATTACATTTATACCCTGCCTTTTTTCCTGCAAGGAACTCAAGGCGGCTTACATAATCCTCCTTCTCCTCTCCATTTTATCCTCACAACAACCCTGTGAGGTAGGTTAGGCTGAGAGTAAGTCAGTGACCGGCCCAAAGTCACCCAGACCCAGTGAGTTTCATGGCCGAGTGGGGAATAGAACCCAGATCTCCTGAGTCCCAGTCCAACACTCTCACCACTACGCCACACTGGCTCTCAATATAGTTAGCAAACACTTCCACTTTAAAAAGAAATTACTAGCAGACATTTTAAAAATTATTTTGATTGTGGAATTTCAACAAAGCAAAACAAAACAGAGGAAAGGGGAAAAAATTACTAGCAGAAATGGTGGGGAGTGGGGAGAGAGAAGCAAGAGTGGTTTTAACTCTTTCTCTTCCACCATGGCTCCAATGAACTCTCTCTACCCTCTATGCTTGCTATTAGCCCTAGAAGGAAAGCATCCCTTCTGCACCAATGGAAGCTTCCCTCCCAAAGCTAACATCAGGCATGTCTACATGTGACGTTTATTGAGAACACAGTTAAACAGCCCCTCCTGCATACCAATGAAATATCCCCCAAATACACACATACACACACACACACACACACACACACACCTTTTCTTAATTAAAGAAAACACATACATGGCTGCTACACAACCTGGGACCAGGCTACTTGGAAGGCCACATTCTCCCATATAAGCCTGCCCAGGTTTTAAGAACCTGCTCAGGAGACCACCACTATCAGAGGCCTATTTGTGGGAACACGCGAGAGGGCCTTCTTGGTCACTATTCAGCCTAGAATTCCCTGCCATCTCTGTTATTCTTCCATTAGCAGTCAAAAACATTTTCCTTTGGACAGGCTTTTGGTGTGTACACTGATTTTGGTGTGTAAACTGCTGTAGTAGGTTTTAATCTGTTGGGTGCTGTTATTCTATCAATGTGTTTTTATGTGTGTGTTTACTCAAAGTGCTTTAATGCTTTAGTTACCATTTTGTTATTGTATCTGTATTTTATTGTTAGCCACTTTGAGCATTATTTTTAGTCGAGGGGGGGGGGATAACCATAAATAAGTAAATAAATAAATGGCATGTTAAGCATTATGTCTAGTTCAGCCCTCAGAGTAACTTACAGTAAACAGAAGGCAGAGACATGAGGTGCTCAGGCACCTGGTACTTGGTGTGAAAATAAGTGCTATTAGTATGCAAAATGTCTGTGCAATATTGCAGTGTGTTGTTTGGATTTCCTCTACCCATTAAGAAGTGAAATAATTATATAAAATCTATCTTATTTTATTCTAGTTGGTTCAAAAATAACTTCTTCTTTTAGTATAGCTTTGTACCTAGCATTTGCACATGACAGTACAGAGTTCATAAACATTTACACCTTTTACATTTATACTACCTATGATGTCAGCATGTCACATTTCACTGGAGGCATCTCTTTTACATTATATCCCCTCTCAGTGGCAAACCTTGTGAGGGCTACTCAGGAAATAAGTAAAGACCATTCCAGTTCAATGAGTACGTGAACACGGCGCGCGCGCGCACACACACACACACACACACACACGCACACACACACACAGAACTCATTGTAGTTTCACTGGGAAATGTTATGGCTATTGAGTTTCATTAGGATAAATGTGCTTTTCTTTTTTTAATATGGGGTTTTATTAACATAGGGTTGGATTCAGATCTAATCATACTTAGAGCAGACCCACTGAAATCAAGACGACTTAACTTAGTCATGACTGAAATAAGTCTCATTTATTTCAATGGGTATACTCTAAGAATTACTAAATCTGGATTCAACACATAATGTTTAAATTATTTTATGTGTTGTTGTAAGGTTTACAATGTAAGCTGTCCTTAGAACCTTTTCAAGTTATGTTGATGAGATAAAAATTACAACAATAAATAACAAGTTTCAATGTCAACTTTAACACTTTGTGTGGTGTTGATGCAGTGATATAATTCTTAGCATCCCCCCCGAATCATATATGCTGATGCAGTAAAACCTCTGAATTAGGCTGTACAAGGCCTAACTAACTGATGTGAATTAGGAGTAAGTACCAGCATTATCAATGGAGTTACAGTTGGATAGGTGAGATCAAACTCTAATTCTCACCCAAATTAGTAATATCTGACACAGTTGCTTCAAATGTTATTTCACTATGCAAATCTAAGCATTTGGGAGAATTTAGAAAGACAGATAAATATGATAAGTATGATATAAAGCAAGTGTACAAATAAACAAAAAATAAATGTGTAAAAATGTTGAATTAAAATACCTCAGTCCCCATTAAAATAGCAACTACATAACTTAAAGAAGAACGTACCAGTTGCTTCAAAAAATATAAACCATTGCACAGCAGTCTGCAAAAATGTTGGTAAGTGTTAAATCAATATTAAAACATCCTAATTAACCCCATCAAAGTTTGGGCTTTTCCAGATAGAAATAATTCTTAATAGCTAACAGAACAGACTTCCCTTGGCGCCACACCTTGGGGCTGGGGAGAGCTTTTGCGCGTGGGGGAGTAGTGGGGAGTCAGGTAGCAGGACAGGTCACTGCCAGCTGAGCCAATGGGCTTGGCTGGGGTGGGGAGATGGGCGGCTCATTTAAGCACCTGTGTCTCCGCCCTCGGTCTCTTTGACTGACGGTTACCCAAGGCTTCCCTCGCTAATGTCTTGCGACTTGGCAGGAGGGAGATTGGGACGTCTTTGGGGTTCTACCTTTTCTCACCTACATTGGCTGTCTTGAGGCGCCAATGGGAGGCGACGATGGTAAGGCCCTCCAGCTCCACATGGAGTGCAACTGGACGGGCGGGGCATCCCACCTCCGGTCCGGTTAGGATGCATTTGCACAAATCTTGGTTTTTACCGGCCAATGGCCGGGCTAGGTTAGTACCGCCCTTTGCCCTTCGCAGATCTTCAATTTAATAAATGTGGCCCTGATTTGAAACCATAGACACCTGTGTCTGACTCTTCATTATCTCACCTATACGTGTGCAAAAGAAAGTGTATGTGCCTTCTGAACATTAAAGCACATTTATACCAGCTGAATTCTGGGAAACTGCATAGATAATCAACAATACAGCCTCAATATACATTCAGTGGTTGCTAAACATAAGGTAATTCCAGGGTTCACTTTGAAAGTCAACAGTAAAGCACTTGTTCAGAAGAAAATGACTGATGAAAATTATAGCTTTGCTCCAACCATGAATCATTTTTTAAAAATTCACCAACATGTTATCGTTATTAGTATTGGCAAAGTGATTTGTGGATATCAAATAACAACAGCCCATAAAACTCACCAATGAGGATATGACATTCTTATTTGATATGCTGAAAGGTGTGTTCTCCTCAGCTTTGCATTACTATGGTTCCCACAGATGCACAAAGTTGATATTATACACAGTGTTTTCTTAAAACAAAGCAATACTACTCAAGCTTCCTCTTGACCTATTAGAATCTGTATCTATATTTGCAGTGAGATCACTGCTGAGTACAAAACATGTCCAGTTAGTTTCATTTGTGTAATTCTCAGCACAGGATTTGTACATAACCAGTAAAGTAAGTTCCTCTGCCAAACAGAACCTGCTAATTGTAGATTTCTGCTTGTCTGTCATGCAGCAATATAAATGTCAAAGAAGTGTTTAAAAATACTGAAAATTCCTTCAAGGTTATAGCTATAATTTCTTACCCAGAAAGCAACATAAGAAGAGCTGTATTGAATCAGACCAATCAGACCTATCAAGTCCAACATTCTCTTTCCACCGTGGCCAACCATCTGCCTGTGAGAAAACCACTAGTAGGACATGAGTGCAATAGCACCCTCCCGCTCATGTTCCCCAACCTGGCTGCAGTGGCTGTGGCAATGGCAGAGAGGGAGGAAATGTCTCCCCCTGTTCATCTCCACCCACCCACCCCAAACTCCTCTAAGCACACTAGGGGGGAGGACAAAGAAAGAGGGAAGGAAAGAGAACCTCTCTCCATGTTTCAGACCCTGTCACATTTGGGTGATGTCATCAGGAGCACAACAGGGTCCAAACTAGGCTTGGAATTAACTGACCTATTTCCCAAAGGGCGGGGGAGGTTGGAGGTGGGAGGATATAATATATGAGATAAGGACATAGGAAGTTGCCTTATACTGAGTCGGACCATGGGTCTGTCTAGCTAAGCATTGTTGACGCTGACCAGCAGAGGCTCTCCAGGTTTTCAGGCAGGAGTTTTTCCAGCCCTACCTGGAGATGCTGGGCTTCAAACCTGGGGACCTTCTTCATAGACTACAGGCCCTCAGGTCTGGAGAGACATTTATCCATTAAGAATCGGACACTAGGGGCCAATCTACGCTATGGTTACCGTATCTGATCAGCAGCAAATCAGAGAGATAAGTCCTTTTCTCTGCTCAGTGCTGAGAGCGGGAGCCACTCTTACCTCTGGGCAGGGGAAAAGGTTTATCTCTGATTTGCTGCAGATTATCTTCAATAATAAGAAAGGCAGCCTCTCCCAATGCCAGGCAGGTAAAATCCCCCCCCCCAGCTGATGTACATGGAACATGTTGAGGAGGAGGGACTGGAAGGGTGTGTCTGTGTATGAATGGTGTGTGTGTATGAATAGGCAGTGGCCCTGCCCACTGCTGGCATGCAGCCCTCAATGTCCTGGTCTAGGGTCAGTTTGGCACTCAGGGCAGAAATGGTTCTGGACCCGAGCTCTAGATAATCATGCTCTTGCAATTCTTTCATCACTGCTTTATTAGGATAATAGTGACAATATACTGACACTGCACTTCCTAAATAACTGGATTGGTTTGCGAGAATTTCAAACTATTACTCCATTAAATAGAACTCTACATTTGATCAACTATATTTAACATTAGATGGTACTCTTCAGCCAGAAAAAAGGCTCCCAGTGAGTGGCTTAAAACATCAATAAGAACATAAGAAGAGCCAGGCTGGATCAGACCAAGGGTCCATCTAGTCCAGCATTCTGTTCATGGCCAACCAGCTGCCCACAGGATCTCGCAAGCAGGACAGGAGTGCAACAGCACCCTCCTATCTATGTTCCTCAGCAACTGGTATACATAGGCATACTACCTCTGATACTGGACAGTATTCTGAACTACACTTCATGTTTCCAGGACCACAAAGTGTGTAAAAAAAATACTCTGCATACATTTTATGCCAGCCTTCTCCAACCTGACTCCCTCCAGATGTGTTGGACTACAACTCCCATAATCCCCTAGCCATCACTGCAGCTCAGGAAATCAGATAGTATAGTTATCTGGGACGGGGACAGTAAACTAAGGTTGCTTATTTATTTATGTACAGTCATGCCTTGGATTGAGAGCATAATTCGTTCCAGAAACGTGCTTGTAATCCAAAACACTCTTATATCAAAACGAAATTCCCCCAAAAAAATTTGCACAGAGATTTTTAATTTAAGCCATACTACAGTACTTGTATTGCAAGACGTTGCTTGTATATCAAGTAAAAAAAAATTAAATAAATATTTATTTACAAACAAATATTTGCTTGTCTTGCAAAACGCTCTCAAACCAAGTTACTTGCAATCCAAGATATTACTGTAGGTCTGTTAATTCCAAGCCCAATTTGGACCCTGTTGTGCTCCTCCTGATGACATTGCTGGAAATGTGACAAGGTCTAAAACAGGGAGAGAAGTTCTCTGTCCATTCCTCTTTCTTTCTCCTCCCCCCATGTTTAGAGGTGTTGGAGGGAGGGAGAAGATGAACAGAGAGAGACATTTCCTCCCTCTCTGCCATTGCTACAGCCACTGCAGCCAGGTTGGTGTGCGGGAAGGAGGGGGGAGATATTTAGCTTGGATTACAATATATGAGCCACTTAAGAACCAGGGATGTTGAAGAGTCCTTGGTCTCGAGTCACGAGTCGAGTCACGAGTCTTTGGACCCGAGTCTCGAGTCCGAGTCCGAGTCCTTGGTCCAAAATGGTGACTCACGAGTCACGAGTCACGAGTCACTTCCAAAGCTGACTCCACGAGTCCCTATTAAAATCAATGGGGTTTTTTCCCAACAAAGTAAGGCTACTTCAGATGTGTGGTTTAAATAAATTCTAGGCACAAGTGTGCCTTTTTATTTCAAAACTCTGCCACTGATTTTGGCAAGAACAGACCAGGCAGAAAAACCCAAAATAACCAGGCAGGCAGAGGAGGCAGGGAACCCCAAAGCAGGCAAGCAGAGGCCTTTGTCTTGGACAATTCAACTGTTGAACTGGTCAAGAAGAGACCAGGCAGGCAGAGGAGGCTGGGAACCCAAGACAGGCAGGCAGAGGCAGCCAAACCCAAAATGTCTGAAAGGTTGCATTTTAGAAAAATGATTTTAAAAAATAAACTTGCTGTACTTCCTAAAACTTATCCATGTTGCATTTGAGGAACATGATTTTTTTCTAAATGTTTGGCCCCCATTCTGGAACAGTGAGATCTCTTCACAATTCCACCCTCACTGAACACCCGCTCCACTGGTGATGAACTTGCTGGAACCAGAAATACACTCAGAGCAGCCACACAGAGTAATCTCAGGTCCTTCTTCTGCCTCTCCCAAGTACACAACACATCAATCAAAATAAATCTTGACACACTGTTGGGGCTGCACTCCTGGTAGCCGTCCATAGTGGCCGAGCAGCGGCACACCTCACTTCCATGCGCTCTTCGCCGGCAATCACGCTCCTCTCCACTCCTGGCACAGCCCAGGGATGTTGAAGAGTCCTTGGTCTCGAGTCCCGAGTCGAGTCTCGAGTCCCATTAAAAATATTGGGACTCGAGTCCGAGTCGAGTCAGAGGGGGGACTCAGTCCGACTCACGAGTCGAGTCCTCGAGTCCGAGTCCCCATCCCTGTTAAGAACTGGGAAGAGGTGGGGGGGCGGGATTATGAAATTTATTATCATTCAGCTAAAAGTGGCTGAATCACACCACTGCAGATGAGTTCAGCCATTCTGAAATACACATGACAGTCTCTTCTAGATGTTGCTTTTCGCTACAGGAAGTAGCAAACAACAAGCAGTCACAAAATCTGAAACCAGCAGAATTACTCAAGGCTCTGGTTAAATCTGGTGATTGCGGTGATTTGAGAGTCAGCCTTGCCAAGGTCATAGAAGCTAATTCTCCCTCTGTAAATTGTGCAAGATGTGTTGAGCGCCATCCTATGCATGTCTTCTGGGAAGTGAGCCCCACTGGGTTCAATGCTACTTACTCTCATGTATGTGTATGTAGAATTTAACTTACCTATTTCACTTACCTGGGAGTGAGCCCCATTGAACTTAATGGGATTTACTTCTGAGTAGATATGCATAGTATTTCAGCCTAGTCTGTATCACATGGTGTAGTCCCCACAAAGGGACAGCATTCAGGGAGACAGAATGGAATAAAGCTATGGAAAACTATGAACCTATAATTATCCTTTCTCTAAAGAAAAAGGAAGGGACGTCTCAAAATCAAGAGTATAAATGGTTTAAGAGGGTAGTTTTCCAGATTGAAAAATATATAGTGTCAACACATCTTCAAAATTAAAGTTCAGTTTCAACACTTTTTTGGCATAGAAAAAAAGTGAGTAAGGGGAGGTGATAGAGGTATATAAAATTATGCATAGTGTGGATAGGGCAATGTTTTTTTTTCCCCACATCCAAAATACTAGAGTCTGGGGTTATCCAATTAAGCTGAGTGGTGGGAGGTTCAGGACAGATAAAAGGAAGTACTTCCTCACACAGTGCATAGTCAAACTATGGAATTTGCTCCCACAAATGGCCACTAAGTGATGGCCACTAAGTCGGACAGCTTTAAAAGAGAATGACACATTCATGGAGGATAAGACTATCATTGGCTACTAGTTATGATGGCTATATATGCTAGGGATGGGTAGATCTGCCAGTCTCGGTCTTGCTGAGATTGTCAGTTTTCTGAGGTCAAGCTTGCTTCATCCTATTTCCACATGAGACTGCTTTAAAAACACACACAAAACTATGATAATTCATACACATTTTTTCATAATTAATGTATTTGTGTGTGCATTTTTTAATGCATGCACCCATTGACTAAAGCATGTTTGTGCACATTTTGGAAATGTACACATTTTTCTTTATGCATTTTTCAAATGTATGTATGTGGAATTCTTTCCTATATATATATATATATATATATAATGTATTGCAAGCTTGAAAATGTACAGATTTCCAGCTACCAGTTGTGTTCTGGTCCTTGGGGTGCAAATTGCCTAAATTTGTAACAAGAATTGATGGAGCAAATTTCTCACACATCCTTATATATTATCTCCAGTATCAGAGGCAGTATGCCTATGTACACCAGCTGCTGCGGAACACACGTGGGAGGCTTCTATTGTGATCATGTCCTGCTTGTGGGCTTCCCGCAGGCATCTGGTTGACCACTGTGCAAATAGAATCCTGGACTGGATAAGCTTTTGGTTTGATCCAGCAGGGCTCTTCTTACATTCACTGTATCTTTTCCCGTTCAGAGTGTAGACCTCTTGGAGGAGAGACCTGTCTCTTTTTTCTATGTAGCCTTATAAAATCATTATGTAAATCTATCCCATTATAATTTAATTCTCCTTTGGAATGTATTGGATCTAGGAGGCAGTTTTCCAATGTGGGTTTGTTATGCCACTCACCTGCCTTTGATATGAGAGCAGTCCTCCTGCCTGATTCAAAAGACTGAATAATCTCTCCATCGACACACCCTGCTTATCATAATCTCTGACAAGCCTTTTCAGTCTCAGAGAACTATAGTAAGGCCCATGGAGCTGAATGACAGGTTATCAAATCTTTAAAATAAATAAAATGATCCCACACGCTAATCTTTATGGCAGAAACAATCATTGTTTGCAGCCATTTAGTTGGAATTAGGCTAGCATATGAAGCATTCATTTTTATATGCCTGAAAGTATGCTATGTTTCCCAGAATAGATTTTTTTAAAAAAAATACAATTTGATTTGCCTATGTTGATTTCTGTTTAACTTCAAACTTTAGTGTTTTTGTTTTTTTATTTTCTATTAATGTTTTAGGGTTGTTTTTTGCTTTTTTTTTTTTTTTTTTAATGTTATAGCCAAACTGCTGCTGCTGAAAGCTTAGCCTAAATTGTTTCCAGGAAACTATGTGTGTGTGTGTGTGTGTGTGTGTGTGTGCGCATGTGTGTGTGAACTCTGGAACTGGTGTGTGTGAGTGTGTGTGAATGTGGTGGGGCTAATCTTAAGGGTAACGTTTAGTACCATCCCTTTCTCTCTCCAGACTTGCCATTTAACAATGTTTCCCTCCATATAACATTAGACAGTGATATCATTTAATCATCTCTGAAAATGATGCTCAAATGATGTTCCATTTTCCTAAATAAATATTTATTTTGTTTAATGGTTCTTTGCTTGCCCCTGGGTTGTTCGGGTCTCTGATCAGCTCAAAGCTCATAACTACAGCTGACTTTCCATGTTTGTCGGCTTGCTTGCATGAAACTATGCCTTGATGGCAGGTTGCAAATCACAAAAAAGAGAAACATGAGAAGCACACAAAGCAAGACAAAAAGGGGAAAATGTTAATTGGGAAAATGTATGCAATTTTGAAGCTCCTGCTCAGTTGAGCTTCAGTTGCTCAAAGCTAGCATTCTTTGAACTAAATTAAGAGTACTGTGCATTGCTTAGATGATAACTTTTACTAGTAGGTTTTGTGAATTCCTCATAAACCAAAAATAATGGCCAGCTTACAAGGTCATGATCAGCAGGGTGGAAATCTTTCGGGAGGAAATAAACATTGGCAGAAAGCTGTGAAGTTCAACAATTTGAAGTATTATATGTTGGTTGTTCTAGGAAACAACTTGTTTTAGTCCAGAACTAAGGGAGCAAAACCTCAGTTTAATCAAGAATACTACTGATTACAACTTCAGTCTAAGAAATATTTGAAGGAAAATGGAGAAATACATCTGTTCTTTGCATCATACACAGAAACAGTATGTTATTTCAAGACATTATTTTACGCCAAGCCACTATGTGCACTTCATATTAAAATACCTTTGATTCTCAAGGCAAGCTCCATTACACCTCTTAGCAACACAATTGTAGACAAACACTGAAAACCCATTTATGGGTGGGGTGGGGGGACAAAATAAAGACCAAATACATCTTTCTTATAGTGTTGGAAATCACACTGGAAATTACCTATTGACTTCAGAAACAGCCCCCGTCAATGTATTTATGTTTGCTTCTCAGGTGTGAAAGCTTTTCAATAAAGCATTAGTATTGCCTGCACAGAATGTCCTTGTTTTCTCCTTTAATAAGAACATCATGAGAATTTTGGCTGCCCTTAAATCTCAGTACTCCACATGACTGGAAACCCTGAGATAGGGACATAGTAAGCTGCCTTATACTGAGTCAGATCATGGGCCCATCTAGTTAAGCATTGTTGACACTGGAAGAGGCTCTCCAGGTTTTCGGGCAGGAGTTTTTCCAGCCCTACCTGGAGATGCTGGGCATCAAACCTGGGGACCTTCTGCATACACTACAGGCCCTCAGGTCTGGAGAGACATTTATCCATTAAGAATCGGACACTAGGGGCCAATCTACACTAGGGTCTTTTTTATTGGTCCTGCACATCTGGCTCATGCACAACTGAGTTATGTGTGTTCCAATCTAGTTGTATAGAACCTGTTTTGAAATATTTCCTCCCATCTTCACCTTTGCCCTTGGTTAGGGGGAAGGGATTTGTGGGCAGGAAATCCAAGTATTGACTAGCAACAGCTCCCCAGGGTCAGGCAGAGGTATTTCCAGTTACTGGTACCTGAGAGTAGAGATTATTTGACTGGAGGTTCCAGGGATTGCATATAGGACTTCATCCATCAACCACTGAGTTATGGCCCCTTCACAGATAAATTTGGATTGGTGCCTAGCCTTACCCTGCATTTCCTTCTTCTTCTGTGGATTGGGGTTTGGCCAGAGATGTTGAAGAGTCCTTGGTTTCGAGTCACGAGTCGAGTCACGAGTCTTTGGACCCGAGTCTCGAGTCCGAGTCCTTGGTCCAAAATGGTGGCTCATGAGTCACGAGTCACTCCCAAAGCTGACTCCACGAGTCCCTATTAAGATCAAATGGGGGGTTTCCCAACAAAATAAGGCTATTTTGTTGGGAAAACCCCAAAATAACCAGACAGGCAGAGGAGGCAGGAACCCCAAAACAGGCAGGCAGAGGCCTTTGTCTTGGACAATTCAAACTCTGGAACTGGTTAAGAAGAGACCAGGCAGGCAGAGGAGGCTGGGAACCCCAAACAGGCAGGCAGAGGCAGCCAAACCCAAAATGTCTGAAAGGTTGCATTTTAGGAAAATGATTTTAAAAAATAAACTTGCTGTACTTCCTAAAACCTATTCGTTGCATTTGAGGAACACGATTTTGGAACACGAGTCCTTGGTCTCGAGTCCCGAGTCGAGTCTCGAGTCCCATTAAAAATATTCGGACTCGAGTCTGACTCAAGTCACAGGGGGGACTCAGTCTGACTCATGAGTCGAGTCCTGGAGTCCGAGTCCCCATCTCTGGGTTTGGCTGGCTGCCCACCCACTCACCTAACACTGTTCCTCCCCCTTCAAGCAAATAAAAAAGAGGGATGCTAGAAGTCAAGCCTGATTAGTATTACAGCCCTGATGTGTGGGGGCTGGTCATGATTACCCAAGGCAGTTGTGTATCTGTAAACGTTGATCATCATCATCATCATCATCATCATCATCATCATCATCATCATCATCATCATTTCTTAGATGACTGTCTCAAAAAATAGGAGACTCAAGGCGACTTACAACAAACTGAAAACATACAAACATTTAAAAAAGCTAAAACAATTATAAATAAAATACCACGACCCCATAAAACAACTAAAATATCATTGACAACTATAAAAAAGTACATTATATGCCATTGAATATCTGGAAGCAGAGGAAAGTTTAACCTTTCTACCTTATGTGCTGCATTTTGCTGCTCAAAAAGTAGTGAAGGCAAATACTAAAGCAAGCAACCTACTAATTCTATTTAGTTTGGATATTAATGTTGTGATATGTATCACTCCACCAGCTATAGCACACTGTTTACACATGGAAAGAACAGATTGGCTGTAAACAAGTTTGTTATGTCTTTCTGGGTTCTCGTGGTTTTTGCAAGGGGAGCCTAGACCGTGGGAGCATTATGAGCTAGTCACATGGTTTGTATGTTCTGATGATGTGCTAACTTGTTTTCTGTCTGAAGCCATCTTAGAAAGAGGCAGGACTGCTTTCTCTCTTCTTCTTTGTTCTTCTTGCTGGACTTTTGTCACTGCAACAATGTAATGCCTTTGCTGAGGTGGAGTGAAGCTCAACTTACTCCACTGGATGTAATGCTTGCTATGCATTTATACTCTGCACATGGACTGTAACTAGGAAGTGTATACTCTGTAGAACTTTACTTGCTAAGTGAATAAACAGGTAGAATTAGACCTGTGGTGTTACAGAGTGTTTCCTGACTCCATGGATTAATCTGCAAACGGGGAAGCTGGAAGGGCATTGGGATTACAGGCAGGCTGGGCTGGCATCTTCACAACACGCTGCACGCTGCGTAAAGGGGGGAGCTGAGATCTGGAAGATCTGTGTGTGGAATAACAGGCCTCTGCTAGCACACGGACAGGATTTTAAATCTCCCATGCGCACACGCACTCTGCTGCTCACGCACACACGCACCAACAATTAAGGCAGGGAAGGCAGGAGGAGGAAGCAAGCAAGGGGAGGAGGGCTGAGAGATGAAAGGCAGGTGGACAGAAACAGCAGAGATGAGCCCATTAACTCATCCACTATACAAGATGCACTTTTGCCCAGTAGCCTGCAGGAAGGAAGCAGCAGGACGGCTGAGAATGAACTGAAAAAAAACACAACAGCTACACAGGGGTTCCATCTGCTTTCCCTGTTCTTCGTGTCATCATAGTTATCTTGTTTATGCATGTGGTGAATATATACAAGCCTTGTGGGGTGAGGGGTGGAGGGAAAGGTTGTTCTGTGTGGACACTGTAGTAGGGAAATGATGATTGTGCTTGGGAACCCAACTGAGAATGAGAACTGGTTTCTGAAGTTCCGTAGAATTGGAATTAATCTGATGCATTTAGTTCCACAGAGCTGGGGTATGTGGCACTGTGTAAAAAGCAAGGAAATATCTCTGATGCAAGCACAATTACATCAGAAGCAGAATGTTGAGAGACATGTTATGTCATACTACCATAATTAGAAAAAGAACAAATTAAGTATTGGTTTACAGTGTACAGAACATAACCGTGAACAAGTGGCCTGCATAAAAGCCTCATTACCTGATCACAGCCAACAATTACTCCAAGAAATGTACCTACGTGCATAGACAACATATTATCAACAGAAGGGGGGAATGTGGTTGGCGCTTATACCTAGGCTCATGTCACATTGATTTTATTTTCATTTCAGTACTATGTCAAGACGGATTGACAGGGGGAAAGCCTTTTCTGTTGTGAATCACACATCTCCTACAAGATAGCATGCTGTTTCCCTGAGGCTTTCAGAGTGATAGCAAGGTGAACAGTTCCACAGCAATGGGGCTCAAAAAGGGAATAAGTGACACCTAGCTATGGTGTGAAAATGGCAATCATGCCAGGATTGGAAGAACACTGCAGCCTGGAAGAAAAACCGGGGGCTAAACAAATACACAGGCACAGACATCACTTGGAATCTGGTGATGCTACTGTATTGCTATAATCCATATAGTTTAATAGCCACCGAATGTAAAGCCTGATGTCTTCTATGGCCAATTTAATAAAATGAAATGACCTTCCCTTGACATTATAGGCTGCCCTTCTGCAAGGTTCAAACTCTGACAGTAGTTGCAGGCCCATAAGCATTTAGCTATGGGGAAAACAGTCCAAGCTCCTGTATGAGTCCAGCATATATGGCAAGTCTAGTTTTAATTTACATTGCAGAGAATAAGCAGGTCTAGAAAAGGAAAAAAACAAACACATTTATTTTACAGTTCAATAATTTCAGTAGAATACTTTTAGGTAGTTCATCTTAGCCAGCTTCATAGCTGGCAAATGCTACATTGATTTACTTTTGTGCCAAGCGGAAGAATCCTGCAGAGGGACTTGTAGGAAACCGTTGTTCCTTCCCAGCACTATGAAAACAACAATATACAAAGAAAGTGGAAATAGCCACTTCGAGCAAAATAGATTATTAAAGTACCTGGGAGAAATGTTTTATTCTCCCCTTTTTAACAACAACAACAACAACCTCCAATGAATTTTGAGATCACAATTGCAGTGGCACAGGGCTACTATGTGTTGAACCATTTGCAGCTGCTGCCTCTTGGCCTCAGCATGAGCTGCAGTGACATTCTGCAGCACCACTGAGGGCCAAACTAGGCATGACATTCCATTGCAGATAGTTTCTCCCTAACAGGGATGGGAAGAAGGTTAACCCTTGGGTCGCTGGCAGTTTTCTCACTAAATATCACCTCCGGTTGCTTCCCCCGCCACCCTTGGAGTGACAAAGATTTGGTACCTATACCTCCCACCATGGGTATAAGAGAGTACTGGTGGAGTGGTTCTCAAGAAAAACAAAAGATGGGAAAGGGATAAGCAGCTTCCCTCACCCCTCCTTTTATTGGTCTTTGACTGCAGATTGCAGTCTCCATAGCTTCATTTTATTAAAAAGGAAGAAGGGGGGTAGAGAGGAAATGCCAGGGGGAAACTACAGGCTGACCTGGTTTGCACGATCAAAACAACCCGCCACGGCTTATTTAAGCCACAGTGGGCTGACGGGATGTGCATATTGAACACCCAGCTGTGGCTTGTCATGTTGTGTGAACCCGGGGTCGTGGGTTATGTGAGGAACCTAACAGCAGACCATGGGTTATGTGAGGTTTGTTTAGCCTCCAGAAATTCTCCACGCTGTATGTGGGCAGCAAATTAATTGTGTGTGTGTGTGTGTGTGTGTGTAGTGGGGATTGCTTAATATTCTCCATGTTGGGAGTGAATTCTGCAACAGTTTGAAAAAATAAAATCCTTAGAAATGTATTAATAATAAAACTCTCTTCTGAGAATGTTCGTCTCAGTTAATAGTGAATGAGACCATAAAGTTAGTTCATACTGATGGATGAAGGAAGCAATGAGCTACGAGAGGAGAATGGAAGGAACAGTCACCAAAGCCATTGCTTCTTTCAACAATATTAAAATATATTGGGTTGGATCCACAGTTGTGCCTGAAATTCTCCATAATATTTGAAGGTGGAGAAGCAGGAGGGGGGGGGGAAGGGATTTGCCGGATATTCTCTAGGGCTGAAATTCTCCAATAGTTTGGCTGGAACTTTCAGGTCAGGGGCATGCCTAGGATTAGAGAACATACCGTATTTTGTTTTCAGGGAGTATGGACACTGTCCAGTTTACTCTGTTTTCAATAACCTCCCTTGTGCACATATAGTGCTGGGATGGGGGAAGTGAGACTATGCAGATTGTAGATATGCTGTGCAACAGAAACAGAGTGACTGAGAGCGTTTGCACCAGCATCTCTCATTGCGAACGTAAAGGGGGGAAATGACGAGTCGAGACGCTTAGTTGGTGTTTAACTGGGCCACGTTTATTTACATACAATGAACTGCAAAGGGATGGAGTGCAGGTTAATCTACTCGGCCTCCGCGGCCGCTCAATCATGCAATTGGGCGGAGCATCCAAAAAATTGAGGTGGCGATGAATCCGCCGCTGCCCCATTTTTACTTTATAGTGATGGGAGCCTTTGTTGCATCGCCTCCTCTCGGAGTCTCACGACAACAAGCTTGGCGATAACAAAGGTCTCACAGGCGTTCCTGATCCCCAGCTGTCTGAGCCTACTGACCCATCAACCTGAGGCATCCTGGAACCGCCTGTCACCTAAATGGTGCCAGGTATGCTCACCTCACCCTATCAATCCCCTAACCCGCACTTACCTGCCAACTAACTAAATGTGACCATTTGACTAGCTATACACTAAATACACATACTCCCAACCCTGCAGCAGTATGGAGTAGGCGAAACGCGCTCACCCTTCTAGCAAGGATGAGCCAAAATTCCTACTTGGCCCCTTAACGGCGACCGGAGGAGCCCATACTGTATACAGGGCGGGAGGGAGGGAGCTGCAGGAAAACAAAGAGGGTGTGGGGCGGGCTGCGATGCCTAATATTGGCTTCTGTAGCCCCGCCCCCCTTGCTGACTGTATACCTGCGTCGACAGGTATGTATGTCTCTCCTCACTTCCCCCCACATCCGCAAAGTTTCTCCCTGCCCACAGCTGCGCGTGATCCGGGGGAAGGTCCTTATATGCTTAACACTTTGGTTTGTCTTGATGCTATTCTTCTTTGCACACCTCCCATACATATGGGCTTCCTCCTGCCAGGTCTATAGGTTGCTCTTTGGATCAATTTAAATTAAAACAACAACCATCAAATACACACACACACAATTTGTGTGCCCTACCATTCTATAGGTATACTCTTTAGGTACCATTCTATGGGACATAAAATTGGGGGAAGTCTTCATAAGCCTCTGTGGGATAGTACCACAGCCAGGTTTATGTGAGAACAGAAACAGACCCTCATCCCCCAAGGGGCAGGGGAGATGATGTCTATTGACAGGATGGATATGAGTGGAATCAGGGTTCAAGTATGACTACGAGCAGCTGCTGCAAGAAGAGCAACAGGACCATGGCTTGAGTAAGGAAGATTTTGTGATATCTGTCAAGACAACATGCAGGACATGCAGGAAGCTTAGTACCTCTACAAGCGACAATGATATCACTATCATAATGGGCATTTTTCTGACCATTGCTGGAACACTGGACTAGATTACTCTTGCTCTGGAACAGTCACACAATCTCTTATGCTTCCAGTCAACTCAGGACTGGTCTACAAAGTAGAACCAACTCCCTCTACTGAGTTGATTTGAAGTATACAAGAATGCGTGACTGTTCCAGACCAAAAATAATCTAGTCCAACGTTTTGTCTAGCCCCCTCTCAAATGCTGTACAGCAGCCACATGAAAAGGTCTTGCACAAATCAAGTGTGGATTCTCCTTAGCCCGATTTAATGTTCTACCCTCCAAACTTTTGGATGGCAGATATAGTAAAATCCCAGTGAAAAATAGACACTGCCCCTGCAACAACGAGGAGGTGGAGTCTGTTGTGCATGCCATGTTCTATTTAATTGCAGTTTCTATCAAGGGGCTGGAGATACATCCAATCACCCAAACTTTCCCTGGACGATCTTTAGAGTCTCTTTTGACCATTTTGCTTGATGGCTCAAATAGTTTAATCACTAAGGAAGTTGCAAAATTCTTGAATGTTGCTATTTTGACTAGGCCTTCTATGCTTGCCTGATTCGGTTTTATTGTATGTTTTTATTCTGAGTGTACAACTGAGAGCTGGTATATCTTGTTTGTATTGTATATATATTGGTGTGCTCGGTAGACCGTAAATAAACATTATTATTATATATATATATATATATATATATATATATATATATATAAAGTGTGGGCATAGCCCTCAGTAAGGCTCACTTTCGTGGCATGCTAACATCTTTTTGGCCCATGTCAACACATACCAGTATACCAGAAATCTGACAGCTAACAGGCTTTACTGGGATTGAATTGACAGGAAGCACAGTAGAACAAACCTACCATAATCAAATGAGATTATTTTGTTATTGTTTCAGCCCAAGTCACTTGATGGAAAATACATTATTACATAGATCTATAGGATCAGGATTTAAGTGTTCCTTAATATTCCAGAGAATATTAAAGATATTTTAATATCAAATATTAAAGATATTTGAGATATCACTTTTTTTCGGTCCTTTTACAATTTATAGCACCCAGTAAAATATAAATTAGCATAATATTAATAGATTACTGCAATGCAATAGAATGATTAATTAAATAAGTGGTCATACTTAAAATGATGCACTAATTTAATAATTATAATAATATTGCTAGCACAGACTTTATGAATCTGTTTTAAATGGATAAAATATAGGCCATTATCTATATATGTAAAATACATATTTAAATTATTTTTTTATTCTTGCCTCTGAGAGCTGCTGCTGGCTGTGGAATTTATGAAGAACTTATGGGTGATATGAAAAGCAGAGTCTTATGCATAATTAAACAAAGCCTCCTTTATAAGAATGCCTCATATTGTCATCTAAGCAAATAAATATTAAGCCTTGCATGTCTCTGCAGCAAAGGTTGTGCAAAACTACTACTTCCCTTAACTGGTGTGTCTTCCATGTTATTCCAATGTCAACATAACCCCCTATAAATAACACTCCTGTTTTTCCTACCTTCTGAGTACCTGAATATTTGAGTGTCCACTGTCATTCAATCAATAGGACCATACTCTTACATTTTTAATAGCCAAGGCTACACAATCCTGAAAATGCCTACTCCAATGTAATCTTTTGAAAACATTGGATTTGATCCAGACTTACTTATGCTTAGGGGAGATCCACTGAAATTAATTAATGGGACTTAAGTTAGTCATGAGTGCATTCTTTGAAAAAATTGCAAGGACAACAGTCATTTAGCTCACCTTGTAAAAAACCAGTAGCATTACATCACTATAATGCAATACTTATTCTCATGTAAAAGAAAGTTTAGATAATATATTTATCTTACACATTCATGTAAGACAGAACTGTAATTCAAATGTATGTACACAATGGATTGGATCCAGAGTTGTCCCTCCACTTCCTTCCAGTAGCAGAGGGAACCAGAATCCAGTGGTGATTCTTAGCTGGAGAAGGCGGGTGGGACAGGCCAGCCATTTTTGCTCCTTCCTCCTTCCCCTGCAGCTCCCAGCACCACCTCAGGCCCTATTGCAGAGTCCCTCAACCTTCCAGGGCAGATTAGCAGGGGCACAGACAGAGGGCTGGAGGGGAAGAGGGAATTGGCAAATATTGTCCCCCTCCATTCTGCCCCCGGGATCATCTAGTTAGCAGAGTTCTGCTCACTGCAAATCTGGATCTAGCTCAATGAAAAAGAAGTTGATTATGTAATGCAAATGGGCTAAAACTTTTTTTTGACAACCAAAATAGCAAGAAATGATTCAGTAGGTGCATTTGCATAATTGTCATTAAGGATTGATTTTATATTCACTTGATTTACACTGTTGGCCTTAAATAATTCATTATCAATGCAGTGCTAGCATCAAGTATTAAAATGCATTTCTTTTATAGCACAATCCTATGCATGTCTCCTCAGAATTAAGTGCCACTGAGTTCAATGAGACTTATTCCCAGGTGAGTGGGTATAGGATTGCAGCCTAAGGCTGCAGTTCTGTACCCACTTACCTAGGAGTAAGTCCCATGGCATTCAATGAGACTTCTCAATAGACTTGTATAGACATTGCACTGTTAGTCACCAATCCCCCATCTAAACAGCTTTACAGAGTCAGTCTTTTTTAATGTCTCCCCTTTAATACGATGCTTCATAATATGGACCAGAATACTATTATCAACAAGAAGGAGGTTCTGATTTTCACCATTACAGTAAACAACCCATTTCCATTTGCCTGACTCACCATCAATCAAGCTTTGATTTCCAAGGATTATTTAGAATGCTTTAAAGAATTAGAACTTTATACAAAACTCACAGGGCTGATTATTTATCCTTAGAAATGAGACTCATACAGTGGAACTGGAGTCACATCACCAGCTTCCTCTATAGTTAATCAATCTTTATGTCAAAACTGAGGGGGGGACACATACAACAAAAACATTCATGATGACAAACTCTAGAAGCCAAAAGCAAAGTATAATACTGAGATAACTGAGGAACATAGTAAGTTCCTAGCCATACATATGATCACAAAGATTTGTCCCAATGTCCCAAACTATTATGCCTCAAGTGCAAGAAAATTCAGTTTTGCCCATTTTAGTGGTATCATTTCTTCAAACTTTCACAAGTACGTTTCTCAAGTACTTATTATCCTTGTGGTAGCAGGGAATTCTAAGTACCACTGCCATTTGTGCTCTTTTGTTAAAAATAAAGTAGGGGTATTTTCACTTGTGGTGATCAATTTGTGCTTAAACAAATTTTTAATGCATGTGTAAAATTGCCATTATCTAGACCCTAGAAAATACATTTGATTTATCTGTCTTGCATTAATATTCACACAGGACATACTCAGCATAAAAGAGGCTACAGCATGTTTAATTCTCATGTAAAAACAATCCACCATCAGAATTAGATGTAATGGGAAATGTGTGTCCATTGCAGACCCCCCCTCCTGCTTTTTCCCCATAGCGTCTAGTAATAAAAAACACATGAGGTGATGCACCATACTCCACCCCATTGGGTGCCATTTGCAGAGAGCCATATATCTCCCATAATATCTACTTCCAGACTAAGTTCAGGTCAATTCCAATCTCATACCTAAAGCATCAAACCTCTTTACAAATCAGGGGTAGCACAGTTCACATGCCTCCTTTTCCAAGCAAAGGGGTATTCAGGGTGGCCTTTTCATATTCTGTTTCTCTTGTAGAAGAGATCACTGAAGAAGACTTGCTGTGTTTTTGTATCAAAAACAACAAAGAGACTTGTGGCACCATAAAGACTAACACATTTATTCTGGTATAATTTATTCTGGTATAATTCGTGGACTATAATCCACTTCATCAGATGCACAGAGTACTGTGGAGAGTTTCCAGTTTATACACATTACATATGGTGCACGTGGGGTGAGGAGGGGAGAATTGAAAAAAAATAAGGTCAGGAGGAAATTCAGTGCAGAAAGGCCTGATGGTGACAATCACATTAATAACAGTGGTCATTTACACTGCAGCTGTTGCTGATAACACAAACACCATCAGGCACTAGGAGCAACTATTACTGGAGGACAGAAGCAAACACACAAGATAGTGTGGCTATGCCCTTCGAACTAGTGTCAATGTCTGTGTTCTGTACAGCACCTGGCATACTGTTGGCACTAAATATTCAGTAGAAATAGTAGTTGAAGTAGCAGCAGTAGTGCATCCTCCTTGAATCAAGTCGGCAGCAACACAGCAAAATCAAAAGTGTTTCTCACCATTGCTCTTGGCAAATTCAATCAGGCCAGGCAAATTGGTTTCGTTCCTCCTGCACTTGCAGATGGGTGCGACTCCAAGGTAGCCTCCAGATGCTTTGGGACAAATAGTTTTGCTGCAGCTAATTGCCCATTAATCAGTGTCTATTTCACTAATAAATTAGCAGATTCCACCGTACTCAAGGGAGAAGGACATTTCTATCATATAGCATGATAGATCAGCATAGATCACAAATGGAGAGGTCCAGTCCATCCTGTCCTCCATCTACCTACACACAAAGCTCGCCTACGCCTTACACTACCTATTCCCATTTCATTGCCTCCTTCCTGGAATCTTTCTTGCTCAGAGCTTCCATGCATCTTTGTTTAAAGAAGGAGAGTGACACTATGTTTTAGTTTCTAAAGGCTATTGTTGTTTTAGTCAACATATCCCAACTGAACAGTCAATGGATCCATTGGTTTGTCCCACCAACTCTGGTTTTTGCCCTGGAGCTCCAGTAGGTTCCACTGTGGTTCAATTTAAGACAATCCAAGAATTTCACACCTAGTGGCACATGCAACAGTATGAATGCCCCTGTCAGTCATGGCACTAACCCAGTTCTGAAAGCCAATCAAATGAAACTGTGTCTGCCCGCTTTCTCCTTCCCTCCAGTCTGCCACACTCTGCTGCTGTAGCCTTATGTACAGATCTGTCCGTCTGCTTGCTCCTGCACCCTTGCAAACCCTGACGCTTTAGTCTGGCACCCAGGTGTTCTTGCTTGCTTGCTCCTGCACCCTTGCAAACCCTGACGCTTTAGTCTGGTACCCAGGTGTTCTTGCTTGCTTGCTCCTGCACCCTTGCAAACCCTGACGCTTTAGTCTGGCACCCAGGTGTTCTTGCTTGCTTGCTCGCTCCTGCAGCCTTGCAAACTCTGCCGCTTTAGCTTATTACCCAACTCTGCTCACCCTCTCTCTCTCTCTCCTCAGCCTATATTTTTTTCCTATTAATTTAGATAGGAGTTAGGTTGCGCCTGCATTCCTTTTTTAATGGCCTTTACAACAGGGACACTTTTCCCTATCTCTCTAAAATTTGGCAGGTGTGATCCCTTCAAGGGAGCAGTAGCAAAATGCTTGAAAACATCATGACATGGGTCTCTCACTGAAATCAGTGGGAATGAAAATGAATCAGAATTACATAGATGGGCAAAATTTCATGAAGAAACTATTGCAATTCTAACATATCAACAACAACAAATGAACATTTTAAGAATGAAATTGAATTGAGTATTGAAACAATTTTTTATTGCTCACCTCTTTTAAAAATTCATGGAGGCTATCAATTGCTGCTAGTCCTGATTGGCTATGTGCTACCTCCAGGATCAGAGGCAGTATGCCCATGTATACCAGTTGCTGGGGAACATGGGTGGGAGTGTGCTATTGCACTCATGTCCTGCTTGTGGGATCCTGTGGGCAGCTGCCTGGCTGGCCACTGTGTGAACAGAATGCTGGACTGAATGGACCCTTGGTCTGATCCAACAGGGCTCTTCTCATGTTCTTAAAAACTTGAATGCATCTTTAATCCCTTTCAAACCATAATGCCTGTGCTGTTTTATTGTTTGTTTGTATAATAATAATAATAATAATAATAATAATAATAATAATAATTCTTTTCTAAGCTGCCTTGGGAATACTAATTGGCCATTGAGGTGCAGGGTATAGCATTTTAGAAATAACAATAAATAGATATAGATGGGAGCTGTTTCACATGTTTAAACATTTTGAGATGCTGGTGAACTTTGCCAGAATTTTTTAAACTGGATTTGGGGAGTCTGGCCCAATTTATCTATTTTGGACCAAATTGCAGACCCTCTGAGATCTGGATCTGGTCTAAAAATGGACCTTTAAGGTCTCAAGGCCCTGCAGCAGTGACATGATCCCCATATGCCAGGGCCTGGAGATCTCAGGTACATGCTGTGTTATTCATGCTGCAAGTGGAGCCAACCCTGAATCAAATCCCTCGTGTTGCCTACTTTTCCAGACTTCATTCTTCCAGAGGTCAGTACATGTACATCACCCACCAGCTTGTGCACATGGGCGGCACTTCTGAGAAGAAAAGCAGAGGGATTGTTCTCCTGGTGGTCCTGCCGCCTTCTCTGTCTCTGCTGCCCAGCCTACCCACCCCAGCCAAGTTTCCACAATCAGTAGTGGACTCTCTCTCGAGCATAGGATGAAAAGGTCAACTTTTAATAGAAAACAGGGATTTAAAATTGCCTCCCACAAATGACCATAGCCCCATAACAAGGAGAATGTGCCTAGGGTGTCTTTAATTCATTTCAGTCTTTTTTATTTTTACTTTGTTTTTAAGAAATCTAACCCTATCCCAGTGTTATTTACTTCTGCAAAAATACTGTGTGCTAAAGCCAGAACAGACCATACTAAACAACATTCTTTATAATCAGATGACTCAGTATGGTCGACTGAATATTCCCGCCATTTATATACTGTCTTTAAAAATGCATCTTATTTAAAAAGGAATTTTAATCACACTTTCATTGCCAAAGCATACCACAAGGTGGCAAGATTGTAAAAAAATAAAGATTAAAAAAAACAAGATTACAAGCATATTCACGTAATGGCATTCACAGTGCTATTTGAATTTTAAAGTATCACAAATGTGGAATGCTTTACAAAGGAATAGTTTACAATACAGCATGTGCAGCCACTGCCAGCCACACACACAATACACAGAGTAGATGGAATCTAGCTTTCCAAACCCACCCTCCCACCCCACCCTGTAGTATAATACTTTGCATGATTACTGCAAGGATTACAAAAATAATGCATGTTTAGTGCTTTAAGCATGATATAAATGCTAAGTTTTTTTAAGGACTTGCAACTCCACAGAGCAATCATATCTTCAGGTTACACCCACTGGATGATAGACTCACTACTAAATCCCATACTGCTGTAGTAAATATACATGTATGGTGGTATAGCAAATACTGTTGTGCCAGCAATACATTACACCAGTGTAACCACTACACCACTTACACTGCTCATGTAAGGGAGCAAAATGGTTGGAAGGAGCTTGGTATGTGGTGGAAATTGTACTGCTTAAACCATCCTTCTCCACTCAGCACGTTCAGTAGTGTCCCTCATACTGGAGATACTGGGTGAGTATACGCTATCATAGCGTATACTCACCCAGTATCTCCAGTATGAGGGACACTATGTAGAAAGTGTGGTCCTGTTTGCTGTGAAATGCAGATAAGTTCCTACCAGGTACTAGTGAAGGCAATGGGAAAAGCCACCTTTGTGAGTGAACAACAAGCATCCCATTGCTCCCACTTGTTCCACTGGCCAAATAGTCGTCATCATAACCTCTTTGCCTTTGCAGGTTCAGAGTCATGGCAAGGAGAAAGTGAGTAGTAACTGGAGGCAAGGGTAAAAATATAACACTTTACTCATAGAAGAGATGAGTATTGTCCTAATGACTACTATATTGACCACCAATAGAGGAGTGCGGATGAGGAGTGAACCAACAATGGAGGAGTGGAGATGGGGCATGAGGACCAGAAGAACATATAGCTGGCAGCCCGTTCTTTCAGTCAGTCACTCATCAAACCAAACTGAGTCCCAGGACCTGTCTAATAATAATAATAATAATAATAATAATAATAATAATAATAATTCTTACCCGCCTCGCCATTTGGATTGAGGCGGGGAACAACTATAAACATAATATATATAAACTAATTAAAAAACATAATATACATCATCAAAACATCTTAAAAACATCTTTAAAGCATCCTAAAATTCCACCGGATAGGCCCGCCAGAAGAGATCAGTCTTTATGGCTTTCTTGAATTCCAAAAGCTGCGAGGGGAGGTAGCGGGACTGGCATGCAGAACGAACGGACATTTACATTTTTTCGAGGTCGGAGCACTGTCTCTGACCTTGGGTCTGGGAATTTGAAGTATCCTATGCCCCACCAGATGATGTCTACGGGCCATAGGATCACTCTCTAAACGTATTGCTGTTCCTATTTAACAAACAAAATTCTGCTAAACAAAATCAGTAAGGAAATGTCTTGGGTAAATGCAATGTAAGTTCACCTTAGGTATAAATATATTTATCATTTCATATCCTGCATACTAGGACTAACATATTTATTAAAATCAATTTTCAGGGGACCTTTAGCATTCTGGAATTGGTTAACATCACCTCTGTCAAAATATGCTTTTCTTTAGGCCTCTCTGAAATGACCAAAGATGTCTTTACCTTCTTAAATCAACAGCACTGAGAGATCCAAGGGAATCTTCTAACCTCTAAGATTGTTTACTTGAGTCCCACGACCTGGCTGAAATTTGACTTGAATACGCTGAAGAATTTGAGTAGAACCTAGCCCCATTCAGTGAAACAATCCCATAACAAGTTTACTAGGGGATGGACAAATCTGTGAATTTCATTTCTCTCAGTTTCTCATATTTCCAATCATAAGTTCATACATCCTGAACTTTGAATTTTCCTTTAAAAGTTCACAGACAAATTTGTATGCATTTTAATGTGCATTTATCTTAATTCATGCATTTTTGTATACATTATTATACACATTTTTACAAGCAATTTTTCTAATATGCATTTTACTGTTATTTTCACTAATATATAGTTTGTACACACATTTTTTTGACTAGAGAACTCCATTGCAAAATTTGCAGAAGTGAATATAAAAACATAAGAAGAGCCATGCTGCATAAGACCAAAGGTCCATCTAGTTAAACATTCTGTTCACATGGCCCTTCCCCCAGAACACACGCAGCTGTGGGTGGGGAGAATTTTGCGGGCGTGGGGGAAGGAGTTGAGGCATACCTGTATACGCAGGTATTATGTCAGGTAAAGGGGGTGGAGCTACAGGAGCTAATTTTAGGCCTGGTAGCTCCACCCCACCCCCTCTTTTTCTTCTGGCAGCTCACCTGGACGAAGACCCTCTCCTGGCTCCATCGGCTCTGAAGACCTCGTGGCACGGTCATTCAGGACATGAGAGCAACAGAACCCTCCCACCCATGTTCCCCAGCAACTGGAGTATATAGGCATACTGCCTCTGATACTGGAGGAAGCATGTAGCCATCAAGACTAGTAGCCATAGATTGCCTTATCCGACCTACATGAATTGTCCAAGCCCCTTTTAAAGCCGTCCAAACTGATGGACACCACTGTATCTTGCGGAAGTGAATTTAATAGTTTAACTATGTTTAACTAATAAAAAAACATAGTTTAACTAACAAAAACATAAACTATTTTATTTTACACCTTTTTTGTATCCCCTTGTTCATTGTCCTTTTTCTTATGAAACAAAAAAGTATGCCATTCATTTAATTCCTGGTGTTCATACTAAATTTTCTGTTAACCTGACCTTTATATAGCCCATTATGTAAGTTAACCCACTCCATGCACAGAGGAGGAGTGAGAGGGAAGTGAGAGCCTTTCCCTGCCCCTGGCCTGGCCCTCACGGGGACGGGGGGAGGAATTGGCAGGGATGTTGAAGAGTCCTTGGTTTCGAGTCACGAGTCGAGTCACGAGTCTTTGGACCCGAGTCTCGAGTCCGAGTCCTTGGTCCAAAATGGTGACTCACGAGTCACGAGTCACTCCCAAAGCTGACTCCACGAGTCCCTATTAAAATCAATGGGGTTTTCCCCCAACAAAATAAGGCTACTTCAGATGTGTGGCTTAAATAAATTCTAGGCACAAGTGTGCCTTTTTATTTCAAAACTCTGCAACTGATTTTGGCAAGAACAGACCAGGCAGACAAACCCAAAATAACCAGGCAGGCAGAGGAGGCAGGGAACCCCAAAACAGGCAGGCAGAGGCCTTTGTCTTGGACAATTCAAACTGTGGAACTGGTTAAGAAGAGACCAGGCAGGCAGAGGAGGCTGGGAACCCCAAACAGGCAGGCAGAGGCAGCCAAACCCAAAATGTCTGAAAGGTTGCATTTTAGGAAAATGATTTAAAAAAATAAACTTGCTGTACTTCCTAAAACCTATCCATGTTGCATTTGAGGAACATGATTTTGGAACACGAGTCCTTGGTCTCGAGTCCCGAGTCGAGTTTTGAGTCCCATTAAAAATATTGGGACTTGAGTCTGACTCGAGTCAGAGGGGGGACTCAGTCTGATTCACGAGTCGAGTCCTGGAGTCCGAGTCCCCATTCCTGGGAATTGACTTACGCTATGCACCTCCTCGCCCAAAACTGTCCCATCTAGAAATTTGTCTGCCCCATTTAACAAGAAAGGCTGGCTACAGGGCTGTTGGTAGCCATCACTACATCTTGTAGAAGTAAATTCTATAGTTTAGCTATGCGCTGTGTGAAGAAGTACTTTATTTTATCTGTCCTGAAGCTCCCACCAGTCAGCTTCATGGGATGACCCTGGGTTCTAGTACTATGAGAGAGGGAGAAAAATGTCTCCCTATCCACTTTCTCCACACCATGCATAATTATGTACACCTTTATCATGTCTCCCCTTACTCGCCTTTTCTCTAAACTAAACAATCCCAGATTCATAGAGATGTTGTGACCTTTCATCATACAGTAGTTGCTCCGGCCCCTTCAGCATTTTAGTTGCCCTTTTCTGCACTGTTTCCAACTCTACAATATCCTTTTTTAGGTGCAGTGACCAGAACTGTACACAGTATTCCAAGTGTGGTTGCACCATAGATTTGTATAAGGGGAGTATGATCCTGGCAGTTTTATGTTCAGTTCCTTTCCTAATTATGCCTATAATGGAGTTTGCCTTTTTCACAGCAGCCACACACTGGGTCGACATTTTCATTGAGTTGTCCATCACAACTCCAAGATCTCTTTCTTTCTTGTTCAGTCACCACTAGCTCAGATCCCATCAGCATATACTTGAAATTGGGATTTTTTTTCTCCCAACGTGCATCACTTTATACTTGCCATTTTGATACCCATTCTTCCAATTTGGAGAGATCCTTTTGGAGCTCCTTACGATCCCTTTTTGTTTTAACCACCGCTAATAATTTGGTGTCATCAGCAAACTTGGCTTCTTCACTGGTCACTCCTAATTCCAGGTCATTTATGTATAAATTGAAAAGCATTGATCCCAATACAGATCCCAGTGGGACCTCACTGTTTACATCCCTCCATTGAGAGAATTTACCATTTATTCTCCTCTCTGCTTTCTGTTCTTTAACCAGTTACTGATCTATAAGAGGGCGTCTCCTCTTATTCAATGACTGCTAAGTTTGTTCAGGTGTCTTTGATGAGGGACTTTGTCAAAAGCTTTTTGGAAGTCCAAGTAAACAATGTCTTCTGAATCACCCTGTCCATGTGTTTATTGACACTCTCAAAAAACTCTAAAGGGTGAGTGAGACAGGACTTACCTTTGTGCAAGCCATGTTGATTCTTTTTCAGTAGGGCTTGTCCTTCTATATGCTTACTAATTTTATCTTTAATAATGCTTTCAACCAATTTACCCAGAACAGATGTTAAGCAAATGGCCTGTAATTTCCTGGATCCCTTTTTAAACATTGATGTTGCATTGGCCATTCTCCAGTCTTCTGGTACAGAGGCTGATCTTGGGGATATGTTCTATATTTTTGTTAGAAGATCAGCATTTTCACATTTGAGTTTTTTAAGAACTCCAGGATGGATACCATCTGGGCCTTGTGATTTATTAACTTTCAATTTGTCAATACCTGAAAGTTTGAAACTTCATCTTCTGTCATTACTATTTGCCTTAATTCCTCACACTCCCTTCCTGAAAACATCAGTTCAGGCGCACAGGTATCTGTCCTGTATATTCTGCAGTAAAGAGAGATGAACAGTAAATGCGTATAACAACCAGCCATTATGCACATTCACCAGGCGTTCATGGAGAATGTGCATATAAACTGTTTATGAAGAAGGAACGGTGCACATTCGTCAGCTGTTATGCATAGTCTCCAACAAACTTTGAGGTCTGTGCATATCTCAGCAGTGTTTTGTACATTCTCTGGGCAATATGCATAGTTGCCAAGAAACACTGGAGAATGTGCATACGTCCGCATAATATGATAATTTTGTAATTTGCCTTGTGTCCAAGGAACCTTAGAGGATGTGCAGTAATCAGCAACATAAGAAAGGAATTTTGTATGTTGTTCACTCAGTATACTGATGTGTAGATGGCACCAGTGTGTTGAATTAATCCTTTAGGTTAATCTCACAGTTACTAGTTATGTATGAATATTCTCTAATATCACTTGCAGACAAAGTATATTCAATGAACACTGGACACAAAATGTAATTGAAAACTGTCCAATGTGAAGTATAAAGCAATGGTAAACCTATAACCTGTCAATGTTTTTTAAATTTCTTATAACATGGGATTCCTTTGTCCAATCTGTCTGAAGCACGGCAGGGCAGATATCTTAGAGGAGTACTACAACCTGTAGAAATTTCATACCATTTGGATGAAAAAAAACCCTAAGATAGGGTGAGTCTTAATTGTAATCAATGTAAAAACAAAATGAACAAGAAGCAAACAAAATGAATGAAACATTAACCAAAGGTAAAGTAAATGAATGCGCTGATAATGAATGAAACATGAATGGGACTTTCAGAAATCGAATGAAAAACAAAATGTAAAAAAAAAACCATTTACACTCCAAAAAAAATAAAAATGTTGAAGTTTGCACCCCTTCACAACAAATAATTGTGCAACAAATGCACAACAAATAATTAGGTGCCATTTATTTCTATTTCAGGAAGACGTCCATATCCCCTCAATGCTCTGTCGAGAATGTTGCTTCTAAAACTTATGACAAAGGGGAATGTATTAAAGCTTAATAGTAAGCACATGATATAAGACAAAAGTTAATTAACAAAACAGCATGGCTCTCTCTGTTTTGGCAAATAGCAGATAATCAACATTTCTTAATCCTTTGTATTTCTGGGTTAAATTCCAATTCACTGGACGCAAGTAATCAAACCTGAAACTAGTGCCTGAGCATGACTAAAAATTGGTAGAGGCCAAGGAGACATAGCACTTTAGATGGAAGGGATAAGAAGAAGCATGTGACTGCATAACTATGGTTAAGCAATTGAAAGCATTATCTCTGCACATAGCCTGAAATAGCTGCGTGAAGTTAGCTAAACTATATTTATTTAAACATTACTTACCTTACAGAGGAAAATAGAAGCAGGACATTTGAAAGAGTTATGGGCAGCATCCTATGCTGCCTGCATGCCAGCAGAACTCACTGCTAGGACAACGGGGAGCAGCCAGCAGTTTGTAAAGGACCCAGAAATGAGTGGAATGGGGCGGGTCAGCAGAGCTCACAGAAGGAAGCTCCGTCCGCTGTCCCGTCCCAACTTGGAAACTGGTGTTTTGGCTCCCTTCTGGGTTGCCTTTACTCCCCATTGCACTAGAGGTGGGTCCCACTGGTACAATAGAATGAGTGGGAGTGCAGCACTAGTACAGAATATTACCCGATGTTAACAGATATTTTATAAATTTGAGCTTTCATTGTTGTTACCTTAAATATTTTATTTATTTATTTATTTATTTGTGTGGTATTTAACCACATTATTTTAATTTAGTGTACTTTTAATGTTTTACCAACATTAAAACAAAAATATAAACAGCACTACAACAGATAATTAGGTGCCATTTATTTCTATTTCAGGAAGACGTCCATATCCCCTCAATGCTCTGTCGAGAATGTTGCTTCTAAAACTTATGACAAAGGGGAATGTATTAAAGCTTAATAGTAAGCACATGATATAAGACAAAAGTTAATTAACAAAACAGCATGGCTCTCTCTGTTTTGGCAAATAGCAGATAATCAACATTTCTTAATCCTTTGTATTTCTGGGTTAAATTCCAATTCACTGGACGCAAGTAATCAAACCTGAAACTAGAACTATTCACTTCACAACCATTTTGCAGAAGTAGGACAACAAGTATTTACTACCAAGGATTAACAAATAAATCAAAGGCTCTAGCAACAGTTTAGCACTTGATAACAAGCTCTTTCCCTTAACAACTGAATAGGCCCATTATTACTGTGCCAACTTAAATCTGATCTTCCAGTGCAAACTTATCTGCAAGGGAGGGGGGAACCCGAATTACAGAGAGTATTAATAGCAGTCACTAAAAGAACATTGTAAATTTCAATTAATAAGAACACTGGCTTTTCCCTCTGTGACTTCTGAAATAGCATGCAAACTTGAAGGAATAAAAATAGAAAATGTACTTTTCTCTCCCAAATTAACTGAAGTCAACCAGCTGAATGCTTAGTTCCTGAAGGCTTTAAAAATAACATATTTGTCCTTCTGTAGTTTACCCTGAACTGAAGCCAGACTGAAAAATGAGAGTTTTGTGCTAAAAAATCAAAAACAAAAAAATCCAACTTATAAGAATGCTTTCTAAAGCACTTAACCTAGCAGGGAGGAGCCATGCTGGCATAGGCTAGTTGCTCTGATTTCATGGCTCTCTGGAGTAAAAAGAAAGCATGGAAATGACAGCATACTCAAGAGGGCTAATTGCAGCATCCAAGTCTATTTCAGGCACTTCTTCACTCAGCACATAGTTAAACTATGCAATTCACCTCCACAAGATGTAGTGAAGGCTACCAATTTGGATGGCTTTAAAAGGGGATTCAACAAATTCATGGAGGATAAAGCTATCAATGGCTACCAGTTAAGAATCAATTTGTGGTGGTGATGGTGATGATGATGATGATGATGATGATGATGATGATGATGATGATGATTCCGCCCAACAGCCGAAGCGATCTTATTCTGTTGTGGTGATAGTGACAAGAAATCTTACTTCTCCGCCACCATTGCATCTGCTCAGTGTTGTCCAGTGGAGCTCTTTTAGGTGGTCAAAGGCCTTTTGGGTGTAGGCTGCAGAACACAACGACTCAAACTTTAAAAGGCCTGCTGCAAGCAATTTGCTATACATTTTGCAGACGCAGTTGCTCATATTCGTGCTGACTCGGATGCCATTGTTTTGGCAGAGTCTGAGATGGATGGGGCTAGTGTACCATCTAGTCATGTTGTGGGTACCTTTCAGCTTGTGCAACCTGAGGATGTGTGGACAAACTGCTTAGAGGACTGAGGACTGCTACTTGCTCTTTAGATCCTTGTCCAACCTGGCTTGCAAAATCAGCCAGAGCTGGGCTGGGTACCCGGACCTCTGAAGTGGTTAATGCCTCCTTGAGGGATGGTGAGGTTCCTGCAGCTTTGAAAGAAGCAGTAGTGAGGTCCTTGTAGTGAGGCCTAGAAACCAAAACTAGATCCTATTATTCCAGATAACTACTGCCCTGTGTCAAATTTGCCATTCTTGGGCAGGTGCTAGAACATGTGGTGGCATCAGAACTCCAGGCAGTGTTGGATGTTCCTGATTATGTAGACCCATTCCAGTCAGATTTCAGACCTGGTTAAGGAATAGAAACAGCCTCGGTCACCCTGGTTGATCACGTATGTTGGGGAATGGATGGGGGGAGTGTGCAATCCCGTTGGTTCTTCTGGACCTCTCAGCGGCTTTCGATACCATTGACCATGGTATTGTTCTGGATAGTTTATCTAGGTTGGACTTGGGAGGCATGGTTTAAAAGTGGTTCTGGTACTTCCTGGAGGAGTGGTCCCTGGAGGTGGTGCTGGGGGGACTTTAGTTCCACCCCATGGTCATTAGCCTCTGTGGTGCCACAAGGTTCCATCCTTTCACCCAAGCTTTTTAACATCTACATGAAACTGCTGGCGGAAGTCATCAGGATACTTGGGCTGAAGTATCATCAGTATGCAGATGATACTCAGCTCTACCTCTTGTTTCTGCCTACACATCCCAGGGAGGCTGTTGAATTTGTGAACCAGTGCCTGGAGGCTGTTTTGGGGTGGATGATGGTAAACAAGCTGAAACTTAATCCAAACAAGGTAGAGGTACTGTGGGTTGGGAAACCAACTACCCTGGATGGATGGTAGTTGATGGGATTGCACTCCCTCTAGAAGACCAAGTATGTAGCCTGGCAGTCCTCCTAGAATCTGCAGTAACTGGGGAAACCCAGGTGGCTGTGGTGTCCAGGACTGCGTTTTACACCTTTTGTGGCCCTATCTGGAGAGGATGGATTTTGCCTCAGTTATCCATGCACAAGTGATGTCTAGGCTGGACTACTGTAATGCTCTGTATGTGGGGCTGCCTTTGAAGACAGTCTGGAAACTTCAGCTGGTGCAGAATGTGGCTGCCTGAGTGTTGGTGGGGGCAATCATATAATCCCTATACTGCACCAGCTGCACTGGTTACTGGTGTGTTTCTAAGCCCAATTTAAAGTTCTGTTTTTGCCCTTTAAAGTCTTAAATGGTTTGGGACCAAATTACTTGAAGGATCACCTTCACCAAAATGCCTTCACTTTAAGATCAAAAAGAGAGGCTCTTCTCATTTGCCCACTGTGAAGGTAGTTAGGTGGATGACTATCCAAGGGATGGCCTTTTCCACAGTGGCCCCACATCTCTGGAATAAGTTGCCATTGTGGGTCCACCAGGCAGGGCCGGCGCTACCGCTAGGCCAACTAGGCTGTTGCCTAGGGCGCGTAGCGGAAGAGGGCGCAGAACGCTGCGCTCCTCTTCGCTGCCGGTGTGCTCCTGCCCTGCCCGCCTGCCTGCCTCTCCGAGAAAGCCAGGTCAGTGCGGGGGATTGCGCCTGGAGTAGTGGTGGGGCCGAGCCTGGGCGCCTCCCTCCCCCCACCTTGCCTCGCCTCCACGCCGCCTCCCCCCCACCTCGCCTCGCCTCGCCTCGCTTCGCCTCTGCGCCGCCTCCCCCCGCGCCGCCTCCCCCCCACGCCGCCTCCCCCACCTCGCCTCACTTCGCCTCTGCGCCGCCTCCCCCCCCGCGCCGCCTCCCCCCCACACTGCCTCCCCCCCTCGCCTCGCTTCGCCTTTCCTCCGCGCCGCCTCCCCCCCGACACCTACCTTCTCCGCGCTGTTTCCGGAGCCCCGCCCGCGCTCTGTTTTGGCGGGAAGAACCAGGGCAACAGGGCTTAAACAGCCCTGTTGCTCTGGTTTTCCCCGGCCAAAAACAGAGCGCAGGGGTCCCTTTTTGGAGGAGGCGTGGGAAGGTAGGTGGGGGGCGGCAGCGGCAGCGTGCAGGGGGGGTCTGGTGGCGGCAGGGGGTGCGGGAGGTCGCAGAGCAGGGCTGCTTTCCGGAGCCCCCCCCACGGCACGAGAGGGGGGGTGCTAAATATAATTTAGCCTAGGGCGCCAAACTGCCCTGCACCGGTCCTGCCACCAGGCCCCATCACTGCAGACTTATAGGAAGGTCCTGAAAACATACTACTTTACTCTGGACTTTCCCTGATTATGTTTTATCAGACTGGGTTGTAGCTGCAGTTGTGTGTGGTAGGTTTTGTTTTTATGCTGGTGTTTGTTGCTTTTTGCGGTTTTTACTGTTTTTATTATATCAGGTTTTATTATGTGAGTTTTATTGCTGTGCTGTTTTTTTATTGTTTTTATTACTGTATCAGTTTTTATTATGTGAGTTTTACTGTAGTATGCCACTTGGGAGGGCTCCTCTCCTGAAAGGCGACCAAGAATTATTTTAAATAAATAAATATTGCCTCCAGTATTGGAGACAGTATGCCTACATACACCAGTTGCTGGGGAACTTGAACAGGATGGTGCTATCATGCTTGTGGGCTTCCCACAGGCAGTTGGTTGGCCACTGTGGGAACAGAATGCTGGACTAGATGGACCCTTGCTCTGATCTAGCAGGACTCTTATGTTCTTAGGTACAACTGTCACAACCTCATTCTGTTCTGACACTGTGCTGCTCTTCACCCCAAACAGGATTTGATTAAAAGAAAGCTTGAAAAGAAAAGGGACCTAAACTAAGTAACAACATGACACCACTTCACCAGTGATTAATTTACATGGAATCTATAATCATGACATGCTGAAAGATAGCCTGTTTTCACCAACTGTGCAGAAGAGATGGATATTTTATCTTTATGTAAATTAGCAGATGGACTGAAAATGAATTTGTCACTCCCACCATTTTATTTTAAAAGCAGTCAAAAACAAGGTTAGCTTGAATTTCAAAGTGGCTCTCTTGACTGTTTGAATTTGATCAATGAACAGGTTGCATGAACGCTATGGGCAACATCCAACATGGTGCTGGCAGAGCGCTGACTTCCCCCACTACCACCTCTTTCCCCCAGAGTGACCTAGGGTTGTACGGATTTTGTTAAATCCATTCCATCTGTGTTTCACGGATTGTCAGGCATCTTTCGTATTGTCATCCACTCATTGATAGAATTGGATATTTTTAGGGATGTATGAGAACGTCATTCCACTAATGTGCATTAGTGCTAATTCACATTAGTGCTAATTTGCATTGGTGCTAATTCACGCTAGTGCCAGTACAAGTACAAGTGAACAGGTAGTGCATAGACGCCTGCAAATGGATACTTATTTGGATATTTGGTCTGCTTTTGTTGAAGTTTATGTATAGTTCTTAGAAACCTGTATTTTCATACACACACACACACACACACACACCTAGAAGGAGTTTGATGTGTGTGTGGTGGGGCGGGGAGATGACAGATATTATGAAAAATATGTAAGTAAGGATATGGTGATCTACGTATCTCATACAAGTCCCTTCTCTAGTCCTTAGCTCTTAAATACACACACCAGCATGGTGTGCATATTCAGCCATGTGTTTTTCTTAGTGAGGCTCATCCAATTTCCACTGCCTAACTATTAACCATAAAAACAATGCTCAATCTTTATTTCGGACATTGTTTTTAGCTTCAGCCAGAGAGTTGGGGGGGGGGATTTTTTCAAAACAGAGGACAATTTCATTAGAAAGTTAACTTGCGAAGCACAGCTGCCACATTCTTTGGTGTATCAGCAGCTCAAGAGTGCTGAAGAGTGCATCAGGCAGGTAAAATTGCAGGAAATAGATCTTATTATGTTGAAGCTTGAATTACCATTCTGAGACTCTGTTGTTAATGGGCTTGAAACTGTATACTGCCTTCTTTCCTCAACCCTTCTGTGTTGCATCAAGCTAATTCTCTACTGAAGTTTGAAACTACATGTATAGCTCCAATAATGTTCATTGCATGGGAGACGAACAACATCAGCAAAGGGCCTGTCCCAGCTGACCCATGTGCGAGCAAAGGCAGCTGCATGTCAAGAAAATTCTTTGTTTTCCCCAAAGTAGGAAGTGTTGGCAATTGGTTCTTTAAGGGACAAGGAGGCAAAGATTTCTGATCTGGATTATGCTTTCAGTTAAAGTGGTGCTCATTTTGTTAGGTTTTGTAGTTCAATTCCCATGGATCAGTTTACCAGCTCATTTACATTTTAATGAACTTCCCTGGAGAGTGGGTATCATCTGTTTTATTTCACTTTTCATAAAAGGCCTATAGAATATACACCTTTCTCACTGTTGTCCCAAGTGCTGCTTTATTTGGCAGATATTCTCAATTATAACAGAAAATACTATCTACAATAATAATTTATTAGCACACATCCTCCATAGAACAAAGAAAATCTCTTTTGAAAAAACCAAGTATGTAAAACAATGCAAAAACCTGCCTGGAAAGGAATGGAATTTGAGATGAAAGCCGCAGTTTTGTTTTCCTATTTCTTTTCTCATTTTCCCTAACACATGTAGGCAATTTTCACTGTGCCTTCTCTTCATAGGTTTTTGTTGTAGTTCTTTAAAAAAAAAAACAACCCACAACAACCCAACCCTCTGAGAACACAGTTATATGAACTGCATAAGTATATATAAGTGCTGGTTTCTTGTGCTGATGATTGCCCTAGGTCACAGGGGTCTGCAACCTTTAAGACAAAAAGAGCCACTTGGACCCGTTTCCGAAGAAAAAAACAAAACTGGGAGCCGCAAAACCATTGTGACATTTAAAACAAATATAACACTGCATATACTGTTTCTTACTGCTATATATACAGGATCGTGCAGTCAGCTGTCAATCTGAAGAAAAAAATAATAATAATTAATATAATTTCCCCTACCTATACACCCAACATAATCCACCAGTGAGAGCTGGTGGATTATGTTGGGTGCATAGGTAGGGGAAATTATCAGCTGACGGATGATGGGGGTGTTGCTGGTGGATGATGGGATGCCACCAGCAACATCCCCCCCCCAAGCAGTAGCATCCCGTCATCAGCACCATCCAGCAGTAGCACCCTCATCATCCACCAGAAACACCCTCCATGTGGTAATAGCACCCCTCATCATCCATCAGCAGGATTTGCTGGTGGATGATGGGGGTGCTACTGCTGGGGGGGAGGGTGTTGCTGGTGGATGATGGGATGCCACCAGCAACATCCCCCCCCAAGCAGTAGCATCCCATCATCAGCACCATCCAGCAGTAGCACCCTCATCATCCACCAGAAACACCCTCCATGTGGTAATAGCACCCCTCATCATCCATCAGCAGGATTTGCTATTAGTTTTCCAATAATTGGCACATGAATCTTTTCCCCCTTGTTTTCTAATCATTACTGCTTTCACGCAGGCCTACCTGCCTCCTTGCCTGCTTGTGCTCTCCACGGCGAGCCGGCCATGCTGGTCCCTCGACACGCTGGACCCCGCGCTATGTTGTTGGCAGGGGGGGACTTTGGCGCGTGCAGGAGCCCTCCTCTCTTCTGCCGCTCACCCGCTCGCGTCCCTGCTGTCCGGGGGGGGGGTGCTGCTGCCGCGCCAAAGTTCCCCCGCCCCGCCAAAGTTCCCCCGCCAAAATCATAGCACGGGGGGGGTCCAGCGCGCCGAAGCAGCTGGATGAGACGCGGCGGCGGCGGCGGATGTGACGCAGCGGCAGCGGCTCCGGCATTGGCGGCGGCGGCGGCAGCTAGAGCGGCGCGGAGAACGCTCCGCGCCGCTCAGAAGAGCGAAATCGGGCTGCCCCCGAGGCGGCGGCGGAGCAGGGCAGCCTTGTCCGGAGCCGCGGCAAAGGCTTGAAAGAGCCGCATGCGGCTCCGGAGCCGCGGGTTGCCGACCCCTGCCCTAGGAGGTCAATAATAGGCAGCAAGAACTTGAAATGGCCTGAAGGCTTAGGTAGTGCCTAAGTACACACACACTGCATTCATTAAGGGCTGACTGAAAAATGGAACTAAATTGGCTCAATTTTAATTTGTTCCAAAACTAATACAGAGAGGACTTAATGGGTATGAACAGGAGTCCTGAATGTCATTTGGGAACTGAGAGGGACTTATCTTATTTTGTTCGCTGTGGCAGCAGCACTCAGATTGGCAGCTGCTCCAGTCAAGCTTCTAGGGAACTGTGGGTATGGACAGGTGGGGTGAAGGTTGGACCTCATTTGCAGGCACCTTTTTTGTGGTAGCTGCCATTTTTGTCACTGAATTTACAGTCAGTAGGGAACTTCAGTCAATCCTAGCTTCCTTACAAGCATATCTGTATCATCCCAGTGTTTGCAAACACAATAATTGCATTCACACTTCTTATTTTTAGATGTTCATTTAAAACTAGATCTGAGCCAAATGATTTTGGCTCATTTTTTAAATTAAAAATTTAGGTTTGGGGAGGGTGAGCCACCCCTTGCCTTGCAAATATCAGCAGTCAGAAGACATTTTCAGGGGCTAGGAGGCTTATTGGGAACAGTGGTGGGTGGCAGCAAGATTTTCTTCTTCTTCCCTTGAGGTTAGCCTTTCGGGGGGGGGGGTCAATGTTCAAGGGGCTCTGTGTGTGTGTGTGTGTGTGTGTGTGTGTAAGGTGGCCACTGAGTTGCCACCAATAACAGCTCCATCCCCACTGGCAGGTGGCAGCAAAACTAGGGTCAAAGAAGAAAATGCTACTGCCCAGCACCAGTTTTCCAGGAAGCCTCCCAGCCCCATGAATGTTTCTAGAATTTTCCCTAAGTCCTGGGGGGGGGGGGAATCACCAAAATGACACCTCAAATTCATTGCTTTCAAATGGGGCATCAAATTTAGGGAGGGCAGTTTATATACTGACACCACTTAAAACACTGTGCCAATAATGTGATGAAGCAAACATGTTGTGGCTCTGCATTTAGTGTTACAAGGCAAAGAGGAGATCGAGATGTTAATGCAGAAGAAAGGTTTTGGCAGATGGGAAGCTACTTCATCCTTCCTCTGCTTGTTTTCTGACCTGCAAATGCTGCCCAAGGCCATTTGTAACTATCCCCCCCCTCCCCGAAAGAGTGGAAATTAGCCTAGCTGGGGAAAACGGGTGAGGGTATTTGCAGGGGAGAATCAGCAGGTACAGAAGGGCACACATACAGGCACCTTCTGTGAAAATCCCCATTCCCACCCCTGTTGTTGTTGGTTTGGAAACATCGTGTTTGCTAGGATGGCACTTATGCATCACCAAGAGAGAGGGGTGGTGGTGGAGAACAACAGAGGGCAGAGAGTTGCACAAAATTTGCATATGCTGGTGTAGATGTGTAGATGCTAATTTAGAAATAATTATGATAATTTAAATAGATTAATACCATAAATTAATAATTAATACAATAAATCCCACCATGGTGGAGAAGACTGTGCCCAGCAGACCTGTTCAGTCTGTTATCCAGGTGCTAAGCGCTGCTGCTGGGCAACTTCAAGGCCCCTACCTCTTACAGTTCTTGGACTGGGCAGCCCTTGAAACAGACGGGTGTTTGCCCACCGTAGTTTGCAAGGATAATGTGTAATTTCACAGCTAAAAACTTGATATATCAAGATGTCCTGCAATCTTGCATTTTGTTGCTTGGAATCTTACTTTGATTTCTATGGCACTCAAATCCTGAAAGAACCGTGGCAGAGATCTGAATCCTAAGACAAAGAGGTTCATAGATTCATAGATCATAGAGTTGAAAGGGGCCTACAAGGCCATCGAGTCCAACCCCCTGCTCAGTGCAGGAAACTAGAGGAGGGGTCTCCCATCCAAGTAATAACCAGGCCTGACCCTACTTAGCTTTCCACGCTGAGCCAGCGTGAGCCACAGTACCAGTTCCAACAGTAGCTAGCTTGCTTGGTCTGTCTTATCTCTCCCTTCAGTGCTGGCACATGTGTAGTGTGGTATTTCTTCTATAGTATATGAATGAAAATGAATAAGGATGATGTTGAAAATCTGGAAATGCCTGCAGTTAAATATTTACAAACTACACTGCACAGCAGAAGACATTATTATAAGCGTTAACATGAATTTTATACCAATAAACATAATACAAATTTGGCAACATCAGAAATATTTTCTGTTATAAACAAGCCTGGAGATGTTGTGATTTCCAAACATAAAACATAGAAAGCAGAAATACTAAAATGTGTTACAAGTTATTACAAGTAGTGTCTGGGCAAAGATTAAATCAATGATACGCACAAACTCCTAAAACAGCTACCAGAAACATTCTCAGTTTATGATTTATGCACTGCAAGGTGCACTCAGTTAGCGAAAAATATTGTTCTCATTACTATTATCATGATTATCAGCTTGGGAGTTATGGAAATAAAATTATTTCACCTCTTTTTTCAGAGCAAAAAGTATTCCTTAGTCTCCAGCGTTCTTCTAATAGTGTGTGACAATGTCTTTATATTTTTTCCTAGCCCATTTAAGGCACATGCTCAGTTCTTACTCGCCTACACTCTCCAGTAAGCAGTATTTGAGACAACTAATTACGGTCATAAATGCTATTCTCTAGTGATAAAAACCACAAACAAGTAGGCACAACTTTCATAATCACTAATTTTTCTACAGCTAGAGTTGGGTTTGTTGGCGAGAACGTTTTCAACAACACATCTTGATTTATGCCACTTGCTGACCAGAGTTGCAGGGTATATTGTTATTATACTAATAAACCCAAAAGAACAACATAACATTTTATCAGGACTCAGTAAGAGTCATGCCAATTAGATCAATCCTTTGTACAAGGTTAATTACGCTGAATACAATTACAGCATGTTCTAAAAGCTATTGTGTGCAGTATTACTTTCAGGAATAAAACGCAGCACAGATTTGTAATGTGCCCCATCCCAAAATTCCTCCAGAACGGACAGAAAGGTTGACCTTTTGTCAAGTTGTCCTAAATTGGTTTGCATTTGGCTGCAAACCCCTTTGGAAAGATAAGTACGGTACATCAAATTTTGCCTGTTCTCCAGCTAAATTTTATCTATTTACCACCCCATAGCTTCTTTTTTGCCACCGCAGCCTTCAGAATTATGTGGGGTGGCAGCATCAGCAGGAGTGTAGCCCACGGGAGACTCCAAGGGGGCAAAAATGGCCCCAGAACATCTCACAGTTGCCCACTCCTGGCATTTTAGAAAAAAAGAAGAATGATGAAATAAAGAAAATTCAGATTGTTTTCCGGGAAAGAAAAAATGATAGCTGTTGAGATTTGTGAATCCAGAGATACAGTTTTAACATCTCCAGAAGTATAAAGTCTGTGTGCGTACTTGTGTGCACGTATGTGGTTTTGTGTGCACCTATGTGATTCTGTGTGTGTGTCACAATTAATTTAATTAAATTTAGTAATTTTATAAGTGAAGCTCAAGGCAACATAAAGCAAGTCATCATCACACTGTATTCTCTATAAGTACTTGCAACATCAATATCAAAGTATTATTGGGTGGAAGTGCCTTCAGGTTTAATAAATATTACTATCAGAATCCATTTCACTGCTCAGTGAGCTTGCACTCTTGATTATTTTTTATGATTATTATTTACCATTCTATAGTGATATCATCTCAGATATTACAAATCTATGCTAGTTAGAGCTAGAGAAAGGATTCTAGTCTGCAGATGTTGAGATAAACTCCATAGAAAAACATATATCCCAGTGGCAGTATAGAGGGGTGGGCAAGGAAAGGCTTGTTTCCACCAGCAATTGTCTCCAGGCAGTGAAGGAGAAGAGGGGATGCAGTAAATCAGGAAATGCAAACACTATCACACTGTGCTTGTGGAAGGACCTTTAGAAACTAGTGGGTAAGTAAACCAATGCCATTGGTTTGTGCTGGTCTCTGAGGACAACTGTGCAGGCAAACCTGTATCTACTTTCAGTTTCATCACAGAATTGAGATCCAAATACCACACAAAGAGGTACATGACCTCTAGGTGGCACTGTGGTGTAGCAGAATAGCACAATTACACAAAAGGCATTTTCTTTTGCTTTCACAAATAATACCACACTTTGCCTGCTCAAAAAAATTGGTTGAAAGTGCTTTTTAAAAACAGAAGCAAAACTGGAGGGTCACAATGTCATCTAAAGAGAACCCTTAAGCAACCATGAGTAGGGAATGATGAGCGCACAATAAATGTATCATGTAGAAAAGCTCTTACTGACTCTATGGCAGAAACCAAAGGGAGCAGCCTGAGCATGCATTGCCAGTAGTATAACCATTTGTAACATCCTAATTAAAAGTACGTATTTACACATAAAGTTACATGTATGTTATTCACACAAAATCAAACTACAGTTTCACAAGTGATAGGCTTGGATTTTGAAATCAGCAGTGGTACTACATGAGGTGCAATGGATGAGGTATTTGGGACAGACTAGATTCATTATAGGGCCACAGTTGTAGCCCTATGTTAAAAGTGAATTGGATGAATTGCATTTCACCATTATAACTAGAAACTAGGGGGTGGGGCAGCAGGTCCTATGATCTGTACTCTGAAAATGGCTCAGAGGATTGATCTGAAACTTGGCAGTTATGAGAGATTACTTTGAAGCTGGGCCATAGCAATTTTGAGGCTGAAAGGGTAAGGAATGGCTTAATTATAGATATTTACAGTTTGACAGGTGACTTCCAGCAGTTTGACAGGTATTGTCTGTTTTCTTTCTCATAGACTTTACGGGGGTTAAACTTTATCAGCCAATTTCTCCATTTTACAGCATCTTTCAGGAAACTGTTTGTTGTGCCAGGTCAAGGGGAAGGTCTAGAGTGTGCTTTGCCCCAGTAGTACTGTAACTTGGTTGTAGTTTTTCTTAAAAATTTGTCTGCTTTTTCTGGACCATTTTATTCTATGGGAGTTCACAAGGTCCTTCTCTGGGAACGCCCAGAATGCAGGGGGGAGAGAGCAGAATGCCAGTGACTGTGGATGGTTACCAGTGAGATGGAATAAACTTGGTGGAGGAGGAGCGGGTTATTTTGCCAGGTAAGGTTTTTGGCAGTTGGGAAGCAATGAGGCTTTGGGGGAAAACAGAACTACAGTGCTAGCTCCTATTAAGTTTAATAAACATATAAGTTATTTATACTGTTGATTTATTATACTGCAAGGATGAGGAACCAAATGTTTGCACGATCACCACAGCCCACTTTAAGCCATGGTGGGTTGCGGTGCATCCAGCTTTAACCCTTCCTCCACACACACACACACACACACACTGATCTGGATTGGCGGGACCGCACCTGCAAATTTTGCAACCCCTGTTGGTGGCAGAATGGTTTGAAGGTTAAACAGTCTTCAAATAACCTTACAACAGACCCTAGGTTATTTGAGGGTTGTTTAACCCTCAAACAACCCCTGCTGCCTGGGTTTGGACAACATGACAAACCATGGCAACCCGCCGCGGGGGGCTGAATATTCAAAATGGCCGCTGACACATGCCGCAACCCACTGTGGTTTAAATATGCCAGCCCATTATGTCAGTTTGATCATGGAGCATTTGGAGATAGTGAGGTTTTGGGGGGAAATAGGAGCTGCAGTGTTAATTATACTTTAAGTATGTAAGTTATTTATGCTGTTTTTATTATGATAGGGGTGGGGAACAAATGGTCCTCCTTTTTAAAAGTGTAACTTAAAAAGTTAACACATTCTGAAATCCATCTTTCCCAGAGTTTTCCCTAACACAGCCATTCTCTAGGACTGTTCATGAAACAGTCCTAGAGAGATTATTTATTGAAACTCTAGGGCTTCTTCTTTGAGAGACAAAGACTAGTGTGCCTTATGAGATATGGTCTCTTAGGAACTACACATCCCAGAGTTCCTTAGTTCATGCTGGCATTTTTCCAGTTGTAAGGAGCCATTTCTTCTGCTAAATTTATATGCCCCAGAAACACACACACCCCGAAACACGCACACAGAGCCCCAAAACTTTGCAATAAAATTTGCAGGCGTGGTCCCCCCAATCCAGATTAGGCTCATAGAGGGGGCAGAGGCAGTTAAAGCCCCCTTATCCCACACACTAGGGTCCCAATCCAGATTAGGTCCCTTGCACCTACTATAAAGTAAAATGAATATTAGTAGCTAACAATGTTTAAAGTAACATCTGTTGGCTCTGATTTCCTATTATTATATTTCTTCCTTTCTTTTTCTACTGAGTTTCTCATTTTCAATTCAGTTTTGCCTGATCAGAAAGTTTTAGGCATAATCAAATTCATAATCATGTTCAATTAACAAAAACTTTCAGTTTAACATGTTTTGTTAAGGGCTTTCCATGTTCACTCAAGCTCCAAAATGCTGAGAAATTACAACAGTTAAGGGCCATTTCCTCAACAGATGCATTATTTAGGCGGTATGGTATAGTATCCTGTGGCTAGTTCCAGCTTCACCACTACCTTGGAGCTGGATGGCTGTCAGTGGCAGAGAGAGTGGTGAATCTAAGTCCCAGATTTGTCTGTTTGCTGGAATTGACACGAGCAGTCTATGCCACTGAAGCTGTCGTGCAACTGAAGCTACCATTCAATGTTACAATTACCCAACTGGCAGCCAATACCATCCACATAGAATGAGAGAGTTGGATGGGACCCTGCCCCACTCTCAGAGATAAACCATTGGCTGGGTTCGCTCAATCACTGCAGCCCACAATGGCTTATTTAAGCCTTGATGGGTTGCAGTATGTGCTGGTGGCCATTTTGAATATTCAACCCCCAGTGGTGTGTGTGTGCCATAGTTTGTTGTGTCGTCCGAGCCTGGGCATCAGGGGTCGTTTGAGCTGGCATGGAAAATCACTAAGAACTGTATAACTTTGCTTGTTAGCTAGGAAGTTATAAGAAGTAGGGGGAGGGGAGGTTCTTTTTCAGAACAAGATGGGTATTTGTTAGGTTGTTAGTCTGGGCTGTTAAAATCTGCAGGCTTGCAGGTTATGGAGACAGGATAAATGGTTTTGCATACAGGCTTCGGCCTTCTAAATATGAGAACAGAGACTATCGTACAACTTTGATATCTGTGTATGATTCCCTAGTGACAAAAGGGGAAGCAACAACAGGATAAAAGAGAAGAAAGAGATACTATCTTACATTTTTGAGAGCTACTTGTTGTTAGGTTTTGCTTGATGGGCAGAACAATATTGCCACCTGACATCAGGATTATCACCTGACATGGTGGATGTCTCTTGAGGTGAAGTACACAAGGTCTTCAGTCACCAGACATAGTCTCAAGGTTTATGAGTCATAGACCTTGGGACAGATTTGGGGTAAACAAGAAAAAAAAAACTCGCAAGTTTTTTTTTTCTTAGAGCAAGGTCTGTTCGCTGTTCACTCAGTATTTAAAGATTATTGTGAACTTGACAGCAGCTCGTTTCCCACCACTCAGAGATGCGAGCTGTTAAACAGGTTTTACCTGTGTCTTAGTTACTATGTATTATTGACTTGAGAAGATGCAGCCAGCAATTACTATTGAAATGCAAAAAATAGTCTGCCTTGAAGGAAGTTACTATTGAAATGCAAAAAACAGTCTGCCTTGAAGGAAGAAGAGCCAAGTTAGCATATGAGAGAGAGGTTTTACAGGCTTTCCTCAGCCAGAGTTGAAGAAATGAATTATATTTTACCACACAACAAAGTTTATTAAAAATTCCTCTGTAAAAAAGGTATGTAAGAATGCATCTTACAAGAATTACCGCATTATACATTATTATGTCTATCTGTAACAAAATGTAGGAATGTAGGAATTTCTAGTAGGAATGTAAGTCTATATTTTCAATCTAGCCTTTCAATCTAGTAGCCAGAGACTGCTGTTCTCAAAATTAGCATTACAAATCCTGGTGTTTGTTAGTAGGATTAGCATAAGTGCATAGAGGTTTTGGTTTTAGTTTATGTGCTTAGATGTACCACCAATTAAGAAACAAAAGCTTAAGTTTCTGCAGCTATCTCTCAAGCGAGCTTCAAGCAAAAGATCTTGCTGTTCATGACTCAGTTGGGTCGAGCAGGGAGGGGGGAGAAGGGAAATCGTCTAGCTCGAAGTAATTCATGAGCCAGCTACTGCAAGGCTCGCTCCCGCCACTATCCAGCACATAACAAAATGGACAGAAGCAGTACTGGATTGTTTAAACCAAGCTTTCTGTGTTGGACATAAATAAGCAGAAAGAGGACTATGCAAATGGTCAGGGATTTGAAAGTCATGTTTTTGGAACTGTATTTCTTGAAAGTTTGAAATCACTTGGAATCAAGAAAGTGTAATATATGCTCTGGAAATGTCAGGAAGTGTACTGAATGTATATATGAATGCTGACTTGAGTATATTGTGGATTTCTCTGTAGCAAAATGTAAACTACTGAATAATTAGGTATGCTTATATGGCAAAGCTAAGAGATGGATTATTTCTTTCATACTGTACTGATGTAATAAAGAAATGGAAAGTTGTACTGATGCAACTATAAAAAGTTAAATGCTTATATGTATGACATGTACATGCATGCATATCACATACATGTTTGGTCATTTAGATTCACAAGCATGTGAAAGAAAATGCAAGCAGTGGTTGTGGGGAAAGCATTGGAAAATTGTAATTTTCACATGAAAGGTATATTTTGTGCACATAAACAAGGGATGATAGCTTCAACAGGTAAACTGGAAGGCAAGCTGAAAAAACAGCAGGGCTGGCGCTACCGCTAGGCAAACTAGGCTCCTCTTCGCTGCCGCTGCCACGCCACCCCCGCCGGGCCTCCCCCCTGCCCGCCGAAGCCGCCGCCACGCCTCCCCCCGCCCGCCGCTCCCGCCGCTGCGCCTTCCCCGCCCGCCACCGCCGCCGCACCTCCCCGCCTGCTGCTGCCGCCGCCACGTCACACCTCCCCCCGCTTCCCCCCCACCTACCTTCTCCGCGTCACTTCCGGAGCCCCGCCCGTGTTGTTTTGGTGGGAGGAACCAGGGCAACAGGGCTTAAACAGCCCTGTTGCCCTGGTTTCCCAGGCAAAAAACAGAGTGCGGGGGTTCCGTCGCATCACTTCCTCTTTGGAGGCGGCGGCAGCCAGGGCGGGGGGAAGGTAGGTAGGTAGGTGGTGGTGGTGGCGTGGGGGGGTTTGCAGAGCAGGGCTGCTTTGCTCCGGAGCCCCCCCACGGCACGAGAGGGGGGGCGCTAAATATAATTCCGCCTAGGGCGCCAAACTGCCCTGCACCGGTCCTGAAAACAAGTTCATTTCATTAATTTGTTCTTGGTGATCTTGTGGGTACTCTGATGGTTTTTAGAGGAGAGGCACGTTATTTCATGATGTTAATTGATCAATACACGAGGTACAGGTTGTGTACATGTTAGATAGAAAGCTGGAGTATTGAACAAAGTCAAGGTGTTTTGTGCTTGGGTGGGAAACAAGCATATTACCCATGTTACCTATTTCTTTTGAGATATGGGGAAGTTCAATTCAGTGCATATTTAGATGCATTTCTAACAGGATGTGATATTGAACACATGGATTGTGTGGAAGAGTAAACAAACACTCAGAAGAGGTGATACTAATTTGGCTAATGAGGTTTGGGTAGAAGCTCTTAAATGTTTTGATTATGTACATGATAGAAGTTTTAGTTTCGTGTGTTGAACTGTACATCTTATGGAAAGTTGTGTAAGGGAAGAATCTTCTGGAGAAACATTTCAGGATCTTGGATCTGATATGTAGGTACATACACCTCAAAGTTAGAAGAAATCTGTAAGGGAGGCTTACATGAGATTTTTCTAGAAATGAGAATATTGTGTTTCACATGAATAACACTTGGATAGTGAGATCATCTGGAAGTGTTGAGTATAATGCTGAATGAAAAAGGTGAGATTTTTCAAAATTAATTCTGTTAATGCAGGGAAACATCAAGGTCAGAGTCAGAATAGAAAAGCATTTGCTGAAAGCAGTCAGGTAAATTTGGCAAACTCTGATACACATTTGGTTCATCGATGTGTGCAAGTTTATTGGAACAGGAACCTGATAACTGATGAGGTAAGGGACAGGTGAGTCAAACAACCTGTGAGATATCAGGATGAATTTGCAGGAAAAGCCATTTGAACTCAAAATTTTAAAGAGGTAAAAAATTGTCTGTTAAGGAAGCTAAACCATAGCTTCAGGCTATGCAAGCTGAGTTGAATTCTTTGGATAAAGAACAAAACATGGAAGCTAGGGAAACAAACAGCAGTCCATGGAACTCATTGTTACCAGATAGATTTTTTAGGTGAAAACTAACCAGATTGGAAAAGGTTATAGGTTGTTTTATAGCAAAATTGGTTGCTTGTGGTTTTTTGCTCAAGTTAAAACGAGCAGGATAATTATGAGTGAGTGCAACAACAATTTGCTTTGGAAACAGTTAGACTGATGTTTAAGAATGTGGAGAGATGTATGAATATTTCACAGTTGGAAATATTGGAACATAAGCATTTTAAATGAGAGGAAGTCTTTGGAAAACTGTCTGAGAACATTTCTGTAGGAAAGCTAGAATCAGCTAGAGGCTGGAATTCTGTTTTGAACTCAAACATTGCTGAACTGAGATTTGCACAGAGAGGCAGATCAATGTTTGTTTGTTAAACAGGAGGAACAGGGACATAGACTGTATATACTTTGTTAGATGGATGATCTATTTTTTTTTCTGGACAGATAAAAGCAATATGATATAATTGATCCAGGGTTTGGAATTTCATTTTGAATTGAAACTGCTTGGTGGCAGATCAACTGTCTATTTGTAAATAAAGGTTGAGGGAGAACCAAGAGGGCAGTATCTTACTGCAACAAACCAGGGGAAATCATGGATGTGATTTTGGAGATTGATTTTGGTGATTTAACAATTTGGAGATTGTTGACTCAGTGAGAGACTCCAAAATAATTGAGGATTTTCAAGCACATGCTGATGGAAAAGCAGTTAGAATGCTACACAGAAGCATTGGGCAGTTGAGCTTCACTGTGAAAGCAACAAGGCCAGATATTGCTGTCAGTGTAATAGGCAGGCTGTTAGACCAACAGGACATGCTTAGAGAGCTCTGAGAAAGGAATTGTGTGTTATCTGGAGGGAACATCACACTTCAGACTATGTTACATGTCAGAGCACAGGTGGCTTACAGATTCACAGAAATGCCAGTTGTGGTTGTGATAGTAAGAACAACAAAAATACACCTGAGGTTTATTATTTTTATAACCATACTTTGTTTGATTGATTTTGTAAGAAATAATCATCATTTAAGGTTAGAGTTCAACTGAAGCTGAACTGAATGCATTGTATTATGTATTGTGCTATTATTATGCTTGACTAGTTATTGCATTTGTTTAAATAGTTTAAATTGTAAAAAATGTTTAAATGATGCTGGGATTGATGTGAAAAACCTATTACAGTTTTTTTTCAGGAAACCAAGCCAGGATTGCTATGCTGCAGGCAGATAGCAATACACAAAGTTTTAGGTTTGCAAAAAAAACCTGTGTCATGAAAAGGGATACATCAGAAGTGATTTGATGGTGGTTCAAATTTTCTGGCAGGTAAAGTTATCCTTGCAAAGTTTTTTTTTATCAAAGTCCATAGATGAAAGAACAGCATCAGTGTCAACAAAACTGTTGCTGTTGTATGAGATAAATAACCACGTTCTGCAACATATGCAAAGAGCAGGGGGATGTTAGGTTTTGCATGATGGGCAGAACGATATTGCCACCTGACATCAGGATTATCACCTGACATGGTGGATGTCTCTTGTACACAAGGTCTTCAGTCACCAGACATAGTCTCAAGGTTTATGAGTCATAGACCTTGGGACAGATTTGGGGTAAACATGTTGTGTAGGTTATATGACTGGTGAGTAATATCCTATTTATAGGTACAGGGTCTAGGGGTATAAAGACTGACACACTTGTTGACAGCTTCCCCACTTGACTTCCTGGCTCTACTCTCTCTTGTTCTCTACTTCAAGTCAGTCACTTCACTTCATCTCAGCCTTACCACTGGGGTCTTGGATTTGAATCTGCAATCATGTAGTGAGTAAGAGATGCACTGCTTGCCTTAATCCCATGTAATTGGGTCTTACAAATAAACTCTATAATCTTTATTAACTGCTGTTATCTCCTCCTTCCGTCTGCGTGACTGGGACTGAGGGTCATTGGCTAGGTAAGCTTTTGAACCCGGGTCAGTCCAGCTCTCACACTTGTAAGCCCCCAATTATGTAAGGGGAACCACAGGAGAGAGAGAGAGAGAGAGAGAGAGAGAGAGAGAGAGAGAGATATTAATTGAAACTTTAATAGTTAGTATCTTTCAGCTGCAATGGTGGACTTTAAACTGAAATGGATACTACGAATTTTATCATTTAAATATTCTTCAATAAATGTATTTTTTATACAAAAGAGATGATGGGAAAGTTATGAACATACACATATAAATTTAGTCAGGACAAGTGACCAGTGCCAGCTCCAGGTTCTTGAGGACCCTTGGGCTTGACACCAATGGGACCCTCCCCTTCAGTGAATCTACCTTCTCACCAGCATTGTCACCCGTTGCTGCTCCTCCCCTTCCTCCTCGTTGCTACCATCTGCTCTTCCCAGACAGAGAGCCAATGAGCATGCAGACAGTAACACGTACTCCATCACATCACCACAGTTGTCTGTGCCAGATTGAGAGGCAGGCAGGTGAACAAATAGGTTTCAGTGGTGGAGAAGATGAGCAGGTCCAGGGACTCTTACCTGTAGGCTCTCTCCTCTCTGCTGGGGTGTGGGCTTTTGGCCGGTGCCTAACCATGCTGACCCTTGATTCCAGCACTGCAAGTGAACTTATAAAAAGGTAGTCTTTTCTGAAAGGGGACACGTAGTTATCAAACCAAGATACTGAGAGCTAGTATGGTGTAGTGGTTAGAGTTTTGGACTGAGACTTGGGAGATCCAGGTTCTAGTCCCCATTCAGCCATGGAGCTAACTTGGTGACTTTGGGCCAGTTACTGACTCTGTCTAACCTCCCTCACTGGGTTGTTGTGAAGATAAAATGGAGAGGAGAACCGTGTAAGCTGCCTTGGGTTCCTTGCAAGAGGAAAAAAGGTGGGATATAAATGTAGTAGTAGTAGTAGTAGTAGTAGTAGTAGTAATGGTGGTGGTGGTGGTGATGATGATGATGATGATGATGATGGGGGTGGGGTTCTTTTCAATTTTGTCTAAGTTCCAGGAGTTATGATATCCCAGGTCAGCAGTGGCTGAATCCATGACACCGTCATATGAGGGACACATGATAAGGGATCACTTGGGCATGCTGACATGGAAAGTAACCACATCATTCCCCCTCCAGTGTAATCTCTCACCTTTTCAGGTAACAATGTAACAAAAACAGCAAGCATGGTGTGGATGCAGAGAGAAGCAGCAAGTTATACTACTCCTGTCATGTAAGAATGGACCCTAAACTTGAGCAACAAAAAATTAACTTGCTGGCAGTTAAAGTATGTGTTACATTGATTTGTGTATCTCTCCCAAACTCCTAAAATATTGGAAAGGAATTAATTGGGTAGATATAAATTAATTCTCCATTTTAAAATCCTCTTAATTTCTCATTAGCACTACAGAACTCCTTGGAAGGCGGAATTGTGGCAGCTGAAATGGATATAATTCCCAGACAGAGTCACACAGAAAGACTCACATCAATATTTAATACTTCAAAATGAAAAAGGGAAGATGTATTTTCCTCAAACCAAACCAGGATGAGTGTCGGAGGTCCTGAGTATGGAGAATTCACACTGATTAAGGTGGAAATGAAGCACCACTAAATTAACCAAGGAGGTTAACCAAGTTTAACATTAGCCTGAGTTATCAGCAGACACTTGGAAATATAAAGAACACTTGCAAGAACTTTAATTTATTGGTCAGAGCAATCCTATACTTACATTACGTGAGGACGAATAATATAATAATAATAAATTTTATTTCTTACCCGCCTCTCCGTCTAGATCGAGGCGGGGAACAGCAAAAATATAAAATACACAATACATACTATTAAAACATCTTAAAACATATTAAAAACATCAAAAAACATCATTAAAACATCATTAAAACATCATTAAAACATCTTAAAGGGGAGATACATGGCTGCTACACTAGCAAAACGGCCTATACGACCTGGTATCCTATACCAGCTCAGCCTAAGAGGGAACGGTAAATACAACCAAAAAATACAAAAATGGCAGGGAAAAGACAGTGTCCCTGGAAGCATCACCAGTGTCCACTAATCAGGAACCCACATGCCATCTGGACATGGAGGGATCCAATGAATTTACTAAATTTTACTAAAAAGAAGAAGACACACAACACAGCTCCTTGTATAGGAGGCCTGCAAAGAGTACACACAATCTTCCTGGGACAAGAGTTCAAGACCTACTAGGGATGGAAAGCCAAGCAGCCAAGGAGAGTCACAGTCAGACACACACTGACACAGCAGTGGCTCATTGCATATGGCGTGGGTTGGGTAGTAGGAAATGGGAGTTAAGGCCCCAACTGCAGGAAGGGGAAAAATGCCTCCACTCATCTTTCGTACGCCGGGGGGGATGGACCTGCCATATCAGAGGCAAAAGAGGTGGAGCGCCTTAGACTCAAACCGACATTGCAAATGCACACAGCAATTTCCTACCACTCGGTCACAGCGGCAGGCAGCAATCAGACATATTGTGTGGCATTTGCCTCCCCTCACCACAGCCCCAAGGCCTGGTCATAGGAGAATGGGGGCTGCGGAAGGAGTCCTAGCTGTGCAGAAAAACTTATGGTTTACTTGCTAAAAGTTGCTGGTTTGAATCCAGGGCACAAGCCTACACTAGGAAAGAGGGGAAGCCACCCACTCAGCCAGGCATACCTAAGCTACATTGCAAACTGGAATGAATAGACCATTCTCCCCAATACAATTCTGCTGTTTTAAAATGCCAAATATACATAACTAGGCAAAATTGCTAATATTCATATTATGATTCCAAAATGGGCTTAGCAAAAACAACAACAACAACATGGAAAATGAATATGAATACACTGAATTCTATTTTTATGTATCCATCATATACATTTCCAATGTAGGAAATAACATAGGAGCAAGAAAAACATCAATTTTCAGGTTTGTCCTCTAGCTCAAAGCCAGATAATAGAAAATAGAAAATCTCATTCTTGGCTGGAGAAGTTCCACTCCTATTTGTGAAAAATAATCTGTTGAGCAGTTCAGAAGAGTTAGAAATAGAGTAGCTGTCATGGTGATATACACAAAATTTCAGCAAACAGTGGCTGGTTTCAGCTTCTTCTGCTGTAAATAACAAAACCCCAGTAAATCACGGGGATGTTGAAGAGTCCTTGGTCTCGAGTCTCGAGTCGAGTCACGAGTCTTTGGACCCGAGTCTCGAGTCCGAGTCCGAGTCCTTGGTCCAAAATGGTGACTCACGAGTCACGAGTCCTGAGTCACTCCCAAAACTGACTCCACAAGTCCCTATTAAAATCAATGGGTTTTCCCCCAACAAAATAAGGCTACTTCAGATGTGTGGCTTAAATAAATTCTAGGCACAAGTGTGCCTTTTTATTTCAAAACTCTGCCACTGATTTTGGCAAGAACAGACCAGGCAGACAAACCCAAAATAACCAGGCAGGCAGAGGAGGCAGGGAACCCCAAAGCAGGCAGGCAGGGGCCTTTGTCTTGGACAATTCAAACTGTGGAACTGGTTAAGAAGAGACCAGGCAGGCAGAGGAGGCAGGAAACCCCAAACAGGCAGGCAGAGGCAGCCAAACCCAAAATGTCTGACCCTAACCCTAACCCCCCACAACAACACATCAAAATAAATCTCAACACATCGTTGGGGCTGCGCTCCTGGTAGCTGTCCATAGTGGCCGAGCAGCGGCGCTCCTCGCTTCCATGCACTCTTCACCGGTGATCGCGCTCCTGGCACAGCCAGAAGACTCGTCAACAGCCCAGGGATGTTGATGAGTCCTTGGTCTCGAGTCCCGAGTCGAGTCTCGAGTCCCATTAAAAATATTGGGACTCGAGTCCGAGTCGAGTCAGAGGGGGGACTCAGTCTGACTCACGAGTCGAGTCCTTGAGTCCGAGTCCCCATCCCTGGTAAATCATAGCGCAGTGTGTGCTAGCAGGAGTATGATATTGGACTACAGAAAGATTTTATATACAGTACAACATTAAGATAAATAGCTGCCCCCAGGTTGATGACCGCCTTGCCCGCACAACTATAACAGAGCATAGGATATGATATAACTCAGCACCCAATCACAACACACCAACACCAGTGTATACATCTCACACAGGGAGATCATAATTCAGGTGACAGAACACACGGTGTAGGGCTATATCGTTCTGGCTGCATGAGCTGCACACTTAGAGCTCACAAGGGGGGAAACTCTGGTGATGGGAAACAGGAGCACACAAAGCCTCTCCTCACACACACACATGGAAACTTAAGCAAACTTAAGCACATTGGAGAAACTTCTCTGCCTAGAGACCCTCAACAGCCTTGCCCAATCTGGTGCTCCACAAGATGTTTTAGGCTACAACTTCCAGCACTCCTGAACATTGGCCATGCTGGCTGGAGATGAAGTGAGTTGAAATCTAAAACATCCAGAGGACATCTGACTGGGGAAGGCTGCCTTAGGACTTGAGACACAAACACCAAACTCCACTCCAACAACTGGGAGTGCCAGGACAGAGCACCCCACACAGGTAAGGGAAAGGGGAGCACATGCTGTAATTCAGACGCGCACAACCCACAGCCTGTGGGTCACATACAGCCCCCAGACACCTGCTGTGTAGCCACCACTGCTGAATCCCCTCCCCCACATACACACAATTGGGGTCTCCGTTTCCATGTTGCTAATGGTAGCACAGAAGTAGTGATGCCTCTCTGGGTCACTGGGTGGGGGCGAAGGTTAAAGCCTCCCACCCGTGTGTGTGTGTGTAGAAAGCATGCCTGAATACCTCAGCCTGATTGTCACCTGAATGGCCTGTGGAAACCTAGGAATTGGCCTGGAACTCTCTCGACTGTCTTTCTGGCACCCTGCCCCCTTCAGGCCACAGCAAAGCAGCACTGTTTCCTCCTAGGTGGCATTGGAGGAGATCGATGCAATTTGAAAAAAAGAAATTAATCAATATAAAATTGCAACAAATAAATATAGCAGATAAAAGCGGTATAACATGAATTTCATCAGGGATTAAAATAATTTAAAAGGCCTGAGAAAATAAAAAGTGTTTCGCCTGGTCCTGGAAGGATAATAACACCTGCCTCACCTCTAGCGACAGGTGACCTTACCCTAAGTGAATTTGCTATTTCCTCAGAAAGTAATCTTGGATGAGAGTTTTCTTTTAATTTAAGATCTTGTTCTGTGTATATGAGTTTTTGAGCATTCACAATATCAAACTGCATCTTGGGAGCCGGAATTGCGTAATGTGTCATCATGGTGTCATGTGTCACCATGTTATGTATCCCTTCCTGATTGGTTGTTTTCACATAGCTTGCTTGATAATCAACTCTAACTCGTTTGTTTATTGGAAAGGAAATGGTAGGTGGAGGGTTTTGAGGGTGGACTAGTGCCACTCCATCCTCCATTATCATTGTCACCGCCCCCCTCTCAGGAACATATTTTGTTCTGGAAAGTTTAGTTAATGTTTGAGTAAGCAACAAACTACATCTGCCAAGGCCCTGCACTCCGCTATGCCAGCCAACCTAACCAGCATGTGCCACAGCATGGAGCCCTCCTCCTACTTGGATTCCCTTTCCAGTATCCCTCTCATAGACAGACACCAGTGCCACCCACCAGCACCCACTAAAGTATACTTTTACTTAAACAGAAAAAAAAAAAAAGTCCTTTTACTGAAGAGTTAAAGTCACATCCCCACATTTCTTTAAGAAATAGGGTTGAACCAACCAACTCAGCACATACATGCTCCAAAGTTTGCAATCAATTCTGAAATTAATAATGAACTCATAAGACAGTAATCCAGGCATGCTACAAAGGTGAGCATTACAAACACACACATTTCAAAGCCAACAAGCCAACTATTTACGAAAGTTGGCAGCATCACTACTCACCTCAAGCGGTGGGGGCCCCCAGAGGAAGGTCTCCAAAGATGATGTGAACATATGGACATCCTGATGTATAGGACTTGGAAAGTAAACATGACCACTTTGAATTGTGCACAGAAATGGACCAGGAGCCAGGGCAGTTGTTTAAGCACTGGTAAGATATGATCCCATTGAGTGCCCAGTCCCAGTTATCAAGCTGGCAATGTATTTTCGACTAGCTGAGGTTTTCTGACAGTCTTGAAAGGCAATCTCACATACAATGCATTACAGTAATCTAATCTGGAAGTCAGCACAGTTTGGTAACTGTTTCCTATCTGTATACCAATTTTATAATAACTAGTGCAGCAACTGAATTGAATGTAGTAATTTAAAATTATAATTAACATAGTTTAATGTCCCTTCTTACTATATATTTGGTATGGGTTGTCCTGTCGTCATGCTTTGATAGCTGTAGTTCTAGATCAAATGATTTTAATTTTCAAGATGATTTTAAAGTTCTAGAACTTAAAATCAAATTAATTTTGGCTGCATAATAAGAAATGATCATTTCCAATACTCTGAGGCTTTGTAATTTTAATGTGACTCACTGCATTTACATTTCTGTGGAGGCATGTGTAGGAGTGCAAGTACTTACATATTATCAAGGAATATGACATGCTTTGAGAAGAAAATGTGTCCATTCTTTTTGTTTCTTGCTGAGAGTACACGGTGAATATTTTCTCTTAGTCTCATACACAAAAATAGCATCGTTCATATAGAATGTTTTCAATAGACGGTATTCAGGTAGCGAAGATACACAACACTTTGTATTAAATTGTAACAGATTATTCTTAGTGTGTTGACATTTGTGTGATAGATAACACTAACTGAGATGTGATAAGAGTCCATTGACCATGGGGTTTGTTCCCGTAGTTTAGTTTTCCATTCTCAAACATTTCTCTTTTGTAGTCTCTTAGATCCCAGACTGTCATTCTTATTTTCTTCAACTACCTCCTCTAGCAGCTGCTTTACCACCTGCACACTACCACCTAGTGGTAAGCAATGATCCAGCACAATGACTATCAGACTGGCTGGCACCATCATGCACCTGCAGCATATGGACCCTTGGTAGAATTTATTTGATTTTTGCATGATAGCTTTAGCCATTCCAGCTAACTTATGGACTTACTAGGTGGCCTTGAGCAGCTCACCATCTTCCAGTTGTAAATCTAAATAAATAACATGCCACAGTGTCAGTGGCAGCCAGTGAAGTATTTGCTAGTAGGAACTGCTAGTCCTGTGCAGTAGAACAATCGATGGGAAACTGGAATTCCTGCCCTTGCTGGTAGCAGACAGGATGCAGTGGTGGAGCCAGAGGTTGTCTTAGTCAGCACCGTACGTACGTGTGCGTGGAAGCTGACAGAGTAGCCAGGCAGCAACCGCACATTTGTCAGCAGGGGTAAGCAGCCAGGCAGCAACCATGCAAAGTTCTATCTAGATCAGTGTTCTCCAACCTTGGGTCCCCAGATGTTTTTGGCCTACAACTCCCAGCATGCCCCAGCCAGCGTAGCTTTTTCCTTTTTTCCTGCAAGGAACCCAAGGCGGCTTACATAATTTTCCTCCTCTCCACAGGCCCGCAAGCCCCTGTAAAAAATGGGGAGTGGGTGCGACAACACCATCCTTACACTCTAGGACCCGCCACATAAACCCTTCTCAGGCTCAGCACCAACACTTAAAAACCTGAGGGGAGGGTCAAATGAAACCTTTCCCCTACTAATGAGGGAAAAGATTAATACAGGTTATTAAGGATCTACTTTAAATCTATGATACTGTGGGTACAAAGGTGTGTGTGTGTAGATGTAACAGTAATGCAGGTTAATAACACCAAGCTGACACGTAGGATTTGGGTAGCAAACAAAATAAAAATAAGTTTATTTTAATTCTCAAAATCTTAGTTCCAGAAAATAACTTTAAACCTGCCTACACCAAACACTTTGTAATTAACCTAAGTCCCCTATAACTTTAAATACTTTCACTCTTCAGACAAGCACTGATTTCTCTCAAAACTCCTAACAGACAAGACAGGAATAACCCAACTAACTACCACCTAACCACTCACTCTGACATCACTCAGACACTCCTTATATACTCCTCCCCCACCCTTTCCAAGACATCACAAACCACACCCACTCAGTTCAACATTCTATACTCACTAAACAGACTAATGCAGACATACACCAGGGAACTGAATTGTGGGGTTATGCCACAGCGGGAGACATAAAAATTAGGGGGCAACCATTTTCCCCGGGGATTTTTGGAAAATGGGGGGAGGGCTTTTTAAAACTTTTCTGTCATTCTCCCCCTGCTCCTTTTCCCCCTGTTTTTCCCCCTGAGCCTTCACATCTCTAGTTCTTCTTCCCAAGCCCTTTCCCTCTTGCTGTTAGAGCAATACACCTCAGTATTATTTGGATGGTGTGGTATATGCTTCGTTCTCTTCCAGTATCTCCTGCTTCCATCTCCACCTCCACAAAATACCTTGATAGTGTTCTCCTGGCATTCAACCATTGATTTGCCCTTGCCTTCATTCTCCTCTGCGGTGACCCACATTGCTCCTGCCTGGCTTCTGTCTCTCCATCCCCATTTCTATTAGTGGTGTCCACGTACCTGGGGGGGGGCGCCTCTCCTATCTGCAGCAGGGGCCCGCCGCTCGATTCTCAGTGGCGCGGAGTAATTCTCTGCGCTGCTTGAGCCGCCCACGCCGGCCACGCCGGGGCCCTGCGCCAGCATGCCGGGACCCCGCGCTGCGGCTTTTCCATAGAAACCAGGGCAACAGGGCTGAAAACAACCCTGTTGCCCTGGTTTCTACGGAAAAGCGACAGCACGGGGCCCCGGCGTGCCGGCGCAGGGTCCCGTCGCATCACTTCTGGCCAGCCAGAAGTGACGTGATGGGACCGTCACGGCCAGCGCGGGCAGCTCACCGCAGACTGGCGAGTGGGGCCCGGGACCCGGTAAGGCCCGCTCGCTTCAGGCGGGCGTGGGGCCGATTTTGGCCCGTTACGCCCACTCGAGGCGAGCGGTTACATCCCTAAAAAGGGCCTTTTCTCCTCTGGCACCCCAGTTGTGGAATGAACTTCTCAGAAAGGCTCGCCTGGCACCTACATTGTGTTCCTTCAGGTGCCAGGTGAAGAACTTATTTTTCCCAGGAATTTTAGTCTTTTAATCTCTGTTTTAAATTCTTTACTGTATTTTAAATCTCTGTACTGCTGCTAGGTTTTATTTTGGCTTTTACTCCGATTTTATACTGTAGTTTTAAATTTAAAAAAAATTATACTGTATTTTATGTGGTTTTAATTGTTGTGAACTGCCCAGAAAGCTTCAGCTATTGGGCGGTATAGAAATTTAATAAAATAAACAAATAAACAAAGGTAGCACTCAGTTCCATTCTGGACACATTAGGCAGAAGAATGAACAATTTATATCTACATACGTTAGAGGAAGAGTGGTGTATATCATGCAATGTAATTAAAATGGAAAACAGAACAGCAGTCTATTGTATTCCCTTCTGTCTGAATAGATAAAATGGAACAGACATTTAAAAGGGCAAAAATCAACTTCATTTTATTTGTTTATTAACTTGCATGTCACAGCTAAAGATGTTAAATTAATTTAATTAATTCTTTTCTGCATGCTCTTTTCTGACTCAGACAGGCCATTATCTTTTCCAGGTCGCTTAACGTTTAAAGAAAAACACAATCTGTATTGAGGAACAAGGATAAATTCTCAGGAGGCTTTTCAAAGGGAAAATATCCTCACTTAGCATCCCTTATTGCAATTAAACGTAGCTCTCTACAAAAATGCATGGTCATTTAGCTAACGCAGCAAACTGGGAACTTGACATGCAGAGGTTTCAGCAAAACTCTGTCCCCCCAGTCCATATGTGCAGCAAACTATAAGGGTGATGCTCTCTTCCTGCACCCAGAGCCCTGGGCTCACCACCACCACCCCAGCATCACTGCCATCTCCCATGTCCTCTTGGGGCTCCCAGCAGCGCCGGTGCTGGCCCTAGAAATGCTGCAGCTGTCAGCCACCCCCTTCTCCTTCTCCTGGGCAGGCTTAACCAGCAACTGTGCTGCAAGAGGCTGGGAGCCAAATGGCTGCATTGCAATGGGCAGCTGCTATGTTTTCTCTCCCACAATGCAATGCCTGGTTTCCAATGGTGGCAATGCTAGAGGGATGCCAGGGAGATGGCAGTGGAACCTAGTGGGTCCTGCCTCAGTGCATGGTCAGTTTCCCGAGTATGTCAGGTCCTGACGCCAGGTGGTTATACTTCTCCACTGAGCTATCCACATAAGAAGTTATACATCCTTCCTACATGAGAATTCGCAGCTAATTCAAACTGTATCAAGTGTGGTAAGATTAAAAGGAGGCGGCACTGGGTGAAAAGAAGATAGTGATTATGGTAAAGCACAATAACAGCACAAGAATTATTTAATTGGTAAATGCCTCCCATCAGTGTACACAATAAATTGCTAGGCTGCCAAGGAAGAATAAATTAAAACTGTGAAGAAATATTAAGTAAATTATAATACTAGATAAGTCTCAAAAATGTATTTTTTTATTTATTACATTTGTAACCAACCTAACCCTTTCTCAAAGCAGCACAGGGCATTGTGATGTCTATGTTCATAGCACACTTGAGAAGTAGATTGAGCAGAGAAAGAGTGACATGCCCAAGAACACTTTGGGGCTGAGCAGTGATTTGAACCTGGGTTTCACACATTGGAACATAGCACTCTAGCTGGAGTCAGTCAAGGAAGTCATGCCACAACTCAAAACGCACACACACATATATCTATATATAAAAGAGAAAGCCCTGACTCACTGACTCATCAATCCTATTTCCTGTTAAGCTAGAAAGCTGAAATTTGGCATGGTTGTTGCTTATGGATCACTAATATAAACTACGTTGTGAAAACTTTCTTCAACCTTCATCCTGCATCTTGGGGGGGGGGGGCTTTTCTTACCCCAGGCTCACATTCTGTGGTGTAATTTACACATAAGTAGACCTACAATCCTGTCCTGGTAGGACTTTGACTAAAACAGGATAGTAAACAATATCACCAAATTTCAGCCACCTGCCTTTTACAGTTTTCGTTCTATAACCAAACATGCCTGGGACATAAAATGACCCCCCCAAAATCTGCATAGCAATGCTGTGTCTGGACTAGTGCTTCAGTGTCCCCAGGCAGTGGGAAACAATAGGAGCCATGCACAGGTCATTTTAGTATCTTTTTCTTACCAGGAAGAGCGGAAAACACCTTCAAAAAGAAAATAAATCCATTGAGGTTACAAACCAAGTAACTTGGTGATATTAGTGCAGGAGGGTAAAACTTCAAACCTAGTGGCCCAGGAAGCGCTAGCCACATAGCTATGCAAACTGCAATTCATTACATCTCAGATGTTACATCATCCACAGGGTAGAAATAATCAGTTTTTTAATTCGTTTGAAGAACAGGTTCTTCGGCTAGTATCTATCTATCTATCTATCCATCTATCTATCTATCTATATCTATTTATCTATCTATAATTGTTTAAAAAGAGGGAGATGGTGGATGAATTTCTTTAAAAATTCTTGTTTCTCTCCAGCTCTTGTGAGACAAAAAACACCATCATTAGAATACTGATAAACAACTTTGTTTCAACACTATTTCACATGTTATGTGGCAGTAAACGTATGTTCACTATCATGTGTACATCAGTACTGAGTCATAGTTAATCCTGATGTGTGTACACATGAGATACATATGGTGGAGGAAACAATCCTACGGCCCCCAGACATTATCTGAGGGGCCATAGAATAGTTCAGATTCCCAGCTCCGAGGTCACTGGGAATCGGAGCTCCGATCCCCTGATCCCTCATAGCCGGAGTGGAAAGAACCATGCTGGCTGCTTTCTGAGGTTGGGAAAGCAACCTCGGCTCAGAGTTGGGAGAAAGGGGGCAAGGAGGAGAGGAGACTGGAGCAGCCAGGATATGAGGTATCCTGAAGCCACTCCAGCCTCCTTTTGAGATGCTGTTGCTAGACAGTCGAAAACGGCCATCTAGCATAAATGCAGAGTGGGAGAGGGGAGGCGAAGATCGCCTCCACTGCTCCTCCCGCTCTGCATTGGATGAGCGTGAGCCTCCGCGTTTGGAGGCTTACACTCATCTCCATAGGATTGCGCCCTAAGATACACATTTGTTGTGTGTTCAGTTTACAGTTTTACAGATGCATATAAAATGGTTTGTATGTTTAAGGGAACAATCCTATGCATGTTTAGACTAAATAATGTCCTACAATTCCCAGCATTCCCCCATTCTCCATGCTGAGCATTGTAGGGCTTTTTCTGTCAAAATATGCACAGGATTGCACCCTAGATTGATTTATATTGACCATGTTTTAATGGCTTTTATTGCTATTATAATCTCTTAACTGTTAATTTGATTTTTACCTTATTTACATTTTATAGATCCCCTTTGTTGAAGTCAGAAAGCTTTAAATTTTTTATTGTTCCTGTTCCTGCTATTTTATAGATAGTTGTTTTTACTGTAAGCTGCTTTGGGTATTACTTTAATAGAGAAGTGCCCTATAAATACTTAATTAACTTAAATTAAATTAAATTAAAAGAAGGACATAGGCATATATGCATGCAACTTTGATAGCACATGTTACTGAAAATGAATGACCAACTTTTCATTGCTGAATATAATTCAGAGAAGATAAATAGAGTGTAGGCCAATAAATCCTCAGCCAGATCTCCCCATTTTCTCCAGCTCAGGGCGTTATCAATTGTAGGGTGGGTTTTATCAATTGTAATTCTCAAGATCTTTCCCATTAAAAGGAAATCTAAATTTAATACATCCAAGACTCTTCTGAAGCTGTTGTTATATTCTTCAGCTTTACAGAAGGAACGTATAATCTTCTATGTGTTAGTGTAAGATGCTTATACTAGGAATAGCTTTACAACACTATAAGTCCCCTCATAAAAGACCACATACAACATTATACAATACATAAATATTAACACTAGCCTACATCAGCTAAAATGTTTGTATGGTGGTTGTAGAACGGAGAGAGGTTTATACAGAAATCCTTAATATTCCAGGGAGCTTTGCATTTTTCAAAGGGACTGATAGCGAGTGCATGAAAATAATTAGAATACCATCATATCTCATTTCAATTCTCTCTCTCTCTCTCTCTCTCTCTCTCTCTGTGTATATAGATAGATAGATAGATATAGATATAGATATAGATATAGATGATATAGAAATAGATATAGATAGATATACTGTAGATATAGATATAGCTTAGGTCCACAGCTAAAGAATGTGCTGTTTGTTTGTCTATTGACAAATGTGCTGTTTGTCTATTGATTTTATTAACAAAAAAAGATGGTGAACAAATTCCGTATGCTATGAAATAGCAGGAAATAAAGTAGGGTGGCCAGGTGTCCTCTTTTACAGAGGACAATCCTCTATTTGAAGGCACTCCCTGTTTGCAGGGCTGTTCTGTTCATGTTCAGTTTAAAGATAATAAAGTGTAAGAACTGTTTCCCATCAACTATTAGCACTAGCAGGCTGAACAGGTAGGCAAGTGTGTCACCTGGTCACAGTCTTCCACAGCATGGTGAGATGTATTGTATTTCTTTTTAAAATTATAATAATTATTTATAAATTTGCACCTAAATTAGCATATAGAAATGTTATGCAAATCACCATCCTCTTTTTTGGTGATGCATTTGTTCTTTTTTGGCAATTCATAAGTGGCCATCCTAACTCAGGACCATCCCACCTCCAGGGTGGAGGGACCCTCAGTGCTATTTAAAGAAGGCAAAGTGGGCATTCTCACTCCTTGCTGCAAATCAGATGGAATGATCTCTGTGAAGCACCTATATCTCTGCCCAGCTCACTGGGTATACACACTGAATGACTATTGTTATAATTTAATGACTACTGTTACAAAATTGCCCTGTGCCCTGGATATGTTTGAGAAAAAGGCACAAATCCTTTGCTTAAAAAAAGAAGCGGTACATGAGTGACATAGAATAGCCACTTGTGCATCACCAAAACGATAACACAGAGTTGCATAGAACTTGCATATGCTAATGTATATGTATAGATACGAATTTGGAAATAATTACTATAATTTAAATAGGATTACAGTAGAAATAGAAATATGATCATAGTGAGTAAGAGTGTGGCAAGGTGAGGTGACCCGTGTGCCTACTCAGCCTGCTGTCTGGGTGCTAACTGCTGATGGGGAACTTCAAGGCCCCTGTTCCTCTCCCTTCTTATGGTTCCTTACCTTTAAACTGGACTTGGGCTAGACAGCTCTTCAAGCAGAAGACTGTCCACTGAAAAGTAGGGCACATGGCCTCACTAGACTGACATGATTATAGGGTGGTGTATCCAATTGTGTCCATCTGTCACTGTCAGTGGAACAGACACTGCTGGTGGGATGGATTCTCCCTCCCCCTGCAGGCCCCATGCACCCCCAAACTCTGCTCCAGAGAGTTTTAGACCCTCCAGAGCAGAATTGGGGGGCCTGGGGGAGGTCAGGCAGGAGGCGAGGAAGGGGACACCCCATTGCCTGAGTGGAAGTCTGCTTCTGTGATGTTGGATGGAAACCATAGTTGTTATACCATGATTTATGGGTATAATTACTATTAAAAGTAAATACAATGAAAGATCTAAAAAAAATGCAATGCTTTCTCTGTCATTTATTTTTAAATTGTACATGCCACTTTTCAGCCAGGAAAAAAAACCCCTCAAGGTGGGTACAATGAGTAAGAACAATAAAAACAACAACGTACAAAAAGAGCAGCTCAGTAAAAACACCACCAGTAGCCAAATATAATTCATCATTCAGGGGTACAACAATTAATCCACAATTGAAGGCCTGCCTAAACAAGGTGGTCTTCACCAATCTCCAGAATGCTAAACGGGAATAGTCCAGCTGGGCCCTATGAGGAAAGAGTGGTCAGTAGTAGTTTCTTTAAAAAAAGAAAAGAAGATAAAATAAAAATCTACTCCTAGGATGAGCTGTATGTGGTCTAAAACCCACTTAGTAATGCCCATCCAAAAAGAACCTGGGCTCAAAGGCACATTAAAGATTGAATACACTTTCTGTATTGTTGCTGCAAGAGTTCAGCAGCAATATAAATAATTGTAGACAATATGAAAGGACCATGAAAATACTGAATGTCCTTCAAGATCCTGTCGCTTTTTATACGCAAGTATGAAGACAGGTGATGAAAAAAATGGGGAGCTAAAATTAACTAAAAACTGTTCAGTGCTCCCAACCTGACTTCATATACACATTACAAACTCATAATGAATGGGGAAGAATTCTAGTTAAGAATTATTCTGCATCTCCATATCCTAGCACTCCTAAGCCCTGGAATTTGACTCTTCAACTGAATAGTAAGTCAGGTTTATGTCAGCTTCCCCCACCACCAACACCAAGAGGACAGATTATGAAATCCCGAAGAGCTGCTGTCAGTTCGTGTAGACAAGACTGAACTTGATGGACCAATGGTCTGACCCTGATACGGCAGCTTCCTATGTTCCTATGCTTCTTTTCCCTCCTCCCTTTTATCTTCACAGCAATCCTGTGAATTAGGGTAGGCTGAGAGATAGTGACTGGCCTAATATAAGTATGTGTCTAAGTCCACCAGAGTGAAGTTAAAAGGATGAGTACTGGGCTTATCGGCAGTGAGGTAGAAATATATTATCATTTTCCCCCCTGAAATACTGCAAGGGGGGAAAAACTGTGTGACCACCTCATTAAATGCAGAATTTAATCTTTTTATTTATCCTGCTTAGTAAAGACAAACAGTAAATGCCATACTTTACCCACCTGTGTTCTTCTAAATAAGCATAAATGTCAATGGCTTATGAAATAATGGAATTTACTTATAAAATTTAGCTAAGCTTTTATTTGAATGCCATGAAATATATTTACAAATTCTCTATGAGGCAGCGCGAAGTAGGTCCCCTGAAAATCAGTGGGAGCTACATGCACATATCAATAATCTAATCTGTCTCTTGCAGCTTTATTTATTAAAGATATTCTAGTTTTAAAATTGCATTCATATTTTGTGCTGTTTTACTGATATTTGATTTTATGACAGCAGTAAACCAAATTACCGGTTAGCTTCTGAATATCTACTGAGTGACCTGCAGGGCTTTTTTTCTGGTGGAACTCACCGGAACTGAGTTCCAGCACCTTTTCTTCTATTAATTGCATTACAATTTAATCGCCATCTACTCCCGAGGAAATGTAATCCAAGAGTTCCGGTACCCTTTTCTCCAGAAAAAAAAGCACTGGTGACCTGGATAGTATGATAACATCCATTGTAACTGGCACTGAACTTATGCAGCTGAATGTTACATTACAATTCATATGGCACAAAGAAGGGGAGGGGGAAGAAGGGGAAGCATATAATGCACATTAAGCATGCCTATGCAAACTTCATAATCGGGGAACAAATGCAAGAAAGAGAAGGCAGCTGAAAAATTGTATTGATTGATTTCTCGCATCATGGAAAACGTTGGCCTAGAGGCAAGATGTTAGGGAGTAAAGGGATTCATTTGTAGAGTCATGCAACAGAGGTAATAACGGAGATGACACAGTGAACAGTTTGAGGCACACACAGAGAGATTTTGTTCTGCTGACCTCAAGTGTTTCAAATTATTAAGTTTCAACCAGCAACCACTGGTTTCAACCCTCAGCCAATTATTCCAAATAGCCTCAGCTTCAGTATTAAGTGAATATTACAGAATAATAAGAGCTATGTCACATTAGACCAAAATACTGCATCCTGTATGCATGAAGTTTAAGAGTGTGGAACAACTCCTTTAGCTCCAGTATAGCCCTCTCGTCCACCCGGAAGAGGCCATCCCACACTTGACCTTTGAGATCCATTGCAATTCCCTATATGGGATGGAGGAATAGTATCTAAATTACTCCATTAACATATAAACCATCAAATTTGGACATCTGAGGCACAAGGACAGAGAGCACCTAGGTGTCTACATCACCATCATCCAGGGTTCCTGCAGAGCTTACGAAGATATGTCTTTACTAGGGTTGTGTGTTTTTAAGACTTCAGTGATTATATCCACAATTGATGCCTGCTGCATGAGGATAGGATCAGTACTAAATCCCCTTGCACAAAGATGTGCAACTGAGGTAGATGGATGCTGGTGTGGTGATTCCATCACACAGCATCATTTTATTTCTTTTTCTTTTACGTAGGGTGCTTCCAGACAGACAGCTCCTGGTGCTACCAGTCAAAAGGCATTGTGCAGCTATTCCATCTTTCCTTTCTTAATGGCTTTTCTTAGGCAAAAAAAAAAAAGATGGAAGGAGTGGTGGGAAAACAAAGGTGGTTTACGAAAGGAAGACAATGATGTCTGGACTCCGCATAACATTTTGTGAATGAGGCAGGGAGATTGCACATCAAAAGTCTCATCTGGAAGCACTCATAGGATAGTACTCTGGCCTTCAGTTCCAAAGAACTCCCAGGGTAACTTAGAATAAAACCCAGTGCACATGTTACTTTAACGATGCAGCTAGTAGATGCATCTTTTTTTCTTTTTTACTATTTATTTATTTATTTATTTATTATATTTATCAATCGCCCATCTGGCCGGTCACCCGGCCACCCTGGGCGATGTACAATTAAAATACAATAAAACAGAATAAAACATAATAATTAAAACAATATAAAAAATTCTCATTAAAAAACCTAACCCACCCCATATTCCCGCCTGAACAGCCATGTTTTTAATGCACGGCAGAAGCTCATCACGGAGGGGGCATGGCGAAGGTCACTAGGGAGGGAGTTCCATAATGTGGGGGCCGCCACAGAGAAGGCCCTCTTCCTAGTCCCCACCAGCCTGGCTGCTCTGGCTGATGGGATAAGGAGAAGGCCGTCCGTGGCAGACCTTGTTGAGCGGCCTACTTGATGTTGCTGGAGGCGCTCCTTGAGATAAGCTGGGCCGGAGCCGTGTAGGGTTTTAAAGGTCAAAACCAACACCTTGAATTCGGCTCGGCAAGCAACTGGTAGCCAGTGCAACTCATTAAGCACTGGCGTGATGTGATCACGCCGGCGGCTGCCCTTAATCAGGCGAGCCGCCGCGTTCTGTACCAGCTGAAGCTTCCGGACCGTCTTCAAGGGTAACCCCACGTAGAGCGCATTACAGTAGTCTAGGCGAGAGGAGACCAAGGCATGAACCACTGATGGGAGCAGGTGATTAGGAAGGTAGGGGCGCTTACTATAGAGTAAGTGATCTTTGAAAGTGCTCTGGAAACTTCAGGTGGTTCAAAAAATAGAGCAGCGAGATTGTTAACAGGGGCTGGATGATACAATCAAATTATGCCAGTGCTTTGTCATCTCCACCAGTTTCTGGTCTGTTTCCAGGCATAATTCAAAGTGCTGGTTTTAATGGCTTGGGGCCTGGTTACCTGAAGGATCGTTTCCTCCTATATGTATCTACCCAGACCACAAGATCATCTTCAGAGGCCCACCTCTGGGGGCCCTCACCAAACGAGGTGAAGTGGGACTTTTCCGGGTGCCCCTGCCAAATGAGGTGAGGCAGGGGGCTACTAAGGAGAAGGCCTTTTCAATGATGACATCCCAAATATGGAATACTTTTCCAAGAGAAGCTTGCCAGGTGCCAACATTGTAGTAATTCTGGCACTAGGTGAAGACTTTTTTTTTATTCTCCCAAGTTTTTTTATTCTTGTTATTGTTCATGCTTTTCAGTTCTTAGCACTGCTGTTGGTTTTACACTGGTTTTACATTGGTGGCCAACCTCAGAGAAGTAGAGTGCTCCATGTGTATAGTATCTGAACTCTTTACTAGTTAATAAAAAGTTATTTTGTTAAAGAACCAGTGAGTACAGCTTCTTCATATAGAAAACAACACATGGTAACAGGAGTGGGGTTGAAAGAAAAGAAGAAGCAGCAAGTTATAAACTGGTGAAGAGATGGAACATCTAAAAATACCCAAAGAACTAAAACTCTCTTGGAAAACATTTAAACAGAGTTTTTAGATATAGATAGATAGATAGATAGAAGCAACAGGCTATGCAGAAAAGGAAGAAGAGCAAAAAATAGCAATATTCTTGAACCTAGCAGGAAATGAGGCTGTGGATGTCTTTAACAGCATGCAGCTAAACCAGGAGGAGAGAGAAAAAACTATGTGACTGTGTTGCAGAAATTTGCAGAATAATGCATACCAAAATCATTTTTGAGAGATATAAGTTCCACAAGAGGGTGAATGTTTTGAAGAATTCCTCACAGACTGAAAGCTGATGAGCCAGGACTGTAATTTTGGGCAGCTAGTGAGCCTATGATAAGGGACCAGATTGTAATAGGAATTGGAGATCCAAAAATATAAAAAAGACTTTTAGAAGATGTGGATTTGATCCCTAGAGAAAGTAGTGAGAGTCTGTCAGGCAGCAGAAGAGGAGTTCTTTGTGGGAACAGTGACTGCAGAGGCAGAAGAGGACTGGACTGTTGTATTGGAGACTAATGGACAGGTTATCATTTATAAAATGGACACTGGTGGTTCACAGGTCAATGTGCTTTCAGAGTTAATTGTTGATACATTAAAACAAGAATCGTACTGGATTAAGGGTAAAAAGGTAAAATTAAAAGCTTACAATGGGAAAGTGATTACCACTAAAGGGGTTTGTCAATCAGAAGTAAAGTTAAGGATCAAATAGAGCATAGTCTCCAACTGCCCCGAAAAATGGGGCCTGTCACAAAAACAATTAAGCCATCATGACTTCTCACTTTGTTATGCAGAGTCATGAATGCCCCTGACTCCTGGCAAGCTACTTTAAGCTGCTTTTAAAGTGGCCATGGGCAAAATTGCAGCTAAACTAAAACTTTTAATTAGCTAAGCTGCAATTTTGCCCATGGCCCTTTTAAGAGTAGCTCTCCTTAGGCCTGAACAGCCGCCCATGAAGATAGAGACTGTAAGCAGGGAGAGAACAGATGGGAGTGTGTGTGTGTGTGCGCGCGTGCGCGTGCACGCGCACATGCTCTACCTGCTGCCTCTGCTGGGTGAAAAGAAAAGGAGGTGGAGGCTGCAGCCGCTGGCCTGGACCAAGGGACAGGTGAATGAGGGAATTTATCACATGATTCCTATCTTTATATTGCCAAAGATTTTATTTCCTAACAGCTGACTCTGTGCCTCTAACAGGTGAGATACAGTGTCAGAAGGAAATGCAGGAAACTTCCCTTTCTCTCTGAAGCTCCATGTTTGGGGGTGTGGGGTGGGTGGGTAAGCTTCACCTGTTGAATTTGTGCCAATCCTGACAATTTTAAAACAAAAAGAAAGAGATTGCCCTGAAAACACTGACCCCCCCCACCTGAAAAACACCAGATATCAACAATTAAGGGTTTAAGTAAGGTTTAAGAAATATTACAAAAGCCACTTATAAAAATTATAAAATAATATATAATAATGTAATAATTATAATATATATTATATAATAATATAATTCTGGGAAAGTCATCCTAACACTGGTGCTGCTGCTGCTACCTCTTCTAGCAAGGAGCAGCTTTTCACAATTATCCCTCAATTACACGATAGTTCTTCACACGATGCATAATCATTGCTGCCACAAGATGTGATGGTCAATGTTGTAGATTGTTTTAAAATATACACACTTTCCTGTGAATAAGTCCCATTGGTTGTCACCTCTATATTACATTTTGGATTGTAAGCTCTTTGGGGCAGGGGACTATTCTCTTATACTCAGTAAAGCACCATGCACATTGATGGTACAATAATAATAATGACAACAGCAGCAATCACCATCATCATCTTGGGTCTGGAGATCAAAGTGGCTTCAGGGCCGGTTAGAGCATCCTGGGGTGGGTGGCTAGAGTGTTTTTCTGTTTTCTTTCGTCTTCCAGCTAAAATTCAGCCCATCCAGATCAGGGCCATGGCATTGGGGAGACTTTAGTCTCCACATTTGTGTCTCTGTGATCTTTTATGGGTTATTAGCTGTTTCAGGTTGGTGATTGACAAGCCAAGTTGATTCAAATATACATAAAATAAATAAATAGGCATGCCTAGATGTTCAGCCTTAGTTACCAACAAGTTGAATTAAAGTATGCATTTCTGCACAAAGAGAAAATTTGTAGTTGGGTCAAATATTAAACATACAAACCATTTTATATGCATCTGTAAAACTTTAAACTGAACACATTTTGAATGAATCTTACCTAGGGGCACCTCTATTTTGCATGTCATGTTTGTGCAAATTTCCCACAAACCACAGAGAAGCTTGGGTTAAAACACAAACTGTAAAGTCTCCCCTTGCACAAAACCCCTGCACCTATTTGGCAGTTTTTTTCATCTCAAAGTGGGCTATTATTGTGAAGGAAGGGGGGCTGGCTGGCTCCGCCAACCCACCCTTACCTACCCAAAAGACCCCTAGAGATCTCAAGGTGCCAGACTGCCAGCCTCAGCTCTGCAATCTTGCCTTGAATCTCTGCCAGGGACTTGCCCTTGACTATAACCTGGATTTAGCTGAACCAACAGAGCAACCACAAACGCCATGTGGGGTAAAAACCAAGAAGGTTTATTCTGGTAGCATATTACAACAAAAGGTGGGAAATGAGGTAAGGACACAAAATAGAGAGACACTTTGGTACACACAGTAAAGCTGCAAAATAACAAAAACTGATTCCTTATATCTCGCAGGCACACACTAGTTACCTGGGGGCCGGTTCTCTTCAGGGTTGGTTTCAGCACAGCCCTGCCACCCGAGGAGACTACCACATCCACCCTAAGGTCTGAGATGGGTAGGCCCTCCTCAGGGCTTGCCTTTGCCACAGCCCTCATTCAGCTAATTTCACCAGGAGCCACCTGGGGCCGGATCCTGAGGCCAGCCCGAAGGCTTGGACCTCCGTGCAGCTTGCTGCCATGATCCACAACAACAACGACAAAACCCAAAAGCCACACCTTGGCAATATATCTTTTTCCCCCTTCCCCTCCTCCTTTCTGTAGCTCCGCTGCCTCTAGCCAATCAGGATGAACTTCACCTGGCCAGGCAGGGGAGGGGTGACTCATGACATTTGCATTTTGCATCTCAAAAGCCTGGTAGACATTGGGACGCCAGCCAGGGGCCATCAAGAGGAACTATGCACACCCCGCCCCCCCAGCCTCTAGCCGTCCTGGTTCACCCATGAGGAGGTGTGTTGTGTGTGTGGCAGGCTTTTTCTCCACAATTATATCTGCAAATTTCATCTAATTCTGACAAAGCCTTTAAAAAGTTATAGCTGTTTGTTGATTTCATTATAATCAATAGGGAAATATCTGAAGTTTTGGGAAATGAATCAAACTGAGGTTCCATTTCAGAAAGCAAACTGAAGCGAGGTTCCACTTTGGATCCACACCAGTGTGATGCCTATCCGGGGCTCTGAGCCAAAGCAGCCCTCAATCCAAAACTCTGGTGTGGGTTGCAAATTGGCGACTGTATTTTCAGCACCTACATTTGCCAAACCCAATCTTAAATATCAGCATATTGGCTGTTCCAGTATCTCCCTATAAGTTACTCCTCCTTTCAACAGCTTCTTGTCTTACCAGTTTCACTGCCTTTCCTGACTGCACAATAGGTCAGTCCCTTCCTATTCAGTGCTCCAGTATCATTCAGATTATGATGAAACTGAAAATCTGCAACCACAAAATGTAAAATGAAGGGGGAGTAACTAGAGTTAAGATGTGTCTTGATGGAAGGGGGATAAAGAAAAAAGAAAAAAAGCAAATTGTTCCAATTATTGGAAGTTCAATACCCTTCAAGATATCTGAAAATTAGTGCTATGCTATACTAGTAATTGTCAGAAATTAGCCTGTCATAAAATTTGTTTTAGATCAATTGGGTCATCCAACATTTACCAGTAAAATGATGGAAATGAGGGTGCAAAAGATACTAGATCACAGACAAAAAGAAACAAGGATAGCTGAGTATTACTAGTAAATGTCTGAATTGTCTGACATTTCCTGCTTGGGGGGCGGGGGGAGAATTGGCAAAAATCACCTCTCTGACCCCTCCACCAACAGGAAGTTCTACTCATGGGAATTCAGGATCCAAGCATATGTATTCAACCTTTCCCCCAAAAAAACTGCCATGCATCATAAGTATTAATAAATTCCTACAAATAATGAGAGAGAGAGAGAGAGAGAGAGCAATAGATACTAAGGCTAATTTTTACCAATAGCTCCCCTCTCACATCTCTTTCAGCCAAACTGTTTGTTCAAGTAAAAGCAAAAGTTCTTATATTGGCAAACTATTTTCAGAAGCCCAGAAAAGTTATTTCTAAATAAATTTGTTCACCAGTCAAGATAAAGAGGAACATGTTTTGTTTTAAAAATAGATAAACCCGTCTTAAAAGGCATGTGCCTAAAGGAAATGCAAAGGGGATGTTATGAATACAACTTTTTCCTCCTGTTCCCTTCATTGTTCAGCTGTTTTGTAGATGAAATGAGAAAATGGAGACATAAGCAGTTGGGGGTCATTTCACAGACTTTCTGGCTTTCCATCTGCTCACCTGTCCTTCCTTCCCTTCCCCAGTGTTTCTCTGCAGTATTTGGGCTGTTAAGATTTCTCCACGCTGTGAGAGCTGAGGGAACCATATGGCCCTAACTATCTGGTTTAATATTTTGACAAGCTGCCATTTTTTGGAATAAAATCTGTATTAATTCTGTAATGCTCCAATAACTCTTTCAGTTTGTTTTCAAACATGGTGTTAAAATTCTTAATACATACCAGTATGTATCATTCAGAAAACAGAACCTTAAGCACCCTTCCTTCCTAAATTCTTACTTTTCATATAAAAAGAAAACCATCTATATTTGTACTATGGTAGTCAGAGGCGACTTCAGGATTGTTCACACTGGTTTTGACTACTTTCTTAACTTAAGAGAATGGTGCACTTATATGACCAGTATAACACATGAGTTTTCAACCGTGTGAACTCCCATGACATGTATGGTTTTTTCCCCAAACTGGCCACAAGTAATAGTTGAGTGGATCTTTTGAAATAAACATAAGGTTGCAATCCTATACACACTTACCTAGGAGTAAGCCCCACTGAACTCAATGGGACTTACCACTGAATAGATGTGTAGAATTGTGCTGTAAATTCAGCTATTCTGTTTTGAAAGCCCAAAATAAGGACCTAAGAGCAGCCATGCTGGATCAGACCAAAAGCCCAGCATTCTACTCGAGCAGACAAGAACCTCTGGTACACATACTGGGTTAAAAAATAAAAATTAAAACAGTATACCCATCACTGGTGTGTATAAGCATACTGAAAACAAAAGTAATAACATAACAACCTAAGAAGAGCCCTGCCAAAGGCCTCTCTAGTCTAGCATTCTATTCACGCACTGGCCAATCAATTGCCTCTCGGAAACCGCATGACTGCAGTAGCTCTCTCCCACTTGTGTTCCCCAGCAACTGATGCTGGTGGTGGTAATATATAGTCATCATTAGCAGCCATTGATAGCCTTATCCTCCATGATAAATACAAATGACATACCTTACACAATACAGTCTGTTATTATCTTGCATATACATAACATGAATTATATCAGTGTTTTGGCAAGAAAAAATCTGTGATTGTCTTTTAATTCTGTACCAGTAATATATAGAAGATGACCACTTTGTTAAGGAAGTTTTTTGTCTACTTTCATACAACTACACAACATGAGTTCAATAGCTCAAACTGTCAAATGTTTCACATATTTTTTTTAGCCATTATTCAACATTTACCTTATTATTGCTGCTTTTCCAGTGTTTTGTAATAGTAATTCATACAGTTGTGATAAGATAAGGCAGAAGTGTTCAATTCCTACTTCGGCTCGGTCTTCTCCCAAAAGAAGGTCTATGACCCCCCTGGCAAACCTGAAGAGCAGATTGGAGGGGCAGGATTGCAACTTGAGATTGATAGGCAAATGGTCAAGGAGCACCTGATTACTCTGAACGAGTTTAAATCTCCAGGGCCTGACGAGCTGCATCCTAGAGTAATAAAGGAACTGGTGGAAGAACTCTCAGAACCACTGTCTATAATCTTTGAGAAATCATGGAGGACAGGTGAAGTGCCATATGACTGGAGGAGGGCAAATGTTGTTCCCATCTTCAAAAAGGGCAAGAAGGCGGAACCTGGGAACTATAGGCCAGTCAGTCTGACATCAATCCCTGGGAACATTTTGGAGCAGATTATAAAAAAGTCAGTCTGCAAGCACCTTGAAAGCAATGCAGTGATTACTAGAAGCCAGCATGGATTTGTCAAGAACAAATCCTGCCAGACTAATCTGATCTCATTTTTTGATCAGGTAACCTCCCTTGTGGACTGTGGGAATGCTGTGGACATCATATATCTGGACTTCAGCAAAGCTTTTGACAAAGTGCCTCATGATATCCTGATTAGCAAGCTAGCTAAAAGTGGGCTAGAACAACTATCAGGTGGATCCACAATTGGCTACAGAATCGGACTCAAAGGGTGCTTATCAATGGTTCCTTCTCAAACTGGGGAGAGGTAACGAGCGGGGTACCACAGGGCTTGGTCCTGGGCACAGTGCTCTTCAACATTTTTATTAATGACTTGGATGAGGAGGTGCAGGGAATGCTGATCAAATTTGCAGATGACACAAAGTTGGGTGGAACAGCTAAGCTAATACTCTGGAAGACAGAAACAAAATTCAAAGAGATCTTGATAGGCTGGAGCGCTGGGCCGAAAACAACAGAATGAAATTTAATAGGGATAAATGCCAAGTGCTGCACCTAGGGAGAGGAAACCAAATGCAGAGTTACAGAATGGGGGACACTTGGCTCAACAATACCACAAGTGAGAAGGATCTTGGAATTGTTGTAGATCACAAACTGAATATGAGTCAGCAATGCGATGTGGCTGCAAAGAAGGCAAATGCTATTTTGGGCTGCATTAATAGAAGTATAGCTTCCAAATCGCGTGAAGTGATAATTCCCCTTTACTCGGCACTGGTTAGGCCTCATCTTGAGTATTGCGTCCAGTTCTGGGCACCACACTTTCAGAAGGACGTAGACAAACTGGAGAGGGTTCAGAGGCGGGCAACAAGGATAATAAAGGGACTGGAAACAAGGCCCTATGAGGAGAGACTGAAAGAACTGGGCATGTTTAGCCTTCAGAAGAGGAGACTGAGGGGAGATATGATAGCACTCTTCCAGTACTTAAAGGGTTGTCACACAGAGGAGGGCCAGAATCTCTTCTTGATCATCCCAGTTTGCAGGACACGGAATAATGGGCTCAAGTTACAGGAACCCAGATTCCACCTAAACATCAGGAAAAATTTCCTAACTGTCAGAGCAATAAGACAATGGAACCAACTACCTAGGGAGGTGGTGAGCTCTCCCAGTCTGGAGGCATTCAAGGTGCGGCTGGACAGCCATCTGTTGGGGATGCTTTGACCTGGATTCCTGCATTGAGCAGGGGGTTGGACTCGATGGCCTTGTAGGCCCCTTCCAACTCTACTTTTCTATGATTCTATGATTCTAAGATTCAAGATAGGTTCTCTGTCACTTAATAGAGAATAGCCTTGATGGATTCCAAAAGGAAAATAAAAGGGTTTTGCTGGAAATTCATAACCCAAGATCTCTTCCATAACTCTTTTTCGTTTACATCCTATGCTTTCACCACACATGCAAAGATATAACTCCTGTCTCCACATCCTATCCAGCATTTTTCATTACCCATTCTATAAATTTTATTTATCTTTGCTGGAATTGAGTACCACTGAAACACCAACTTAAAACATACTCCTTGTAGGTTTATGTATCTTGTACCTTTTGGAACTTTCTTCCACATGAATTTTAATGCAGGGTTTGGAATCTGCTGAACTAAAACTTGGTTCCATTTTTCTATAATAATACCATGCAAAGGATGGATTTAGGAGTACCCCCAAGCTACTTAACTGCTCCTTCAGATGTAATGCAACTCCATCCAGAGCAGGCAACTTCCCAAATTCCCAGATAAGGGAACCACCTATTCACAGTGCCTCCATATTGTCAGGTTTCAGCCTCAGCTTATTGGCTCTCATCCAGCCCATCACTGCATTCAGACACTGATCCAGGACCTGCACAGCTTCTTCTGACTCAGAGTTGGATATCTTCAGCATACTGGTGATATCTAACTTTACTTCAAATCTCCTAATGACTGCCCCCAATGGGGGTAACATTTATATAGATGTTGAATGGCATTGGGGACAGAATAAAGCCCCAAGGACTGCACAGCTTACTTGCCATGGGCCTACAGTACGGTCATCCAGTGCTATCCTCTGGACACAACCCTGTAGATAGGAACAGAACCACTGCAGCACTAGGACCCTGAATCCCAATCCACAAGGAGCCAGTCCAGAAGGATACTGTAGTCAATGGTATTAAAAACACTGAGAGATCAAGGAGAATCAACAGGGTTGTCTTGTGCTCCCCCTTTCTGTCTCCTGATAAAGGTACTCTGTCAGGGCAACCAAAGCTGATTCAGTTCCAAAACCAGGCCTGAACTCAGACTCGAAAGGGTCTAGATAATCCATTTTTCCAAGAGTGTCTGAAGCTGTGCAGTCACTACCCTCTTGAGCACCTTCCTTAAGAAGGTGATATTAGATACTGGGTGGAAGTTAATAAGAACCTCTGGGTCCAGTGGAGGTTTCTTGAGAAGTGGAGGGACCACTGTCTCCTTCAAGGGAGTGGGTACTCACCCCTCCCACAATGATGCATTTACCACACACTGGACCCACTCAGCCAGCCCCCTCCAGCTAGTTCAAATTAGCCATGAAGGGCAAGGCTCAAGAAGACCAGTAGCTGGACACACCACTTTAACCATCTTGTTCATATAATTGGACCTCAGATGCTAAAGCTTATACTACAGAACTTGACTATGGAACAGTGGACACCTCATTTAGACTTAGATCAGCTGAGGCATCCAAGTTAGCACAAAGACTGAGCAATTTTATTCCCAAAGTGCCTTGTAAATATGTTGCAACAACAATCCATTTACTGGAAAACAACCTCAAGCCATATATGCACTTCAAGATAACCCCAACAAAATTGCATGGCCCTAGGCAACATGTATAGTTCTGAGCTTTTATGAAAACAATGAGCCCTTGTTAATTGTTATATCATGGAATGGAATGATGTTTTATTGCATTCCTACATTAGTTACATAAATTGGAGTCAGTTCTTCAACACTACCTCTAATTGAAATTGCATTACAGCAAATTAAAAATAAAGGAAATGACTTCAGATAATTGGATTCTCCAAATCCCATAATTCATCATTCAGAAGGTGAATTATAACACCTGATTGAGCTTTGAAAACAACAAATCTATGGAAATAAATGAGAAGTTAAAATGTGAATTAATAACTTTATTTCCATCCAGAGTCATCTAGTTTGCTATACACTGTGGTTGCTTTTATACCCTCAGAGAATGGAATGCCCAAGTGATGTCATTTATCAGAACAATCTCTCTTGTAGCTGGATATCTAAGCATTGCTGGTAACCTGCAGAGAGGTGTGTGGATTTTTTCTTTTCTTTTTTTTTCTTAATGTTTGGGATTTTTGAAAGGGAAAGTAAATCTTAGTTGTTGTTGTTGTTTAAAAAAACCTTATTTATAATTAATTATAACTGATTAAAAACTCATTTTTAAAAACTGATTATAAACAACTGTTTTCCAACATTGGGGGCACACCCCTAATTTTTAAAATATCCCACAGTTCTTGGAGATTCTTATTTAGTAATGTTAATGCACCTCACCAATCACCGTCAACCATTTCCTTAACTTTGGGTAAATATACTCTCCTTTTGAAAATCCAAAATAATATTTTAGATTTCTATCCACTGATATAAAATGTGGTGAGAATTTTGAAAAGAACGCTCTAAATTTTCAAAGAAAAAATACTACTAAAACACCTACAGGTGAACAATACATATGCAAATATTTGTCATCCTGGCATGTATGGAAGATGGTTAGAACTTAAATATGCTATCATAAATCATTAGTCATGCCTAGAAGCCAACAAAGCTGGCTAATTATATACAAAGAGCGGGTTCACATGTCATACTAAACCACCCCACAAATAACTCTCTGTAAGTTGGTTGTTCTCTGGCTTACCCATGATGGTGCTGACAGACAATCAGCCTCTCCGTGGCTTGTTTTGGCTTGTTTCAAACTTAGTTCTCCCACCTGCTCCCTGCACATATCCCAGGAGCCTTTGCAGCAAAATCAGCATCCCACAATCATTTGCTCCCTCGCTACTTCACCAGCCTTTTTACTATTGGTCCACTGTGTGTTTGAGACATGTTTTGCTTTTGCCAGCCCCCAACAAAAGTTTCCCAATCCCTACCCCACCCCATGCCAGCTGGAACCAGCTCGTGCCAGGTGGAACATGGCTGAAGTGCAAGAGCCTGGTCGCCAAGAATGAGGGGACACATGAGATGCCCATTGACAGGGATGTACACGTACCTCTTGGGCTGCTCAGCGAGCACCCCCGCCGCTCGATACCTCTTGCGGCGACAGCGAGGCCCCCAGCGGAGTTTCTGGAGCCCAGAAGTGACGCGACTGGTCCCGGCGCTGTGCCAGGAAGTGACACGATGGGACCCCAGCACTGCGTTTTCACTTAAATACCATAGAAAACCACCTTAAAATAGCCTCGATTTGCTATTTGTGGCCATTTTAAGGTGGTTTTCGGTGGTATTTACGTGAAAAATGCAGCACTGGGGTCCCGTCCCGTCACTTCCTGGCACAGAGCCAGGACCTGTTGCGTCACCTCCGGGTCCCCGGTGCTGGGTTTTTCACATAAATACCATAGAAGACCACCTTTAAACGGCTGCAAATAGCAAATCGTGGCCATTTTAAGGTGGTTTTCTATGGTATTTACGTGAAAAACACAGTGCCAGGGACCCGGAAGTACCTCTCCCCAGCTCCTCTCTGGGGAGATGTGCCGAGACGGGGAAAAGGTAAGTTCTGTGGGGTGAGCGGGGGGCGAGCGGGGCAAGTTCGCCCCACTTCCACCCCCCAATCGAGTCACACGTACATCCCTACGCATTGACCATGGTGGGGGGGGGAGCATATCTGCTATTCAAGAAGATAGCAGTATCTTGGCTTCTCCCTGAAACCCTGGCGTAAACATCAATAAATCTCCACTTAATATCCACAATTGCCTGGAGCACCATCCATGCTGTAAAAACATTTACAGTTGTAGAACAGCCCGAACTCTTCACCCCTTCCTGGTGGAGCCAAAATGCAGACATGTGTGGAATCCAGGCCCTCTGCCACATGAGGAAATCCCAGTTCACAGAACCCCACATCATGTTCTTTGCCTTGTCCCCCACCTTTATGGTGTCAGACAAGTACAGCTCATTCAGCACCCACACCATGTCTCTGAGGATTTTGCACACAGTAGGTTTCCCTACTCCAGGGGTACCCAATGTTGAAAGCAAGTTTGTACAGGGTCAGTACCACCCCTTTGTGTTGTTGTTGTTGTGTTGAAATGGATTTCTGCATTGCCGTGTCTGAACACTGGATTACGTGACCAATTTCTGATACGATGATTTCAAAAATTGCCCAGAACTCATCAGGGCTCCAAGATGATCCTATGCTTTAAGCAAGCTACTGCACTTCCCATGATGCAGGTGTCCATTCTCCCAGAAATGAAAGTGAACCATCCCAAACAGCTCCTTCAGTCCTCCGCCCCGCTCGCACCAATGAAATGCCAGCACAACCACACAACAATGTTGCATTTTGTGGTCTGTGACTATGCTTGAAAGAACACCTGACCTAGCATCTCTGTATTCGTTTTTATTCGGTAACAAGCACAATGTGAATAGGACATGAAAAGCTATGTGTACACAGCAATAGGGAGAAGCCTAGGAGGAGGCGGTTAGTGTGAAGAGGGAACTAATGAGCATGTGCAGCTTTTCCAGGCTGATGCTCCTCTTCCATGCCTTCCTACATGGGAGCACATGGCTGGTGTCAGTGGTGTCACGATTTCTGAAACGTAGTGAGAAGAAGAACAAAACCGCCAACTACTGTCTTATTATGCAGAAAGCCAATTCCCTAGTTCAGAATTGCATTTGAGAAGAAAAACAAAACAAAAACCACGTTTTCTTTGCCAAACACCTAATACCTCTTTTGGGTTGAAATTCTTCTCTCTCTTTAAAAACTATTACAGACAATTGGCAAGATAAAATGAATCATCCCTTCAGTGCCAGACTGAATAATAGCCTAGTAAAAAATTTGTTTGGTTCTGCATTCCAGTCTTGGAAACAAACACGACAAGCATGAATTAAGTTGGTGCATTATAGTCCATTGCTTGTCTCATCCCATAATGAGAAATATGAAAACATAAGAAAAAACATTGAGAAAGCCACCATTTTTAAAATTCTAGTGAAATTATTTTGGGTAAAACTAATTGTATTCCTCTATTGACCTGGAGCTGGGAACTACTTGGTTGAGACAGGGGTGTGGAAGGCCTAGACCTTCAGTTATAGAGAAGGAAAGAAGTTCTGTAGAACAGACATCTTCCTTGAGATCCATGAAATGGAGGCCCTATTTTCTATGCTTATCTGTCATGGAGAAGCTACGGTATGTGCTTTCCTCAGCACTTTTTGCTTGCTATTAGCTCTCTCTTCTCTGCTTTCCTATTTTTATTTATTTATTTCCTTCTGAGTTCTCTTTGTTCCAGCTGGGACCCAGGATTATCCCATCTACTGCTTGAATCAACAGTCTCCTACCCTCTCCTGGCTTTCCTCTGATGCCACACTGCTTCTCTCACCTTGTTCCAGTTGAGTTGGAAACCAACAGTTTCTAGTCATAGGATCACCTCTTCTATCTTGATCACATAACTTTACTTATCCATGATTCTCTAAGATAATGTTTTTGTTACCTGAGATGAGCCCTGCCTCTAGTTTCTGCTGAAAATGATGAGATTGGGTGTGTGTTTTTTGTCCTGCTTTCTTGCTGAAAGTTACATCAGCAATTTCATAAATAAGTCTGTTCATAACCGGACAGTCTCATGTGGAATTTTCAATGACTGATGACCTTACAGTGAACCAGAGAAGAAGATACAACCAGATCATGGCTGGCCCTAAAACCTTGCCTCCCCACCCCCTCAGCAATTCTATCCATCAGCCAGGAAAAGCTGTTTACTGTCTACAAGCTTCAGAGAAAGAGGTCAGTGACTAGCACATATAGGTTACTATTCCTGACTGGCACTTGGCACAAATTAATTACACCAGTAAAGGTAAGAGGATGACATTGTAGCAGTCCAAAGATTCAATATGATAAAGGGCAATGGTGGGGGCTTTGTCCAATTATATTCACAGATGTTAAGGGATAATTTGCAAGTTATATGGCAAATGAGTTGCCACTTGTCTACTGTGCATCTTCCAGTAAAAACCATAGGTATCAAGAGGAAACATATGTCATGCCACACAGGAGTACATGGTGGACATGTGCTGGAGAGCTGTGGTTGGCTGTGGCTCCCAGGCATATTCCCAGCATGTGTTTACAGATACACATCTCCCTAGAACATTGTGGGGAATTCTCTAGGGAAACCTGCACTGAACAAGTGGGAAACTCAGTGTGCTGCTGAAGTGTGATCATCCACCCTTCCTCTCTTAATATTAGTGGGCAGTGAGGAACTGGTTAGGTTTGTGGAATATACTCTACAATTCAGTACAAGTACTATTTATCCATTTATGAAAGGGGGGTTATTCAATGTACAGAGGTGCTCAGCCTTTCCTCTGTTACTAATGAATTTAACCAGACACAGTTTAATGTAAGTTTGATCCCTGCCTAAATGAATTAGGTTGATAGTCCACAAGCATAGAGATTGCTTCATTGAAGCTGTATTTGCTTTTGTTCTGAGAGAGGTGGGCTCAAGAGATATGCTGAGCATAGCGCAACATGGGAAGATGCTATGCCAACAATTACACAGTTGCTGTTGAAGTGCTTGCCTGGCCAATGTACAGACCCCAGAAGCAACAGAATATCCTGAGCCTGGTTGTACAATGGAGATGGGACAGGTCCTGCTTGCTAAACATGGCAATTGAAAAATTCTTAACCAATCAAAATGTGGTGTAATACAAGTGCCAACAAACCCTAAAGAAGCTATTTCTTTCTAGTTTACAATTCTAAGAATAGTACAGTAAGGACAGTATAGTTTACTACAGTAAGTAAGTAGAACCTAACCATAAACGTATTTGTTTCAAATAAATTATACATCATTGTGCATAATGTTACTTTGTGATGTGAAGGTTATAATTTTCACATTGAAGTAAAACTGAAATTGTAATAAAACCCTGGCACAACCTAATATGCCTCAGTGCTGCTTCCCAACTCCCCTGCCTACCAAGTGTGTGTAGAGAGAAGGAGAGAAGGAAATGGGGAAGGATAGATAAGGAATGGAAGGTCTGTTACCACTTTCCATATTCCCCATCCAGCCCTTTCCCCCCCAGCTCAGTGCAAGCTCTATGCTCCCAGAAAATGCCAGCCCAAGACAGTCATTGTCTGGAGCCCAAATGTTGCCCCTCCTACTAAGGCCAACACTTTTATAAGTCTTCACTGCACCATTCAGGTACCAATCCTGAATCCTGATTTCGTCTATGCCTGCCCCCTGCCCCCATGGTACCCCCCTCCCTCCCAAAGCATTTGCTTCACCTTATTGCATGGCAGGGCGCGCCCTCCATTCACTTCC